>JANCIK010000013.1:0-685148 GCA_028532985.1 Stropharia rugosoannulata | reverse complement strand
TGGCCAACTTCCACTTGCAACAATGCCGAAAAGGGTCAGGTGGGCGACTGATTGCCGAGGCGGCTTTCATAATTACATAATTATTTATATACTGGCGCCTATGAATTCGCGGGCCCTCTCAGAACAAAACATCCATCCTTTAACATGCCTGTTCAGATACCGCAGGACACTCCGGGAACGAACTCAATATCAATTGAATGCACTACCCAGCCTCCGGTTGCAAATACCAAAAAACGAGCTGGGACGGAAATGGGTGACGAGGCGAGGGACGCGAAGAAAGTCAAAGTCGAAACCACTACGACGGAGAATGATAAGGACAAGGACAAGGACAAGAAGAAGAAAAAGAAGAAGAAAAAGACAAGACGGACGTCAGTTGTGCTGCAGATTGCGCAAGCCTCCGTCCAGCGAGAACCGCTGATAGCTCGGTCGAGCACTGTGCCACCTGCACCTGCACCACCTTCGCCTTCAAAGCGAGCGACAACCGAGCCCAAGCACAGTCAGACGAAGACCGATTCAGAAGGAGAGCAGGTGTCCAGCGTGAGTCCGGATGGAGTGCGATGTGTCCGTTTGACTGATTTCCGTTTTAGTCATCAGACAAAGGTAAGGGTAGGGCGCAGCTACCTCGGCATGCACAGCGAGCAACTGCCACACCTGTGCCACCTCAACAGCCTGTAGCGTCGGGCTCAGGTTCTTCAAACAAAACAGCCGACCAAGCATCGGAGATAGCAGACTTAAAAGCTCAGCTTGCGAGCCAGAGATCAGTACGTTCCACTCATAATTGGGGATTATTCATTCTTATAATTTTTTACAGCTACTTGAGCGACACCAACATCACTTTGTCCAACATCAGCAGTCCCTCACTTGCCAGATATGTCTCGATCTTATGCACAAGCCATACGCGCTGGCTCCTTGCGGCCATATGACTTGCTACGGATGTCTTGTTCGCTGGTTTACAGCTCCTACCAACCCCGAAGCGGGACAACCAGTCGTGGAAGAAGCCGAGGGAGATGGAATCGACGGCATACTCAACAGTGCAGCAGCAACTACCGGGACGTTTTTACGTCGGCGAAAAAATTGCCCTGTATGTCGGGCCTCAGTGACCGACCGTCCTATCGAAATGTGGGGAATCAAGGGAATGGTCGCTTCCCTGGTTAAGAGTGGACTGGCAGAGCTGCCACTGCCCGCTCCTACAAACGTTGACGTTCCCGCTAACACCGATCCATGGCGAAATATCTTCCGTAAGGCTGGGGCACCTAACCATCGTCATCCATTCGAGATGGCCATGCACGGGTACTTTATGCCACCGGCACCTCCACCCCCACCGGCAGGCGAAGAGAATCGAGAGGCCATGGGTTGGTACGACGGCGAAGATGGGGGCATTTATCGATGCATTGACTGTTACCATGAGATATTCTACGGGCGGTGTAGTCGATGTGGACGACCCTATCCAGGACACCGAGGCGGAGACGACGATGATGATGACTTCGATGATGACGATGATGACCCAGGTCTGCCAGAAAATCTTCGACGGTATATGAGGGGGCTCATTGGAGATGAGGATGATCTTGACGATGAATCTATCGATGAAGAAGCTGTCCGTCAGAACCGCCTCTTTTGGGAGCACCATATGGACGGCGAAGAACTAGACGGCGAAGAAGGCGAAGAAGATGACATTTACGGTGAACCCTTTGACCCCGCTGAATTTGGATCGGACGGGGAAGATGATGACGACGAAGACATACCTCCTCGTCTCTTCGGTGATCGCCGCCCGCAACATCACCATCAACTCGCTCAGATGCTTTTTGGCCACGCAGGGCCAACGCCAAGGCGCACCGCCCGGACTGACCAAGTGGTTGAGGACGAGGAAGAGGAAGAAGAAGACAGTGACTACGAAGGTAGTTTCATCAACGATGACCCGGACTCCGCTGCTGGTGACACTGAACTCGACGACGATGACAATGCCCTGGACCATCAGGTGCCCAACCCAAGTCGCGAGCGTCGTCGTCGTGTAGAGCTGTCGAGCGACGTCGAGGAACCGAGACTGCTTGCGAGACTGCTCGGCAGGGCTAGTAGGCAGGCGCCCACTGAAAGCGATGACGACGATGAAGTCGAGGTTGTAAGCGGTCCAGCGCCTATCCCCCGGCATCAGCAAAGGAGTCGCGTCCTTTCAAGCGATGAAGGCAGCGGATATGAATCACCACCTCGGCGGCTTAGACGCAACGTCACAGTGACTTCCGTCCTTGACTCTGAAGAGGAAGACTCACTAGAACATGCAGATGAAGACGAGGACGATCTGCATGGTGACGAGGTTGACTCTGACGTCGAGACCGGCTCAATTTTGTCGCGCAGACAATATACGTACCCGCTCTCTGACGGTGAGGCGGATCAACACCACTATGGTGAAGACGAAGACGACGAAGACGATGGATGGTGACTTGTACAGTAAATATTAATGCTAATTCGGCTGGCACCAGAAGAGAAGACAGTATACTAGCTGGACTGTAGATTTTTCTGTGTAATACTACTCAAATATGGGCTCAATCTGTTTTTCTTTCGATTTGGTTCCTTCAGCTTTGACTTGGTAGTTGAAGCTTGTTTCGAGAAAATATTCAGAAAAACATTGACGGGAGTAGTAAGTCGTGTCATTACATTACGTAATCTTCAAGGGGGGAAACCACTCGGCAGGACCCCAGTGCCCCTAAGCTATCCACAGTCCAGTTCGACCTTTCGAGTCCAGTCCTTGCCAGGTGTTCAACTCCTCAAAAGAGACTTCCGATCACTCAGGTCTACTCAAGTGCTTCAATGGTTATTGCCTGCTCCTATTAATCGGCATTGTACGCTATGCCACGAAGAACGACAACCTCATCAACTCCCGGAGAGCTTACTATAAGGCTCGACGATGAGTCTGACGAAGAGACGGAGACTAGCTCACCTCAAGAGCTTAAAGACGTGAAAGGTGCATCTTGCATAACATCTTTAGTGAGATCTCGAACTGAACTAAGGTTCTAATGATGGTAGCAAAGGAGGAGAAGTTGTTGCGGCGGCTTGGCCTCTCATTCTTCATCTTTGGTCTCGTCAATAACGGTGAGCAGGAGTATTTACCTACCACTCCCATTCTGATATTATGATGCATCAGTTCTTTATGTAATAATACTATCAGCCGCACTGGATCTCGTCCCCCCGTCTACACCGAAGGGTATAGTGGCATTCTGTAACATCGCTCCTTCTTTAGTCGCAGTTTCTTGGTCGTATCTGTTCAAAGGAAAGATCAGATACACGAAAAGGCTCGCCTTTTGCTGTGGATTAAGTACTATTGGGATGCTGGTGAGCATACAACGCCCTATGATTATGTGCTCCCATACAATAACTAAGACGTTATACCACGGTATTCCATAGGTTATTGCTATTTTTGACAGCCTATATATGCGCCTTCTTGGGATAGCAATGGCTTCCTTCTCTACAGGTGGGTATATGCGTGACAGATTCTGTAGATGAATGGGCTAACCGTTTGTATTCTACAGGACTGGGAGAATTGACATTTTTGCAATTGTCCACGACCTATTCGCCCCCGTCAATAGCGGGATATAGTGTTGGGTACGTAACTTGTTTTCTTGCTTGAGTTTAATTAACTTTCTTCAGGTACTTTGCCTCCGGTACCGGAGCTGCTGGACTTGTTGGGGCTTTTATGTGGTGGGAGGTGCGAGGGCTTGGTGTGCGTCTCGGCGTTGGAATGTCTTCTGTGCGTATTTGCCCTGTTTGCCATTCTCGAGTAACTAATTGAGCCCATCTATCAGCTAATGCCTGCCATTATACCACTGACATATTTCTTTTTACTCCCGAGCACTTCTGCATTCCTTTACCCAAGGACGCCAACTGTGTATAATGATATGCTCAGTCCTCCACCCCCCATATCCGCGTTGCCCTACACTCCACTGGCAACTGCAGAGGACGCGGATGGTGAAGAAGAGGGTACAACGTCGTCTGGGCCTCAGAGGGGAGTGGCACTGTCATTAGCGGACAAGTGGCGCCTTGTAAAGCCTCTAGTACCTAAGTATATGCTACCGCTATGTAAGTCATTCCGCCTAATAATTGAACTTCAGCTTATTATATTGGAACATCATAGTCTTGGTATACCTTGTGAGTGAATTTTTTTTAAAAACTTTCTCGGCGGGATAATTACACGACAGCACATTGCAGTTCGAATATACTATAAATCAGGTTCGTGCATTTAACCCCCCTTTATCGTCTATGATGTAAAATTGACTATAATTGACTGTGTAAATGCAGGGAGTTGGCCCCACTCTCTTATATCCGGTCCCCGCGCGAGAAGGACATTGGCTGCTCAGCAAGATTATACACAGTGTGAGGGATTATTATCCGCTCTGGCAGGTAAGTCTGTCTTTGGGATGTAACGGGATCCACGAGATAACATATCATCATTCCAATTTTAGCTTGTCTACCAAGCAACGGTGTTTTTGTCACGGTCTTCCATCTCGTTCGGCCTTCCACCCCTTCCTGGCCGTCTTCTTCCACTACCTGCCATCTTACAATTTTGTATTCTGGTAACGTTGGCATATGAATCGGCTGTGGGTTTCTTCGCCCCTGACTCAGAAGACGCCAATGTGCTTTTTGTATTCCTGCTTGTATGCGTGGAGGGCATCTGTGGTGGCCTTGCCTAGTACGTTTTGCGTTTATTTTGTTCCCATCTGTTCTTCAACTAATGTCATTTATCTACGTGATAAGCGTGAACGTATTCTACCACATAAATCACGAGCCATTGGAGCCTAGCGTCAGTAACGATATAGAGAAGGCACGGCAGGAGAAGGAATTTAAGATTGGTTCAATCGGCTTTTCGGTTTCAATTGGCATTCTTCTCGCTTCGGTCCTCGCAGTACCGACTGAGATACAGTTATGCAAGGCGCAGATAGCCCGCGGAAAGGTTCTATGCAAAGGTTTGTGAGAGACTTTGGTAACAAGGACAGAACATGTATTTATTGTACAATACAATATGCCCGCAATAGTCATTCGATGGAAAAATCATAGCTGGTATATTACACGAAAAAGCTGAGTACCGTTTTGCGCTGGGAAGAATCTAACAAGCGATTGAGAATACAGTTGATACATATATATTGACTAATACTCAAAGTCACTCCTTTTGCCTTGCTTTTTAAGACATCTAATTGATGGAAGCAAGAGATGAAGCCAAGATAATGGCAGATAGATGTGCATCATTCCTGAAGCAAATGGGAAAAAACAGCCAGAATGGGCTCTGTTTGTCGTTCTCCTAGGCTGAAATGCCAGGGAAAAGATGAGAGTGGACGCCGGACGGGAAGGTAATAACGTGCGAATGCGGCTCGATCTATTCTCACGGCCAAAGCTGCACGCATCAACTGGTCTGGTTATGTTCGTACCTCAATCTAGTCCCGGGCATACGTGGGTTATGGACTGCTCTTAATCAAAATATTCTCCTAGATATCTTCTTCAATTCATTCAAAGCAATATTCACACAATTTGGTTTAGATTGGTATGATATCCACAAATAAGCTTGCCCAGTGAAAATACACTATTTCTGGTGTTGGAGAACAGTTCTATCCATCGATCCACACCAGGTACCAATCCTCGCCACCAGAGAATCTTTCAGAGGTTGAGGTTGATCGGTGTGCATCCTAAGGCGACAACACCATCTACAAAAACCAGTCAGCTCTTTAATTCTTTATCATTAGTCATAACATTACTTACTGAAACTGTTGTTCGTGCAGCAAACAGGCTGGGCAGAGCTGGAAAGAGAGAGGTGTAAGTTTAAAACTTCTGGAAGAGATTCATTAAGGTTAATATTACCAAGAGGTGCTGCCAGTGCCGATGACGGTGATAGGGCTGCAGGTGACGCCAACGAGGGCAGTAACGTCCTGGACAACAATGCCCAAGAGGCCGAGAAGTTTGGCGACGGATGGGGTGTTGGCTGCCTGAACGCTGTCGCAGCACTGGATTGGGCCAGTGTTGCACTGGTTGGATGGACCACTACCGCCGTTGGGGGTAGGTGTGGCGGCAGCAAGGGTAGCGAAGGCAATGGTCGCGAGAGCAGAGAGCTTGAAGTATTGCATGTTTAGAAGGCTTGAACGGTTGCTTGTTCGAGTGAAGATAAATGTCGACGTCGTTGGGCTTTTATACCGGCAGAGGTCGCTCTCGGACTCTTTCTCGATGGCCACTTGACTCTGCTCATTGCGTGGTCTCAGTGGAGCTATCCTGCTTCAGTAGCGGCATGGTTGTCAAAGTGGAGCAACAAAAGGGGAGATATAATCGATATATAGTGGAGTGGTGTATAGGACTGTAGGCGATACCGTCGTGCAGAGGGGGGGAAATCGTAGTTGCTCTATGATGCACAATTCAATGCGCCCAGTATAAGGAGAAATAGTTACACACGCCTGTCGCACATATTATGCAAAGAATCGTAAGAAACAAATAACCTGCGTCATACTACATTCCCAGATATCGGCGAACTGATGTCCGTCTACTTAAATCAGGCTTATCATCGGACTTCGTGGAATTGTCAACTGTCGCTGGCCTGCCACAGAACTTCAGATGTTCGACGCACTACGGCGCTGTGCTAACAGGTCATCGATATTACCCAAGCTACGAAAAGAATACGAGCTGCCAACTCAGTCATATACGGTCCTAAACAGAAGGTAGGGAAAGCGGTCATAACAGATGATGATGAAATAGGAACAATGCTATGCTGCGCTCTCCTGACTGCAGTTTGATGTGATGTTGTATCAACACGAGTTGTTCGTGAGAGCATGTATATCCCCAGAAAGATGTATGACGCAGTTGAAGATTGACCATGCGAAAAGCGTGGCTTTACATACACGGTTTTCATATAACCTTATGCGATACATGATATGTTTTCTTCGGAATGACACCGTATCATATTTCCCGAGCAGTATTATAAATCAATCGTTTGACGTTTATATGTCAAGGGAAATATTTTATGACGTTGTTCACTGGATTCAACTAAACAACCTCAAAACGAGTGTACATAAAATAACCTTTCTAATTTAGTATCCGAAACGTACCAGGCCAGTTTTGGTATAAATAGTGCCTTTTTTCGACTAACATTGGCACATAGTCCGACTTCAACTAAAACAGAACTGCTTGGCAGTGCTGATCACCAAAGACTGTAGTTATCCATTTACAAATGATGCCGACTCATACAAAAACGACTACCAACTTGTCACGATACCATATACGATTTCGCATGCAACTCGGTCAAGCATTGACATTGATGGGTGTGCAACCCAGAGCGACAACCCCGTCTGGAAGCAGAAAGTTAGCACTGACACTCACTCAAAGCCTCTTATAAGTTATGTGATATTAGAATTCTGAACTTACTGAAGCTGTTGTTGGTGCAGCAGACTGGCTGAGCAGAGCTGGTAGTCGAAGGTCAACACAGATAGTCTTCGTAAAAACTGGAGTACTAACCAGGATGTGCTTCCAGTGCCAACGACGGTAACTGGAGTGCAGGTCACGCCAACTGGAACGTTCACGTTCTGGACAACGGCGCCCAAAAGTGTGAGAAGGGTAGCTAGTCCAGCGTTGCTCGCAACGGTTTCGATACTCTCGCAGCACTGGATCTCTCCAGTGTTGCACTGGTTAGAGGGGCTTTGAGGGGTGGGGGTGGCGGCCGCAAGGCTGAAAAAAGCGAGAGAAGCCAGAGAGAAGAGCTTGACTTGCATGTTGAAGAGGGGTGTAGAACTTGAACTAATGCTGCTGATTGTTCGAGTAAAGATCAAGTTCAAAGCAGCTGTCCCTTTTATACGTTTTGTTATTGAAGTTTTTCTGGGGTAGTTGTATTTTTGAATTCGTTTTTTTTGCTCATGACACATGTTTCTCAAAAGTTAAAACATGGATTAAACAGGAACACCATCAGAGATTTGTGAATGCATCACGTCTAAGTGGAGCTGTAGGAAATATCTCTGAATGAAAGAAGCGCAGTAGCGTCATATACCTCCCGTGATTATGAGAGACTGGAAGCATTTCCAGCGAAATGGCTGTATCTGTATGTCGGACATATTCTGAAAACAATATGTGCACAGACAATCCTGGGTAAGAATCAAATAAAGTGACGTCAAGCCTTCAAGGATGTATGGAAAGAAGTTCAAGAAGATCATGACAATAATACACAGTATTAATTTCCGCTAACATAGCTAGCAAGGTTTACCCAGTGACGTCCTCGGACAAACTACACGACTGTCAAATGTGAGCTATTTATTCAGCGCTCTAGACGCCTGAGGACAAGCAAAAAGCCTGAGTTCTATTTACTCGCACACAGCACGCGTATGACTCGTGCCATCGCGTGAACGCTCGGACAGCCCTGCCGATCGATCCAAAGCAGACCAATTCTCTGGGAACTAACTGTCATAATCGTGTTTCGGTTACTCCGGACGAAAATTCGCTGTTCATATCATTTTTTCCGTCCGGATCTAATGTATGATGTAACAGTCTCCAGCCTTCCCCGGCACTGCTGCTGAAAAGCCCTTTTATAACTACTCTGAGTAAGTTTTTTCACGCTAATCGTTCGCGAACCAAAACCAGTCAGACGTAAGGTGAAGAATTCTTCAGCATTCATCACGTGGATCCTGTCTTTTCTTCTTAATCACAGCCGCCATTTTGGACCTCTGTTCAGCCTCTAAGTATTAAACATGAATCAGAACGAATGCAGGTGCTCGTATCCTGCCTGGGCGCTTAGAGTGATGTTGATCGCAGATTACCATATTGGGTGTTGGAATATCCTATTCGAGAAAAGCCACGCGACTTCGGCAAGTCACCCGAGCTTGTGGAGTGTGAATATCGCCATTATATAGTGAGAGAGTACTTGTTCGGACCAGCCTTTGGAAGTCCAATTTAAACCAAAAGAGGGTATATATCCTAGTTGTATTGCCCCCGAATAACTCAAGTAAAAGCCACATATAGTTGCTGCTTTCTCAACAATGTTATTGTCATACATCTGTAGCCTTTCCCGATAACGCAGAAAAATAACCAGCCAATATTAGCTGCTGCACTACTAGTGTGCGACGCCAATCCAATAATCACCGGCCAGGCTGAGGGAACGCGGAGAAAGCTCGTTGAGCGATTGTAAAGGATATATAACGACAGAATTGTAGCAAAGGCCACACCCAACGGCGATTTACTTGGTATATGCTGCGCTATACCGGAGAACTCTACTCACTGCAGCGTGAAAATGACACAGTACCTCCACCTCAGTTCGCTCCAAAACGAAGTTGAGCTTGTGATGCGGGCGGAAGGCCGTGCTCCACGGATTATCGATTAACTATAGAAGAAACTGTCCTATCCCCAAACCAAGCCCACGATTTCATCTCAAATGTGCATAGATGGTTTTTATATCTAGTGTTTACAGTGCATTGTGTGGTACGGAACAAAAGAATGTAGAAGAGTAGAGGGCTGGGCCATATCTATCTAAATGTGTGCATGGTAGTACAGAGTCTCTTGGGGCGGATGACTTGAAGGAAAAACCCAAAAGAATGTAAAGAGAAGGGCGTATAGTAAGAGACTAAGAAGAAGCACTGAACGGGCGCTGAGAAATCTCAAAAAATAAAGATAGAATGAATGAATGGGGGCATATAATCTGTCCAAGTTGGAAAATGATATAGAAAATGGCACGAAGGAGGATGAGGGGACATGGGCATGGACATGGTACACTGAAGATGATAAGAGTACATGGTGGCGCAGAGCAACGACCACCTCTTGACTACATGACATGGGGGAAAATAAGATGAAATAAACATACTTATGATATTCGTGTAAAGCATCCCGCGTTCGTTGGAGTGCCAAATCATCCAAGGCGGCTTTTAGCATCGCGTCCTGCACGTTCTCGCAGCTCGACGGCAGCATATAATGCACCTCCGATGAGCGTAAGTCCGATCCCGATCCCGTTTGTTGCTGTGATAGTCAGGTCGAAGATAACCACAGCAAAAAGGATCGTCAGGACCTGCTTGCAGTTCGCTATTGCACGCAAAGGGAGTCAGTACATACATAGGACCATGGCCTCCCGGTACTGAAATACTTACCAGCGACACTCATCCCGAGTGGACCAACCCTTCTATTTGCGTTGAAGCTCACCACATTCAAGAAGAAAGCCATAACGCCGTTGAGGAGCAACCACGTGCGGTCGATCCCGGCCCCAGTCCCGGCAGACGCAGACCCCCGCAGAAGGTACACACGCACGCGGTCCAGCTCACCCGTAAAATGCGCGAGCAGCGTCGTCTGTATAAACGCGAGCGGCGACAGCAGGTACAACAAATATAGCGGACTGAGAGCCAGCTTCGGCACGGTGAACCCACCCGTGACCACAGAGGACGGGGATATAGTTGGGGAGAGAAGCGGTACATTATTTGGCGAAGGTATAGGTCCAGAATCGGTCCGGGATATTGCGTTGGTGACTCGCGCTAGGAGCGAAGGGAAAAGCCTCTGCTTCGGCGGGAGGCCGGAATGCGGGGATTTAAGGCCCAAAGAGGTTGCGTTACCATTCCTTTGCGCAATGGGGTTAAAAGCGAAGTAACCTTGCGTGGTGGGCGTAGGGAGAGCACTGGGCGTGGAACTTGGTTTAGCAAGGAGTACATTGGTAAGTGTCGTCTTGAGGGCGGCAAGGAGGGTGCCGAGGAGAGTGAGGAAGAAGCCAAATGGGGTGAAATAGTAGTCGCCATATGTGCTGAGAGAGGTGGCCGTGCGGGGTACGCAATTCATTTATTTGTGAAGGCAAGTGTGTGATTGTTGATACATTAATTGTTCGTGATAACGAGACGATTCATTGTTCAAGATAGCAAGATTATTAGTGATGGTGATTGTGACTGCGGTGAAGAAGACTCACGCAAAGCCTACACCTGCAACGACAGGTACTAGAGACAGAAGCTTGTCCTTGCTGCATCGTCTGCCAAGAAGAACTGCCGCAAATAAGATGGTGAAGAAAGGCGTCGACGCGCGCACCACCTGGTGGAACTGATAAATTCGCATTCATTAATTATAATCGTGAGAGTAGTTAAGTTTAGAGACACTCACAGGCACGGTAACCACGCGAAGCGATGCATTACTGACGATTATATTGACAGTGTACAAGATACTGAACAAAAATAGAACAATAAGTTCTTTGCCGCTGAGGTTTGGCATGGGCGTTGATGTGAGTGGCTTCCGAGAGCCGCCATGTTGTGTCCGCGTCTCCAAGCGCAAAAGCACGTACGTGCCGATCGTCCCGCAAAAGGCGTGCAGCGCGGTGAGTGTGTAAGGAAACGGAAAATGCACAAGCACGGATTTGTTGTAGAGCGTCAGACTGAGATTGAGCACGAAATACAGTGCAAGCCAGACCTGCGGCGAGTCGGGTATGCCAGAAAGAAACGACAGTAGGTTGCTGGCGCGCGAACCACTGCTGTTCAGAAACCTGCTCTTTGAGGGCGATGGTAGGATCGGTGGCGAAGTCTGGGGGAGCAGAAAGTCCTTGCTTGCCGCAGCGAGCTCCATGCCCGCTGTTGTTGCTTCTGGGCCATCGAGAGGGAAGAGCACGGGTGATGAGTCCTGGGTGTGATAAACACGCTGGTGAAGGGTGTTCAGCCTAAGGGTCCGGCCCCGCATGACGTGATTCGTATCGGTGGGATCGCTCTCGGTGGCTGACGTCTTGGGCGGGGCGGCAGAAGCGGGGAACCAGGTCTTGTGGCCCTTGCTGAAGGCATGCATGGACTCTGGCGGGGGGCCTGTGGTGGCTGGGGTTGGCGAGCGAGATCTGTGCGGAGGAGCATTCGTGGATGACGGGGGTGGGAGCTGAGGAAGGAGATCAGTTGACAGGCCGGGGACGATGCGGTCCGTGGAGTCTGTTCCTGATGGGGAAGTGAAAATGAGGGTGGGCGTTGTGGGCATTGCGCCGAATAGGGGCGGGCGAGTTGGGCGCCTCTGAGTGCACTAGACAGAATGAGGCTGGCTTATGTATCTTTCGCGTGCGCTCGATCAATGTTCTTCCGCTCCAACTCCTCTAAACACCATTCTACGTTGCCGTGGATATCAATCCAGCCACTGCGTTCTGTCTCGCCGCCTGCGGAAATCGCTGTCAATCGAATTTGCGCGTTGTTGCTGCCCCGCCGTCGTTTGTCAGACTGTTTCTACCGCACCTGTCCTGCAATCGTAGTCGCCGCACACGATGTTTTTCCGTGAATAAAACGCATTGTGAGAATGTTCCAGAAAAGGACAATCTCCGTACAAGGCCTGCATAAATGACATACTCTTTGCATGCATATATGCGTGTCCCCTGTTGTGTAAATCAAAAGGAGTGACATAAATAATCATCAGCGCCGACTTCTGTGCGATACAAGACTAAATGCTAACCTTTGAAGACGAGAGCCTGTTGAGGTCCGCACAAGCCCTAATTTCATGACGTTTCCCTCACTTAGACTGAGTCTAGTCGAAGACTTGGAATTTAGGATTACCATGTACCTCGGATATCATCGCTGATCTTTGGTTCAATTCTTTCGCGCATATATACGCAAAGCGGCTGAACCTTTCGGTGCGTTTACCGCTAACCAGAGTCAACTCAAATACAAACTGCACTTATCGGTGCGACACTTACAGCAGATTAATTGGCCCCAAGATCGGCGTCAACGTTGACGTTGATCCCTCCCTGCCTATTACAGTTACATAGCAGGGTTACTGAGGCGCACAGTAATGATTAGCTGTTTTCACTCCGTTTCGGATAACAGGCACGTACCAGTCAATTTTGCCAGTCCTACTAGACTTTGACAGTTTTATGTGTCAAAGTGAAGTATAGTATTGTTGCGCTATCGTGAGGCGCTGATGGTAATGAAGAAAGAGGTGATATGAGCGGGATTTTTGATTAGCCAAGTTTACGCTTAAGCCCTGAGCAGATCATCATGCATCAGATGTTAATTTACCGAAAAAGGTAACCACTTTGCTGCATTCGGTAACCTCTGCTAGTTGAAGATCTCAGTCATTACAGAAGGCGCATATGTAGATACATTGCAATCCTGAATCATCATCTCTTTCAAAGAGAAGACGGGTTGGTTGGCATGGAACTTCCCGCTTAACATAAATCCTGAATTGTATTTAAACATCCTGCAGAGGCGCGCCTACATCCGTCCTTTTTGCGCGCCTTGTCAGCCTATACGCGGGCAGTTTAGCGTGACTAAAATTGTACTATTAAATGTGTAAAGCCTGTTCAAAACCGCAGAAAAAGAATCAACATACGTGGCGCGACTAGCGATACTTTCAAGGAGGGACGAAGTTCAACTTCAAGCCCATCCTTATCATGATCTTTTTTGATATCCAAAATAGCGAGCAGAGTTTCCAGTGCTATAAAAATTTCATGCTCTCCGATATGTTGTCTCGAGCAGCTCCTACGCCAAAAGCCAAGCACGATATCACCAGAGGTGCTCTGCACGGGTTTCCACTCCCTACCATATATATATATGCGTGCAAAGATATTTTTCAGAACACCTATCCGAATGAATCCATAGATTTTCGAGCTAGGCCAATTTGTCATACTCAGTGAAACCAGTTGACTCACATGAAGAAGATGCACTTTTCCGCATTGATCGACATCAACCACCCGGCCATCAGAATATATTGTCGACCGCTTAACAAAAAGCTCTTCTGCACCATTTCGAAAGTTGAGCATCACACTTCGGGACTGAAGAAATGAAAGGATATCTCTCCGTCTCCTGGAGCTTAAGGAAAGATTAAGTTACTTGTAACGAGCATCAGATAGCATCACACACCATCTGTCCTTCCCTTCTGGGCGTATGCCTTTCATGACTGTGTCTTTGGGAGCTCGTTCGCCACACCACCGTCCTTTCGGACCCGGGGGAAGCATACTGGATAGCGTTGGCACGTACAGTAAGAAATGATAGAAACGAGAAGGAAGGCAAGGGAAACGGCAACCACGGGTTACATCTCTGCGCTCAACTGCTACAGCCCATCCCGGACGACCTGTATAAGCAAGTGTTCACGATTTCTCTTCGCCAAAGTACTGATTTTCAACTCTAGTCCGATGCAGTGGTGGTTCAAGGTTTATCCTGTTTAGTAAATATCTGGGGCCGTCATTCCCTGAATGCCCCTTTCGGGCAACATAATGTACAGCCTGCAGAACAGAGAAACATAGGCCATCACCAAGTATGCTTATCTGAAGCCGGCCATGAAGAGCTTACAGAACAGAGTGGCAGTCGAGAAAGGGTCAATACCAGAGTCATCAAGGAGAAATCCTTGCCCACGAATGAGACGAGATAAGGCCTTTCAATACTACCTTTTGCTGCCTTTTGGCACGTTGGCAGGGCCCATGAAGCTTCAGGATCGCCAGAGCGGTAGTTTTCATTTGAAGGAATCGGTGAAGATAGAATCCAAGATTGGTGAGTAGGTAGGTGTCGTGCCGGAGGAGCTAGAATCCAACTTGCTTTAACTTCAAAATGGCAAGACTCAGCACACCTCAATGGCCCTGGTTAGAGCCCTCTTCATCCAACGATGATCAGCATTTGCCGACTCGCTTTTCAAATCCATGCGAAACAGAAATCTATTAGATAGTAGTGATTTACTCGTGGTGCTCGCCACCGTGTGCGAGATGTCCAGCTTTGCTGTTCTGGAACTCGTCGTAGCTCTTTGCCCATGTGTAGACGCCATATCCTAACGAAAAAAAGATAATCAACGAAGCAGTCAAATACGTGTTCAAGTTATTGCGTACCGAGGGCCATTGGGATTCCGAAGAAGAGGATTTCACCAGAGATACGACGGTAGCCATTGAAGATGTACGTCTTGAGCCAGTGAGGAGCCGCTCGGGCCTGGTTGGGAGCAAGAGCTACATTGCTGTCAGGTCATCCCGGAAGCAGAAAAACGGCACAACTCACTATATTGAATAATACCCCTCTGCTTAGTTGTAGTTTTGTCACCCCACCAGAGGTTCTATTTCACGTCCCACCATGTCAGTTTCTTTCCTTCCGTTTCGTTTAGCGAAGTTATTGCCAACTCACATAGACCCTGGCTAAGAACAAAACGCGTCATTAGTGTTTCTCGGACCACAGGAAAGCATAGTGTAGCGTACGTCCGGGCATATCACTCTGTCTTGCAAGTGTGGGCCTCATGGCGTCTAGTGTAAGGAGAAGTTGTAAAAGTAGTAGCTATAGGCGGCGAGTCCGTTCTTGTCCGTGAGGACCAAACAATAATCAACAACGATGGCGCGTCAAGCAACGAATCGCGTCTCCTCAATTGCATTTGCCACCCATAATGCATTATACGTCTCAGGACCTGTGCACAATGCTGTCTGATCTGCTACCTGAATATTCGAATGTATGTTATGGGATGAACCATGCCAACACCATCCCTCTTTCTTGGTCAATCTTTGGATAGTCATAATTTCAATCAAATCGTCGCAACACCCTCCTACTAAGTATTTTCCTTGTTCTATCTCGGTTCGATCTGGAGGTGGCTCATATATTGATATACTACGATTTTTCCAAGCCAATTGCGATACCACAACGCAAAGCATGGTCGAGGAAGGTTGAACGAAAAAGTAATGACTGGAGTCATGCGGACTTTGAAGTGGTTCTCCAGGGCCAACGCTCCGGTAAGGTGCATTGCCGAGTCTTCAGAAATCATGCTTTGACGCCTATCAAGTCCTTCTTCTACCATTGCTTGTATTCTGAGACTCAGAAAGTGCCTCCACTCTTCTGCGAGCTCGGCACTTTCTAGCGTTATGGCACCTCAGCGGCGACTGACCCAACTACTGAGTGAATTGAAGCCGGCTACCGAAACGATTGGTAGATTGAAGCTGGGGAACATCACATACGAAGTGCCAGTTTCCCTCACCCCGTCTCGTCTGCCTCATTCTTCACATCTCCTGGACTTGGAAGACCCTGTAAATGTGGATAACCTGCACTTCATACTGCAGAAATACTTGCTTGGGCAAGATATTTTTCTTGTATCTCAACCGGGCCCATATGCTCGAAGGCTAGCCTTGACGTTCGCAAGGTAGTTGTACTTCGTTTTGTATCAACTTATACTCATACATGCCAGCATCATAAATACTGAATATGAATATATCGCCCTTCACCGAGACGTAGGGGAAACCGAACTTAAACAAGTGAGCAAGCCACCCTATGGATTGTCAAACCCAATCCAGTTACTGAATTAACGTTCAGGGAAGGGAAATAAGGAAAGGTGGCAACCTGGTATATGTAGATAGTCCGGCAGTTAACGCGGTCAAGCATGGGCGATTGCTTATATTAGAAGGTATAGAAAAGGCTGAACGAGGCATAATGCCTGTGCGTTCTTCTCCAGTTCTTTTTCAGAAAATATGCCTTAGTTGTTTGAACAGGTTCTCAACAATCTTCTGGAAAATAGAGAAATGTAAGTTGCAAGATAACATTGAATGTATCGATCTTTAAAGTCTTTGCAGAAATCTAGACGATGGGACACACATCATTCATCCGCACAGGTATTCAAAACTCGAAGTAAAGGTCACCCAGAAGGGCAAGGTATTTATACCTGCCCATAAGAACTTTCGCGTTATAGCAATTGCGGCGCCCGTTCCACCATACCCCGGATACCCACTTGATCCTCCCTTCCGCAGTCGTTTCCAAGCTCGGTTCATCGACCCCGTTGGTTCTTTGTTATCGCTTACCACCTCCCGTGCCAAAGGCTCAACACTATTTGAGAAGCTGAGGGACCTTATTCTCGCTACGCAGTATGCAAGCGAATCGCGCAGCGCCCTCGAAGTCATTTCTAAAACTGCCCTACCTCCATTTCCACAGACTGCCCTGGCCAAGCTGCAGCGACTAGTCGGAGCGTTCCCCCCACCCGAAGTCCTTTCTCCATCCCAGCTCGCTCGTCTCTTTTTGACAATTCACCCGTCTTTGATCTTCGCCCCCTTCCAAGCATGGGCAATACTGAGCAGACAAACAGAGGAGAGCGGACTCGGTGAACTGGGCTCCCCCTCGGCCGCGTCAATCAAGGAGGAACTTGGAATATTTGGTTACCGCATCTCCTCCATTCAACGCTCGGATGACTCTACTGTTCAATTGACCTTCTCTCCGCCTCCCGGGCTACAACCTGTGACGGTGGCAGCACGAGCAGGGTCCAAGGGACTCCGACCTTTCCCTTTCAGTGGGGACTTGAGCTTCAGCCCAACGACAAGGTTCATGGGGCTTCTCACTTCGTTCCTTCAAGCGCATGCACTGGGATGGGATATCTCACTGATCCCTCCAGCGTTGCCGTCAACCGCTTCAACTTCAACTAGCACACTTGTCAGAGTGTTTGGAGAGCTTCTCGGTTACGATGCTGAAGTTATCCATATGTATAAAGAGCTAGGCGGAAGGGAGCTTATCATGAGACGAAAAATCGAAGATGGCGGAGCCACAACATGGGAGCCTAGGCAAGTTTGATTGTTAATGCTGTTTCTGTTTGACTCTTACATGTGTTAATCTAGCACTTTGATTGAAGCGGCGTGGAATGGACGGCTAGTTCACCTTGCCGGCCTCGATGTGATTGGATCGACCGCTGGTTCAATATCAAGGATTCTTCAAGACAGAGAGACTGAATTATGGGAGGGCAAGCGCATTGTTGCAAACGCCTCTCCCGAAGAAGTAAGCATAGTCCTGCTTATCCCTAATCTATCTTAATGCTGTTCCTCAGATCGCGTCTGGCGAGCTCTCTGTCGCACATCCATCGTTTCGCATTATCAGCACTGCCTCTAAATCTCTGCTCATCAAAGACTGGCTCTCAGACGAACACGCTAATATGTTCTTTTCGATTCCCAGTCAACCTATGGATACGGCGGAAGAGTCTGCAGTGCTGCTCGCTACAGGCTGCCCTCAACATCTAATTGATACTCTTCTCAATTTCGCTGACAGATACAGGCAAAGCATGTCCACTGAAAATGTGCTCAAGAATCGGAAACTCGGGACGCGTTCCCTGGTCCGCATAGCGCGACGTTTGGCGCTGTACCCCCAAGATACTGATTTGCAATCTATAATACGGCGGTCGCTTCTGGCCGAGTTCCTTCCAGCAACGGAAAAAATGAACTTGAATGTCCTACTGGAGGACTCTAGTATCTACCAGAAAACGGCCGCAGTACGCTACATTTGCTTCCCGTGTTGCACATATAATTGACATTCCGATCGCAGTTCAACCCTAGTCCAGTTGTTACGGACAAAGAACTAGTGTTCCCTGCCCCAAGCAGTACAGGAGGAGAAACACTCCCCACTGCGATCCCCTTGTTTGATTCCAAGCAGGACTCGGAGGGATATGCTTCGCATGTACCGTATATGGATCACTTCTACGATAATAGCCTGCAGACCGGTCTTATGCGAGATATTGCAATAGACATTGAGGTTCTAGGCGAACATGTCGTGTTACTTGGGAATCAGGTACGTCGAAGTCGTTCAGCTATCTTGACGCAGTTCTTCACACCTTGTATCAGGGAGTTGGCAAGAACAAAATCATAGACAGGTAGGCACTAACCCGTGAATGCATCGAATGCTACTGACCATATTCATGTACACAAGACTATGTCAGGTATATTCTTTATTTTCGTCAATGCAAAGCCTGCGAAAGATGCTAATTGATTTCACCATGTTCAGCTGCTTGGAAGGCCGAGGGAATATATCCAGCTACATCGCGACACAACAGTTACCCAACTGATGTTTACCACCTCGCTGGACAACGGCCTCATTCGGTACACCGACTCTCCGCTTTTACGAGCCATCAAACACGGACGTTTGATCATCATCGATGAGGCCGACAAAGCACCAGAACATGTTGTCGCGATTTTCCGCAGTCTTGCTGGCCAAGGCGAAATGTCGTTATCTGATGGAAGGCGCGTCAGGCGCTCGTTCGAGCGTGAAGGGGACATCGTTGTCCATCCCAACTTCCGCCTAATATTGTTGGCCAACCGGCCGGGGTATCGTATGTTATTTTCCTGTCTGTTGTATGCGCACGATGCTTAACTTGCATGAAGCTTTCCTGGGGAACCACTTCTTACAGGTTCTTGGCGAGAACTTTAGCGCCCACTCGGTTTCTAATCCAGATCAAGCCTCAGAGCGCAAACTTATTAGCCAACTTGCACCGGAGCTGAGTGATGATCTAGTTCTGCGACTTGTGGGAGCCTTCCACGATTTGCGGAAAGGGTACGAAAACGGGACCCTCAATTATCCTTATTCGTTGAGGGGTATGTGTTTAAATATTCACTCATACTTACTTGTGCATATTCTTATTGTGGTGCCTGCTTACAGAGTTGATTAACCTTATCCGTCACATACAAGCTTACCCTGCGGACTCGTTGGGAGACGCCCTTCGCAACATATTCGACTTTGATATTTATAAGCCTGAAACTATCGAAAAGCTTTCCGAGATTTTAATTCATCACGGGTACAGTTTTACTAACTTTTGTAAATGTGAGCTAAAACACATGGTTCTTACAGGCTGGAAGTTCCTTCTTTAGGTCTTGAAGCAGCCAGGGAAAATGTCAAGAAAGTTCATGACGTTCACTTCGAACCGAAGGCCACTGACTTGAACGAACCGAAGGAAGGCGAACATGACGACAAAGACCACCACGGAGGAAATAAATGGGCTGGTGGCGTAGGTATTTGTTCCTAGAAATACTTATCTCTTCATTAAATCTACTTTGGCAGACTGGTGGAAGAGACACGGCGGGTATGGGGGGCAGAGGAGGATACAAGCGGTTATACAAAGGTGGTGAAATTAAACAAGTATGTAATATCATGGACGTGTGTTATGTCTTGGTCATGTTATTCACCAGTCATCTTAGGTGTCAGACGGACTGAAGCAGAATGTTCCTGACCATATCAAAGAAAAGGCGCGTGAAATGGCGAGACAGGAATTGCAGCGTCGGCTAGAAGAGCTTGACATGTCTCATTCAGAGGCAAAAGGATACGGCAAGCTATTATCCGCCACCCAAGCGCATATGGCCTCGCTCTTGGATCTTCTTGAACGTAGCTATCTTAAATTGCAGCGCCTTTCTTTCTCTAAAACCTTATACCAGACCTGGCGGCCAAAGAAGAGGAACGCGTATGGGTCAAACGTCAAATTGACGGAGAGCTTGACGATAGTCGCCTGACGGAAGGACTCACCGGTGAATCAACCGTGTACAAACGTCGTGGAATGGAGAAACCTGAATTAGGACGTCCACAAGTCAAGTGCGTATGATGCGTTTTCCTTAAGAGTAACTCTAATTATAGAATTTACATAGACCAAAGAGGATCAAGTTCATCTTTGATTTGAGTGCATCAATGTCCGATAAATAGTTGCAAAAACACGCAAACATACTAACCAGGCTATCAGGTATCGTTTCCAGTACGACGGCCGTCTGCAACGTAGCATGGAGACAGGTAACTCTTGAATTATCTTAGAAGTGCAGTACGTCTTGCTGATGCTCTGCCAGCCGTTATGCTTATGGAAACGTTTGACCGACTTACTCGTAAAGAGAAATATGTGTGGGATGTAAGCGGTCATATTTCTTGCCTCTTCGAACTCCAGCTTATATGATTTTTATCCCTGTCTAAAGCTCTGTGGTCATGTAGGTCTTCTCATTGGACACAGAGATCTGCTAAGTAGATTGATCACACGTAGTCTGGGGACGGGCCAGATATTTCTTTAACAGAAGCCAACAAGCCCCCTACTGAGCTCAAAGAACGCTGGAAGGTGACTGAGAAGATGTTCATGGTTCCACAGTACGCTTTCGCTGGCGATTACACAGGTATACAGTCAGTATCAACGAAACGTATCGAAGCTCAGTTTTTCAATCATTAGTGGAGGCCATAATGAAGGGCGTCAACGAAGTAGCGAAGTATGATGCAGGTAAGTCAGCACTTCTGATGCTTAACAGCTTCATTTAACATTGGTTCTGTATCTGGTAGACGACTGGTTTGTTATTGCTATCACGGTAGACAACTCTGGCATCTGGCGTAAAATGGACACTAAATTTATGTTTAGGACGCTAACTTCGGTCGATATCAAATCTCATCGGAAGATTTGACGAGAGCAATGAAGCATAATCCCAAAGTCAACACAGCTTTGATTTGTATTGGCGAAGGTGCCGAGGCATCTTGGTGAGCTTTCGTCGCAGAAACTGTGCAGTCTATGAAATATGCTTATATTTATTGGGGACAATAGGGTAACAAAGAGCCTTCCTGGGAGAGCCTTCCGTGTGTCAAATACCGGGGATATTCCCAATGTATTGCGCAGTATCTTGTCCACTATGGTAGATCGTTGAGCTTTGAGCAATACTCCATTAACATACAGCAGCCTGGCCGCTTGCAGCGAGCGTCGAGTAGTTGTTGCTTGGTCGTTGGTGATTAGTACATATTATCTGCTCAGTAATAAATATAGCCATGAAGTCATCATTTTATATTGCTACGCTCTTCTACTAGCATATAGTGACTGATTTACTAATTGCAAGTCCAGTTTTCGCTGGGACCCACAAATTGCACTTGATTGCACTGCGCTTGAGCTGCGCGTGACGCGCTGACGGCAACTTGACGTCAGAATCAATTCCATTCGACCCCTTACCGACAGGTACACCATTTGGTCAATACTACCCTTTTCCCCTCCCGTTACCTGTACACAATCATAGCTCGAAGCCTGGCGAGGTGGAACATCGGACACTACTCGTCTTGGAACTAATCCGCCATCATTTGCCTGCCGTTCTACAGTTCACCGCCCCAGATAATACCTACGCTGACCAAATACCCTGAACATCTGCAAGGATGGCGTACTTCTTCGCGTCGCCCATTGATGTTGACATCAAGCTCGAGGGAGAGGAGCTGAGGAAACAAGTTGAGGTAAAGTCGGAAAAGGAGAAAACCGTTTCATGCCCTGTATATTACGACGGGGACTCGGTGACTGGCCAGGTTCGACTTCCTTCTTTCTCTTCCGGCCACTGGGCAGCCACTGAACTTTGCTGAAGGTCACAATCCGGGTACGTGATGGAAAGAAGACTACACATGAAGGCATTAAAGTAGAATTCGTGGGGAGTATCGGTACGTTGCATACGTACGGGTGATTAACTTGCATGTCAACAAGCATTGCTTAGAGCTATTTTACGACCGAGGGCACCATCATGAATTCCTGTCCCTATCGCAGGAGCTTGCTGCCCCAGGGGAGATGCGCCAAGCTCAGACGTTCGACTTTAACTTCAAGAATGTTGAGAAGCAGTTTGAGAGTTATCAGGGTATCAATGTTAAACTGCGGTGAGCAAGGGATATTCGCAGACACGAAGAATACTCTAATGACCGGATAGTTACTTTGTGCGGGTCTCAATATCGCGGCGGATGGCTGATGTCGTGAAAGAGAGAGATATCTGGGTCCATTCCTTCCGAATGCCTCCCGATAGCAACAATTCCATCAAGATGGAGGTCGGTATTGAAGACTGCCTGCATATTGAATTCGAGTACAACAAATCTAAGTGAGTCTACACTCTTTCATATTTCACAAGATGGCTTGAATGTTCTCCAGATACCATCTGAAAGATGTTATTGTCGGGAAGATCTATTTCTTGCTGGTCCGCATAAAGATTAAACACATGGAGCTGTCCATTATTCGACGGGAGACTACCGGCTCACCGCCGAACCAGTACAATGAAAGCGAGACTATCACCAAGTTTGAAATTATGGATGGCGCTCCAGTGCGAGGTACATTTTCTCCGTTTTGTAGCATCATCGTTGTTTCTATAGACTCACTGACATGTCTACTTTGCAAGGCGAGACTATTCCAATCCGAGTCTTCCTAGGAGGTTTCGATCTCACACCTACCTTCCGTGATGTTAACAAGAAGTTCACAACGCGCTACTATCTCAACCTTGTTCTCATCGACGAAGAAAACAGGCGTTATTTCAAACAACAGGAAATTACCATCTTCAGGATACCAGAGGCAAGTCCGCTCTGTCTGTACCGTACCGTACATACACAGCTAATTCACATTCACATTACTATTACAGAATTGAGGTCTTTGTTGTTGTACCTTTGTATATTTTATCTATGCGCAACCTGGATATGACACTCATGCTCAATTACGGTGATTTGATAAGAAATATGTGCCGAATGCTGATCGCGCAGGTCAAATGAACAACATCTCCGAAAACGTATGATATAGCGAAGAACGAAAATAATAAGAACAGAAAGCATAAATCCAATGGGGTATTACATATAAAAACAATGGTACATTGAAAAGGAAACTCAAAATCTGCGCGCTGTCGACTGCCTCGGCATGCGGCGCAGGCTATCCTCCATATCCAACACGTCAGAATCCTTTGCTGACACCTTTCGCGTAACAGGAGACTCTATCGTTTCATATTCGATCTGCGGCAGATTGCCACTGCGCGGCGGTACGACAATGGGCTGTAGATGCAGACTGCCGCGCACGGCATGCGTAAGCATCGGGGTGGGGGTAGTCCGGCTGGGCGCCTTGCCCACAGTCGCTACCCGCGCAAGGGCAGCTTGTGTGCCCGCAGCAGCGGCTGCGCCTCCGACTGCACGGTCTCCCGATGTCGGCGCATTAGGGTCCTTCGGCCATGCTATGGAGAGTGCGTCAATGCTTGGCCCGCGGTCGTGCAAATTCTGCAGATTGTTCTCCCGCACAGGCGCACGGTCGCTCATCTTGTCGTCATATAGCTTGTCGTCGACAGAAGTCCCGACCATCGTGGGCGTCATCGTGGGTGTTACAATCGTGACGGGGGATTCTGGGATCTCGTGCTCGATGACGGCGGTGTTCGCGCTAGTGTTTACCCATTGTTCGATTCGAAAGTACCTTTCCTCCGCCCGGGACATATTGCGTTCCGGCGTTGGAATGGCGGCTATGCGCCGCGGGGTCGGCTCTGGTAGGGGCGGCAAACTGGGGCGGAACTGTTTGGATTTACCCGTGTCCAGTGCCGTGGCGAAGTCTAAGAAAGGATCGATCCTCTGCTCTATGCCATCCTCTCGCAGCCGTGTAAGTTGGGAGAGAGCTGTACTGGGGCTCTCGAATTCTGCAGCAGTGAGAGGCCCTTTACTAGCTTGCGGGGACAGCACTGTGTTCAGTTTGAGCGATTGGCGGAGAGGCATACCGACCGGGGCATAGATAGGATTCTTCGTTGGTTGCAAGCTGCTAAGGTCAAACTCCTCTTCGGACGGTTCTATGGGCTTTGGGAAAGAGCTACTGTGGCTCCTGTGTCGCGAGGATGTCGACATTCTTCTGTATCCGCCGGGTGTAACGGGCACCTTTCCTGCCCGAGGATGAGAGGTAACACTACTATGAACGTTTTCATCTGCCCCGACACTGCTTATTTGTGTCTTGCTGAAACTGAGTTGGGACGGAGATCCTATGACTTGTGGTATGGGCAGACCAGGAGAGAGGTATTGGGCGCTCGCTCGACTATCGTCTTCCCATACCGACTGTTCTGTAAGTCCAGTAGGTGTTGGCGGGCGAACCACGTCCCTCTTCTTAATCTTCTTAGGCAGTGAACGATTCATATTTTCTGAAGGCCGCAGCTGTGAGATACCTGGCGGGCCAGGGAACTGAGCCGTTAGTTCTCGCATCGCTTGTATGGAATCGGTGACGCTAATCACTGATTTGTACTTCGAAGAGTCTCGGACCTTACTGGTTTCTACAGGTAGCGGTGGCGAGGACATCTGGTAAGTCGGCTCTGGAATTGCAATCTCGTCCGCTTGTACAGGGCTATTGCGCGTCTTGGCTGAGCTTGGGGTATACATCTGCGCCATTGCGGCCTTCTGGGATAGCCTGCGAGCATCGATAATCTCGTACGGGCCTAACGACGGTGCTGAATTAAGTGAGTCACGGTAGCTGATAGACCCAGCATGCTCCTTGTGAAAGTACGCTTCGGGCGCCGGGAGATCTGACATAGACTCGAAATCATCTGAGGCATAAGGAAGTTGAACGCTGGTCGTGCCCTGATAACTCCCTAGGTATTGGCTATTCCGCCGACTTCCCGCCTTCTCCACCTTCTCCACCATGGAACTCGGATTGAGAGTGTCGAAGCTCGAGAACCGCATGTGCAGGCGAGGAGTACCGCCCTGGTAGGAGATTGTTACCCTTTGATTACTGCGCGCCTCTTTCACGCTCGCGAACGCTTGCATGCCAGGAAGACCATTTTGCAGTAGTGCGGACTGGCGTTGGCTCCAAGTTGAATAGTGGGCACTCTTTTTCGACGCCTGGCCTGTCTCATTTTCGAAGGGCTTTGTGGCGTTCGACGCATGGAAGGAGGTAGCTGTGGGAGACAGTTGCCGAAAGGTACTGAGGCGCGGGTTGGATATGAAATGGCGCAGCCCGCTCTTCCTTTCCTGTCGATTTGCACTGTTGAGTTTCAGCTCTCGCTGGACGACGTGGAAGTCTTCAACAGTATCAACTCTTAATTTGACCGTGTTAGTTAAACGGTATATTGTGACACAGAGAACATACCCTTTAATAATCCCAGTGCAAAGACACCCACGAGCTATCATTCGCATCAACCTTCTTGTGATATTGACGCCAAATGCACCTCCGGCAAACCCGACCACGGACTCCAGTGCCCCCAGTTTCAAACCAATACATAACCAGCCTACTCCGTTGACGAAATGCGCTTTATCGGCACCCTCGCTTTTGATACGTCGTTGACCAATTATTGCCTGCCCGAGGCGAAAAAATGAGAAACAGAAGACAGCGGCTTGATAAACGATAAGCAAAGCGAGTGTTGTACTTGTGAAAAATGTCCATAGCAGCTCTTCATGAGCTGAAGTAAATCCTAGTGTGACAACACTGGAAGAGGTATTGTTTTCGGTTGGGAGACTATCTGAGTAGTTATAATTTATGAGTTACTTCTTCAATTTAGACAGTCAACAAGCGAGTGATTTACCTATTTTTACACCAACGAAGGACGCTATTTCGTTGAATACAACAATGGCTGGAAGAAAAAGAATAAGAGAAAGCTTTGCAACATTTCTAATGTTTTTTGGTAATGCGTCGACCAGGTCATTGCTTGTGAAAAGGAAAAGAAAGAATGTATAAAAGAAAATGGGAAGAAATGAAGCGACTCCTGGTATCAATTCCATTAGAGCAGTCCCAAGTCCCAGAAAAAAAGAGCGCACCTATTCCTACATCAAACATCTGAAACAACTGGACGTTATTGCGCACGCCCGGTACAATGGCGCGAACAAGTTCGCCTAGAGACAGCGCTAGGTACATCCATCCTTCTGCAGTCAGGAAGAGATGTTTCCTGGACGATGCGCGATGTATATTAATTAGAACGGAACCGAGACGAGTGAGGTAATAATGAAGTTTGAACACTCTTACCTACTGCCGCTTTTCCAATTGGCAAAGACTAAGGATGTTGCAAATATGGCCTCCAGTGCTGTTGGGATGATTAATAGAACGCTCTTGAGTTCGGATGAAGGGAGAGTGCATCGCAGTATAGAAGCCGATGAAAAGCAAATGGATCCCATTTACTCTAACCAGGCGGATTCTTCGTTTCGCACTGGTTGGGATGGACGACGGCGGGTGTGTTCAATGTAAGAGTCGATCCCCAATCAACAGCATCCTCAGATTGTCGCAAAACCACGGACTGGTTCCCTTCCGCACGGTCGCACTAGGCGAAGGACACGCAAAGGCTATTCAAGAGGGATTGAAGGAATAAAAGAGTGGAACGCAGACTGGCTGCTGGAAAAAGACTTGCCCGCGTCTATTTCCGCGAAAAAGTAACGGAATGGAAGAAGAGAAAGAAAGGTCCTGCAGAGCGGTCGGCTCGCGCGGTCGCTAGAGTCTGGACAGTTCCCTGTTCTGCACAGCGACTGATCACGATCCATGTGAGGGCATCATCTGGGAATTGGTTGCTATACAGCAACAACTGTTGCGTATCCACATGTCATCAACCGGGTGTATCGATCCTGACAATGATGTATCCCAGGAGTTCCTGGGCCAAAGCAACGGAATATCTCGAGTTTATGGTAATGTAGAACCCTGTAGAGCTTATCAGGAGCTTATTGAAGGTGTGACTCTGCGAGAGCATCAGCATGAGGATATATGGGCATCTTTACCCACTTCCACAGATGTATACCTTTGATTTCAGCAACTACCGCCCTATGTCGCCGGATTTTTCTCTCTATTATCGGTGCCAGCAGCCATATCGTTTCGTAGATTGGAGGTTAGTACTCATGAATGCTATCAAGGACTAGAAATAAAGTTGAGATGAAGTCGATGACCCGTCTACTACGACTTTTGTAGCTTACGTAATCTACATCCTTTTCATTCTGAAATTTCCCTTTTGATTGTGCATGCACTTCGACCACAGCTGGGATCAAAATTATCAACAGCAGAGTTGCTTTGCCAGTACAGAACGTTTTACATTCAGTTGTATTATAGAACGACGCATTGAGATATGGTGGTAAGCTCAGCTTTTCATGCTGTTCCACAGGACCTGAAGGAAACCCACAGAAAATCTCAGTCCTTCAGCACAATCCTGCTGAACATGTAGCTCTGCGACCTGGTGATCCTACGCCGCAATCGCGCAATCTGAACCCTCTCATGCACCCATTCTCGCGCGCCAGAGAACGCACCCGCGCGCTGAACGCAGCAAAAATGGACAGGATGTTCGCCAAACCGTTCGTCGCGAGCCTGGAAGGCCACATCGACGCTGTAGAGGTGCTGTGTCGCCGGCCTGGCTCCCTGACAGGCATCGCGAGTGGCAGCTGGGACGGAGGTGTGTACGTTGCATCCCTGGCTTTAAATCGGACTCTTTGACTGATGGGTGTGTGTGGTGGTCCAGGTATTATCATGCACGACCTGTCAAGTAGAAAAGAAACCTTGAAAATCCCACAGGCGCATAAAGGGAAGGTCTCCGGTCTTTGTTTCTCGCCTGATGGAGGCGCACGACTGCTCAGTTGCGGTGTGGATCGCAATGTCAAACTCTGGGCTGCAGACGGTGATGGAACGACTGTAAGTCATAATGTCTAACGACCGGGTTTACTTCAACTTCAACATAATCGCTTTATTTTTGGTTTACTTCCAGCCATTGAACGTATTCCCCGGAAAAGCGGTATTCAAGTAAGTACCGATTGTAGTGTACGCCGTTTTATCCTCACCTTCACCTTCTTAGTTCAATTGACCATCACCGCACTGAGTCCCTCTTCGCAACTGCCTCCAATACAGTACAAATATGGGACGAAACGAAGTACGTACTTTATTTTTCTGACGATGGCGACCAGTTCTCACTCCATGATCTGCAGGAGTGCACCTATCAGCAATTTGACATTCCCGACATCCACTGAAACTATAACAGCCGTCAGGTTCAATATGAGCGAGTCGTCCGTATTAGCCAGTTTGGGTTCGGACAGAACATTTACGCTATACGACATTCGTACGGGGAAGGCTGAACGGCGGGTAGTGATGCAGGTATGTGTTCCCGTTTACCGCTCTTGTTTGCCATCATACAAATAATCCACAAGATGCAAAGCAACGCCCTTTCATGGTCCCCGACATTCCCTACTACCGTCCTCCTTGCGTCAGAAGACCACAATCTCTATACATTTGATATCCGGCATCTTGATAGCCCCACACAAATCTATAAAGCCCATGTCGCTGCGGTTATGTCGTGCGATTGGAGTCCCACGGGTACAGAATTTGTGAGCGGTGGCTGGGACCGGACGGTAAGGATATGGCAAGAGGGCATTGGCCGCCAGCCCGAGGTGTATCACACTAAACGGATGCAAAGGTATGATCTGTGTTTCAATTGATTGAATGAAAATGAATTAAATCGTCATCTGCAGGGTAACATCCACTATTTTCTCTGGCGACGCCCGGTTCGTTATGTCAGGTTCGGACGACGGAAACGTGCGGATATGGAAGGCCAAGGCGTCCGAGAAGCTGGGCGTTATCACGGCTCGCGAACGCGCCGCTATGGAATACAGGCAGAGTCTCAAGAACAGATGGAGGATCGATGGCGAGGTGGACAGGGTCGCTAGGTTAGTCTCGGGCTATGTTTTTCTGTTCATCAGAACAAGGAAGAGATGCATCAACTGATTATCTTTTTTTTTTCTTTCTCCGTGGTTTCATCAGGACTCGTCACCTGCCCAAGTCTGTGCATCAAACGGCGAAGCTCAAGACGACGATGCTCGAGGCACAGCGTGTCAAGGAGGAGAGACGGCGGAAGCATTCAAGGGCGGGCGAGAGCAAGCCGAAAGCGGAGCGAAAAAAACTGGTTGTTGCGGAGCAGACGTAAGGTCGGATTCCTGGTGGCCTGTGTATCCTTTTATTGGGTTGTATACACGAGTTATGTCTTTGTCGTACACATCGATATTATCTTGTCTTCCTTTTTCGGACGGCAACATGATGAACCATCTAACTAACTATTGCGGGGTTAGCTGAGGATGGCAACAACATCGCGGCGAACTGAGGTGAGAATTGTCTCGCTACCATCTAATTTTATAGATTAAAAGGCAGCGCTGCCCTTAGTCCCAGTTTTGTCAAAGCGTCGCACGCCTACCAGCAAACACCAGGGTGTGAATGGACACATCACAATGGATCAGAAATTCTAGCTGATTCTAATGTCAAGCATTAAGATGAAAAATTCTTTTCTACGTGTATGGGATCGACCGTCTGGCTATTTATTATAATTATAATAACATGCATCTCGTGGCTTTCGAACCCGTGAGCTGCGAGTAGCCTACTGAAGACATCGCAGGCAGCGGATATGATGAGATCGTTTTACACAATTGTCACCCAAGTATTTCATTTTAAGCGCCCATCGTTTCATATAAACTCGAACGTTTCCCGCGGCACGTCCTTCCACGTTTCATGCTCGTCTTCTGTCTCGTGTGACCACTTGCACTTACCATGCAGGCTTCACACTACTCTACTTAAGTAACCGTATAAAAGTCTGCCAAGGCGATGCTGAAAGTGCAATAATAGGTTATTCGCTGGCGTTGCCAGCGGCCGTACACAGTTATGTCACAGCCGTGTGGGTGGGACTAATAAATGCAAAATATATGAAACCAGCTGCGTGACTTAGTAGAACATCATGAAGCTTGAAGCTTGACTACTCAGGAGAGATGTTGGCAATCAACTTGTCGTTGCTCATGCGATCATCACTGTCAGGCTTTGACCGGCTACTATGTAAAATCATTTTTGTATAAAATAACTGAGCAGTGCTAGTGAGGCTTTGAGGACTACTCCCGTTTTGCGGTAATCGCATCGAATCGCCTGTCGGGCCATGAGTTTGACCATGTAGTACATTCCTTTGTTACCAACACGGTTAGGTTTATTCGCTCTTAGTACTTATTTTATTGGTCCACCGACTGTCTTCCGCGTCGATAGGTGTCGATATTTGTTCCCCTGCAGTTGCGAGTCTGCTGATAGCTGCTGATACACAGGACCATGCGGCTAAGGTGCCTTTCCCCGACGGTTTTATCAGCCTGGCCTCCGCCCCGGCGCGCACGACAGGCCTTGCTCTCGTAAGTCGAGACAATATTCGGACGTACTTCGCAAGAGTCAGACCTAGTCAGACTATACTTATGTGTATGTATGCACTTACATGTTTATGAACACGTACGTAGTAAATATTCGCCGGCACCGAAGAACCAGCGACTCTGGGTGACAAAACGCGTGATACTTATATCCTAGTTAGGGGCTACAATATTGTACTTCCGGTGGATATTGTGTCCGGGGGGTCAAGCTTCAAGGCAAGTCAAGGGTGTCGCGGGTAAAGCTTGGTAAAGGTGTATTTTTAAAGGGTGATCACCTGTCGATGCTCCCTCTATTCACTTATCTAACGTGCTCGATTCAGAATTGTTGGAAGTTGTGCCTCGATGAAATTACTTCAGTGGCGTTGTTTGTCAAGGAGAGGCGCAGAAAATTTGTGAAAAAAGATGATGCGGTTAGTCGCATTTTCTTCCAAGAAAATGGGGCAGACTAGCAGATCAGAGTGGACGAAATTTCATACTTATTCCTCTGAGAATATAGAACGATATGTAGATGGAAGCAGGAAAAAGGATAGCGCATGGGCACAGCATTATACATACGCAAAGGGGCTTGACCCAAGTTGGCGGACCATCAAGACACAATTTGTAATGTTATGATCCCGCTTAGTCCAAATCGTCATCTTCACCAATCTGCGCCGTCCCGCCATTCATTGTAGCTCGTTGTCTCCTCTTCCGAGGCAGAATCAATTATCATGAATGCGGCGGCAACATTGAACAGACGCCAACGTCCTACATAAGACTACGTAGCAGGCCGGTCATTAAGGGACGGATTCCCAGAAGGGCGAGATAGGGTGGGATCTGCGGAAAAATCGCTTGGAACGCGCAGGAAGAAATATTTGGGGCTGATGTTATTTCGCTTATGACGGCAGGGCTGGATTTGGTCGATGAACTCGACTATCAGCCAACAGTCCCTTGCTTACCTCTCTATATTACTTTCCCCAGCAATCCCAGTCTGGAGGCTCCCTATCTGGGTCCGTTCATCTAGGTTTATCTTGTTCTCTGGATTCGTCTTTCTCTAGGACGTGGCTAGGAGAGCATTGTTCAACGACCATATTGCCAGCCGCCAGCCTGTCTGAACGGACGCTGACACTGCATATATTAGCTGAACACCTAGTGGTTGAAACTTTTTGTGGAGTTGGCCCAGGTCAGCACTGAATAGACCTTAATAAGCCTCTCTTCAGCGCGCTAAAGACTTTTCACAGACCAGTTACACGTTCTGTAAACTTTTCACCTCTCTGAACCCAAGGAGAACGCATGAAGACTCGAATTTAATTTTTAAACATTAAACACTAACTAATACTATGTTGCTCAAACTTATCCCTACCAAAAATGAGCCCACCATTCACTTCTCGCTGTCATTCGGGGACCTGCCGCCCCAACTGCCTGCACCGGTATCGTGGACCGCCCAACTCTCTCAGCTTATGCACGAGGATCTTGAAGTGCCTGCGACATTACACTCTCTGGATAGAGCGACCGGAGTTTCCAGCCTTCTTGAAGAGGTTGCTATAGACGTGGAAGCAAGAGAAGTTCGATGCCTCTTTGTCGACGGTTGCATGGAGCGAATCAGCTTTGGACTGCACGGGAAAAAACATGAGCAGGCACTCATGGCCGCCGTCGCTTCGATCATCAGGGATGTCCGCGAAAGCACCGTGGAGGACCAACAGGTGGCAAAGCAGAGGGATTGGGAAAAGGAGAGGGAGAAAGCCGTGTCCGTTGTGAACGTACCAGTTATTTCTGCCCCTCCGCCTGCAAAGCCTGGTAGACAGGGGAAGCACAAAAAGCAACGTTCATTGTTTATGCACATTGTTTCATCCATTGGGTAAGTTATCGTTTTCTTTTGTGTATATGTGGTGTTTACATTATCTTTTTGTGGTTTACAGTTCTATCATTACACCTTCCACATCTTCCAACGCAAATCACTCATTGCAAAATAGACAACGCACAGCCGGCTACAGGAATTCGACTTCCGTCATCCCTTCGGCTACCACGGCTCTTGCTAGCCCGACATTGCCCACCCCCGGCAGCTCGCCTAGGGCTCGCGCACTACGACGTGCAGCCCGATCCGCTCTTGTGGATACATACCGTCGTTTCATTCTAGATGAACTAGTTCGAAGGTTTTACGCTGGACCACAACCGCCCGGTGCACGGGAAGGTGATGTTCCCAGCATGTACGGACTGGAAAATCACCATCGACGTGAGCGAGGCGGGTTTTGTGTTTGGATCCTGCACAGCATGCGCCGCCGTGCACTCATCCGAATGGATCAGCTATTGGACGAGGCGGGCCCCGCTCCGCAGGAAGTTACGCATTTCAGTGAGGAGTGCATCCCTGCAGTCTGCTCGACGACGATGGACGTGCCTCTTTCGTTTTCAGACGAAGAAGATGAGGATGGATTGGTTGACGTTCCCCTTGTAGACTCAGAGGCACACAAATCCAGCTCCGTGGATGAAACACCTCGAGCGGAATCCCAACTAGCATCGCCTGCAACTTCTCGAGATGACCTTCCGCCCCTACCTGACGCATCGCGAAGGGCGTCATCCAGCTCCTCAGTGGGAACGGAGGACTCCTCTGATTCGGAGGCGACTTCTCGCAGTAGCTCGTCAATGTCATGTGCATCGACCGCACCCTCGTCCGTCGACTCTGAACCAGAGATGAAAGACGACACTTCAGCCGAACTCCCGCTCACCCTCCATTTACCCCAGTACTCACCTCGCAGGTCCAGTGGCCTTTCGCATATTCACCACCTCTCACCGTCTGCAAGACATGAATACACACAGCTCGCAGCGCTCCGCATGCGCCTCAACCAGCTTCTCCTGTTCTCGACCAGTCAATCGCGGGTGGTTTCCGAAGAGATCCGCGGTCGCTTGGATATGCTGGCAGTTCGCAGTCGCCGTCGTGCGTGGCTCAACAAGGCTCTCAAGACACCGTTAGCCGGCGCGTCGGGGTACATCTCTGCGGGGGGAGGGCTTATGCTTGGCCTTGCAACACCTTTCCGTAGCTCGCCACTAGCGCGTTACGTGTTGACCGCGGAGGACGTGGCCAGGCGGCAATCATCGATATCCCGGAGCAGCGCCTGCTCATCGACGTGTTCGTTGTCGTCAGCTTACTTCCGCTCAGTGTCGGCATCGTCTTCTGCGACATCTCTTCCGCCATCGCCGACTGCTCCACCAGTGAAGGTCTCATTCACCCCTTTCCCAACATCGCGTCCGCGAATCAGGCCCAAGCTGGACCACGGCGCGCTGACGGCCTTGACTGTGGTAGAGTTTTCTGACTCCGAGATTCAGGACGATGCTATGGAGAGTATTAACGATGAGGGTCAAGACGGACTGGTCGTTACCACTAGAGAGGAAATGGTTGAGGCAGAGGAAGAGGAAGAGGCCGATAGGCTTGACTTCGAAGCATACCAGGAGGATATGGCACGAACGCACGCTCCAGCCCGGACGCGGAGGCACAGGCGGTCGATGCAGGAGCCGATGATGCCTGCGCTTCCCCTACCAAGCATCGAAACGCGCGCTGCAGGTGGACCGGACGCTCGCACTGGTCAAGACGAGCAGATGGGTGGGAATAACGAACTGACACTGGCTCTTCTGGCCCGCGGACACGCTCCCACACAGCGCGGCAGGAAAAGCTCAATTCCTATGGCAAAGGCGGACAGCGAACCGGCAACGTTCCTGGGATGCGCAGAGGTCGCCTACACGGATGCGCAGGATGGCCAGGACGACGTTGCGGGCCAGGACATTGTGTTTGCTCTCGAGGCTGGGGGGCCGACTCCCCCTTCTACCCTGACTGACATCTCAACGACGTTCGCTGCGGACTCTGCGCCGCATACGCGGCCTGCTACGCGTGTGCGCACCTCAAGTATGGTCGGGGCGTTGCTCCGCGGGGCGAAGGGCGTTCAGCGCTCAATTGTCGGCGGGCTGAAGCCTCAGGCTCCCCTGCAAGCCTGTGGTCCTCTGAACGCGGACAGTCTCCTCTGCCAGCCCGTGTCCGTGCCTGGTGTCCCACAGCCGCCGATTGTCGTGCCCTCTTCCAATCCAACGAAACTCGCCCATGGTCATTCGGCAGCTGCCCCTGTGCACGCTTGCAACCGGCGTGCGATGGACCTCGCCCGCCCGCCCGTCGCCGCCTCTCTCTACGCAAACGTCGACGTCGAGATGAACGACGTCGAGGTCAACGTGCACCTGCGGATCAACGACTTTGATGCATCGTACGGTGCCAAGGCCGGCGCCGTCGTCCCTACCCCGTCGTTGCCTGCAGGCGAGTTCGAGCAGGAGCTGCAGAAGCAACAGACGTGTTTCGCTCAGGAGCAGGAGTTCACTTTGGCTATGGACGTCGCTCCCCGCGGGCGCGGCGTCGCCGGAGGCAAACGATGGCGGAGCCGTAGCCAGGGCCAATATCAGGAGGATGCCTCCCGTCGGCCGAAGCTGACCACCGTGTTCGGCGATGGGCAAAGTGCTCTGCGCTAGGCCTCTGCACTGCGTCTTCCCTCCCGGATGTGTCTGACAATCTATCCGGTTTACGATTTTTTGCCCATATTTTACTTTTAATCTTTTCTATCATTTTTACGATTTTCACGACCTCATTCTCTAATCATCTTTTTCGGAATCCTGGAATTGTTTCTTCATACTTACGGTATGTTTTCTGCCCACTCTCCGCACTGCTGTTACATGTCAACCACTCAGCCACGATTTGCATCACCGTCTCGTTTCGAACACATTGCATTCATACATCACATACCACCTACCACCTCCACACCAACCTCCCCCCATTCGTTCATTCTCAAATATCCACTTCATTGTTTGCCTTGGTTGTTGGCTCGTGTTCTTACCTATCCTTACCCTTCGTCTTCCACGCCTAATCTGCATGTCTATTCGTGTCCGCATTGCATACACATGACTTTTTCGTTTGATGTTTTCCCATTCACCCTGGATACATTTTTTGGCTACACACATACACAAAAAAGCGCTCATTACCTACTACTAGAACCGTACCCCTCCTACCCGCGACATAATGCTAATTTCCATAACCTCCGCCCACACACACACACCCGCGCGCGCGCATGCCGGCCCAGGCGTAAAATGGCACAGACTGAATCATTCACTGCCAGTGCAACCTCACATGAGCCACTTGGACATTATTGTTACTACTACTACCAACATTCGGATATCCCGAAAACTCTCCCGACTAATGGGAAGACAACATACCCTCGTTTACAGCATACCCTCCTTACAACAGATACCCTCCTTTGTGTTTATGATTAACTTAGATAAGTAGAGGTGAATGTTCATTGTTGAGATTTATTATATGCCACTGAAGATGGTACTATAGGCTATTTCTCCTCTTTTGCATGTTCTGTAGCTTAATTTTTTGCACCATATAAATGGACTAGAATAAAATGACTTTTGAACTTGTAAGTTGTATGCGTGCTTCCAAGCAACTGTTTTGCGACTTTTGGTCGCGCTCGTTGGTTTGTGGGGTGGGGTATCATTCGGAATATACAGTGGATCGGCCTTACACTTTCCTTACGTCCGAGATATTTATATGGGCACCTGGACCTGCAGTACGCCAGCGCGGATCACCAATCATGTGGATAAAGCAGCCGAGTGATGGTTCTTGACATGTGGTGAGAAGTTCGATCGCAGATACAGACAGGCATCCTGAGACTATGAACAGAAAAGGCCATGAGAACGTGAGTTGATTGCTGTCAGCGACGCGCTGGCGACGTACGACACCATGTTTGTTTGGAAAGGCCGGGGAAGGTTCGGCTGATGAGGGTGAGGTCGGTTTCCGGGGCACAAGCCTTTTCTTCAGCAACCACCATCGCCCAAAAGCGTCTCGGAGCTCCGTCACCGACGTCCAGCGTACCTGCTAATCTATCCGCCCACAGCCGCGGCTTAAGTTCAGGCCGATACGCACCCTTAACAGTTCCTGCATCCTCCCAGCTGCCACCAGCGTCTCTCCTCGTCCAGGATGATAACTATGTGGGCCGCCGCCACAACCGCCCGCCCCATGCGTCTGCTGTCCGGACAAGCTCGCCTGAGCAGGGCTTGGGCGCCGCGCTCAGCCTCCCTTGTTCGGCACTTCTCAAGCTCCAAATGTGCGTGCTTTCTCTATCCATGGGACGGCAGGGCTAGGCACGCGAGGCGTTGGGGATGCGGGATGGGATGACACTGGTGACAATATTGATTGGAGGACGATCGTGCGCTGCGTACGGGGTCAGGCGGTATTTATGGTAAACGGGATAGTGTAATGCAGGAGCGGGTGTCCTTCATCCCGCCCCCATGATTCTTTGTCCGTGAGCATGCGTGTCCTATATCTTGCCTTTCGCACCCGTCTCCTCCTTCTATTACCCCAGAGCTAACTCCGCCTTTTGCTCCCGTGCCGTCTCTTTCACATCACAGACACCATGTCGGGCGCCATTCAGAAAATCGCAGTCGAGAACCCCATCGTTGAGCTCGATGGCGATGAGATGACCAGGATTATCTGGAAGAAGATCCGCGAGGAGGTGTGTTCACCATTGTATACCTGGTTTCAAGCGCATATATGCTCATATATGCGCATTGCAGCTGATTTTGCCCTACCTCCAAGTCGATATCAAGTACTTCGATCTAGGACTGGAGTACCGCGATGAGGTGTGTGCCCTTTGCACCTTCAGTCAGGGGTCCGATCTCATGACCTATCTTCCCCATAGACCAACGATCAGGTAACGGTCGACGCCGCCAACGCCATCTTGAAGTACAAGGTTGGCGTCAAATGCGCCACCATCACCCCTGACGAGGCCCGCGTTAAGGAGTTCAATCTCAAAGAAATGTGGAAGAGCCCCAACGGAACTATTCGTAACATCCTGGGCGGCACAGTCTTCCGTGAACCCATCATCCTCTCCAAGATCCCCAAACCCATTCCTGGATGGGTCAAGCCCATCGTCATCGGTCGACATGCTTTCGGCGACCAGGTACGCGTCTACCTCTCTCCCCAGTGTATAGTTCTTGCTTATCGGAGTGTAGTATCGTTCGACCGACTATGTTGCCCCTGGACCTGGAAAGCTGCAGTTGATCTACACCCCCGCGGACGGTGGTGCGGCCACTGTTATGAACGTGTATGACTTCCAAGGTCCCGGAGTTGCAATGGCGATGTACAACACTGACGACGTATGTTTTGCTATCTTGAACTTGAAGAGTTTTACTTACTGTTTTTTAGTCAATCACTGGTTTCGCCCATTCCTCGTTTAAGATGGCCATTGCTAAGAAGATGCCTCTGGTATGTCTGCGACAAAATCATTTGTTCTAATGGATATTAAAGCTGGTGCATTGTTAGTTCATGTCCACAAAGAATACCATCATGAAGAAATACGACGGCCGCTTCAAGGACATCTTCCAAGAGATCTATGACACGTAATGCGCTCAGTCATCCCACCAAAAACCTCACCTAATATTATTTTTCAGCCAATATAAGAAGACGTTTGACGAGCTTGGTATTTACTACGAACATCGTTTGATCGATGACATGGTCGCGCAAGCCATCAAGTCCGCTGGCGGCTTCGTCTGGGCTTGCAAGAACTACGATGGTGATGTGCAAAGTGATATTCTTGCACAGGGCTTTGGCTCCCTTGGCATGATGACCAGCGAACTGCTTACCCCCGACGGCCAGATCATCGAAAGCGAGGCTGCCCACGGTGCGTAATCCTGTGTTTTCGATGTTGCTCAATGAGAAAATACTGACACCTACCTGTGTTTAGGTACTGTCACCCGCCACTACCGCGAGTACCAGAAGGGCAACGAGACGAGCACGAACCCCGTCGCGTCAATCTTTGCATGGACTCGCGGCCTCATCCACCGCGCTAAGCTCGACGGCAACGACGCGCTCCGCTCTTTCGCCACTGACCTCGAGACCGCGTGCATTGAAGTCATTGACGCTGACGGGATCATGACGAAGGATCTGGCACTTGCCATCCACGGCAAGAACATGCAGCGCGAGCATTGGGTTGTCACTGATGTGTACCTTGACGCTGTCAACGTGCGTCCATTTGCAGTGTACATGGTTGTGGCCAAAAATACTGACTATTTGGTGTCGATACAGGCTAAGCTCAAGAGCAAGCTCGCGTCCCGGGCAACGGCCAAGCTGTAAGCATCCCCGCTCTCTTCCATGGAACCGGCATGGCCATGTATACCTGCACCAAGGACATCAGCTGACTCTGCCCTCTTTTTAAAGACAATGATTTCGTGATCATTTGCTATCGATATCTGCTCGTGGGGTATTGAATCCTATGTAATATTCACTCACCTCTGCCACACTTGTTATCCTGATACCAGCTACCCCTCATCTATCTTTTCACCCCATCTAAATTTCCTGTATATTCATTCATGCTTGTTCTATGCTCCCATTGTTTTTTCTTCTTTTATTTCTTGTCTTTTGTTATTGTGTAGTGGTGTGGGGTTGAGATTGGCGTCTAAAAGGATGCTGGGTGTGACGGGTAGGGTCGGAGGAATGTATGAGAGCGTAATAGTAACACGTTGAAGTCAAGTCATGAAGACCTTCTGTATATATAGATGTTATTCTGACATGCGGTGTTCCGCTTGTGATTACTGTCCACTTGGATGAAGCATTTGCAGCGGAGCTAAAGCGGTAGGATTTAGGTTCTGCGCTGCCGTGGATGCTACTCACATTCAGCAAAGCTCTTGACAGGTGGTCCGCAGTGATCTAGTGATCTGCGCATAGCGGTGCCTCTTTGGCATGCATTACTCTTTCGACATCTACTTGTCACCGCCCATCTATTAATGTGCTATCTACCTACCCTCTCTTAGACTGCATACGAATACGACGCGCCGTTGACCACGCATATTGCATATCGAATACATACTATCAATGTTGAATACCCGCAAACAAGATACGAAGGCCATATGCCATGGGTTCCCGTAATACAGGTCTTTCATGAATACAAACCAAGATAGTAGCTATTTCTGAATACATATACAGCAGAAAAAATAGACATTCTCACATTCCGCGGTGCACTGCGGCCGAGATAGCCGAGATGAGTACCATGTCAAAAAACATTGTTAAAGCTGCAGAGCAACTGCAGAGAAGTTGAAGGCCCCCGAAGAACAGAGAACGCAGGCAGCGCGATCTGTCACTACTAGTACTATACAGAACATATCTCATACTAAATGGGATATTTATCGATACTGGGAACTGCTCTCGCGCTCCTCGCTCTGCACTTCCTATTCAAGGCGGCCAGTTACATCTACAGGCAGTGGACATCTCCAATCCGTGTCCTCCCAGGCCCACCTAATCCGAGTCTACTGCTTGGGAATTTCCATAATCTTGAAAGGGTGCGTGGTGGACGGTGCTAAATTGTCTCTTTTCATTCATGACATGACTTATTCTACGTAGTCTTATCACGAATACCCCACCGTTGATGAGCAGTGGATTATCAAATATGGACATACATTTACCTTTAATGCTCTATTTTCCGTATGTAATCCAATTTACCTATGCCGCTGTGAATCTAATGTAATTATCAAACAGAAACACCAACTATACAGCGTCGATCCTAAGGTCCTGAACCACGTTCTCATGAACATTGACATATGGCAAAGGTCAGAGGTTAACAGGTATAATCTTACGAACATCATCGGCGGGGGCTTGCTAGTAGCTGAGGCGGATGACCATCGGAGGCAGGTGAGTCTTCTATTCGTTGTGAATTCATGTTTGGTATGTCACGTATCTTATGTTGTTCTGCTCAGAGAAGAGTCATGGTATATGGGTGATTTTTCTTTACTTTACCTATACTCATTTCTTCTAGAACCCCGCTTTCGGAGCAGCGCAAATACGGGAGCTTACAGATACATTTGTCGAGAAGTCCATTGAGGTAGACTGCTCCAGTCCATTTACAATACTCACTTCCCTGACGATATCTCTTCCAAGCTTCGGGATGTCTGGGCCGCTGAAATCAACAAAGACGGCTTCAATGGAAGGATCGAAGTTCTGTCGTGGCTAAGTAAAATGACTTTAGATGTAATCGGCTTGGCTGGTAAGCTATTTAATATCTTGCTTGTCTTTCATATAGTATTAAAAAAGTTAAATTGTCCAGGATTTGGCTACACTTTCAACGCATTATCCGGAAAGAAGAGTCAATTGAGCAATGCCTTCCAGGCAGTCTTTGAGTCCGCTACAACAGTTTCAATAGCTTTGGTCATCAGATCGAGGTTTAAATCTCTTCGTTTCATTGTTAGTATTTGTTTTATATTTCAGAGCGCACCAGGGGCTAAATTTCGCTCGCGCCTATAGCCGATGGAAAAGGACGGCAAGATAAAAGAGTCCCAGAAGACGATGAGAAATATTGGACGAGAATTAATTAAGGAAAGTAAAGCTGACTTGCAAGACACCAAGTCTTCCTTCCAGAGGCGCGATCTACTCTCTCTCTTACTCCGTGCAAATGTTTCGGTAGACCTACCCTCCAACCTTCGTATGTCAGAGGACGAAGTACTGTCGCGTGAGTAATACTGTTCTTTCCTCAGGTATCCCCTCATTGACTCTATGCTGCAATTTTAGAGGTTCCTACCTTCTTGGTGGCCGGCCATGAGACGACTAGGTAAGCATTGGCCAAGGCAATTTGTTCAGTTAATAAGCGTATATCCTAACTTTGAATACGCCAAGCACCGCGACAACTTGGGCACTCTTCTCACTTACGCAGAACCCAGAAGCTCAGAAGAAACTCCGCGCCGAGCTTTCGGCTGTGGGGACTGACAATCCGACTATGGACGAGCTTAACGCTCTGCCGTACCTCGATGCCGTAGTGCGAGAGTCTCTGCGCGTTCACTCACCTGTGTCGATGACTTCTCGTGAAGCAGTACGGGACGATTTCTTGCCCTTCAGCGTTCCCCTCAAAGATAGACATGGAAACTTGATCAACGGTATTCAGTAAGCACATATTGTTATACTGCCTCAAAGACGGATGAGTAATGAGAGCAGTGTCAAGAAGGGACAGACCATATTAATACCCATTCAAGCATTGAATCGCGTCCCGTATATCTGGGGCGATGATGGGGCGGAGTTCAGGTATGCTTCTCTTTCTTGCGAGAAATTGATTACTACACAGAGCACCACATTTCTAGGCCCGAAAGATGGGAGAAAATTCCAGAGGGTGCCACTTCTATTCCGGGCATCTGGGGAAATATGATGACCTTCCTTGGCGGCCCTCGTGCTTGCATTGGATATCGGTTCTCCTTGGTTGAGTAAGTAAAATAAGTTCCAACATTAGTACAAATACTAATACTAACTCCGTCTGTAAATGATAGAATGAAGGCGTTGATATTCACTTTAGTTCGGGCATTTGAGTTCGAGCTGGCTGTTCCTGCTGCAGATATCACAAAGAGGTCATTCATTGTTGAAAGGCCGCTCCTCAAGTCCGACTCCAAGGCTGGAAACCAAATGCCCCTCATTCTGAGGCCTGTTGTAAAGACTGATTAAGGCCTCTTTTATGTTTCATTTCAGATAGCTTAGCAAACGCAAGTGCACATTGACCAGATGCTATTGGATAGGTAGTAGACAACATGAATCAAAGAAAATTGGAGAAAAAATAGGGATACCAATTTCAAGAAAGGAAACAGCGTTCAGCTTGAGCAAAGTCTGAGGATTTACAAAAGCTTGACAGCTTCGTCAGACACAGTATGCATCTCAGTTTAGCTGCAAAACTGCTCCCCTTGCTCCGATAATAACCTGTTGGCCCGGTTTAGCACTTAGTGCACCATATAAATGATTTTCCATGCTCACCGGAGCGTCAGGATACACCAGCGGGATTTCCCATTGGGCACCATCTCTAGGGGAGCTAATTCTTTAAAAGAATTGTTAGACACCTCTCTTCATACTAACACTTTGCAGCTTACCTCCAACCAAATCCGTTAGGTCCTGATGCGGGCCTGATGATCCAAGCAAAAGGGTAATCATCCAGCGCGAGGGTACGCCCGAATGGATTCACAAATTTTGACTCTAACTTAAGATAGTAGGTAGGGCCAGAGGCTTCAGTAATTAGCCACTATAAAAAACATGTGGTCAGAAGAGACATGGGTTGAGCAGTTGAGATAGAGACGAACAGAGGGTCCTGGATTGCCGTCCGAGCTAAACCTATTTGTCGCGACCCTCTCTCCGTACCGAGATATAGAGTGTCCCCAGCATTAGAGTATGAAATGGTATGATATCCTTCTGCAGGTCCTGCCATGCCTATTCCTGCTTCCAAAGTACCATTTGTGGAGAGAGAAGTGCTGGAGGGAGTGTCAGAACCAACCGCCGCCGCCGAGACACAAGAGGCCATTAGAGTAATAAGGAAGTAAGCATTGCGGAAGACAGTGGAGGTAAGCATTTTTGTAGGTGCCGTTGACGAGGAGAGCAACTTGTTGTAGGTATGCACTGTGGTGCGTCCCACTTATATGGGACGGGAGGATATTCCTGGTAGTTTCGTGCTCGGATTCCCTGGCGTCTACCTGGACATGGCACCATCTGCGCTACGTAGAATCGTACTTCCGAGAAGATTGCTCCACGCCACGAGAAACTAAGAAGCATTCTCATCCAGATGACTGGCTCTCTTGGAGTACAATGGTGCATGAACTAGACAGTGTTTGCTGGCGCTCAGGAGTAGGGATAGTGGATTGCGGTACTTGAGCCTAGCATGAGTATAGAGCATATACTTGCTTCTAAGGCGCTGAAGACTCGCTGCCTGCCCAAGATGAGCCTTTAAGTCGCCTCAGGTAGCCGGCTGGAATTAAAACGGCGTCGATTTGCACGGGAAGACAAGCTGTCGGGTGGAGAACACAGATGAACTTCTTTTGTAAACATTTTGATATCTGTTCGAAACGAGAAGTCTGTAATAGGTTATCTGCTGTTCATCGAGAGCACATCGAAAGGATCAATGCTGGTCAGTGTCAAACGAAGTTGAACGTTGAACGGGAGCATACGGACTTTGAATTACTCATTGTAGTCCGACGTCGGAGCCACAAGTCGATTGTTAGCCACAAACTCCTTGCGCTCAATTTTAGACATCTTTATGTAGCGATGACATAAGATTTGACCGAATTTATTGTATAGCAAGCATAACAAAGCGATCAAATAGGAAGACAAATATTTCAGAGACTACGAGCACGCGTTACAAGAAAAGAAGCCGATAGTGAGAGCCAGATGCGACTCGGAGACACGGCGGTATTATTCATCTCACAAGACAACTTGGTTTATCTGGAAAACTGATCCCCTCTCCCCAAGCCTAATCTGTCGACTCGTTTTAGGGCACACAAAAGTAGCAGAAGATATACAATGACTTACCGGAGAGGGATATATCTCAGATATTTCCCAATTCATTGTTTGGTCTTCAATGGAAGACCCAATTCTTTAAAATAGTCAGCCATTTGTCCTCTTAGCAAACATCTCAAACTTACTGCCACCCAAATCTCTGGAAATCCGGAACCTGTACAGGCGTGATATTCCAGTCAAATGGGCGATCCGCCATATGCAATAGAAAGACCGGATAATGATCGACATATCCTGGAGCAGCTGTCCTTGTTTTTAATTCAAGACTGTATGTCGTCTGAGATGTTCTGGTAATAAACCACTGGAAGATAGTGTAATCATTAGAGCTGTAACAATGAATAGCTGTGTAAGGGACGGACGATAGGTGGAATGTCATCCGGGTCAGAGCTGCCCGGCAGTGTAACGACTCTGTATTCTTCGTCTGCACCGAGGAACATGGCTCTGGGGAAATTGAATGATATGGTATAATATCCGGTTTCGAGCCCCTGCACGCTGAAGTCTACTTCCGAAGTCTTGTTTGCTGAGAGAGATGTACTGGGAGGCGTGGCAGAACCGACTGTCGCGGCCGCAGCGACACTGGTGATCATCAGAATAAAAAGCAAGTAAACGTTGCGGAAGGCACTAGGATTAAGCATTTTCAGTTGTAGTGACTTGGGTAGTAGCGAATGATGAGTAGCTTTCAGTGGCCTGCTCTGTGGTCTTATATTGAACTTTAGCATGAGCTTCAGAAGACGGTAATTTTACGTATGCGACAACTTAGGGATGGCACCATTTGTGCTCACTGGATCCTTCCGAGAGGATATAAACGTCATACGCGCACCGCCAGTACTTCGAAGAGCTGCAGCCTGATTGAACTTCTTACGCAGATCCAGTACTATAGAGAGTATACACCCGTTTCTGGGGGCTCAGGCTACTACAGTGTTTCTGTTTGAGTGAAATAGGTTTTGCACATGCCTCGGAAGTGCTGCATGCTCCCTGAAGTACACTGGGATCAGATGGCTTGGGGCTTCCGAGAATATGAACTCTTTAAGAATGAGATGTCCAACGCAACACGTAAACGTTTGGACATCCAAACTCCCATGTTCTTGGGACCGATGAATTCAGCCCCGGATCTTTCTTATCAACTAAATCCCAGTATGTATTTCCATTTTACCTATTATATAGTAGTAAGACACAAATCCCGCACTTAAGTCAATACAGGGATGACCCATGTGTGCAGAAGGACTTTTGCGTCCTGCCCTCTGCAATGTACCTGTGTACCTTTTAATTCATTGCGTATTAATTAATTTTAACTCCGTGTTAACTGGAATTTTAGACCTAGCGTTTATATGTGTACATAGTCACGTAGGATATTCCTGTACATCGCAGGTTTGAGTCCTCCGATGTTGGAATCAAAATATCAGTATATATAATTAAATATAGACAAGTTCTATTTCAGAGATGGCAGTACTAATATAATAAGCTTTAACGGAGCTTTTAACTACGCAATGAGAAATCATGCAGCGTAAACAATCGTATGCATGGGAATGTCATTGAGTAGAATCATGTCCCTGACTATTCTTAGAGAATCTATTCTGGACAATTGCACCACGAAGTCTCAAAACTATTAAGTGGATCTAAAAGTCCAAAATGAACTATCATTACAGGCCCGCACATAGCTTTCAGACTTATACATACCATTATTCTATTGTACCTCTTTTATATCCACTTATATGTGTTATTTATGGGGCCGCATTTTACTCGTAAAGGATTGTACAGAGTTCTTCTTGACCAGAAAACGTATATAAGCTGTGAAAACCTTGCTGAGGGGTCCCCAGACTTCTAGGTCAATCCAGACATATAGTAAGTACATAGTCCAAGATAGATCCTACACGCAAATTGTGAACTAACATTTGATTCCAGCAGGAAGTCAGCAAATCAGAATCTATTCCTTTTTAGAACAGACGCCTCAAACAATGCCTTGGAATCAAGTTTCGGGTGGTCTTTTTAGAGTCACTGTGGGCTCTGCGACAAATGTGTGGGGAGTATGCACGAGGAATGACCCTTTTCGCTACTCAACAAATGACGCAGCCCCATGGACTGCTATGCCTAATCCAGGTGTCAGACTTGCTGATATGAGCGGAGCAGCCGATGGAACCTTATGGGCCCTCGGCACAGAACGGCAGGTCCTTCGCTATAATGGAACCACCGCCCTTCCGTGGGTGAAGATTCAAGGCTCTTTGGTTCGTATCGCAGTTGGGTCGCGAACCAATGTCTGGGGTGTTGATGGCAGTGGAGCCGTCTTCCGCTATACCAACAACGACTCCGACCCGTGGTTCAAAATTCCGGGCAACTTGAGCGACATTGGTGCGGCTGCTGATGGTACTGGCTACGGAATCGACGCCCAAAATGGGCAGGTTCTTCGCTACACAGGAGATCAATCCGGCCAGCCACACTGGACAGCAGTCGAAGAGAAGCTCAGAGGCATATCCGTTGGGTCAAGCACCAATGTGTGGGGAGTCAATGACAACAAGAATGTTTTAGTCGGAACTCCGATGGACAGAAATCAAACCTTTATTATTGTGGAAGGCTCTATGACAAGCGTTTCGACTGGTGCAGACGGAACAGTCTTTGCACTCGACTCTGACACACACATCTTCCGTTGGTCTCGCAAGTGAACCCTTACTTATGATTTCCATACGTCGTTAGTCTTCTTTTCGGTTTTTGTTCGTTATTTTTGTATTGTTTTCACCAATGATGCTTCCTTGCGTCATTGGTGACTCTTGATATAGAGCAAGAGAAAAGTCTCTGTATTTTAAATATATGCTTTTATCTGAGCAGAATTGCCGAAGTCTAAGCACATTTCCAGTTCGTGAGTTTAAGTTTGCGTGGGAGACTCATCAAGCGCGTGTGCAAATTACATAATCTTATTCCCACGAAAAGCTGCCACAACAGTATTCTTAGTAACCTTGTGACGCTCGTATGCCGCTGTCATTGACTTTCATATGAAATCACTGCAATGAGAGCAAATGGCCATGCTGTCCGGGTGGCTAAGCCAAATTCTATGGCAGGACTGGCCGAATTGGTGACTCGGAGATGGTACCAATTTGGCTTGAAGCTAGTGTTAATAGAATAGACCGGTAACCGGTTACCGCTCTAGAGTTGCTCTCAAGGCAAGTCCGAGTCAAGGCATACTATATACTCATCTTGATGATCTAGGTGTCTATAGGCTCAAGCACAACTTTCTTACTTGGGTACTGGCGGACCCAAGTCATGTTCAACAACGGTAGCTATTGCCACCTGTCCGTTCACGCATGACGTAGCACCTTGCTGGCTCAAGGCCAAGTTCAGGCGACGTTTGTCCGGTCCCACGAAAATCGGTGCAACTTGCCCAGAATAGGGGAATATTCTCGGTACGGGACTTCAAGTGACCAGGATAAGCCTGCCACATATATGTAGTTATAGTTCACGGAAGCTCGCAACTGTGCGTTGTCACCAATCTTCACCCCATGCCTTCCCTCTTTTCTGTCGCAACGTTTGCTGCTGTGCTCTCCCTGGTGTTCATGGAACACGGTATGGCGAAGCCCACGGAGGTAGCTCCATATGGAAGGGTCTGTACCTCATTTCCGGACAAGATATCGCTTTCCCCAACTGATACGTCATAGTGCGGTGGACGGGGCTGGCGGGGGGAAACAACATGCATGGGAGACTGGTCGTGCATAGTCATTGACGAAGAACTGTCCCAATGTCTCCCGTTGGCTCCTGCAACATCCACGACACCGCAGGCTAGCTTCCAAACTCAAGGTTACTAGGACGAGACTTGAACTCATGACTGCATTCTATTGCGATGATTTACTTGTTCGTACTTACAGCCGTTCAAGTCCTTCGGTATGGTAACTGAAATCCTTCCTGTACGCAGATTTTTTCAAAACGTATAGAGTACACGCATGATGTATCAGAAGCACTCAAAAGCTGTGTACCTGACTTGAAGAATTCTTTCTCTAAGTCCAAATTTCCCTAGCCGCTGACAGTCGGATTTGATGCATTGATCTTGAGTTATTTGTGGGTCCACAATACGTAGTTAGTAGCGACGCTGAAGTGCCAAAAACCTCTGAGTGTTCATTGCCAAGTCAATTTTGGCCGAGAACTTTTGACACCACTGTGGGTCCCGTTCAGGTACCTCAGCATACCTTTCCTCCACCTCGACAGGAATAAGTTTGGAATACTTCCACCCGATGACTGAGATGAGAACGGGGATGCAGCCAACTGCTTGGGTATCGCGCCCCTGTATCTCTTTGGTTTTGGCCCGGCACATTTTCAACTGTGCTTCGTACTCATCCCTCAGGTCCTCCGACGTAACAGTTGATAGAATGAGCTGTTCTGGACATGGGAGGAGCTTGACTGGCGTAAACAAACATCGAATATGCTCGGGATCCCTTGGGAAGATATTCCAGTGCACTGTAGTTGGCATTAATTTGATAGTGAGCATATACTCCGACGCGTTGTCTGGATTGCTGTGTAGTTTGAGGCCGTGTATAACAGCGTATTTCAACATAGATTTATATTGCTGCATAGGAAGTTGCGTCAGTACTGGACTTCGAGATACGCACGTTCATTGGTATTAACCTCAACCCAAATGTCGAGAATCGGCTCAAGAACAGCTGCATTCCTTCTAGTCGGATATACCCAGATCAGATGCTTCTCTTCTTCTTTCGCTTCGTGAAAGATGGGGCATGCAATCTTGTGTTTCGGCCAGTCACTTTTTTGACATTGCACCGACTGCAATTTCTGTGAGTATGAAAGTAACTGTGTTGCGAGAGCCAAGGTCTTTGCTCACGCAGTAATGGACATGGTTACATTTGGAGCAGGACTTGATTGCATGCCCATCGATTTCGGATTTGTGGCATACAGCACATTGTTTCATCTTTTGAGGTGTCCTAGACGCAGTAGCGGACATGGGGATGTTCAGTGGCTCCATGATCCTGGTAATTGTCCTGGGGTTAGAATAGGAATGATGTAGTTGTCAGTGGGTTATGTTGTACGCGGTTGTAAGAGGAAGAAGGAATTTTAAAGGCAAATTTTAGCTCCGTCGCCTTCATTATAACGTAAGCTCTCTATCTATTATGGTAAGCTTTCAGGCAATTACGTCCTACAAAATGTCCGAATTAATTACACAGAGTCCAAAGTTGGCTTTCGGGATTTCTTTTTCTCCCGTTTAAGCTCTTCTTCTAGCACAGAGTCATCCGATTCCAAATGCGGGGAACCAGCATCAGCAAGAGCACGCCGTTCGCCGGGATCTTCAATGAGATTTTCACTGTCCTCGTCCTCGTCTTCGTAGTCCCTCGCAATGCGCGAAATCTCTGCTCGCAGTGCTTTCTTCTCGCTCAGCAGCTCCATCCAGCGATCGATGTCAAATCCCCGCGCCTTGTAGAGTGCCTGCCGGCGAGCAGAAATACTTCGTGCCAGCACAGAGGTATATGAGACCTCCTTCCCTTGATACAGAAACCACAGATAGCCGAGGACGACTGTGGACAAGCCGGATAGATACGTAATGGGCTCCATGACGTCCCTATAAGGAAAACAAATTAGTCGGGCTATGTAGTCTCTTTCTCTGCGTGGGGCGTACCATCCAAAGTCCCAGAAGGTGAGCCTGGCAACAGCTCCCCAATACACCACAAGTATTCCTAACCCCCCAAGGGCCATCTTGCGCGCACCGCGGCGCGCCTCGGCATCGCAAAGGTCCTTGAGTCCCTCCATGGCTTGCAACCTCGCTCCCACAAGCCTCAGCCTGCGTTGAAGAAAGCGTGTCCTGTCAGCAAATGTGGGGACAGATATAGTCAAGTTCGTCTCGTTTGTTTCTGCTTCCTTTGCCTCTGCAGAAACGCTACCATGCCGGTCACGTCGCCTGGCCGCCTTGCGTTTGTCGTGCGCCACGGGGCTGTGCTTGATGGTTATAGTGAACGAGGCTGCACGAGCGGCGGAGCGAATGAAGTTGCCAAGATCTGTCGAGTCCGCCCACTGTACCGCACGCTCCGCGGGTACACTGCGGAACGAGACACCACGCACGCTCGGACCTAGTGTAGACTTGATTAGGCGTCCGATGTGCGACAGCGGTTGAGCAGGGTGCAGTAAAAAGACTGTAGGTGGGCCCGAGATTTGTACGGCCGTCGTCGTCCCTTTGTCCGCAGCCGCCGTCGCCGTTGAAGAGCCACGCCGCAGTCTTACTCGGCCGCCAAGGTCGCGCGCAAGAGATCCTAGGGGTAAAACCAGCTTGAAGAGATGTGAGGAGGTCGGTAACAACTTTCCTGTAAGTAATGGTCAGCCCCGTATCATTATGACATGAATTAGACATTGCATGGCGCACCCCGTCCATCCGTCACGCCCTCGAGATCATCAGCCGACGCTGTAGGTTTTTCCTTGTTAACCTCGCCGTTGTCTTTCCATTTCGCTTTCGGTGGTGCCTCCGCAAGGAAATGGGCATGCGTGACGTCCAGGTTCTTGTCCTGGGTGGAGGTGTTATACGCGACGCGTGTGCTACGAGTATTTGGTGACTTGAATGGCCTCGAGCATCGTCGTGTGTTGAGAGATGCCAGTGACCTCCTGAAAAGGAGCATATGCTATGGAGTATGAAGGAGGAGTAGGATGCACGTTTTGTCAGTGAGGGCGGTCATCATGTTTACTTACGAAAAGACGTCATAGATCGTGTGCACCACGCCGGTTAAAATAAGAGGCTGCCCCTGCACAGCATGCATGAGAATCCTCTAATTCATTCGTTATTTTTTAGGGGCATGTAGTATGCACATAGTAGTGGATGACTAGTATTACCTTGGTTTGAAAGTCGATAAACTTCGCATGAATGAGATAAAAGAAGGCACATACCTCTTCGTTGCCGCATGTATTAGTCTTTCGGATCAGCGGTATCAAGTTACTCTACATATTCACTAGTTGTCTACGGAGGTCTTAAATGTATCCAGACAAATGCGAGACTTTCGGCCGTACTTCTGCCCTGTAGTGGGAATTGATAATCTTGAGAAGCGCTCGCTGCTAAGCAACTGCTGACTCGCGCTCTCTACCATGGCGGGAAAGACCGAATATTTTGACCACCGAATCAACTCCGACGGATCTAGCCGATTAGACCGGCTCTCTCCCAACTTTTCTCTTGACGATACCGTATTCATAGTGAGCATCCACTGACATCTGTTTATCTAGCCCAACTATCAAGAAGTAGGCCAAGCTTCTTCACTGACCACAATTTCGCTGGCAAAGTGTGGTAGTCGAGTGATCTGCGATTTCCCTGATGTTGACCATTGCTCCTGAACCGATAGCGGATCAGTCCGCATCTGTAAGCCGCCCTCTAATTGAATGTTCGCCGAGCTTTGGCATGAGTATCGCATATCTTGACAAAATCAACCCAGATTCAAGCGCTCAAGAGTGTCCGCTTCTAACGCTCCAAACAAATTGCTCCTTAGGTCTTCGCACTTCTGCCTGGAGAAAAGCAGATACGGACAGGGATTGGCTCTTGGACAACCAGACAATTACAGTAGCTTTGTTATCCAATGCAAACATTGTCGATCGTGTCAGCGGGAACGCCGAAGACGCACAGGAAACCGTTTCAGATGAAATTGTTGACTCGAGTCGTGCAACGAGAACTGAAAAAAGTGTCATCTACAGGACACTTGTGTTAGTTACGCGGAGATTGGAGAAGATAACCATACTCGAAGGTACTGAGTTCGTCAAAGCCTGGCTCGATGCAGTGACATGTGAGTTTTCTCTTTCTCATTTTCATCTGTTGCTGATCTTTGATTAGATCACGCATTTCTTTGGAAATATGGTATAGAGCACAGTGATCCTAGCTTGTGGAACCTCAAGTACAATCCGCAAGGGCATTGTGGGATACTAGTGGATTTTGATATGGAGGTTTTACTGGACTCGCCTTCAACACAAATACGCAGGGGCACCATCCCATTTATGTCCCTTGAACTGCTAGACGAGGACTACTGGAGCGGTGAAATCAAACGATACTACCATCATGAACTCGAAGCATTTGTGTGGATTCTCATGCTCGTCTTCATGGGCTACTCAGGTGGTATTTTTGACCGAACTGCCCCGTGCATCAGCTCGTGTCTGCAGTTAAGCTACAAGGAATGTGCTCGCAAAAAGGAAGCCCTCTATTTGAAATATGCGCACTATTGCAGCCTCAAGCCAGGTTTCCAAATATACGATGTTCTTTTTTGCACATTGCTCAATAACTTCCGGGCAGGGGATCTAGACACGCTCAAGCTACGTCTTAAACATCGCATCGAGCGCCATAAACCATCATATAATCACAAAAGATCCAACGCATACTGGAATGGACTTATTGACATACTTCGTCATAACACAGATGGGCTTGAAGTCTCGATTGATAGGTTGCTCCTCTGTAAGCCAGAGTTTCCAGAAATTAGTGATGCGTAGCTTCATTTCAGCAGTCATACTTATCCGAATTGATCCAAAGATGTACAGTAGGTATACAGCTCACTTTTTCTTGCCTGAATTTGTACTAGTACTTGAAATAATCGGCAATGGTTGGCGTCCAGCAAGCGTCCGGTTCCACTCAAGCGCAAGTCAGGGTCTACGGCTTCTATTTTTGGACGATGATCGTGCCACAAGCACGTGATAGAGCAGTACCTACGCCTATGATGGTTAACGTTAAGCATCCACTACCACAGCATTTCAGCCGCAGTTATTGAGGCAGAAGTCCTGGCGGCGTTTTCAAACCATTCTTACCTCCTATCCCATTAGTTGTGATGAGCCACCCTGCGGGTGTTCATGATACACCAAAAACCGGGTCAGCCAAGCGCCCATCTTCCATATCTGAGCTTGCTCAGCGAGCAATGCTAGATTTGTGGGACGAAAGCAAGGACTTCAAATTCTATCTCAGGACCGCCGAGAAATATAGAAAGGAGGGCAAGGAATATGCACGGAAAGGCGATCTCGAAAATGCATTTGTGCAACTTGCCCGGGCAGCTACCTTGGTTCTCGAAAAGCTGCCGAACCACCGCGAATACAGTACCATGCTGACGAGTACCCAACGGCACAATCTCTCCCTGGTGCGTGTAACAATCTACGCAAGTATTCTAACGTACTCATTACTCATAGAATGGGCAAGACATTCTCGATAATCTCGCAGAATTGAAGGTCACTATTGTTGATCGCTACGACAAATGGCTACAACGACACCCTGACGATATTGATAACGAACGCACGCCCAATGCACGTCCGCAGGATATGACATATGACGATGCGGCTGCCCGAGCTCAGCTGCAACGGGAACGTTTCGAGGAAGAGGAGAGGGTGAGGAATGAGGTGCGGGCACAGCAGCGCATCGCTGCGGAGGAAGCGGCGAAGTGGAAACAACTCAGGGAACAAAATCGGGCGCAGGATGAGGCTGATCGTGCGCGGCGACAAGAAGTTGCTTCAGCTGCTGCCAGGAAGGCTGCCGGTGGGGTGGATTATACCTTCTCCAGACCCCCTAATGGCTATGGGTCCCAGAACACTGTCGTACTGGCCGATGGACGCCCTGCCAACGAGATTCTTCTTCAACAGCAACAACAGCAGCAGCAGCAGCAGCAGATGCGTCTCCGGGAAGAGGAGATTACGAGACGCCAGGTTGAGCAGAAACAAAAGCAAGCACAGGAAGGAATTGCTCGTCGACAGCAGGAGGCAGACGCTGTTGCTCATGCTGCTCGTCAAAATATGCTTCCCCCTGCACAGCAGTACACGAGTGCACCAGCACCAGCTTCAACATCCACCACTCCCGTGTACGCCAACTATCCGTCATCTGCACCACCGCCAGCAAACCCACCGTCCTACCATCACCCCCCGATACAATATCCATCCGTGCCACAACCTTTCAGACCCCCGCCTATGCTCATGCCACTAGAAAATCCTGCTCAATATGATGGCGAATCAACAGATTCAGAGTCGTTGCACAGTTCCGATTATCGTCGTATACACAAACACGAACATAGGACACCCGCACGAAATCTTCGTAGGCAAGTATTGGTATTATTTCCTCAAACCACCTTTCTCTAACCCAGATGTAGCCCTTCGTACCCTCCCCCTATCACCACGACTTCACCACCCCCGGGTCCGTTATCTGTGCGGTATCCGTCACTAATGTCCCAGCATCAAAAAACGCAGGGATACTTCCCTTCTCTTAATTCGATGTTCACCGATGTCATGGATAAAGGTATCAGAAGCCACGGTCCAGGCTCTATCTTATTTGGGGCCAACGCTGAAGGCTACCCCGGAATAATAACGCCGGAAACAGCTAGTCAGTCAGCAGAGCCTCAATCGAGACCGCAGCCGCCTATCCCGGGCCCATTAGCTACTCAAGTTCAGTCCGGTCGCATCCCCATCCCTGTGGACGCTGTTTTCGATCCGAACATACCGCTCAAGAGCGTTAGCTTCCCACGGGAATGCCTCCCTCGCTTCCTTGCCATCGCTAAGGCGAACACGGAACTGAATAAGGAGACCTGTGGGCTGCTGTTAGGAAAAGACAAGGGCCACAAATACAGCGTGACCACTCTGCTTATTCCCAAGCAGCACTCGACAAGCGATACCTGTACTATGGACGAGGAGGAGCTGGTGCTCAAGTTCACAGAGGAGCGGAATCTTATCACGTTGGGTTGGGTACGTTATTTCCATGGCTATGTCTTATGATGTGCTTTTTTACGATAGTACTGCATGCAGATACACACACATCCCTCGCAGTCATGTTTCATGTCATCTGTAGATCTTCATACACATTCTGGATTCCAACGAATGCTTCCAGAATCATTCGCCGTCGTTTGTGCGCCGAAATCAAGTCCCAAGTACGTTGAGTCTGTATCGCCCGAGTCTGTATCTCAGTTGACAAATTTAAACAAATAGCTTCGGGATATTTCGTCTTACAGACCCGCCAGGGTTGCAAACGATACTCCAATGTGACGCAAAAGAGGCGTTCCACCCACATCCCGATAAGCCGATATATACTGTGAGTGTGCTCTGCTGTCATTCTCCTCGGCTTTTACTGAAACCCGTGTTACACTTCGATAGGATGCTGACAAGGGACATGTACAGATGAAAGACTCCGCCTTGGAGATCGTAGACTTGCGCTAGCGGTATTGAATCTATCTCAGTTTGCTCACGGGCCAGTGCCCATTTATCTGGCCAGCGATTCGCCATCCATAATTTTTCTTGTAAAACTAGGTTTTGTGGTCAGGATCATCGTCGCATTATTACAGCAGTCATAGCCTACATTTTTTCAGTACCCGCTCTCATCCCTATACCCCAGATGCAAATATTATGTAGGAATAATTCAATGTCGTTTTACTAGTTCTCTTCCTTGCGAAAAACGTAGACATGAGGATAGTCATAGAAGGGTAATTAATGTATTGAAGTTAGAACAGCCTCATGCCTACAATCAATCTGGCATTTTTTGTTGCGTTCAGAGGTATGGAAAATTTGGTTGCTCTAGATATTGAAGGAACAAGCGAAAAGGTATGTAAATGCTTATACGTGTACATTGCTCTTTTACAGCAACAAGTCGTCAGGATGATCGATACCACAATCGAGTAAGCGCCCATAATATCGGGGGGACATTTCAAGGACGTCACTTCAGAGATTATACGTCTTGTATCTTCATGTATCTCCGCTGACTGTTCTACTATACGCGGTAGGCCATCAGAGGCTCCTTGTGATAATGGCGTACATATCTCCGCTTGCGTGTGGGCACAACTTGATATACATCGTCAATTATACCAGCCCTTACTTTTCTGTTCACACATGCCCACAAATTGCGTCAGAGAAATACAATCATCTAGAGACGCTTTAACCGTTTTTCTGTCAGCCAAATAAGGGGGGAGACGTATGTAAGTTGGAGCATAGTTTCCAATGTCCTAAATACAGATCAGCACGTAGTACGTGCTAAATATAAATCACGTCATCCCCGCAAGACATTCAGTTCCTCCGCGATTAAATAAGAGGACTGACTGCTACCATGTAGAGGTCCGAACAATGCGCAAAATGAGATTTTTATGATGAGTACCAAGATTGAACTTGTTAGATTTTAAACAGTTATGTTTTTGACTTTATTTGGATTTTTCCTAATTAACTAAATAAGTTGCGATTACATACTTACGTCGAGTTTTTGTGATTGATTGTATACTCTGGATAAGTTGTTATTGGAAAAGCTACGACCTTCAATGTTAACAAGACCAGCCTACCAAGAAATAGACTAAATACGCTGTGTTTCAAGTCCGTGACTCCCGCACCTGACACCGTCTTCAATTTTCATTGATTATGATTTCAATCATCGAGGACTCCGTTGAAAGGCTCACAGACGATGGTCCTTTACATTATGGTGCTATACACAGCAGCAGCAAAGTCGCAACAGAACGGTTGAATTGGGAGATGGATGAGTACTAAGCTGTGGTGCTCAGGCTATAGTAGACAGAGCAACAGCAAGTATGATAATGTAGTGGCCACTCTGACTCGGAGTGAGCTATTACAATTACCAAAGGATATATCCGGTTCCTGAGGTCTGAAGCCTTCGCAGGTCCGGGTTCTGCGCTAAGTTATGAGAAAATAACTTGAACTTAATCTCCAGTAGGTATCAAACGGAAGGGCACAACGTGGACTCAGCTCACGCACTCTCCAAAACAACTGGGCAGTATTGGCCGTAGACTGAAAAATACTTATCCTGGATGGTATAAAACGCGACCTTAGTTGCTGATAACCCAACAGTCCACTCAATATAAAGCGAAGAAGTAAGAGCCAGTTTAAGTACTTGAGAAACATCTCACTGATAGATTTATAGGCCTTTCAACTACTCTACAATGAAGTTCATTTTTGTTGCTGCCTTAGCTGTTGCTGGCGCTACTGCCGCCTCTACCGGTGGCACTTTCTCCATCCAAGCGTTTTCGTCTAGCGACTGCGACACCTCCAGCTCGCTCATCCAGACCACTTTTGGAACGCAGATATTCTCTGGACTGTGCATTCCACTCCCTATACCAATGGTCTCGTTTATATCCACTTTGACTGGATCGTGCACGGTCACTGATTTCTTCACCGACAATGCATGTACCAGCAATTCTCGCACGGAGGAGGTCCCTGAAAGTGTTGGCTCATGTCAAACATTCACTGGGAATGGTCCATACACCTCTGTCAGAATTAGTTGTTAAGCTGGGGTTATTGGCGCAATACGGAGGTTCAGAGCTGAAAATTGACGCTAGAGCTTAATGACTTCTCTCAATATTGCATATTGAATGTTATCCAAATGTGTCTCGTTTGTTAGCCTCTATGTTGTACTATACATTGAAAGGCCCTGTAAGTAACAAAAGGCTTATGGGAATCTTGAAGGCAGGTACATTTCCCATCCAACCCTATTTCCAACGGCTACAGGCACTATGGATCTCCTGTTCACATGAAGTCTTACACGTTGGTTACATGTTCCATCCGGAAGATGTAAGGGCCTGAGCGAACATAGAACTAAGAACTGAGACGAAGAAACTTCGGAGTCCGATGATGCTGATGGTTACTATTATTGGGCTATTAATCAATGTTGCAAAGTTGAGCAACGACATTCTCGTCTCCTCATCAGATGATGCCCGCCAAGTTTGGGTCACAGATTTAACCTTCTTAAACAGGCAGTACCTCTGCGGACACCTGACTCGATAGCTAGACTGTCCGCAACAAGCCCTTTCAAAGTTTTTCTTTCTGCATGTATATAAATGTGTACTGGAATTTACTAAACGATTTGCAAAAGACTGTGTATTAAATTAGTTACACAAGTACTAGTAGACCTAAATATAGATCAGTACCTTCCCGCTAAATATAAACGATACCTCCCGACTCGCACGCAAGCTATATACTCAATCATACTGTGTAGTTTTTCCGCAACTCAACCTGTCATTTGTCTGTCATAACATATCCCAAGTCTCTTCAGAAGAGGAATACACGCCAGCTTACGCTGATTGAAATGTCGAGAAAGCATTCAATTCTTCCGTGATTAAGTAAGAGGACTAAGTTCTGCCATAGAGGCCCGAACGATGCGCCAAAGCCTTTTGCGGACAGCTGAGATATATCTACGATGAGTATCGAGCGGAGAGGCACAGTGTTCCAAAGTTCGTCCCTAAATTCTCTGTCTTGGAATGTATAAAGAGACTGTTCTCTCACTGTTCAGAGTTCAACAGCTAACTCAAGAAGTCAAGCAAAGTAGGAACTTGATATCTAACACTCAAAAGCATTAACTGGAGACTTACAGTATTGTCTTACCAGGTTGTCAAATTATTCTGCAATGCAATTTACCTCCGTTGTCGTTTTAGCTGCTATCGCTGGCACTGCGATTGCGACTGGCACCTTCTCCGTGCAAGGTTTTACTTCTGGATTCTGCGCCACCTCCAGCACCCTCATCCAGACTTCTGCTGGAACCCAGGCAGCTGCGGGCGTTTGCCTTCCACTTGCTCGGCCAATGGCCTCTTTTATTTCCAGCGTGACTGGATCTTGTAATGTCACCTCGTTCTACACCGACAATGCATGCGTTAACCTCTTCGAGGAGGACATCGGGAACATTGGCTCGTGCCAAACCTTTTCAGGTGGTCCATTCAGCTCCGTCAAGGTCTCCTGTTAATTTTTTTGGGGGGGCGGTATGCAACCCGAGAGAGGTATGCAGCATCCAATCTTGCTGATAGTGTTAGTACTGAAGGGAAAAAGCTTCTTTTGCGTATTTGTTTGCGGTTTGACACAGCTTAGGCGCCCAGTAAAAACAAATGTCAAATACCAGTTACTCGTATCTGTACAGAAATTGTTCCAAGTACTAAGGAAATGTAGTTATGATATGATAAAGAAAAGAGTCAGCTATAAATGAGTTGTAGTCAAGAAAATCAGGCCTATGGAGAAGTAACCTATCGACCCAAACCCGAACTTCCAATCCGACAGTCCGCTTGCGAAGTAGTCTGACAAATCTGCTCAGAAACCTGTCCGATGTTTGATGGTGAAAGGAGATGGAATATGGTTTTTGTTGCTTCGAAGAACGACGGCAGTTATCTGAATCTGCTGCGTGAAGCATGCTAATCAGCAAACTGAAGAATTTTATGTGCGTCTGGAAACCTGGCTTGAGCGGACAGCGCCGCCACTCTCCATACCAAAAGGCCCACTTATTAGAAGCACATTCCATGTAAAACACCTGAGACCACGATGTGATAAATGGGGCATTTGGGTCAAATTGACCCTTTGAATAGCCCACAAAGACAAATAACAGGATCCAGATAAATGCTTCGAGTTCATGGTGGTAGTATTGTTTGATTTCACCGCGCCAGTAGTCCACATCTAGAAGCTCGGTGGCCATAAAAGGTATGGTGCCACTAGGAGCTGAATTTGCAGGGTTATCAGTGTCGTGAGTCTGTGAGCCCTGTACAGTCTCTAGGTCAAAGTCCATTAAAACGCCACAATCCCTATGTGGGTTGTACTTGAGATTCCACAAGCTTGGATCTCCGTGTTCTATACCATTTTTCCACAGGAATGCGTGGTCTGAAGAGAGTTCAGTTATATATGAAAACGGGGAAAGAGAGGACACACATATAATTGCATCAAGCCAGGCTTTGATGAATTGATTACCTTCGACTATTGTCATTTTTTCCAACCTCTGGTTAACTAACCTAAGCCTCGCGTAGTTGACACTTTCACTTGTCATACCCGAATCTTTCCTTTGAATGAACGTCGGGTGCGTTTTTTCGTCGGCGCTGCTTGGACTGTTGGCAACCAAGCAATGTGATCGGAAGGTTCGAAGGCCACATTCTTGACAGCTCGTATACAGTTTAGGTACACCTATAGAAACACATTGGCCTGCTAGTGCTTCACGACCAACGGGAGGCATGAGGGGAGCCAGAGCTTAACTTAGCCCAAGTCAAGCTTGTTGAACGTTGAAGAGGGTCAAATTCAACCCTTGACTTGGGTCACGGTCACGTGGCGTTATTTGGACGCGACTCACGTTTTTTGTTGTTGTAAACGAAGTTGAAGTTGGTTTTACTTTTGTGACTGTTCCCTATTTCTTTCCTACCCATGGATACAACGGGTTTTAGTCAGGTCGGGAGACACGGAACGCTCAGTCTGCTGAAACGACGGCCGAGTGCGCCTACAGCTGCAGGAAATGGTATAAACTCGACATACTGAACCGGTTTTGCCACTGACATTACTGCAGATCTAATTACCTCGTTCGGGATTGACGACCCAACACTCACTTTCGGCAGCACATCTACCTGCGGTGTCAGACTCTACTACTCTGATGTCGAACCTCTCCATTGCAAGCTTATTTTTGAAGACGGGAAGGTACGAGCCCCTTGGGACTTGGCAGATCTGCGTTGATCCAGTTACAGGCATTTTTGGTTGTGCTAGGACAATCGGGTGTGTTTGTAGACGGGTGCTGGGTGTACCCTCACTCTTCTTCAGGTGGAGGCAGCTCCTCTGCACAGGAGCAAGAACAACAACAAACGATCATACCACTCTCCAACAACTCGGAGTTCGAGATCCACCAGAAACGCTTCCGATTCACCTACCCGCCTAAAGAGATTAGAAAGGTGCTATTGGCAACCCCCGCTCGTCAGTCCCACTTCCTTGGTGCAGAATAATCATGCCACCAACGCTTATTTTGTATGAACAGCGGTGAAAAAGCGAGCGCTTCGCCTCTCCATGATCCAGTCTGCACAAGTTTTCTCTCCGCGCCCATCGAAAGACCCTCGGGAAAACCTCCGCATCCTTCAAACCCCCTTAAAGCAAGGTATATTCCCTCCGAACAGCCCTGCTGGTGTCAAAACGCCCACAAGAACCCGGGCTGTTTCGCCCTTGAAGTACAGCACCAAGATGGCCGACTCATCCGATTCCGAGAGCGATGATGAAGCCACTGAAGCTGAAGAAGAGGATATTGTGCTTGTGGAGACGAACCATCCCCGGGTCGTTGAAGAGGAACAGGATCTTATCATCTTGGAAGATGTCCCTCTCGATGGACCACCAGTCCCCCAAGTACAGGCTGCCTCATCTGAGGTAGCAGCTCCACAGCCTCAGCCACCACGCACTCCACGCCGCAAGTCCCTTGGAGGCACCGCTCTGCATCGAGCCGTGCTCATCCGTAGCGCGCAGAGGGCTGTGTGGAGGGCGGAGAGGGAAAAGGAGGAGGAAGCAGAACGTGAAGAGGAAATGGAGGTTCTCGGAGCCGTTGTTGATCCTGTTGAGGATGACGATGGGGAAGATGACTACGAAGAAGAGGATGGCGATGAATACGAAGACAATGATGTAGAAATGCGCAGTGTTAGCACTGAGGAGGACGGCTCAGAGGAAGAAGACAACCCAGTAGTGCCAAAGGAGGAGAATAAATCACTCTGGAGAAAGAGTTTGACGAAAATTATTCCTTGGGGCTTCGGTACATCAACGCAAGATGATGACCAGGAAGAGGCCGACGTGAGTGCATCACTCTTATTTCTGAACTCAATAACCGATATTTCTCTATTACTAGGATAATAACCACGATGACTTTGGAGACCAGGATGACCAAGAAGGTCAAGAAGAGGAAGAGGAAGATAACGAAGAACCTACTCCACTCCCCACTCGACCAGCTCAGACTCCAATAAAGCGTGTCTTAGGATCTTTCATGACCCCTCAACTTCATAATCCTGCTCGAACCCAGAAAGACTTATTCCCTGCCGTTAAGTCGTCTCAAACACCCATGGCACCTCCTGGCCTCCCGGAACCATCCAACGGAGCTGCACCGAACCCAGGTCCTGGACGGTACTCTCTGGGTGGTGGAGAACCTCAGCGTATCATCGTTCAACAACCCTGGCGTATCAAGGACCTCGTCGTGCCAACCCCTTCAGGATCCACCTCCAGCGCTATGGCCAGTGACTCTAGCGTCGCTCCCCGGGCTATCCCGGCCCGGGATTCCGTCCCTCCTGCTCCCCGCGCCACCCCCGTGGTCACTGCTGAGGAGCGCCGCGCGATCCAGGAACGAAGGCGTAGCGCCGTGCGCGAGGTCAGGGAAGACGCGTTCTGGAAAGATGGTGCACCGGGCATGAGCCCCACGAAGACGCGGATGTCACTTGGCGGCGCCCCGCAAATGTCTTCGCCAATTAAAGGCGGCGCCGATGCTCCTGGCTCCTCTACGGCCCTTGCTCACCGGCTTACTTCACCGACGAAGGGACGTTCCTTGGGGTATGCTATTGCTGAAGAAGGTGATTCGAGCATGGCGACCTCGGATGACCATTCAGCTGAGGAAGAAACGGAGGAAGATGCGCTCGATACGCGTAGCCTGCTCGACCGCATGCGCGAGACTGTCGAAGACATGAAGCGCCGGCGTAGTATTGCAAGTACACCTCGGCCTGAGTCCTTGGCGGACCGCCCCGCGCCAACTCCTGGGGGGGTTCCAACTTCTGTTGCATTGGCATCGCCGACGCGCGTACCCGGAGGTACTCTTGCGTTGGGTAGTGTAAAGAAGCTGGACTTTTCACGCATAAGCTCGCCTGCTGTACGGACACCATTGAAACCATCACTGTTCGGGCCTGCCATTGTTTCTGAGGAGGACACTGAGGCAGGCTCTGAGCCTGAGGGTGTCACTGACGATGCACCATTCAGTCTTCTGCGTGCGAATAGTGGCACATCCTCGACTTTGGCCAGCAAGGCGCTATCCGGTGGTACTCCGCAGGTGGATGAGCATAAAAGGCATCATGATGTCCAAGCTAAAGAAGTTGTCCCTATCTCATTGCCCGATGTTGTTGTCGATGATGTACAAGAGCTTTCAGAAGAAGCGTTGGAAGATGAGGCGGGCCCGCAAATCAAAGACATCAAAGGTAAAGGCACTGCTAGGGGTAGACCAAGGATGTTGCGGTCAACAAAGGCAGTTGATGCACCCAAACACACTGAGGATGCAGTGGATGAAGTGAGGACTTTGCGTTTCTCTTTTTTCTCGGTCCCTAATAATTTACATTCCTTCCATAGCCTTCACAGCTTCAGGTAGCTACTAAGACTACACGATCGCGGTCTGCTAAGTCGCCGGCGCCACCGCCTGACTCTGAGAACCCTACTCCTGCACTTGCGCCGCCCGTGACTCGCAGGCAAAGATCTAAGACCCCTCAAGTTGATCAAACTGAGGAGATGCCTGAGCCGCCACCGACCCGATCACGCAGGACACGCAAGGGGACAGTGGAAACGGAAGAACCGACCCCCGCTCCTGTGAGGAGAGGTAGGAAGGCAACAGTTGAACCTGAAGGTGATGAGGAGCCGGAAAAGAAAACTCGTACTCCTGCTGCGAAGAGAGGCCGCAAGCCGCGTGCCGCCCCTGCCGAAGAGGAAAATCAACAGGAAGAGGGCGAGGCTCCTGCTGACGTCCCCGAACCTGAGCCTTCAGTCCCTGCTGCCGCCCCGGCCAAACGAAGCCGGTCCAGGAAGGCAGCTGCCCGCGAGCCTGAGCCCGAGAGTAGGGAAGATGCTGACCAGGAATCCTCTGATCTGCAGCCTTCGTCCTCAGATAAGCAAAGCAGCATACCTGTCAAGGCAGCACCTAAGGGGCGCAAGAAAACCGTTGTTAAAGAGGAACCAGCGAAGAAGGAAGAGGAAGAGGAGTCACTGCCACTTGCAACTACGCGGGCTGGGCGTTCTGCCAAAACACCCGCGGCGACGAAGGTCGCTGCCCCCTCGACCGTACCAACAAAGATAGTAAAACCGCGAGGGAAGCTCAGGACCCCAGCCACGACCGTTGCGACTCGGTCCTCCGGAAGCTCGTCCACGAGCACCGCGAATGCGGAAAAGGAGAACACACACGAGGCTGCGGGATCTGGATCTGGCGTTAGCGATGAAGCTGACGATGCCCCCGTTAAGGTTAGGGTGTCGAGGAAGACGGGGGCAGCTGCTTCCACCGTGCTCGACTCGGGCAAAGCAGGGAAGAGTGCGATTCCACGGAGTGCACCGAGAACTACAAGTAGACTCCCTGCCAAAAGCAAGGTGAAAGAAGAAGACGAGGATAGCAAAGATGACGTGCCCAGGGGACGCACCACGCGCGCAACCCGCACGCGCACGAAGACGGGCTAGAAGCGGGAGATGCATACGCTGCTTGTTTCATATCCTTATTCTGTGGCTCTGGATATATTTTATTCTGCTCCGAGGCTTTTCTCTTCTCGATACCCGATAAGTGAACGCTCTACAAATACATGTATTTTTAGCTTTAACGAACTTACGATTCAACTCTTTCATCTCAAGTGTGCTATGATCGTAGTATGGGCTCAGGGTGAGTCGCTTGCTCTTGAGCAACGTGCGCTGTACCAGGCTGTGCCCGTCATAGTATGCAGGTTCACAGTTTCTGGATTGTAGTAAAAAAAACATAGTTCAGAAGGATCATAGTGACATTCCATTCATCTGTGGGAGTGTTGTTATTCTCGCCCATTCTGAATTCACACATTATGCTATATGTAACCAACCAGCACATGCAACTCTATGTTTATGATCAAGACACAATTCATCTAACAGTAATCAGCGCGGATATGAGGAGTGGTGAATGAATCAGATATCAATTTATACAATTCTGTTAGGATGCATCATTCTACAACCTCACTATCACTCCTTGCATAAAACAGCCTAGATAGAGGCAACCAGGGACTCCCGTTCTAATTAAGCGCCTGCTCAAGTCGTGCCTGAACATATTCATTGGACAAGGAACAGATTTGCGACAGCTTATTTCTTTCAATCGTATCCTTTGTACGTAGCAGGCGCCCTAGAAGACGCAACCGGAGAAACTGATTATCTTCGTGGACTCGCATCGCAGTATGGAGCTTCTCCCCAGCTGTAGGGTAATGAAAGAATAAATTTAGTTGCGTCGGTTATGTATAGATATACACAGAAATTATTTCGGTGTTTACATACAGATCGAGCTATTTTTTCTCTCAAAATTGTACACGCCTACGGTGCCGGTGCCCAAGAGAAAGGCAGTTGAATAATCTACATAAAAGCAAGATGACATCTAGTATCTGGCGTCAGTAGTCAGTGGCTCAACCTGCTGGCGTCGCTTGATAGTTCCGCGTTCAAGGTGGCGTTACTACATGTGGAAAGTTAACAGTTCGAAATTTAACACGTTTGCTGTATGTGAACGCTGAGTGAGACGGACATGCTTCCGTCAGGGGGGAACCGGGTCTGCGAATATATCTTCAAGATATCGTAGCACGAGTGTCCGTGCTACACATGGCGCAGACGGCCATATGTCTAACAAGCTCTCGTACAACACCTCATTTTCGTCATCCCATACGCTTAAAATAGATTTTCAGGTCCATTATGGACTTGTGTTCCAGATATATCCTTGAGCTCGCTATTAAAAGCATTACTTCTAGCCCCATCAAGAAGTGGAAAAGGGCTATGGGTATGTAGAGATGCAGATGCGCACGTTCGTCGCATGGAAGAAGGCGATAAAGAAAAGCAATAAGAGTAATAAATATAAGGCGTCAAGCTCGTGTACTCAGTGGAGCTCCGCTTTGCCTCAAAAGGTTCGCATCCAATCATGATTCTCTCTACATTAGCCTGTGTAGGACTAGCGCTCCAAGCAAGCGCGGCGGCCATCGACTCGGATTTCAAAGGGTGAGTGTCCCGATAAACTCATTGTTAATTGTTCTCATTATCTCCAGCAAGAAGAATATCGTACCGGGCATAGTTTTCGACCGCTACATTGCGATATGGCTTGAGAATATCAACTTTGCAACGGCGGCGAGTGACCGTAAGCCATTGTCAACAAAGGGAGAAACGCTATCCTAATGTCCCCGTAGCAAATTTCGCCGCCTTCACAAAGAAAGGCATTCAGCTAACCAACCTATTCGCTGTCACTCACCCGTCTGAGCCAAATTACGTCGCTTCAGCTGGAGGGGACTACTATGGGATGGACAACGATAACTTGAACCATGTCCCCGCAAACATCTCTTCTGTTGTTGACCTTTTGGAGGAGCGCGGCATTTCCTGGGGCGAATATCAAGAGGACATGCCCACAACCGGTTTTACTGGCTTTGAACAGCTCAATGTGGACGGAAAAAACGATTACGTCCGGAAACACAAGTACGTGGCATGCTTCACCCTACGAAAATAATGATTGAATAAATTTTGTAGCCCGCTTATTATTTATGACTCTGTGGCAACTGTGCCTTCCAGAGCGAACAACATCAAAAACTTCACATTATTTGACGAAGACTTGAAGAACGATAATCTGCCTCAGTGGATGTTTATTACACCAAACATGAGTGCGTCCATTTCAAGGACCATTTTTACAGCATTAGTTAACAATTATATTATCAGCTAACGACGGACACGACACCAACATGACCTTCGCAGGAGCTTGGGCTGCAGGCTTCCTAGGCCCGCTTCTAGAAGACAAACGCTTCAATGCGGACAAGACTCTGATTGTCTTAAGTAAGTGATCGCTTCTTATCAAAACACCTCATCAAACTAATCACGGACATCATCCATTAGCCTTTGACGAGAACGGAAGCACCGACCCGCACAACCGCATTGACACCGTCCTTCTCGGGACGGCCATACCAAAGAAGTTGGTTGGCACCAAGGACTCCGTGTTCTATACGCACTACTCTAACCTCGCCACAGTGCAGGCCAACTGGGGCCTGCACACTCTCGGGAGGTACGATGTGGGCTCGAACGTCTTCGAATTCGTTGCGCAGCACACCGGGGACCGCATTCGCTCAGTTGATAACCTGAACAATGTCTTCCTCAACGAATCGTACGCTGGGCCGTTCAACAGCGTACCGTCTGGTTCATTCCCCATTCCGAACACGCGCCTTGTAGTAAATGGCAGGTCTGTCCTACCAAAGGTCGTCGAGACCTGGGGATCTCGCGAACTGCAGAAGTGTACCACGTATACAGGCGCCCTGCAGCCTCCTAGCCTCCTGAACCCCCCTGTACTTCCAAGAGGGTGTTGATCGTTATTTCTCTACGTCCTTTGAGTTTTTTCCCGTCTTTTATGTTTATTGCAGACATTGTAGTTGAATCAACAAATGGAACGAGCCGTAATGGTACAGAGAATTCTTAATAGGGCATCTGGCAACAACATTTTCGCGTTCATCGACCGTGTATACGCTGCAGACTCACTGTACATGCCCATTGTGGCATGTACACCTTATGCACGCTCACTCGCCCTCGTGCACGCTTGTATCCAATTTATGTCGGCAACGATAAATCATGTTCAAAGGTTCCCTTGGAAGATATAATACACTCATGTCAAGTACGTGAGTTCAATCAGTGGTAGGCATGAAGGTGAAATGGAACTCAATGGTATTATTACATAACCACAACTTCCAGGGTTTCCAATTAGTACTTTTTAAAGGTCTTGCATTCATTAAAGGACTACCATTTTACCGAGATATTTTAAACCCTAGAGGCTATAGTGGATACATAGGTTTTGGGGTAATTATGGCACTAAATTATTGTGTGTACAACTCTAACTTCAAGTTTGGTACTTACATGTACTTACTCGCTACACAATTTTTTAATCCAAGTGAAACTCCGAAATTCCATTACTCTAAATTGGTATGATGCCTGGAATGAGTAATACTGGATGACTTCCCGCAGAGGTTTTGCAATTGAATATTGTGCAATAAAACATGCTGCAATTTAAATTGTCAATAAAATATTGTAGATGCGACAGCCCGTAGACTGCAGGGCAATAGTAAGCAATAAACAATAAACAATTTCCTTGATGATCGAGTCATCAAAGCCAAGTTCTATATTCAGCATTAGACATCTCAAAATGGTAACTCAATCGTTTTATTGTCGCTGCAATATTCTGGGAAGGCCTCCCGACCCCTTCCCAGATTATTAGTTTGGAACAGCTCATGTATTTCAAATGACGATGATGGGAGCCTCGGCAGCTCGGCTTTTGAGGCTTTTGATGGGTTTATTGCGCAATTTTAATTGCAAAAGCCCTGCGGGAAGTCATCCACTAAGTAATATAATCAGTGCAAGCGTGATCATAGCGTGCCGCGCGGTATAACTAGACGCATCATTCGGCGCTCGCGCCAAGAAAATGTAAGTACCGACGGTGCATGCCCACACTTACTATAAATGGCAATCCCTGCTGCACACTCATGCCACCTATCCAGCAGCTGTACCGAACTTCCATGCCGTCATTTAAGAATTATCGCGGAAGGTTGGAAGCCTGTGCATAGATGGGTCGGTAAACAACAAATAATACTTGAGTGTGGGCGCTTATGATGTCGGCAATTGGTACCAATCCGCATTAATTTTAAGCGCCGGGATAGGGGCAGTACATGATCCGGAGTTCAATCACTGTAAGGACAGCTTCAAGTTGTAGGTAAGTACTAGAGACTGTAGAGGAGGCTTCTTAAACCTAGCTAATAAAATAGCCTCGCTCTGCATTTATGATTATAGCCCCTTTTCCTAATACTTTCAGTCCGTCGATAGTACTTACTAGATCCTGCATGAAGCCTTCAAGTTTAACCAACACCTATGCCAATTAGACGTCTAGAGCCCATTTCTCAATTTCCGCTAGATTTAAAGTTAACAATAATTCTCTCACTTGCTTCTATTGAGACTACTAATCGTTTAAGCTATCACTACCGTTCTCTAAGCCCCCAGTCTATTGTAAGGGTAACTACTCACGTATGTCTTCTATCTCTACTAAATCGGCCTATAGAGCTGATGCACATCAGCTCGCCGCTCTCACAACTGATGTAAGTAAGTAGATTAAAATATACCAATGCCCGACTCCCGCGTAGGCTGCACCCAGCTGACCCGTTGCTATTTTTACTTCGGCTCACCGCTGCGCACTGCCATATTATGAGCAGCAAAGAATAGAAGATAGCAAAGTTATCAGCAGGAATCCCAGTGTATGATAAATTATCAATGACGACGCCATTGGTGATCGGTCTGGACCGAGCGAACAAGTACATCTGATGCGATCGTGCCATGTTGCTGATGCGAACAACATCATGACTTCCCGAGGATGCAGGGACTGCTTTAGTAGTCTGATGTCTGATGAACATTGACTGAGCAGCAGTGATACTTCAGACGGAGTCGTACGTTCTCAAGATGCCCCACGGCGGTTCTTCCACTTCGTCACCACTCTCACCAGAGGGTTAACCTCTTGATCTTATTCTTTGGCTTTCGAGCTCGTCTGACGCATCACCCTCTTCTAATACCACACGACTCAAACGGCGGTCTGATGTGTCCCAGCTCTTAGGGGGTTTATATCTATATCGTCACCCGACGCCGACTCAGAGTGGACCATCTTTTGGAGCTTATATATCTCACCCGCGAAGTATATATCCCCTTCCCGACCTTGAATCACCTCGACCGCCGCCAAAGCTCGGGAGGCCATGGGACATCCTTACAGTGGACCTGCTGGATACATATACGCCAACGAGGTAATGTATACAGAGCCACTATCCCTTTGGCCATTCTCTGAAAGTGGTGCTACGGATATGCTACTAGCGCCTTAAGGATAGCGCCATCTATGATTTATTTCAAACCTACGAGCGACCCTCCCCATGGACGCCAGCTAGCCCGTATTCGCTGTCCAAAACAAAACCGGCATCTCCTGTCAGTTTTATATTATACCCCAATGAAGAGCATTAACATGCATCCTAACCTACATTTCCACATGCCATACCGTTAGATATACGACCGCGCATCTTCCTCCGTGCCCCAGTTCTCGACAGCGCACCATTATCGCGGGAATGGGCACCACCGACAAATGAGCACGTCGACAACGCATGTGGCGCAGAAGAGATTTAACACATACGGAATGAGCAATCCGTACCTACATGAGCCCCAAAAGGTACGGTTCGACCTCGGCAATGACCCAGCCCACGCTTGGTGTCGGCAACTGAAGGTGATTACTGTTGCCAAAATATTCACACATGACCGAATGATACTGACTCCCGACCCCCAGACTATCAGGAAAAAGTTCCGCAAGCTGCGTCGAGATGCTTTCAAGCTACTATGTCGGGACTCACGAGCAAGCTCACCTCGATCTAGTTTTGCCAAGTAATTATTCGGTATTCACTCACTTATGTAGTATAGTGTTAGTATGTACATAGTATGTATTTAATTTTTGGTTGCCGTAAGTAGTGGTGGACTCTCGGGGAAATCGTGGGGAAATGACTCGCTGGAAGATGTTCCCTGACAGAGCTGTTTACATGTAATTTAAATCTGTTTCTGAATGGATTACATCTATGTATTGACGAACGGAATTCCGACGGACAAGTTCTGCACCGAAAGTCCAAGCGACCAGCGTCCGAGTTATCAGGAGTTATCCAAATAAATACATGCGGTATATGGTGGGGTCCCCAGTTGGGGATCCGACGATCGGGGACTCAAAATAAGGCTATCTGAGAAAGGCTTGAGCCGGCATTGCAAGAAGGAAGGCCGGGCGGGCCCAAGCGACCAGCCCTAAATGATGCATGTGTCCGTGTTATCCAAATAAATACATGTTATAACCTAAAGGGGATTGCCATCATTTCACTTTCTCTTTGATTCCTTCCACTTGCCTTCCACATCCTCATACCGCGTAAGCAGAAAGTTGGGCCCATGAGAAAGCAGAAAAAGTATGTCTCGACCGTAGAGTCTCTCCTCCGATTGCTGATTCTATCTTCTTCAGATTCCGCAGTCCGTTTAGACCATTGTATTCTTGAATCATTTATCAACGCCGTTTGAAGGATATGTTATTAAGTACTCTCTTCGATACTTTGGAGTATGACAGTGTACGTTCAGGTATGCGTGCTACTTTTTCTGCTCATATATGCGCATATATTCGTCCTTTCAGTACGTCATATCAGGATATAGCCAACATATTCTGACCAAGCCGCACCAGTTGCCCGTGAATATGCAGTCCTAGGTGGGTCACTTCCTATGGGTTTATTGCTATGTGTTGATCTTTTAAGGAAGGTGACCATCAAAGTTGTACTGTTTTGCCTCTCTGGAAGGTGAACTCACTTTTTCTGCGCATATATCCATAATATATTTATCCTTCTCGTCCCAGTTGTTAGGATTGAGTCAAAATGTTCCGACGAATCGAGTGCCCATAATTCGGTAGCTTTAATTGAGCTGTGTTCAACAGTGAGCAGCTAGGGCTTACTTCTATCTTCCAGTCGTTGCTCAAGTCTCACAGAGGATGACCATCTATCTTTATAATATTCCGCTGCGCTGGAACATGAGTCAACTACTTCTTTTAGTACAGATCTCTTGAGCTATGTTTCTGCAGAGTGATCGTTAGACACCCACAGGGCGGACATTTTCACAGATGCACCAGGACAATATTTTACAGCATGTCGGCACCAGCGGGTATATTCCATAAATAGAGTATTCGTTACTAAAATAGACGTCAACGCCGCTGATTTCGATTGCAACCGATTCCGCATGGATTGAGCGCACATGCATGGCAGCTTTAATTGTTTGTGGCGTCTAAATAATTAACTGCTATTAAGGTGTAGTGCGCGTTTCACTTTTGTGCTGTAAGGCTCACTTACAACACTAGCCAATACACGCAGCCCGAACCCTGGCCAGGGCAAGCCCAGTTTGTTTCTGGGAAACTATCGACGCCAAGCGACTGCCAAGCGACGGAATGCAGTTTGTACATATATAACGTCCCTGGAACCTGTCTATCTCGCGGCAGACAAACATAGTGCACCTCCCCTTACCTCCGCTTTCTGCCTCTATTCCCGACCACAACATACATGCCATCGATGGCACGGTTATCGGTCTCAGAAGAAACGGCCAGTCAAGAGGATCGCAAAGACGAGAGCATGCAGAACGTTACTGAGAAAGTCGAGGAAAACAGCTCAAGCGCAGACGGAACAAACCCGATGGAGACAGTCAACACCATTGTCACTGGGTCGCGTCTAGCACTCATCTTCAGGAAAGCGCCATTTCATTAGGATTCGTAGAGAGCTAACACTGCATATAGTGCCTTTATGATGGCTTTCTCATTAGTTGCTCTTGACCAGACCATTCTGTCGACGGCACTACCCACAATTGCATCGCGATTCAACGCTGTGGGGGATATTTCATGGATCGCAAGCGCATATTTTCTTCCTCAGGTCAGTTTCTGTCTTATAAGATGACTATATGCGCTTATAACTGTACGAAAAGGCCGGGTTTATGCTTTTCTTCGGACGAGTGCTAACAATTGCTCCCGCGAAGATTGTATTTCTTGTCACTGTCGGCATCTTCGAGACGGGCAGCTTGTTCTGCGCTGTGGCGCCTTCTGTGAATTTTTTGATATTTGGACGCGCGATCGCTGGACTAGGAGGGGCAGGGATGTGGGTATCAATAATGTCTGTCATTGCTCGTGTTCGTATCACACCATTGCATTCGCATTTGAATGGGTTCATTTAAATGGTATCCCCGCAGATCACGACTATGCAACAAAGGCCGATACTTATGGGGTTATTTGGAGCGGTATTTGCTGCTGCTTCTGTTATTGGGCCTCTTATTGGAGGAGCATTCTCTGGTACGTGCGTCTGTATTGTGTCAGATTTTCATTAACCAATACTTGGAAAGATCATGTTTCATGGCGGTAGGCATTTTACATATATGGTTAATTAATTTCATTTTACAGGCTGCCTGCAGGTGGTGCTTCTGTAAGCCAGTTAGTTTTAGGTTTCAATCCAACATTAGACTAATTTATTTCCCGCTAGATATCAACCTTCCGGTATGTGGATATGATTTAATCGTCATCAAATGCAAGCCTTTTACATGAGGCGGGATTTTGTAGATGGGAGCCATAGCCTTTCTAGGGATTGTTTTGATCCTCCCAAACCATCCCCCCACTACCAAACACTTGGGATCCCAGTTTCAGGCGTGGATAAACCTGGATTGGATTGGCACGTTTCTGAGTGTGGCCATGGTCATTATCCTTATGCTGCCACTGCAATGGGGTGGAAGCACCAAGTCGTGGACCGATCCAGCTGTCCTCAGCATGCTAGTAGTCGTACGTAACCATTTAATTCCTTATCCCGTACTCTATTCATCAGTGTCGACAGTCCATCATTCCTATCACCCTGTTCATTCTGTGGGAGAAACGCCGGGGCGATCAAGCAGTATTGCCTCTGTCGTTTTTTTACAGGCGGAATATCAGTGGTGCATTCTTAGAAGCGGTGAGCAACGAATCATAGTTTTTGTATGTATTCTAACCATATCCACGACGAAGGGCGCCGTCCAAATTGGTTTTGTCACTGGAATTGTAAAGGCTTCTCGCTACATCTTTAAGAATTTCGATAACTGACGTTCACACATATTATCAAATCAAGTATTACCTCGTAAGCCTTCTTAATATCAAACTTTTTTTCAATGAGCACTGACGTATATTTGATAGCCCCTTCTTTATCAGATTAAAGGTCACTCTGCAACCCGGTCTGGTATTGATATTCTCCCGTTTATGATGTGAGCGGCGCTTATTTATTCATTCTCTTCAACTGTGACTGACACCGCGTTAAGTTCTTGCGTCTTATGTGAGGACACACCACCAAAGAGCATATTCCGTTTAATACTGACAGATCCCATGCAAACAGGCAGCCTTCTGTCGGGAGCAATAGTAGCGGTAAGTAATGCAATGTCTGTTCATAGCCCTATCCTCGACCATCTAGCCATACAGAAAACAGGCCACATCTGGCCATTCTTATTCTGCGCACCCTTGGTGGCAGTCGCTGGATTCGGCCTTTTGTTCATGACAACATTAGACACCTCCCTCTCCAAATTAGTAATATTCCAGATCATGGCTGGAGGGGGCATGGGGTCCGTCTTACAGAATGTGGTACGTCCCCGTCACCTGAACAGAGTCTGCCACTTATATGTTCCATACAATGTATTGTCTGCTAGCTTATTCTCGCCCAGGCCGAATACGCAAATGAAGAAGCTCTAGTGCCCCAAGCGACGTCCTTGATAACGTTCATCCAGATCGCGGGCAGCGCCATCGGTCTAGCGTAAATAATATTTACAATCACTCAATGTACATTAGCTGACCGCCGACGCCACCATTATAGAATCGCAGGTGGCGTCTTCGCTTCGCAGCTGCGCAAGCAACTAATGGTCCATGCACCCAACCTTTCGCCGGACGTCAAGACTGCAGTGCTCGAGAGTATAGATGCGATATCTACACTTTCGGAGCAGGACAAGGTCCTTGTGCGGACCGCGTATGTGGCAGCAATTGACCACATATTTGTGATCGGGCTGGCAGGATGTGCTGCTGCGAGTATTGCCTCTTTGGTTATACGCAGGCGCAGAATCGTGGTTTCGTCGACTCCAGCGGCGGCGCTATGAATTGTTGAGACTTCCGAAACGAGCTAACGATAAATATTCCTTTTTATGACAAAGTATAGGACCAGTAATGCGCCGTAATGTCCCATGAATTATACATACACCCAGTGTGGCGGTAGTTCTTGTGTATTCAGCGTAGAAGTTAGATGTGATGCTAGAGTATGTAGGTGTAAGCACATGCTAATTTCTGAGCAAATGAAAACGTGGTTTCCGACGACTATCTTTTAACCCTTCTGCCTGTTGTGCACCGGCAATAATACCTCTGTATCTACAATTTTAGGAAATGAAATAAAATTGATTAATTGGTTCGGGAAATGCGTTGTTTTCAGACGACAAAGACCTCTAAATACAAATAGTGCATACAGTGAGACTTATGCAAAGGCGGCCTGCGACTGTGTTCCAATTTCACTGAAGCCGTAATTTTCACCCTTTACGAATGCGCGGGTACATTGTGCCATCGTCACCGACCTGGTATGATCGCACATAACGTCAATAAACGAGGAAACAAGTAACAAATGAATAAACACATACGCTCTTGAAATGGGGTCGGTCTGGTAGAAGTTCTTGATCGACTTGACCAAGGGTTTCTGCGTCGCCTTTGCGCCCGCTGTCCGGCTCGCGAGCAGCTTCATGCCTGCCAATGCAACATCGACAGACGTCGATTCCGTAGTATCGTAACGGACGAGAGTGGGTGAGAGCTCCCACATGCGGTCACGTAGCGAGAGAACATCATCGTAGGGCAGAGGAGATCCAACGACCTCGGACAATGCACTAAAAAAAAGTGTTGACATTAGCAAGAGGAAAGAAATGATATTATTATAAGGTGAGTAAGCGGTGAAGTGAAAGACTCACCGGACGATCTTCCAGTCTTCCCTAGCGGCACCCGGAGCAGACACAGCAGCACGGCCCATTTGAGCACGGCCCTCGGTGTTCACCCAGGTCATGCCCTTTTCGGTGTATGCGGTAGCTGGGAGACAAACGTCCGCGAGCTGTGCGCCAAGGTCACCGTGGTGGCCGTGGTACACGACGAAGGCATCTTGGGGTATAGAAGCAGGGTCGACCTCATCGGCGTTAAGGAGGTAGATAAATTTGGGTTTCGTGGTGGAGGCGCGCTGGGATGGGACAAACCCAACATCGTACGCAGCAGGTCTCGAGGCAACCTAGGAGACATAAAAGGCATGTTCAATATATATAGTGCAATGTGATAAGGTCAACCCGACGTACCCGTTGAAGTACACTGAACCCGTTCCATTCCGGTGTGACCAGCTTGGACTTGTTCTTCTCCACGAATTGCGCCAGGTCATGGTAGATAGCCTTACCGTCAGGGTGCTCCGCGAGCGCACTGCCCACAATGATCATAGGGTGTTTAGCGTTTTTGAACTTCTCAGCAAATGCGCCCTTGCCCGCTACAAAGTCACTTAGGGCCTGTGCAGTGTTTCCAAGATAATCATATCCGTAAGCAGTGTCGGCACGTTCGCCAATGAGCGCAACCTCAAGGGGCGTATGCAGCCAGCTCTTGCGAATGCGGGAGTTCAAGACAGCAGCTTCGTGACGGGGATTCGTACCAACGAGAAGGATAGCATCAGCCTTCTCCACACCAGGGATGGTAGCGTTAAATAGGTAGTTTGCGCGGACGTCAACACCATGAACAGGCGGCTGATTGCCACCAGGTTGGTCAAGAGCGAGGTTGTCTGAGCCTAGGCGGTTTACTAGGTCTTTCAGAGCAACTATTGCCTCAGTATCCGCGAGGTGTCCAGCGATGGCTTGTATCTCGTCACCCTTGGCCCCAGATGCAGTGAGACCGTCAGCGATGGCGTTGAGTGCGTCTTCCCATGCGACAGGTACAAACCTGTCACCCTGTTTTACGAGAGGAGTCGTCAGACGCTGGAACCGCAGACCGTCATAAGCGTATCGGGTCTTGTCGCTAATCCATTCCTCATTGACGTCGTCGTTCGTTTTGGGTTGGATACGCATGACTTGCACGCCACGCGAGTCGATGCGGATATTTGAACCTAATGCATCCATAACGTCCACCGACTCCGTGTTCTTAAGCTCCCAAGGACGAGCGTGGAAGGCGTAAGGTTTGCTGGTAAGGGCGCCAACGGGGCAAAGATCGACAATGTTTCCTGACAACTCAGAGTCCATCGTCTTCGCCACATAGGTGCCAATTTGCATATCATTTCCACGTCCTGTCGTCCCTAGCTCTTCAATACCGGCAACCTCGTTTGCGAAACGGACACAGCGCGTGCACTGGATACAACGGTTCATAGAGGTCTTGACGAGCGGGCCCATATCTTTGTTCTCCACAGCACGCTTTCCAGTGATTTCATGGAACCGTGTTCGGTCCGAACCGTATCGCATAGACTGGTCCTGAAGGTCACACTCACCGCCCTGATCACAGACAGGGCAGTCAAGTGGATGGTTTGCTAGCAGGAACTCCATCACACCCTCTCTGCAGAATTGTCAGCACCTGCTGCAGAGCATGAGTAAATATGTCGCACCGTGCTTCGTGCACTAGAGGTGTATTTGTGAAGACTTTTGAACCTGGCATGGCGGGCATGGCGCTAAGGGAGGGTTAGCCCGATACAAGACAGACATTTTTTTGAACTGACCATGACGCTACGGGTTTGGGAGAACGTTCAACTTCCACCAGGCACATCCTATGAAACATGAGACACCAGTGGGTATACTCAGGAAAATTCCATACCGACAGTTCCCAGCGATGGCCAGTCTACATAACGAAGGGTGAATATATAACGCAGTTAGAAGCCTTGAGAACTAACCTATCATGATAACAAAATCTGTTTATAGCGTTAGTAAAGGTGCATGAACCCCGGACGCAGTGCATACCTAGGAATTACAGCGCCAGCTGCCTCGCATGCTTGAATCAGCGCAGAACCTGGCCAGCGAGGCGTCAACCCGCACTCCATGAGCCCTGTTGCAAGCAGGACGCACCTTGGGGAACTGTCACCTCCTTCCCGTCTACGGTCAGTGTGATATCCGCCCCGCGACTACTCGTTGAGGAAAAGCTTCTGAGACCTGTGTACGCGTCCCAAAGTAAATACAATGGTCTCCTCCAGAGATTGTGGGCTACGCACTACTGCATTGTGGTGTGTGAGTGGAGGCTACAACCTTCCCGAGTAATCCCGTCGATGTAGGTCGCGACACAGTCGATACGATGCGCAGCATTGCAGCACCTGAGCTTTGTTGTATCAGAAAGGAGTATGTGTTCCTGCGTATGGGCGGCAGGCCCGCAGTATCGCGAAGACTGTTGAATAAAAAGAATTAAGGAGCCGCTCGCTGTCGGGCTCAGCGACCAACCACGTCGTTCCAATTTCCCACTTTTCCCACAATTTATATCGGAGCTTGAATTCCTCGACGGCAGCTCTAATTAGCGTGCTCCGGGTACACCTCATGTGCTCATGTCAACCTCACGAGTGCGCGCATTGAGTATGCAAGACGTAACTACATACAGTACCGACGGCGAGGCCATATTCACAAGCGAATCAAGACATATTCTCCACATGATTACAACTAATCAACTTCCTTCGTCTTCGACATCTTTTTGAATAGCTTTCCCAGAGTCTTGTACGAACGTATTCTTGCTAGGTAGGTCAACAGATAAACAGCAAAGATCTGCCACACATGTCAATCTTGATGCACCAAGGCTGGAGAGAAAGAAAAAACTTACATTGAATATAATATATCCGCAGAAGATCCCAAAATCCCGCCAGTGATGACGATAGTAGATATTGAATGTCGGTCCCATCCATTCGTCCGTTGTGCGGCTGGAGCAATAGCTGCACCCAGAAGTGGCGCCCGGGTTGGTCAAGTATCCTCCTCTATCAGCTATATATCTCTCCAGATACGATCCACAGGATAAACCGGCCGGGGGCTGGAGAGTCGCATACTCTTTCTCGGAGCAAGTGATGGTCTGATGGCCGATGGCTGTCATTGCTTCCGTTAAACTCAAATGCTTCGTCCGATAGAATCACGGACGCGTACCTTGGCCCAAAACTGCTTCAATGAGATATGTATACGGAGAAAGATGATACATCCATTTCCACCATCCGAGCTGGCGGAAGGGCTGAACGACGCCATCACTGGAGCAATGAATCTCGAAGTTAGAGCTAATTCGGAAAACAAAGGAAAAGGAGAAAGCTTACAATGTGAATACGAAAGCAAACAGAAATGAGTACATGAGACCCGCGATCTCGGCAGTGGGACACATAGAGGCGACAGCCAAGGCGGTTGTGGTGTAGTAGATCGGAAAACATACCCCATACATGAGGTACGTGAATCCACCGCGAGAGCTTTCGAACCCGACGGTCCAATACCAGCATAAGAAAAAAAGTGAGGAGCCCAATATGTTCCAGGGCAGCTCTATCGCCAGTTGTGCCGTTGTTAAAGCTGACCAGTGATATATTCTACTCGACTTTTCTCGTATTTCATAAATATTACGCGTCTTTTGAAAGGATAAGTTCAGACGATGTCCCTCGTTGAAGTATTTCATTCCTTACATTTATGTAGGGAACATGGAGTTGCCCCCCTAAGGGAGCGCTCTGCGATACAATCATTACCAATTAGACACGCATCGATATGCGCATGCATGAATAACTTACCAGAACGGTGCCCATAAATATAGCCTATCACAAACTTGTTAACTTCGGTGCTGCTGCATAATGAACAAGTGACCCACGAAAAGTTTATTCTGGTTATCCTGAATAGAATCCTTTGCTTTAAAAAAGGTAAACCCAATAAAGAGGCCGCCAATGATATTCAGCGTTAATTTCGACATGAGATACGTCGGATCGCGCCAATACACCAAGTTTTGACGCTTCAGCAGTTCTCGCAGCTGGTATAGCCACGGTGCAGCGAAATGGCTGGACAATGTAGCGGAGATAGCAGACTTTCCCCGTCCTTCTTCGTGAATGTGCTCAAGCTCCTCTTTTGCAGAGATATATTCTTTGGAGTCGAGCCATACCTTGTGCCAGTCACGGTCAACGATTGCTGTCGCTCCAGCACCAATCATGTCGAGCATATATTCAGCTCTAGAGAAGATTAGATTCCTGTGAATATTCAGAAAGTAGCGACTAACGGGTTCTCTTCTTCCCCGCACTTGCGTGCTCCCTCAGTTTCAAAATATTGGATGATAGATTTTGCATGTTCGCCTACATCGCCAAAATACACTGTCTGACCACCTTTGCGAAGGAGCAAGAGTCGGTCGAAAACCTGATAATTATATTAATGGTCTATATGCGTATTCAAAAAAATGGAACAACACACAGCGAAAAGCTCTGCAGAGGGCTTCACCAAGCGCTTATTAGGATAGTCCACTTTGAAGTCGAAGGGCTCACCTGATGTATACTTCAAGCAGTGAGTTGTTTTTCAGAAAGGCTTATAACATAGTAGATTACTCACGTGCATAAAATAGCCTGCCCGCTATCTGCAAGACTGCGAAGGAATGTCATGATCGCCCAAGCGCTTTGCGAGTCAAGCCCGGAAGTAGGCTCGTCGAGGAAAAGAAGTAATTGAGGCTGAGGTCACAAATTAAATGGGCGTGTATTTTGAGAAAAAGAGGCCATGACGAACCTTAGCGGCCAGTTCGACAGCAATAGTGGTCCGCTTCCTCTGCTCGACCCCTAGAGAGCCAATCATAGCGTCTGCAAACGGGTCTAAACCGCACATTTTTAAACATGTTTCTGCGCTAGTCATACTGAGCATCGTCAGCAACTAAAATAAATGAGTTCAAATATTTACTAGGCATCTTTGTCCTTTGTCGGAACGCTGCGAGGCTGTCGCAGTCGAGCCGAGAGTACAAGCGCTTCCCGAACGGTTGTGAGAGGCGTATGCGTATCCATTTGTTGACAATACCCCGTCTGTGCTTGGAAATCTGGAGGAAGAGCTTGTCCGTTAAAGAATCGGTCCCCAGTGACTATTCCAGTAGTAGTACGTTCGGCAAGTACGTTGAGTAAAGTTGTCTGCAATCATTAAAATCAGCCCATTTTCGGAGAGGAAAGTTTGTAGAACAACCTTTCCAGCACCCGACTCACCCATCAAAGCAGTTAATTTTCCAGGAGCAACGAATCCGGACACGTTGTCCAAGAGTTTCCTTTGCCCCTCCGAAGAAGATATGGAGTAGTTGAGGTTCTGCCACGAGAAGACATTCTCCATCTTCAAGTCCTCTAATTGCTTTTCGTCTGGCTTTTCGTCTGACCTTTCTATTGCCTTCATCGTCCCCTTTTCCTCATCGCCATTCGAAGAGACTTCGGCTTCAGCCTTTTCAATCATTTCAACCTTGGCGCCCCGTCGATAGCGCATGACTGATCCGGCAGTAGAACTCTTCGTGTTGATTTCTGTAAAAACAAGTAGACAAAGAAGAAAGAGTACGCCAAAAGCGACCAGGATCCCAAAGTTCTGAAAGTCATATTAGTGCGAACTAAAGCTAACAAGTGAAAGTCTGCTCACCCTCCATAGATTTCTATGATAATATCCGTACGATAAACCAACATACGCATTTCCATCGACTCTATCTTGCCCTGATTGCGATCCCACAACAGTACATACTTGGTTCTGAATAGACACGCCTTCGTATCCAGGACCAGATGGGACCAAGCTAGAGCATATGCCATCAAGTGTGTGGAATTCATTCGTCATGAGACCATCGAACGCATATAATATTGGCTGTAAAACATTTTGAATGAATAGGTCAGTTGAAATTTGGGGGAAATACGTACATTGATATACGATATCCACCGAAGGGCACCAATCATGCTTGGCCGAGGTATTTGATAGCCAGTGTACAGTGACAATGCAAGGATTAATATTCCAGCAAGGGCTTGAGCAGGGGCTGGGCTGGGAAATGCAGACGCCAGCGCGCGGAAAAATGCCTTCATCGATAATGCGACTACGACTAGGAAGACAAAGAAGATGCTAACATTGCAGGTAAGTTTCATGGAAAATAGACATATGATGAAAGGCGCACAAAAATTGAGAGGCGGTCTGCTGAAGTCTGACGACGAAGTACATGATGACAGAGAAGAAGGTCATAGTCACTACGGTGAACGGAACGTCAACCAGAGTCATGGCCAAAGCTTCCACCATAGGATGGTACATGGCAATCTTTTTATGCCTAGCGACAATAGGTCGTTGTGCAAACAAAGCCGGGATTTCAGACATACTGAATAGCGCTGGAATAAAAGTAGAGCTGGTGCAGTTATGTCAGAATATGAGACCAAAAAAGATGGTGAACCATACAAAAAGAGTACACCACCCCGGGAAAAGTAGGCAATCGTCGCATCCGGACTATTCACGAATGTGGTACTGATGATGACTGCCTGCAAAATAAAGGACCTAGATAACTGTTCAGTTGAATTTGATCGGACAGAATGGAATATCACGTCCGTACGATGTTGAAAGAATCTGTGCAGTCCAACTTCCGTTCATGATCTGCATCCGGCGTAGCATGACAATCCTAACTTGCATAGGTATTGATATCATGTAGGGACTCTGCAGCAGAGAATGAATTAAATTGAAGTAGATAGGCACGAATTATCGTACCCGACGCCGTGTATGATTTGAATGCGCTGCCTTTACACTTTGTTTGTAGGCATCAAACTTCTGCAAATTATCAACGTTGTCGCGTTTATACTCTTCCAAGTCTTGGTGGTTGGAGCTAGCAACGGTAGATTTTCTATAATACTGCTCAAATTCCAAAGCAGTTTGAGGGATGGGAAATGCCTTGTTGCTATCGTCCCTCGAATCGTTATCTTTAGTCACCATTGTTCTTCCAAGGGGATCGGTCACGGACACAAGGAAATCTGGTGTAGTCTGGCGGTCCTTAGGAACATAACCCATGTCGATAAAGTAGCGCCTTGCAAGGTCGGTAGGGCCAAAATATACCATACGGCCCTCATAGATAAGACAGACTTTGTCGAAGATGTCAAAAAGAGAGCTCCCTGCCTGGTATATGGAAGCAATCGTCGCACGATGGGCCAGATCTGTGGCTATACGTAGAGCTCTAACGAACTCAAGAGCAGTGCTGGAATCAAGTCCCCGTGTCGAACTTGATTTTAGTGCATGAGCTTTAACACAGATTGCCCATACATCGACACCACGTACTTGTCCCACGACGTTACGAAACTTCTTGTCGCAATGGATTCACTAATTCTACAAAGATTAAAAGGAGTCAGTGACTTGAAACTGACAAGACTGACTACGCACGATACACGTTTTTTCTCACCTCCACTAACACCACGGATTGAGGCATCACCAACTGCCGTATTTCGTACATGATTCAGCCCGAAAACTGTCAGGCAGATATCTGTTAATTGTCGCGTAAACTGAGATCTGGACATTTGATTAATGCGAGGTTGCGGTGCTCGAGTCTTCGCCGCAAAATGCACTGTCTGATCAACAGTGAGAGTTGGAAAGTGGACGTCGTCTTCTGGACAATACTGGATGTCTCCACGAGCATGCGTATATAATTGCTCCGGGTTCATAGAATCGTAGTAGACATTTCCGTTCACGGAGTGGAATTCTTCGCGTTGATTAGCCAAAACCTTTAGAAACGTACTGCAACCAGATCCAGGCCGACCAAGGACGACTGGGCATTAAGATATATCAAGCTTATGATAGCATGAGACCCGTTGACAAGCTTACGAAGCATTTCTCCAGGTCGTACAACTCCTTCGAATCCATTCAAAATCGTACGTTCCGGCATTTTATGCAAGTTGCGTATAGAACGAAATATCTGAGCTATGTTGAACAGGCTTCCCAAAGTGCTTTGGTAAGTCGCAGAGGCACCCAGACCAGTAACAGAAAGGTTCTCAAATGCAACTCCCAGTGAACGAGTTTTGATTTGCTCTTCGTCAGATCTAATCGGAAGTCAATAGATTGAAGAACAGGTACACGTTTAGCATAGCGCACCTTTTTATGTAGTACTGAAGAAACCGTTCTAGGTTAAAAGGTTCATCCCCCTCGTTTCGAATATGCCTTTCTGAGGGCGCGTGAAGCGAAGGGGAACGCGAAGGTTCAGATCGTTCCCCTGTGACACTGGTAAGGGATCTTGCCAGAGAATGTACACCCTCTGGGTCAAAATAGTCCACCGAGACTCTAGAAGATGCCCTGACAAGTAGCGGCGGCATGAGCTGATGATGGATAGGAACATGTTGAGGTGCAGGGGTCGCATTTAAAGCCAGCTCGTTCATTATTTGTTGTCTGTCCTCTTCTGGAAACGAAAGTACAACACGAGGTATGGGATCGTCATGGCTGCTCATTTCCGCGATAGCCAGCAGATGGTGGACTTTCGACCGCTTTTTCAGGCAGAATAAGGTGTCTCAGAGTTGAACAAGCAATGTCAGGAGACGACAAGTCAGACATTTTAAAGCAAAAAAGCCGATCATGTGGTGATTTGGAACGCGTCCAACATCCGATTCTAGTTTTACGTCCGCAGTTTTAGCATTAAGCTGCAGCATTTGAAAGCCCTAAGCGGTCCGAAGGCGCATACAACAAGTGTCGCCCAAGTGTCGCCCAGCGTCAATGAATTTTGAAGCGGTCTTTTGCTTGGTGGACGGTGCAACATGAGCGATAAACAATTGGTCGAGACTCGAACAAGTCCTCCTTCTAGGCGTCGATACGTATAGTGATTTACTGCAGCAACCATGGAACAAGAAACGGGCTGGGATTACTCTGAACAAGTGCACAACTTCTATGAACTTAAACTTTCGAACCACTTCCGATGCTGGGCATTCGAGATTTCAAACTCCGATCTACTCTGTGGCGGTTGCATCACATCTACCAGTCATTGACCAAGTCAGAGCTTTTATTTGTGAAAACTAACTCGAAAAGCCATCGGAGAGCAACAAAACTGACTGCTGACTGGAGGTAAAAATGTCCCATTATTCTACTTATGCATATTAAGATTGTAAACATGTCTGTGGTAAAGTCCGCGTGGCTGACAAATGACAGGAGATAGTGATTACTGTATGTATGGGGGGAGGACGTAATGTCTGGTAGTGCGTGGAATGTCTGCAGGATAAAGAGTTGAGTCCGAATATCCACTATACTTATAAGCAATGACCAAAGAAAAAGATAGGCGTGGAAGAGTCGTGATAGATATAGAGTTCAAGAAGGACAGTCCCGGAAAGCAAGAAAATAACATCAACGACACTAATTTTGATTGAGAAGCGCGCGATCAATAGCCGCGTTGATGGATGCTTTGCGCGAGGTCAGGTCCATCCCGAAGTGCTCCTCCAATTGGCGACGAATCTCGCGCTTGGTCACCGAATTGAGGTCCGCTTTGCGCAGCACCTCGTTCACGGCACGCTCTAACTCTGAATCCGACGGTCCCGTGCCCAGCAGGTCGACGTCTTCAGGGCTACCCGTTTGAGGTATGTGCATATCTAGATAGTTGGTAACTGGACGCGAAGGTGCAGGCTGAAGAAGCGCGGTTTCCTGCATGGTATGGAAGGGGGATTGTGGGGTATTCCTGCCAGATTGGAAATGAGGGGGATACATGCCAAACTGAGACGGGGCCGGCGAGAAGCTTCGCGGTTCGTATACAGTTTCACGTCCATAGAGCGATGCCGTGTGCGATTCAGGATAGCCTTCATTCTTACCCTTAGCCGGAGGCACCCATGAACCGATGCTGTGATTCGACTCCTTATCCCACAGCTCGTTTTCCTGGCAAAGTCTCATTAATATCACGATACAATTTCAACAATAACAAAACTTACATAATCACTCCAAGATTTGAGAGGAATTGAGCGGGGATCAAATTTGCCCTCATCCTAGAAGACTGTGAGCTTAGATAAAATAACTAGAAAAGATATACGCACATGAACAAGCATTTTCTTTCCGGATTCACCAAGAACAAGTCGGGTCTGACCCCATGAGAAATCGTCCATGCGCCAGAATGAGTAAAGAGGTAAGAAGAATGAAAACATAGGGACAGCAAGGATATAGAACAGCATCCAACCAATCATATCCCATTTGCGGCGCAGAATGAAGACCAATGCTTGCAGACCGTAAATTGCGGCAATCATGATCAGCGACAGCGTAGGGATAGCTTTGTGGAGACCAGCCGTGAGATAGACGAGGTATACAATCTATAACCGAACCGTTAAAAACAACGCAAACTCAATGAAAGAAAATAACGCACATAGGCGACCGTGACTGGTTGTGTGAGCGTAGACAGCAAATCAATCATGACAATGAACCGCATAGAGAAACAGCAGAAACCACAGAGTTGTTCCAAGAAGATAAGTTCACCGAGATTGTGCACCGTCGAGTTAATCCAGCGACGACGCTGCGACAGAAGAACTTTCCAGTCATCAGGGGCAACAGTGTAGGCATGTGCATCGCGAATGAACTGTGTTTTAAAGCGAGGGAAATGTTTAAGAAGGAGCGTGGTCAAGTAACGATCTTCACCGAGGTGCAGCAGGTTCTTCATGTGTAGGGTATCAACGCGATTCTCAGAGTAGTCATGAACCAACTGATTCGAGATGAGCAAGGGTTTGTGGGTATCGGGCGTCCGCAAACGATAAAGGGTGAAACAACCGGGCAAACAAGTGACTGAACCGAAAAGACTTTCGAAGGCTTTAGCCATGTGATGGGAGATGAAGTATTCGTAAACCTGTACAAGCCGTCAGAAGATAGCGTCATTGATCCAGAGAATATACTAACCTGCATCATCGTGATCAATGACTGTCTTGAGTTGGCCAATTCAGTTTCACCGCAAGCACCAAGGAGTTTCTTGTCGTGGATCATACTAACGAATTGTTTAAATAAGTGTATACCTTCAAAAAAGCTGGACTACTTACGCCGAGATCAAGCGGTTCACCGACATAGGTTCAACGGTCGTATCAGCGTCAACCATGAACAGGTACTCGTAGAATGAGGGATTGACACCAATAACATTTTTGATTTGGTGGTACATCTCCAGTTCCAGGGGGTTCATAGGCGAGTTAAAGTGCACCTAAGACATATGTAAGCAAACTGTCTACGTATCACAAAGCAAAGTTAAATAATTACCTTATTCAGGAAATGCATGAGCAGCAGCTGCGAATCACGTTTACCACGATTTCCAGGACGCGAGCGCTCTGTGGGTTTGCCGACCTTGACGATGACGAGGTAGGGAACGACATGGCCAGCGCATTCATACAATCCAGAGTAGACTTTGCCCATGTTATGCTGCTTGGCGCCCTCACCGATCGACATGAAGCTGAGCGGTTCTGGGTCCAAGTTAGGGTCAGCACCCAGGATGTCGAGAACAATACGCGGTGTGGGGCGATCGTTTCCGGAACCGACGATGTTACCATCACAGATGACCACGATGAGCTTGCGCTTATCGTCATACTTCAACTGGGCAAGCGAGTCGATCGTACGGCGAAGTGAAGTGTCACCCTCGGTATAACAAGGCACCTGGCAAATGACGAACTTGTCATGGTCTTCTGGGGCACGAGCTGCGCTGAAGTTTATAGACGCAAGGAACTTGAACCCAATAATGGACACCATGACTACTGACAAGGCCAGGAGGATGTAGTTGGAGAACAAACATTGAGCGGACTGACGGTTGTCGACCCTCGCGACCAAGAAAAGATTGCGCAGGCACACTTTCTGAGCTTCCAATACATTCTTGTCGATGTTGAGCGAGTTCAGCTTCTTCGTGACATCTGTACCCGCGTTGACCTTGAACAAGTTCAGAATATCGCCGTGCATGAAGTTGGTATCAATGCCCCCAGGTGGTTGAGTGCCGGCAGGGGTTTGGATCGAAGGCGGGCTCGTAAGATACGTCGTAAGGTCGTATACAAGGCCGTTGTAAATGGCAATAGATCGTCCAGTACTGGCTTCATTCCGGATCTCCTTTGGACTTTTACCGAAGAAACCCACGCGCGCTTGGTATCGCATTTGAACCATGCTTTCGAAGTACCAGTCCGGGCGAGAATCGTTGGTGAAAACACGGAAATCGTGATATTGAGCATTTGGATCGGTGACGTTCAAGGAATTAAGAGTGACGTAGGGACTAACAGAACCAGTAACACCATTGCAGAGAGCGCTGACCTATTAAATTATAAATATCAGTAAAGTTTCCTGATTTTTTTTGAGACCTGAACGAACCTGCACGGGGAAGATACTATCTGCCGCTGTACCTCCGTACTGAAGAATCGACTTAATCGGCACGACGTTGACAAACCGGGAATGAGTTTGCGCCAAAGATGTCAGATCAAACACCTCGCCTCGGATTGAAGTCAAGACATGGTTAGGGCTTAACTGGAATGAATGAGAGGCCAATTCAGACGAGTTAAAGACGTGTTCCGTTGGGCAAATGAGGACGCCGAGGACAGCAACGACAAAGATAGCAACACCGCAGATGAGCCAGATAATGATGTTGAGAGCCAGCTTCTCTCGCCAGGCTTGTCGAACATCCAGGCGCTTCATGCGACCAAGGTAAGTCAATAAGGGTGTAGGTACCCACCAAGTGAGCAGCCAGCACAGCGCAACCCAGCGACGACGTGCAGAACTCTCTTTCAAAATTTCAGTCGTTTCGCCCTCCTGGATCTCGCCCGCCAATGCTTCCTTCTCCATGAGCCCTCGTTTGTCCGTGTTCTGGAACATATTGCGAGACGGCGCATACGACTCTGAGCCAAAGTTTGATACAGAGTCATCGCGCTGGCTAGTGAACTTGCTGCGCTGATCAAAGTCCTCTGCAGACTGCTTGTCGTCGTAGTCGTCGCCGTATTCGTCGGCCCGTTGAAACGGCGATGCATGTGCAACAAGAGGCAGAGCCTGACTGGACCCAGCGTAGGCATCGCTATATTGACCAGCCCATGGTGATGAATCCATCTCTTCGTGTGGCGATTGATAGGGTGCATAGGGATCCATATGACCCCTTGGACTCAGTCCAGCCTCTGCTTCGGCATCACGTAGACGATTTCTCTTCTGCTCCTCGCTGTCCTTTGACCGTAGTTGATCCTCGAATACGTGGAATGCTCTTTGTGAGAGGAATACCTAAGAGAAAAAGATCAATATAAATTTCCAATACATAGAGCTCAGAAAAGCCTACCCTCTGAAGACCCAGTACCAAGTCTGTACCGCCGAGCCCAAAGGCAGTCCTAGCCTGTTCAATAATCTCCCGTTCATCACCCTCTGTGACCCCACTGGTTGCCAAACCTTCCCTATATCTTTCACAGAACTCCTGTGGCGACATTGTCACCTCGAACACATTGGCGTTGCGCTTGGCGATTTCCGCCAGTCCGGCAGCCTTGACCTGGCCTTTAACGCTCCGGCCTTCAAGCTGATTGGGCAGCTGCGAGTCATTCGGGTTGACACAGAACACATACCACGGCTGCGTATCGTCGATAGTCTCGAACAGCGTGTCCAGCGCTGCCTTGAATTCACCTGCAACACATGGGCTGTTGCTGGTGATGTGACCGAGCGGGCCTGGAGCGTCGTCGTCGTCACGATCTCTCTCTTCGATATCAACACCCTCTTTGACGGTGGGCATGCGCTTAATGCCATTTTTCCTGCGAGTGGAAGGCGCACGCATGGGTTTGACGGCTTGTTGAGCTGAAACGATGGTGTCTTCATTGCGAGGGTGAGCTTGAACGGCAATAGCTTTGGCAGAGAAGAGGCCTTTGATGAAGGGATTGGCTGAGCCTGATCCTTCGAAGCCCTCTGCACCCCGAAGTAGAGACACAAAATCGGGACTGATGGCGTCCAAGTTGCGATCGAGGAAGCCCTCCGAGGAGTAAGTAACTGCGCCGTTGAAATGATTGACTGTAAAAGAAGGGAATCCGCTCCGGTCGACAGCACCCGCCTTGAAGGAAGAATGGTTGCCCCAGCGTTTGGTAAATGCCTCGACCATGGTTTGGTCGGTCTTCTTGGGTTGACGACGTGCTTGATCATCCATAATGTGGATGAGGCCGCCAGGTGAGTTCTGCATGAGTCGGATACATTCTGTGTTGTCGAAGAAGGACACTTGAGGGACATATCGTGAAATGCCCTCGCTAGCGTATTCGTCTACGTGTTTCTCGAAAATGCTCTTCTGAATCCAGTTCTGAAGACGTTCGTTTGCGAAGTTGATGCAGAATTGGTCGAGAGAGTTAGGACGACTAGACATGTTCTGGGGTCCAGGCAGATCAAAGAGGCCTATGAAAGTAGAGAAATCCTCCTTGCATAGACGCTGGTTGATGTGCTCATTCAACCACGCAAAAAGGAGTGAGTACAGCGCCTTCGCAAGATCGTCACGGTTGTCCGAAGCACCATCTGGGTCCAAGAAGACAGTGCAAAGCTCTTTCTTGACAAGCTTTGTCTTGTAAGATAACGCCGCCTCCAGCTCAGATGGCTGAACACCAAGGAAATCTGCAACAACTGCGAGCAGATCGGTATTCCGCACGACGGCGGCATCCTCATTGCGGTTTCTATCTATGGTAAACTCGAGATTGCCGAGATGCAGAATGGCGGCAACAAGCTGGCATGTTTGAGCGACGTGACGTTTGGAGAACCCAATCGTCTTGAGGGCTATTTTAAGCTGATCAAATCGTTGACCGTCATCATCGCGGGCCCCATTCGGCCGTGCCGCAGTCCCACGGTGGCCCATGTACCGGAAGGTGGATTTGTCGAGTAGATGCAAATGCTGCCGTTCCTCTGGCGATGCACCCGCAACGAGGTAGTAGAAGATGTGAAAGTTTCTCTCCCCTGAAGGCACTGCAGATACGCGGTTCCTTTCTAAATAATAGTCGAGAGTCTTTACTCCACACAGTCGACCCCTTTCGGAAAACTGCAATTCGGTATATTTGCCAAAGCGAGAGGCATTGGGGTTGAAAAGAGTGCGTGCGTTTCCGAACGATTCGAGAACGAATTCGGAGGCTGGTAGCTGGCTGGCTAATTTGGAGCCCTTTTTGCCTGGGTTGCTTACGCTAAGCTCCAGCAGCGACTTGATGGCCAGTCGCCGATTTTCAGACTTTCCGCTTCCCGTCTCCCCACTAGGCGGCGGTTAGCTGACTGCTGAATTAACAGGAGGGAAGCTCACCTGAAGACAATACACTGATCTTGCGTTGTCCTCCGCATGTGATAGTAGGCGTTATTCGCAATTTGGAAGATGTGAGGGGGCAGTCGCTCCTGATGCTCCGACGTATCCCTGTACTGTGCGGCATACTTGTGCAGGATGGAGTCAGCGTTCGACGAGACGTATTTGTGGGGGTTGAGGGCGACCAGGGCTGACGATCCAACGTTGGTATAGATGGTATCCGTCATGAAGCGTTCCCGCAGACATGCTACTATGATATCGTCTGAGAGCTGGGAGAGGTGGGCCAGGTCTGTGGCGGCCTCGAGGCGCTGGTGGACGCTCAAGCCCGCTGAAGACTGTCTGTTCATCGTGAGGAGGGCCGAGCGGGCAGCGAAGACCGCTCAAAGGACGTTTTTAGGGGAGGGAAGGTGGTGGTCGTGGTGTAAGCTGGTTGTAAGGGCAGAAAACTCCCACGTGGTCCCAACAACACAAATAAGTCACCGCCGCCGCATTTCACTATTTAAGTAGTACTTACAGCGGCCTCGCACTTAACAAGGTCTTGTCGCATCCAATTCATGTCTGGCACCATTCATGTCCTCAGTGCTCATTTCGCTGCGTCCTCGATAGGGTTACTTGCGCAGAAACTCAAGGGCGAACCGTCGCTGGGCCAGGTTGGGACCAGTTGGGACAATACCCGAGGCGCCGTCTCAACATCCGTGACCTCCTGTGCCAGCTGAGTAAGTCTAGCCCCATACGTGATACGAATCGGTAAAACCAACAGGCCACAGCCTCCCACTCTCCGCTACAGATGTTACATAAATATTTTCCGCATCCTGACAATGTAAAAACAAGTAGGACCGCTAAATATGCGTTTTTCTAACTGTGGCAGCGATTATTTTTGTCGAGAACGTGAAAGGTCGCATTGATTGCAAACGTCAAATTTCAACACCATTCAACTGACAGATCAGTCAGACACGGGGATGCAGACCAGAGTAGGTTCGCATGTGCCAATGGTGTAGCCACGTCGCGGCTCACGCGAAGTTGGATGGACAATACCTATGACGCAGTAGTATATATGCCCATGGTTTGAGTTTCACGGGAAAACTGTCTTCAGACGTGGCGAAAGCTTGCGCGAAGCACGTTACTAGATAGAAAATAGAAACAACATCAGTCAGAGGATTACTCACTGGAATGATGAATATCGTCCTAGATTCGAGCTGATGGCTGAATGTTGAGCTATCCATGGCAAATATGGAGATTTTGCCCTACACACTGTCAAGATGGGAAGAATAACTCGGCACACAAAACAACGCCGAACAAAGATGTAGATAACAGTACACGGGATATTATATTATTACCTTTAGTAGTGAAATCAGCATGTAGGAGGTTGTTGCGACACAGCTGTAACTCTTGTACCAAATAACTTGATGGGGTACATTTTGGATTATGGTAATTTAGACCGTTCATAAGCGACCGCTTCCTTCCGCACAGCCTGGTACATCTGTATCATGTCGTGCAATTGCAGCCACCGATCCCTATCGTGTCCCTCGTATGGGTGCACATATCGTATCTTGGGGAAGAAATAGTCAATGTGCCTCGACAAGTGTAGCAAGTCGCGCAACTCCCAAGGATCATCCGCACTGGCGATCGTCAGCGTGTGCAGCTCGTGCACGGGCGTATGCGGGATGCCGGTCGAGACGAATGGCGGCAGTTCAGCAGTATTGAGCGGGAGGCGCAGGCGGCGCAGCTTGGGGAGCAGCCGCGCCAAGGAGTACAGCGACGCGATCGTGGGCCGTGTATGTTCTGCGCTTATAAACGGGAGAAGAAGCGTGTGCATGTTCGGCCATGCCATCGCGAAGTTCGCGACATTGACATCGTTCAACTGCATCGAGTACCCTTCTAGCCGCAGGTACGTAAGATCTTTCAGTGGGAGTAAAGGGGTCAGCACTGCTAGGCTAAGCTCCTCCGTGGCATCCTCCTGTAGCGGCTGATGTACCAGTGCGACGCGGCGTAAGACACTTCTCCATCTTGTCACCACCTCTTGCAACAAGTCCTTCTTGTCGACTGAAGATGCAGGGCAGACGGCAATAAATGCTTCAAGGGTAGTGGTGCTAATATGAGGAAGAAAAGCAAGAATGAACGGAATGGTGGCGGTTATCATGAGACTTTTGAGATCTCTTAGTCCAATATCACGAGATATGGGCAGTATACCAGAGCTGCTGAAGTCGATGGTTAGATCGGTGAGCCATGGCATATTTCCAATTTCCTCTAAAGCTGGTAAGTCCAAAAACTCGCCCATGCCTTGTATATCAAGCACACGTAACTGTTCAAATTTTATTGCCAGGTTCAATGTATCCCGCGATAACCCATGTCCACGCAGAATGATTTGCTCCATACGCGCGCCTTCAGAGTGCAAGGTGTGCAATACAGTTCCACATAATTTGTCTTCCACTGACGATACATTCTTGAACTCCAAGATCTGCAAGGTGGGCGACAAGAAAAGACAAATGCCCGATATTAGAAAGTCGCTTTGGTTGGTCGATGGACAGTGAAGATGGCGCAAGGAGGGCAACAGAGGAGTTGTTCGTAGCTGCGCAAGACGGAAGTAGACGTGCATCGCGATATCCAGAGAGTCTGGGTCTCTGCTATACGAGAACTTGCGCACGCGTCGAGCATACCAGTCAAAGCGTTCCCAGTCATCCGGAGTGATTGTGCCGCGCAAAACCTAAAGTACAGATGAAGTTCAGACCCATGGCGAAGTCAATGTAACGTACATATGTTTCATCACTACGTGTAAAAGCAGGTAAAATCTTCAGTAAGGGAAAAAGTGAGTCTAAGACCCTCCACAGGTGGTCTAGCGCCGGTTCAAGGAATGCCTTCGAAGTCATCGCTAAGCGAAACAGCGTCTTCCTGCTTGAACTGATGGCGTCTGCCTCTGTTTCTTGTTCGTAAGATAGGTATTCGCATATTTCGTTCAGGATATCGGGGTTGCTGTGGAGTAGAATGTTTTTACTGTTCACGATGCTGGACGGCGTGTCAGTAACGCGTAGCTCTTGAAACGGAACCTGCAGATCCATCTATTCTGATCCTTCCTAAGAGTGCAGAGAATGCGGTAGGGAAACGCTCACCTGTCAATGAGCGTAGGCAGTTGGGCAGCAGTCTCTACGAAACCGGGCGCGATGATGATACTCACTTGAAGGTGGGTGTAGTTGAGTCTTGACCTTGACAGCGACCTGTAGAACCTAGCAATGACGGCGCTGGTGGTGACGCTCACGGCCCTGATTTGCAGGCATGCAATATCTGTCGTCTCTTCATGAAAGAACACGCGAACAGAGTCGGCTTACTTTGGACAGAATGGATAAAAACAGGACGATCTGCACGGCCGCACCAGAAATGGTTTTTGGCAGTTATGGACCTCTCACAGGCCTCAGATGTCTCCCGGGAGCTTCTTTGGATCTGAAGGATGATAAGAACTGACTCAGGCTGCGCAGCGATCGTAGCTGTGCTTTTCGTAATTTCACGCTCAAGAGTGAACAGAGAGAGATGATCTCTTACGTAAACATCATTGGTGTTGCTTATTGGCCATCGCAGGTTCTGTCACTGACCGTGATCTCTTGGTGATCTCTGTGCACTTGAAGCTTGCTTCTGTATCCTCAAATTCTTTCCAATTACTTTAACCTCAGGAAATTACTTAGGAATGGTATTCAAAACTCCTAGGAAGGCCATATTGTCCAAAGAACAGCTGGAATACTTCCAACAATCCAAGACACATCAAGATATTGTCGCCTACATCGAGACTCTGAACAATGCTGTTGTTGGATCTAAGCTGACAGATGAATGCTCCCAGTCGAATGTCAGTAAACAGCTCTGCCGATGTCGGTTCCAAGACGTATAGATGATCAGGGTGTTCTAGCTGCACTAAGCATACTCGATGCTATTGAAGCGATCGCGAAAGACACGCCGCCTGTGGACAATGCTGCTTCGCGCTTTGGAAACCCCGCCTTCAGGACATTCTATGATAAAGTCTCAGAGGTAAGTGACTATTTTCGCTAATACGCAATACTCTAAATCCGTTTTAGAAATCTGCCGAGTTACATGCTACATTGCCCAATCTGCCCGCGGATAGTATACCCGAAATATCCGTCTACTTTAACGAGTGTTGGGGAAACAGAACGCGGATTGACTACGGTAGTGGGATGGAGTTGAATTTTTTATGTTGGCTGTGGGTACTCCCATGCCCTTTCTTTCGCGTACTGACTCTCAGGACAGATTGTGCTTGGAGCGTCTAGGGGTGTTTCAAGAGAGTGATCACAAGCCCTTAGTTAACCGTGTGTTTTGGAGGTAATTAGTCATTCATTCGTCGCACTATTACATCTTCATTTATTCTTCTAGATATATAAAAGTTATGCGTATTTTACAATCAACTTACTGGCTTGAACCTGCGGGGTCTCATGGCGTATGGGGCTTGGATGACTACCATTTTCTTCCCTTCTTGTTTGGTGCTGCCCAACTCAGAGGTGAGATAAAAAAGATCTTGTCATGAGCGACTAACTGACTTTCCACAAGGGCACAAGTATATCAAGCCTAAATCCATTCACGATGCGGAAATCGTCGAGGAGTATTCGCAGAACTACATGTACTTTGCTTGTATAGAATTTATTAACTCAGTACGACTATCCGCTCCATTCTCGTTCATTGATTCTCACTTCTGTGCCAGATCAAGACGGCTTCTCTTCGTTGGCATTCACCCATGCTCGACGACATCTCGGCCGTGAGTAGCTAAAGAATCTCTTGCATAGCCGATATTTAACTTTGATTCTCAGGTTAAAACATGGGATAAAGTGAACTCTGGGATGATCAAGATGTATCTCGCCGAAGTACTTGGGAAGCTACCTGTTATTCAGCATTTCCTATTTGGCTCCATCTTGCCGTACGACGGACCCGAAAGTCCACGGACAGATGACCAGGATGAAGCGCACCGGGGCCATGCGCATGCGCATCCTGATCTAGGAGGCGCAGGCCAGAGGGAAGTAGGTTGGGGGGATTGCTGTGGTATTCCTGTACCTTCGGTGTTCGCTGCTGCGCGGTCAGAGAAAGACACTGGGACCAAATTAACGGGACCAGGTATAAGACCAGTTCCATTCGATTAGTTTATTATTCATATACTAAAGTCGATAAATATTGGAAATTTGTGTATGTATAGTACAATACTTAAAAAACGGACTGCGAAGTTGTAAATCCAGGCCGTGTGGCGGAGGCAGTTGGGAGACCCTAACCCTAGGGATTGAAGCCTGTTAGCGTGTAAATCAATAAAACTTGTGATTTGACCTGTTACTCTGCTACCAAAATGCCTACTTCAGCAGCTGTCCTCAAGGAGTCCCTGGAAAAGCACAACAATGTATTCGAGACACTATTAAACCTGATTCCGCCCCGGTACTATATTGTAAACGAAGAAACAGAAGCTCAGGTACGTCAGATAGCAGAATTGACTTCCGTCCGGCAGGTCTCATCACGCATACTTTTCAGGCTGCATCGAAGTACCAAAAACATAGCAAGAAACAAAAAGCTCCCAAGCAGGCTATCAAGGAAGCGTCAAAGAAAGCAAAACGAGAAAAGGTGCGCTTCTCCATGGCGGGCAAACAAGTTGTGGCTTCTGAAAATTTTGCTCACTTCCCCCCCCGTTTCTTGGTGCAGCTCGATCCCGCCAACCACAAATCAATACTCGACATCCAGAATGAGGCGTACCAACAGCAGAGCGCATCTGCCAAGGGCAAGCGAAAGGCGTCGACGCCCGCATCCGACTCGGACGGCGACGACGAGGGCATGACGATGGACGCAGATGTGGACATGGAGGATCTGGGTTTGGCCGATGGCGGCGACGCGAGCGAAGATGACGACGATGCGGGCGCTGAGGCCAGCGAGGCGGAGATGCAGCCCATGCCCGTGTCTGGGGGGATCGAGTCGCTGCGGGAGAAACTGCACAAAAAAATGGCGCAGCTGCGCCGCGGCGGTGTCCGCGCGCCGAACCCATGGGCGCGCGAGGGCGACACGGACAAGGACGATCTGCTGGACGAGCGGAGGCGGCAGCGCGCGGCGATGCGCGAACGTCGGCGGAAGGAGACGCGCGAGAAGATACGCCGGGAGGAGGAGATGAGGGGGAAGAAAAAGGACCACAAGGACAAGGCTGAGGAGAGGAACAAGGGACATGCTACGAAGGTGTGTATGCTCTATCTTTCTAGTCCATACCGTCCTGTTGACCATACATTATTTCCGTCTTGTCAGACACAACTACTTGTCCCCGATAACCCGCATATGGCGCAGCAAGGTCCCCAAGCGGCTCTTACGACGGTTGCATACTCATCACTTGCTGGAACGACGAAGAAGGGCGAGAAGTTCAAGACAACGGCCGACCCCCAACAAGCTCTTCAACAATTAACTTTGCGTAAAGAGAAGCTGGCCGGACTGCCGGAGGATAAGCGCAAAGCTATCGAGGAGAAGGAAAAGTGGGCAAAGGCTGAGGCCCGCCTGGAAGGTGTTAAAGTACACGATGATGAGGCTCGTTTGAAGAAGGCGGCTAAGAGGAAAGAGAAAGAAAAGACTAAGTCAAAGAAAACATGGTACGCTTTTCCCGTACTTATTCTTTAACAATGATCTGATGGTGTCAACACCTACAGGGAGGAGAAGAAGGAACAAGTCACTAGTGCTATGGCTGCTCGACAAAAGAAACGCAATGACAATATTGCCATGCGTAACGAGCGACGGAATGACAAGAAGAAAGGTGTTTCCAAGAAGGCAAGACCAGGCTTCGAAGGCAAGTCGTTTGCGAAGGGGAAGCCCAAGCAACATAGCAAAAAGTAGTTATGTATCTCTTTGCCATTTTGTCACGATGCCTTGACTGTTAGCATGCTCCTCGATATACGAGAACTTTCAAAAAAACCAATGCCCAGGGAATTATAGGGTATACATTTAGTACAGCCTACCAACGGAGATAAAGAAACAAGGTATAGATAAATAGCATAGATGTCCTTTCTCTCTGATTTACTCACTTATGAAGGTTAAGTTATCACATAATGATACAGTCTCCTTTCTTCTTCTTCTCCTTCTTCACCTTTACGTTTTGCCCGGAGGCGACTTCTTCCTGCTGCTGTTGTTGCTGTGCATATTCTTGTGCTTCCTGCTGCTGACGCCTATGTTGTTCCCTCATATGTGCTTCGTACTCCTGCCGAGCTATGTTTTCTTCCTCGGCTTGCAGCTGCTGTGCTAATGCCAAGCTATACGGAGAGCTTTGTTGAGATTTGGAAATTGTTGCAAGCATCAAAAATAGCTTACTCATTTGGGTCCACTGTACCCTGATAGTCATTCGCAATCGCTTCCGCAGCACGGAGCGCCTCCTCCGCTGTTTGTCCGGCAAAATCGCCTCCCGCTGGACTGGATTTGACAAAGTCCGAGTCGACGAAGGTGGACCAACCGCCGTCAATATCTTCCAGACGTTCCCAGACCACAGCAGGCTCGCGCAAGAATACTTCGTCTGTGACAAGGGTATATAACGCCGCGTCATTGACAGCGGAATCCTGTGCAGGGAACGGCGATGATGACCCGCCAGCCACAGGTGAGCTACTGGGTGCATTCAGGGCAGAAGGAGAATATTTGTAGAGTACGGAAAGATGAGAGTTGCGGAAAAGAGCACAGGGGACATTGGGCGGAAGAGAGGTGGCAAGGTGGAACAGGCCGTGGTAGGTTAACTGCGACTGTGTTGTGTCGAGGAATCGTTTTACTACAATTGCTGAAAAGAATGGTAGTCGTTAGAAAGAATAGGTCCACCTATTGACTGTGCGGCTCACCGTCTTGTACTTTCTGTAACTCGTCAGGCGTTCTTTCCCTGATTGGACTTGAGACTTCTGGGGAAGTACTAAGAGGTATGGAATCGTCCACGACGAACTTGCCGTTAGTTAGATGATCTACTTCTGCAATCAATTCCACTGCAGTATCGTAGTTTTTAACGCGATTGATGACAGGCGCCTCAGGACTTTCGGGGTCGATAAGCCAACCATGAACTAATGGGATGCCGACTTGCTGGAATAGTTTGAGTTCACCACCATTGAGACCGGTCGACGGTCGAAATGACGTTGAAGATGTGAATGCGGGGTTCAAGTCCATTCCCTCTGTTTCGCTTCAGCAAGGCAAGGCAATGGGATGTCATGCCTCTTACTCTGTGTATGCGGCATTATTGATAGAGCAGCAGATACATCAACGTCCGGCGAATGTTTGAGGAGATACTCGGCCACTAACTGGGAGAGAAATTCGTAGGATACGGATGTCCTGCTTTTGGGCTGAATATCAATGTGTCCACCCAAGATGAGGATGTTACCTGGAATATCACAACATTAGAAAGCAGTATGCTGCAGTATATATTGTACCCACATATTGCTATGAATGAACATGGACTATATGCGCATTGCTTGTTAGATAGGAGAGCGCTGGGGAGATTAGCCTAACCGCACCCGTTGAAGTTCTGCGTGACGATGCGCAACTCCTTGCCATGAAAACTGATATCTTTGAGGTACCAGACGTCTTCTAGGGATGTTTGCAGCTCGGGCGATGTTTGCGACATGGACGCTAGGAGCAAGATGAGTAGTAAGCTTGGCGGCGTTGGCGCAGCCGCTGCGGTTGTTGCTGTTTACGCGAAAGACTGATCCGCTAACAGACGCCGGTGCGCAGACGGTCTTTACCGCCACCAGCCATCCAACAGTCATTTGACCGCAACAAACGATGGCGAAGCCCAAAAGGACACAGCCCAAAGCGTCGAAAAACACACCTCAGATACCGACTTCGCTACCAGCAGATTTGCCAGCCCCTTCAACTTGTCGAAATCTCCTACCACGCTCGCGAACCGCTTCATTAGCGCGTTCGGGGTCGGGGTCTTTGCCTGGCTCGCGTGGTTCTTCTCGGCGCTCATCCATCTCTCTTGCGAACGCACAATCACGCTCTGCAACGCCTGTTGATGCAGGTGGGACAATATCACTCGAATCTGGCAATGCCATCGATCCCGGGCAGCCTGTCGCCGGGCCTTCAGGCACTCCTCAAAGCGGAAAGACAGAGGACGTGTCAGCTCACCCAGCAGATCCATCTTCTGAGCCTCCTTCAACAACGAGGAGCGACGAAACGCGGACAGCGGAACAGGGATCCATGGACTTTACTCAAGGTAACGGATACTATGGCTGGCCACAGCACCTAGATGAAGACATGTTGTTGCATAGTGCTCCAGGTGGCCGTCATCCTGGGGGCGATGAAGGATCGTCAAGCGGATCTTATTTTGCTCCATCAAAGCTGGCCATGCAGAGTGGTCATTCGATGTCTGCAGAACGGGGCCAGTGGGCCTACTATCCCGATGGAGAGGCCACTGCCGGCGGGTCGTCGTCTACATTCAACCACACAAATCATACGAACATCCACCAGTATGGTACATCAATGGGGGCGATGAACTACGCAAATGATCGACATTTTCCGTCCTGGTCCAACCCCTCTGATGGTTCTTGGAACATCAGTAATTATCCCCCTAGCCAGAATAACTGGACATCTACTCTTGAGTCGTCGCAACCGTATCAGACGGTCTCTACTCAAGAATATAACCTTGCCATGGGACGTGGTTCTAAGAGAAGAAGGTCTCCTTCCGTTGGGGATGCCGAACAGGCAGTAGCAGGAGGGAGTAATGGCGCAGTCGAACCTTCGCGTGGAAACGATGAAAGCGAACCATTTTCCAGCTCTCAATACGACATCAGAGAAGCTGATGAGGTCGAACAAGCGCTGATTTCAGAAATTAAACCAGGTATGTCGAAAAGACTCGTTCTTTTGATGAAGTATGTTGCTAATTACAATCATAGACGACTCCACATCGGTGCCAGAGAAAGAAACTGTTGATCGCAAGGGGAAAGGCAAGGCTCGCGCACAGACCCCAATAGAACATGCTGTATCTGGGAAGGCATCACAATCTTCATCTTCTCAAGCATCAGACCCAAAAAGTAGTACTACGAACGGCCAGAGTACGAATACAGTCAAGCCCAAAGCTGCTAACGATCCACTGTCAACATACACATGCCCCATTTGTTTCTCCGCGCCAACAAATGCGACAATTACGCCCTGTGGACATATATGTTGTGGCGAGTGTTTGTTTGCTGCAGTAAAGACAACGCTGCAGCGGTCAGGTCATGTCGCTCTGGGCGCGCGTAATGCCCCAGAAGCGAGGTACGTTATTTCACAACGCGTATAGGCACTTATACTTAGATTGTTGCCGTTACAGGTGTCCTGTTTGTCGTGCTGTTATTCCTGGTTGGGATGGAAAAGGAGGAGGTGTGATTGGACTCAAAATCAGAGCTGTATTTAGCCTATGATAATTGGCTGAGTTTTGAATTGTGATCCTTCATTTCACTGATCTTCCATGGGACCTTATACATACTCGTCGTTTGTTGCTTGAGGACTCAAGCGACAAACGACGGGCATAATTATTACGCCGCTCAGTTTTGTAAAAGTTGGGTCCAAGTCGCGAGTGTTTGTCGATTATATTCCCCTCGGATACGGTGTTGTCCAAGGGCTCAACTATGAGTGCTCAGTGCAGACTTTCCTTGTGCATTTGTACAGGTATTCGCAACTCCAGCTTTGAACCAAGAGTCAACACGCAGTCGACACGATGACTTGTCAGCTGCATTTGGCACAGTGCGATTCCCGTGCTTCAAACTAACGGGTACACGCTAAAGTTAGTAGCCTGGGAGATGCATATTAGTATCACGAGTTACGCCGATGGGCGTCTATCGGTTCATATCTGGCAGGTGTCGTACGTTGGCGTTGTCGAATGGTTTACTTCTTCTTGATCCCCTCCGATGACACCCCCAGCTTCAGCCCACGCTAATCCTTCTGGCCCTACCGTAGTTGATCGAGGAGGCGATGGGAGGAACGAAGGAACGTCAGACAATTCTACGCGAAGCGTTGGGGAAATGAAAGGTATGTTGCTTATTTATCGGCCATGTGGTTTATGATCGCGTCTATCTTACCAGCCACATCTATATCAGTCATACGATCCTTTAGAACTCTGGTGGAATTGCTGCCTGGTTTAGAACTAGAACGCGGAGTCTATGTAAGCATCCATACTTTAAGATTAAGATTGTGATCAAGCAACAGTAATGCATCGATAACAGTATGTCTCTGAGCCTTTGCTAGCAAGCAACCTGCAGGGATTCGCAAGTGCGGCAAAACGGGTGGAGGACCTAACTCTGACTGATGCTGGAAATAACGGCTCGTATCGTACAATTTCCTCCGACACCATAGTACGCCTGGCTGTCCAAGATGCAAGGATTGGTGGCTTCTTCTCTTCCCTGCAACATCTCCGCCTGATTGACGCCGACATAGAACTTGATTATCTCTGGCTTTGTCTCGCGCCGTCAATCCGGACACTGGAGATGAGAGGACTAAAGCGGGACAGTCAGACTACCGTTTCAACTTTTTTAAAGGAGCTGGCCTTAAAATCACCTCACCTGGAAGCGTTAATCCTTGGGCCCTGCTCATTACCTAGTTTTATCACTCTAACAGATGTCTTAAAATTTGTTTACCTTCGTCGTCTCGAGACTTGTCACTTTTCGGAATCAATCAAGTTCACCGACCTCAAGGCCATTTCTGTTCTACCACATTTGGAGGCATTCGTTATCGAAACTTCTAGAAACGACTATGTTCCGCGCAGCTCTTCCGAAGTCCTGTCCCATGAAAAGCACGCACTACCTTTCCCAAAGCTGGTTCATTTGGCCATCCAAAGCAATGCAATTTTGATATGCGATTTAGTATTCCACCTTTTCCCAAAGGCAGTCGAGGAGCTCTCCCTCACCTTGATACATGACAGATATGCACGTCACTCACTAAAGTGGCTTATATTCAACATGTCTCATTGGTCCAACACATTTAAAAAGGCAATGTCGTTGAACCCTGAAATTCCGGCAGCCCAAACTGGCGGTCTAGGAAGGAACTATCCGGAAGTCGATATTCCTTTCCACACTTTCATAACAAAAAGAGGGCAGAAGCGTATTTGTCACGGATTATATGAACCGGACGACAGCTATATATGTAACGACTGCTCTTTACTAAAACGCAGGCGCATTATCAACGAGGCCCGGGATTGGCGCAAGAAACACGATGTTGCGGCGCTTTGCTTCTCATCCGTACTAAACAAAATAAGCACGCAGGCTGCCCATATCTCTGTGTTGCGCATCAGCTGTATGCAGGTTATGGAGACTGATGGCACCACAGTGTTACATTGCCCGGCTACAATCCCACATAACACTCTCCTAAGGCTGTTGTACTCGACAACACTTGTCAAACTGGAGATCGAGAAATGGACGTTGAAATCGATTAAATGGATTTTTCTCGAGCTATCCAAACTTCCAAAACGCCAGTTGAAATTTGAATCAATTTACCTGCCGTTGGAAAGCTCATTTAACGACGGTGTTGAACTGACCACGCTCTCTTCAATAACCCAACTTTACCCACGTCTGCTTTCCTTCCATTCGCGACTCAGTGTATCTGCCGACAAATCCTGTGACTTGAATACTTTGACTGAAACTAACGCGCTCCTGTCTGTACATGGCTTGAAGGAATTACTAACGGGTTTGCGGCTCTCTTGAACTTGGACACGCCGCAGTAGACAAGGAAGCCGAAATTACCTCGTATATCTACTTGCTTTTCCCTAAGCTTGAAAAGTTTTTGTGTCTAAAAGAGAACTTGGACGGTCCATGCATTTGGGAGAGAGTTGAAAGGATGCTCAAGGTGTGTCATAATATTCGGCACATCATGATGGAGCTGAAGAAGTAAATTTAAGAATTGTACTTGTTATCTGACATTCATGTTGTAGAAATATATGTGTCTAAGCTGTAAACTTCAGTTTTGTTTCATGCATAATTACCACCATGCGCTGAATCAAGTTCCTAGAAGTTGACTTTGCCACAGATCGATTTCCCGCTACCAGCACTCCTTAACTCAAGTTAATATCTATATTTAGAATAGTGACTAGTGAAGTCTATAATTAGATCATCGATAGGACGACACTGTCGCGGTCGGAAGTCTCTCTCCACCAGATAGAAGCTACTATACATTATGATGTGCCTGATGAGAACTTCTTGCTGACCAGTATGCTAGTGTAATTGATACGGCTTTCATGGGGTGTCTTGAACTTCAACGGAGAAAGGTCGCGTCTAGTACGGACATTACGGGCGTTCAACACAAAACACAGCCACACTGCGTTTCCGCATGGCAAGTCTCGTTACTAAGTATCTTAACTTTGTTCCAACACCCGCCACCTAATGATTCCAATCATAGCTTATCTCTCCAGGTACCACCGTATACTTACAATCAATGAGGCCTGAGGATCTGCATATGCCGTCATATCTCACTCAGTAGCTTGAAGAAAGTCAAAAAGAAGATCCAAGGGAAACACATCAATCGTAAACTTCAGTCCAAGCTTTAACACGGTCGCAAGAACATGATGGAACTTCAAAACACCGATTTCCAGTTAAGTGGAAGAAATCTCCGCTTAACCTACTGGCTGGATACGGCTTGGCACTTACTTGCACGGCTGGTCATGCACAGTACCGGGACACAAAACGTCACACTGTACCGTCTGCGGAGTGAAAGTGAAGGAAGCTCAAAGAGCCGTAATTGTCGGCCATGTACATCGCCGCCAGCCATCACTGTTAAGCATAGTTCTTCAACTCTCCCGCTTAGTTCGGCGACATGATACGAGATTTTTACAGTGCCCACATACTATCTCGCGATTCCAGGACTCCGAGAAGCTCTTATTCCCCATGAACATGATTGTCGAAGTGTCCTCAAACATCTTGATCTTCAATGACCAAGTCCCTGTAGCCCAGACTCCTCGACTATGCACTCACATGCCGTCCTAGACTATTTTTACACACCTGGCCGCTTTATTATCTGACATTTCCCAAGAAATTTTTTTCAGTTTCATCTCTCCGTATCTCCTGGAGGTGAGTACACATTGACACATGGTGATTGGGTCAAAGGTTGTATCATCGGAACTGCGGAACAGTATGTTGAATGAAGTTTTTCTTATCTACATAAACACAAAAGTACTCACCTTATATATTCTACTGTCAGCGTAGACGCAAATCGCCAGTCTTACTGATCTGAATCGCTCCTGCACTCCTGTCATGTCAGTCACCCTCCTCCCTTCCGAGTCATTCCAGCTTTCTTCAATCAGCTCTTCCTTTCATTCGGTTCTGTTGACGATATTTCTTTCTGGTAAGTAGCAGAAACTGTTCATCTGCTTCAATGATCTGAGGTTAAATTTGTGATAGGCACATACACTACAGCTTATGGTTGTACTATGTACCTCTACCGTGAGGATATATTACGTTCCATCATTTTTAAACACCCCTCACCAGTGAAATCAGTCAGGAGCAAGGCATCTCGCCGGAGCTACATTGTGCTATCGTTAATCACAGTTCTCTTTATTACGAATATTGCGCAAATGGCACTTCAGTGGTTTGCCGCCGCGCAGTTGTTGACCGTTATCGGCCAGCCTGTCTCTTCCTCTTTCTTGGTCCTATACGAAGGGCCCGGGTGGGGAATTATTACAACCGATATATTGGTATTTCTTACATCGAGTGTGGCCGATACTTTGCTGGTAAGTAAACTCTTGTTGTTTCTTTTGCTAAGAGATGAAAATTGGTCAGATATGGCGGTGTTATCATGTTTGGGATCGTTCGTTCCGTTGGATAGCTCCTTCATTAGTTCTTCTGGTAGCTGAAATAAGTAAGTTACCTTTTACATGCACATGCCCATTCTACGTCACTAAAGTTTCCATGAATTGGTGTGAATTTAGGTCTTTATCTGGCGTACATAATCGGATTTAGTGCCCAGCACTTGTTCCCAAGCTACGCCGCCTCAGTCATACTCAACAACCTCTTATCTGCTGCCATATTTATGACCGTGCCTACGACTATCCTCACTACACTGCTCATCATCTACCGTATCTACTCCACGACCCGTTCAAATGCTGCGGCTAGTGCTCGCCAGCACGCCAGTCCCTTCATCCAGATTGCTGAGCTGCTCATACAGTCTTCCGCGGCGTATGCGGTCGTTTCCCTCCTCTACTCTGTCAGTGCATTCCTGGTCGTCCACAATGCGCTTCAGCTAGGGAAGCTTGAGATGGGCAACTGGACGGGCAGCTTCTTTATGAATATTGCGGTAAGTGTTTTCTCTGTCTTCACGCTTCGAACGTCGTTAACATTTCTATTTGCCACCTAGGGTCTCGCGCCCACGCTGATGGTAGCCCGACTTGCGCTGGCGGGAAAAAAGCCCGTCAAAGAACCTGATACAGTCGGTGTCTCGGCTCTTGATTTTAATGTCAATGATGGGGGTATGTCACAGCTGGAGTCAAGTCATACGGAAGCTATGGTGTCCTCCCACGTCCGAGACCAACTTGATTCTTGGTCAACGTCTACTGAACAAAAAGAGAAGCAGGGGGCTGAGAATGCTGTATGATTTGTATTTTTTTTCTAAGGCCAAAGACAAGTAAAGTTCTTGGTCACCGGTGCAATAATATGAAATATGTAGTGTTTATACAAAACTTATACAAGATAGGTTAATCTGCAAAATACTCGCAGTTGATCCTCAAAATGACAGAACTGGTCAATTCGTCAAATGTCAATGCCAGATGACAACTCCTTTTGGCGACTTGTATTGTTTCGGAGCTTTTCGTACTTATAGTTTCCCACGGTTCCTCGATAATAGCAGTCACGGTGCCTGCTACGGCTTACACTCCTTCAAGAGCTTCGACGCCTCACTTAACCTAGCCTTACACTCTTATGAGCTTCGAAGACCAATTCGTGTTTCCTGATGCTGAGGATGATGATGGGAAGATATCCGAAAAGCAGGATCTTATAGGTTGTTGCGGTCAGAAGTCAACAGTCAGTGACAATGGCGAAAAAGAGAGTGCGCCTGGTGAGTCTTCAATTGGAGTATAAACTTGTGACTGTACTTAGGTTCGTTGTATTTAGCTCAAGATAGCGTGCAAGCTGTAGAACACCTCGTTTCATTTTTGCCTATTATCGAACTACTACCAGGCCTTACCATCGACAATGATACATATGTCAGTTCTTTATCTAAGTTGTATACCTAGTTTTTGATACAATACTTTACAGCGTGTACACGGGCCTCTTCTAAATAATGATATAGCCAAAGTATTGGCTTTCACAAGCCGTGTCAAAGAACTTTTACTTACGGACGTCTTGCCCGGACCTGGTCAACAACCTGCGTCAAAGGTATCCCCAGATATCATTTCGCGGCTTCTGATACGAGATGCCAGTACACCCTTGCTATCATCCCTACAGCGTCTCCAGATCATATCAGCGTCTTCAGATCTATCATATCTCTGGTTTTGCTTAGTCCCTTCTCTCGAGAGTTTGGAAATAGAGTTTATAGAGAAGTCGGATGAAACCACCATTACTACCTTCCTTAAAGAGCTGATGTTCAAAGTCCCGGGGCTTAGAAGTGTCGAAATTGGTCAAGGAGATTTCCCTGCTGCAGGACTTGACTGTATTCTCCAATTCCAGAACCTTCGTCAACTCAAAATACAGAGAGCGGCGCTGACTTTGAGCTACAGCTTACTGGGAGCACTTTCAACATTACCCGAGCTCCAATTGCTTGAAATTGACGCCAGGTTTGCCCTCTACAATGCCTACGATCCTACAGAACCGGGTCCCGAACCTACTGATACCAAGGCGGAACCAATTAACTGGAACCACGACACTTTGGACTCGGAGACATCCACTGCTTCATTTCCGCAGCTCAGAGACTTATCTATTACAGGCCCCATATCCCTTGTGCATGACGTGCTTCATTACCTCCGCCCACATACTGTTACTAAAATCTCATTAACCCTCATACACGAGAAATTCGTCATGCCACAACACTGGACCTTAGAGGAACCCTTTCGAAGCAGCGGTCGGTTTGAATCCGTACCCACTCATACATTCAAGAGACGCCGGCCTGAAGATAAAAAATGGATTACCGTCACTTGTTTAGGCCCTGTCGACGGCTCTATTAAAAGGCGCAACATATGTCCTGATTGTGAGGAGCTTAAAATATCCCGGCAGTTTATCGCTCAGGTTGACTTCTTCTCACTACTGATGATAGAATTCATCGAGTATGCGGGGTCATTAGAATCAATCCGACTAGACTCATTTTACCTCAGTGATTTAAATCAGGCGCCAGATTCTAAACAAGAGTCGAATGCTCCCCTCGAACTATCATCACAGGTTTTCAAGAAGATTTTGCAATCAAATCTCGAGAAGCTCGAAGTTTGTAATTGGACCATTCCTGGAATTGACGAACTTATACTCAGCCTCACACCAAGTTCTGTCCGACGCATGGAGTATTTGTATCTTCCGGTTGACGCTGCACTAAACACAGTGGTTGGGCCCACAATGCTTGGTGTCATTGCTCAAAAATTTCCCAATTTGATCGAACTTCAATGCTGTGTTTCTTTCAAATCAGGGAACCTAGATGCTGAAGCGCTCTCCGTCGACATCGCTGCACAAGCTGCCATCATCCATAATCTCCGAGTTCTATCTGTAGGCTCTAGCGACGAAATTGAGATACCAATAGAGATCAAGGTTGCTATCGCTCCCTATATCTCTTTGTTATATCCTCACCTGGAGAATATAAGGACGCACAAGGGAAAGCAAAAAACGGACTGGGATTCTATTCATGAGCTCGTGAAGATGTGTAAAACGGTGCGTAGTACAGTGGAGAATCGCCTTCAATTGCTTGGTTCCGCAAATGATATAACCAAATGAAGTTGTCACTCTGCCTTCTTATCTTGGTTTTTGAACCACAACTTTTTCCCTCTTTCAGGCTGTATGTTGACAATAATGAAAATTGCTATACTTGGATGCATTTGCCATTTGGAAGAGTCTCTAAGTTTTACTATAGCTATTCGGGCAGTCGGGAAAAGTTCATAAAACGTGTGTCAAGTAGTGTTAAAAATAGTAACCACAAAGCAAGTCGAGGCAGTCTACATATACATTGAAGGCTCTGAAGTTCTACAGCATGATTGGATCATGGTAGCTGGTCAGTAGGTGCGGCCTCATGTCGCAGTAACGTGCTTCAGGTTTGTCATAAAGTACTCTATTCCCACGACATAATGGGCGCTTATTTGAATATCGCACGGTTGCGGAATTGTTGCGTGGACACCTTGACTACTTCTCACTTCGTACAAGCCATTCATACTGAGATAAATAATGGACTGGACCCACTTCATCTCTTCTGCTGCTCCCACCGAGACAGGAAATACTGAAAACAGGGATCTGGATAACAATTCTTCAATTACTAAACTGGAAGATCAAGAACACAAGGCTACTACCGGCGTTGGCGGTGAGTGGTATGGTTAATCTGAGCCGTTATTTGACAGCTGACGTACCGTTTCTCTCATAAATAACTTAGATATCCCGCAAGCTCTGCCTTTATCAATGTCTACCAACGAAGTGCAATGTGGCTCCTCCGGCATCAGTGGTAAAAAAGAGGAAATGCTCAGGGGTAGGTAGAAACTCAAACTCTTTCTGACACATGTTTAATTTGACTTGTAAAATTCGTGCGTACAGAGAAAAGCGTAGTGGAACCTGTAGCAGTGAACTCCTTCGTGCCTATAATTGAGAAGTTGAAGGGCCTAATTCTTGAAGATAACACTTATGTTAGTAGTAGTTGGTTTTACATGGACTCGAATACATCTGACTCCAACATTTAGCATCTGGATGCCCCTCTCTCTTCCAGTAGTACCCAGGGATTTGTCGAGTTTGCTGGCCGCGTTAACAGCTTTATTTTGACTGACAATTGTGATGGCGACTACCCAAAGGTCTCCCCAAACACCATCACCCGACTGGCCAAATTTCAAAATCCCGACTCACCCTTTCTATGCTCTCTCAGACATCTTTCGCTCGCTAATGCAGATCGCTGTCTTGACTATCTCGACCTCTTGGTTACCCCCTCCCTTGAAAGGTTGGAGGTCGCCGAAATTCCATCTCACCATCACGTCACCATTTCCTACTTTCTCAAGGAGCTTTTACACCAGACTCCAGGGGTTTCATCCATTTCTCTAGGTCCAGGACTGCTATCTCACGGTGTTCTACAGACCTCGCTACAGTTCCACAATCTTCGTCAGCTTACCATTATTGGTGCGACGAACTCTTTAACATTCAAATTCTTTCAAGAGGTTTCGGCCTTATTAGGATTGAACTCCTTTACATTTGAAGCTAGTTCAACTTTTGAATATGTGGCGCATTCTACTGCTGGGCCCCCACCGACTGTAGGCACAGAAATGGTTAACTCATCGGCTACTAGTAGTGTTGAAATCAGACACAGGGCCACCCAATCAATCATGGTGCCTGCCAGGCGGCCCTCAGCTCCCTTTCCCTCTCTTAAAAAAATATCCATTGTGAGCCAGATTCACCTCATACGCGACTTGATCTACCACCTTTTCCCTGGTGAAGTTAAGGAGGTGAATCTTACTCTATTCCGTGTTGTGCCTGACACTTCTTCTCGAATTTACATCGCTAGGCCAAGCGTTTGGGCACAGCGCGATAGCAGGGAAATGGCAATGGATCAATACTTGCAGCATGGCGAAGAATTTGTGTCCATTGTTGAAACCATCCTTAGCCGGGGATGTATTGAGAATCTGGTTATTGGGTACAAGTATTCGGCACTTAAGAGCCCCAATCAGCCAGTCAAATTATCTGCTTTTCCCTTATCCACATTCTGTCAAGCTCTATCCCATCCTTCTTTATCCTCTATTGAAGTTAGGGACTGCAAATTAGACGATGTTGAAATGGCATTCAGAAATGCCGCGTCGTTAAAAATACCATTACCGCTAAAATGCATCTGTCTCCCAGTCACTAGTTCTATGGACGAATCTGAACAAATTGGACTATCGACACTGTGCTTGATAGCTCAAAACTTCCCCGACCTCATGGAGCTCCAGTGTCAAATATCTCTCTCAAAGGAACATTTTGGATTTGACCTACAGAGAGAGAACATTAAGGGGCATGGCCTACATGTGCTTTCTGTCGGAGGAAGCTCGGAATTTGGTCCGAAGAAAGAATCGGAAATTGCCAAATACCTCTGGTCTCTTTTCCCGTCTTTGGAGAAATTGGTAACTCACAAGGGATGCTCGGAAGTTAGCTGGGAAAATGTTGATCAGCTCATAAAAATGGCTCAATGGGCGGTGAGGACGGTCGGGTAATGTAAGTACATAGTATTGCAGGCTACTGTACGAAATGTTTGTTGCCGACATCTCTTGAAACGACATCGCAACGACATCGCGTTATCCAATGTATTTAGTACTAAACACAAAGTGGGGTATTCTAGATATCCATATAGTCATTGCAAGCATTGCTCCTGTTGTCATTGATATGAATTTTTCTCAAGAAACCTTAGCAGCCAACCGGTGGCAGCGCTTCTCGGCGAACGATCGTGACACAGCATGCATACTTAATCCGATCCCACGATATAGGCGCTTATCTGGTTTGAAAGATACCAAGGCCCCGGCCTTGCTGCTATTTGAACAGTGATTGGGCGATTAAACTGTTTTCTTAAACTCTTAAGTATCAGTGTCCGTCATATCTATCTTCCAGAACATTATGGGCTCTCAAGACAATGATCTCGATGTTCCCAATGGAGATATAATGGGTACAGGTAGGTGTCTTATTCAAGATGCTATGACTGTCGGGAGTGATTCGAAAACTCAAACTTCCAATACCACAGGTAAGCTGTTCGTCACTACCCATGTGCGCATAAGATCTGACATACGAATACAGGGGAAATCCAGCCTATCACACTTTCATCATTCTTGCCCATCATTAAAATGCTGCCCGGCCTCGTCATTGAAAATAAGACCTATGTTAGTGCATCTTATCTATTCCAATTCCTTCAGACCTGAATGTAAGTGCTAAGCACGTAGAGGAACCGCTCATGTCTTCCGATCTCAGAGAAACGCTAGCATATACAAGGCGTTGCAATGAATTTCGATTGACGGATCGCGGTCAAAAGGCTGACCAGGTCGCAGTATCCCCGGACATTATTACGCGACTTACGGTACTAAACACTCGGACCCCTCTTCTGTCCTCCTTGAAGCATCTTCGCATAACCAAAGCGTCCTCAGAGCTTTGTTACATCTGGTTCTGCCTCGTTCCCTCTTTGGAAACCCTGGACGTGTCTGATATTGCGTATTCAGATCGAATCACCATCTCTGCCTTCATTAAGGAACTCGTCTGCCAAGTCCCAAACCTTTTGAATATTAAAATTGGTTCAGCGCCACTGAATAACAAGGTCTTTCAGATCATCCCCCGGTTCTCTCACCTTCGTCGCCTTCAGATAACGGAGGCTGCGGAGGTACTTGTCTTTAATTTTTTCTTAGAACTTTCAGCTTTACCAGAACTTCAATTCCTACATGTGGATATTCGCACTGGTTGTTATTATCATTACACTCCTTCAAGCCTTCAAAACACCTCTGATGAAATCGAACCAGATAAAAGTTGCCATGATCCTTCAGAACCCACACCTTCGTCATCGCCTTTCCCCCAACTCACAACTCTTGTCATCGTGGGTGATATACGCCTTCAAAACGATGTGCTTCATTACCTTCGCCCATGCGCTGTGACTGACGTATCTTTGACCCTTGTCTTAGAAGGAGAATTAACCATTCCACGCCACTTGACCGACAGGCTATTACAGTCACACGATGCAAACTGTGATGTTGTTTTTAAGGAGACTTCAGATTGGACATCATCATCACTAGGCAAGTTACCTGGGAGCGACGGCCATACTTTCTACAAGTCCAAGAGACAAGGAATCGTAGAATGCGAGGGTCCTGCATTTGATGTCGACGAATGGATCTGTGCTAAATGTCGCGACATAAAACATGAGCATCAAAGAGAGATGGAAAAGGGGAAACTTGTGCTACAACCCAATCATTTTGCGCTATTAGTTGAAGAATTCCTCTACCGGAATACTAATTGTATCGACTCGTTGGTGTTGTCATCTTGCTATCCCTGGGTATCCACGATGTCGAGTTCCCCTGAATTTTTACAGCACTCTTTGAGACTAATTCTGTCATCAAATATCAAGAAACTTCACATAGGTGATTGGATTATTCCTGGTCTCGATCAGATTTTGGGCGATCTTCCAACTGCTCCCGGAAGTCCTAGAGCCATGCAGTCCTTGTATTTCCCTGCCGACAGCACACTGAATGCAACAGTTATTACAGTTCCAACGCTTGGAGTAATCGCCCAGCACTATCCAAACTTGCTGGAGCTCCAATGTCGCATTTCCATCGAAGACATTCTAGATGGTGAAGATATCCCTGTCAACTTGGTGGACGAAGCATGCATTTCACATGGTCTAAAGTACCTATCGGTCGGCTCCATTGATACATTTGAGATATCAAGGGAGATTAGGCTTGCTCTAGCTCACTACATCTGCTTTTTATATCCTGGCCTGAAAGATATACTCACGCGCTTCAGACATCGGAGCGAGGACTGGGCAGATGTCAATGACCTTGTCAAGATGTGCCAAAAAGTACGCAATACAGACAAAATACTTCAGTCGAAGTTGAATGCCACGGCCAAATCATCCACGGAAAGTGGTGTCAGTGTCTTGTAGATTCGGAGTCATGGGTCTACTCTCCACCGGAAATGCAGATATGTAGCGTGCATGCAGGTGCCGTAGATAATAGGTCTTAAGCCCTGTACTAGTAATCAGAAGGCGATTGGAAAATAGCAATCGTAAAATACATCTGGATGAATCCCCTTTCCTATGTATACAGTGACGGCCAGCACGAAAATAACACGAACTTAAAGGCTCTATGATTTCAAGGCGCTCTTCAAAGTCTTTGAGTTGAGCACTGGGTGTACCTTGTATGAGCGGGCTGTGCAAGAAAGAAAGACCGCGAGAAGGTATGAATAACCAGCAGTAAGTCGACGGCCAAGCCGCAGTGAGGCCGCAGTAAGACGGGAGTTAGGTTAGACTGAAATTGTGTGCAACAAGTGCCATTCAACAGGCTAGGAGTATACTTACGTAACTCGGAAGTGTCCGAGAAACTCCCAATATCGACTACAGATTACTGACTCTTGAGTCAACAGTGTCAGCCTTAGTGGTTCCCAGCATTTTCTCAGCCGACATGATATATGAATCTCAGCCTATTTGCGACCTCTCACATCCAGACAGTGCCATGCTACGCAAAATTTGGCCTGCATACATTTGTCGGCTTGTTGGCAAGCAGAGAGCACAACGTTGGCAACCAATATTATACAATTTATCGCGTATGGTACGTTGCGTAATGCGTTGCACTTCGCCTTCGTGCTGGTAGTTGCATATCACCGATTTTTATCTCCAACAGACGCGTTGGAGACGCATATAATCAACGCTCTGCTGTCAGCACCTTTTCCCGTCCGACTTTCCCATGGCGAATTCCTCAGGAAATGTGGCGTCCGACGTCCACTTGATCGAGCTAGATACTCAGAAGGACAGCAGAATTACCAACGTTGACTTGTACTCGAGCAAAGCGGAGGTGTCGCGTCTGTATAAGTTTTCGGCGACAGCGGGGGCCAACAAACTCGTGATATCAAGCCTGCCGAACGCGTTGGAAAACGAGACATTGCGGTACGTCTCGTAAATTCCCGCGAAGACATCTTTCTAACGCATATATCTATGTTAAGAGTTGAGGGACGCGGTTCTGGTACTATTCACGATGTATCCGTCGTCTACGCCCATCCCATCAAACCCTTGACAACGTCCGACGTCCTCACTTCCCTCAGTACGAAGAAGGTGGACTGCGAACTCTCTATAAGTCGATGTAAACGGTGCCTGGAAGGACTTGAGAAATATCTTGATACTCTCAATGCCCAGCATGTAGATGTCGCCCAATTGCCTACAATCATGGAAACTTACGAGTCCACCACGAAAACGTATGAAACACGCATCGTGGATCTCGAGAAGGAACTGCAGATAGTCGAAAAAGATATCTCCGAGGAAAGGGGGCGACTCCAAGGACAGCGAGCTGCCAATAGCGAGCTGCGAACGGTGGCCACCGTAGGTTTTATCGCTCAAGAAGAGGGGGACTATGAGATACAGCTGGTGTATGGTGAGTGCAGTCGTATACCATTCAACCGTTTCATAACTGAAAGTCCCCCAAAGTTGTCGGATCTGCTACATGGAGCGCTACCTACGACATCCGGGTGTCTACAGAAGAGAAGGAAACGCCTGTACATGTTGTATATAAAGGCGCCATTAACCAAGTAACTGGCGAGGTGCGTCTTTCATATCAATATCAATCATGACCTAAAGCTTAGAAGTCAAACTAATAACAACATATTGTAGGCATGGACAAGTGTACCAGTAACACTAGAAACTGCTACACCAACTTTCGCAGTTACATTACCAACCATTTCTCCGTGGAAACTGTCAATATCTAAAGCAATCGTGTCAGCGAAGCCGTCCAACGTCAATTCATTCAAGCAACGTGTAGTCAGTGTTCTCGGAGTTGAAAAGGATGTAGACGATTTCGAAGTGTCCGTCATCGGGAGCAACGAGTATCTGGATAACGATGTTCCTTCCTATCGCTTCACGCAAGTTACATCAAAAGGGGACCTCAGCGCAACTTATTCCATCCCTGGGCCAATCACTGTGCCTTCAGATGGACAAAACCATAACTTCACTATACAAGAATTTGACTTATTTGGCCAGTTGACATGGATATCAGTACCTAAACACGATTCTAGGACTCGTTTAACAGTATGTACTCCCGTAATTTTTGACAGCACTCCATGTTGACTTGTAATAGGCTAGGGTTCACAACAACTCACAGTTCACCCTTATTCCTGGCAAAGCTAATGTCTATGTCGACGGGAGTTATATCTCCGCGTTTAACATGCCTTTAGTTGGTCCTGGGGAGGTTTTCATTTGTCCCCTAGGGTGTGTTTTCTCCATTCAGATTCCCTTCTGAGTATACTGACCCTCATTTCAGTATTGATCAATCTATTCGCGCTGTATATCATCCGCGCCTATCAAAAGAAAGTAAAACCGGGTTCTACGGCAAAACTACGACCACACTCTTCTCCCAACGCATAACCGTTTACAACACCAAATTGACACCTATCGACGGGCTCACCGTCGTGGAACAGATCCCAGTGTCGGATGACTCGCAAATCAGTGTGTCCCTGAGAAGTCCCGACCTCACACCGAAGCCTGCTGCTCCCGGTGAGCCGAAACCCATTCCCCTGGCCGAAATCGAGGAAGGCGTTACTGCTTCGTGGTATCATACTTCGGAAGGCGGAGACATAGAAATGCTAGGGAAGGACGGCTTGCTCAAGTGGATGTGTTCCCTTGCCCCGCAGTCCATGGTCAACCTCCACCTACAATGGGAGGTGACCTCTCCCTCACAAGCCACTGTCGCGGCGTTACACGACCATGGGGTGCATTACGAACCAGACACCACCACCACTTATTGAAGGTTCCGCTCATCTCTCTAATTCTGGGATCTATCTTGTCGTACATTTTCTTTGGATAGTTGTTCATTAATAATTAATAAGGTACAAAATAGGTGCAGTTTATTTCTTCCTATGATAATTTTACTCCTCAAGCGTAGCGTTCAAAAATCATGTCTCTGCTTAGAGTTCGGGCGCGTTTGCAGGAACCCATCCACTTCCCGCCGGTTTTTGAAGCTCTTCAGGGTTGACGTAGATGACTACACCTGTTTTGTCGAGCTGGATTTTGAACTTCGATCCCGTAGCAGCAAGCCCGACGAGGACACCCATGCCAAAGGAGGCGACGCAGACTTGGAGGCCCTGTATACGCGCGATACACTGTTAGAAATCGATGGCGGCGAACACCGAGCGCGAGATTCTTTCACCATATTCTGTGAACATCAAAGAAGGATGAGTGTCAGTCGAGTCGACCTTCTTCCGGCTGGGAGACATACCTGTTTGAGCCATGCGGTAGCTTCTGGAGACGGCATTATGAGAGGTGCTGCTTGGGGAGTGTGAGGTCTTTGTCATTCGCCCTGCTTTCGCTTTCGACCCTTAAGTACCCTTAAGTAAATGGCTGGGTGCACTGTGGCATAGTTGCTTGGGGGACTACGGTAGCATTGGGAAACAATGGCGAATGAAGTGTACCGAGGCCATTGCATGGTTTTCTGAATCGACCGAGGCCTCTCAAGCACCTAAGTTAGTTACCTTTAAGCATGGCCAGACCTTCGTGAATTATATTATCAAGAAAGGAGCATTGGTTTCTTTTCCCCCTTATGCATTAACAACATCCTGCAGATGCATATTAGGGATTGCCGCAGGATACGCGCGCCGGGCCAATCTTGTGCGAGTTGCTTGCTCGAATGTGTACTCAAATCCAAGCAGCAGAGACTCACTCGGGAGGAAACGTAGTGGCACTATAGTAGAAAAGCATCTAAGTTGTGTTGTTCAATGGCCGTGTCAAGCCTATTGGTACGCCCGTACTCCAAATTCAGTTCTGCTGCTTTCATATACGCTTCGTCCCTTCGCATCATGTTATTCGGGCGAATGAACCTGTTTCAATATTTCAGGATTTCTGCACAATCTTGTAAGTGATTTGAATGACAGACCTTCCTTGCCTCTAATATCCTGTAGATTTCTCCGGGTCTGGGTGATCATTGTTGAATTGGATGATGTCGGACAGCAAGCGAACTGCAGTATTTCCTTCCACTCCTCAAATATCCGTTCAAAATTATCTGAAGAGACATCAATAAATCGCTGCCATAGTATCACGGTTCTTGCTCACCTTGAAGTCGGTTTCCAGAACATGTATCTCGTGGGAAGACGTCTTTACCGTGTCGGCACTGAGCAAGTCTGCTGGATCTACCATCTCTGCCTCCAGCTCCGTATCACTTCCAGCGCTGTTTGGAATCCCTCAGTGATGGATGGGTCCAGGCCATCTACTTTGAGATAGAAGAATACGTGTCTAGATACGCCAATACGCTTCCCCTGAAACACTTATGTGGTAAGAGCTTCTGTATAGCGTATCGATGACTGTGGAGTTGTGGCAGTATTGCTTTCCTCTTTTCCCGCGATTACTGAAAGCATGATTGCTGTGTTCTCGACAAACCTCGTTAATTTGACCCAAATACGCCTACAGAAAAATGTGAATAAGTATGCCAGGATGTATTCACCCCACAATTACTTACCTTGACAAGATCAGCGCTAGTAAGGTGTCTATTCTGCAGCCCTTCCTGCAGCTCTCTGGCAGACGCCATTCCTTCACTGAGTATCAGACTAGGTTGTGGTTGCCTGTGATGCACGTCTGTGTCGGAGACTATTTCGCATGGCATCAGAACGATGCAGGACAAGAATGGGCAATAAACGGGACACAACAGCCATGGAGGGCTATACCCGAGTGCGACGCAATGCGAAGCTTAGTTCGTGAAGCTTGACACAGTAAAAAGAACGTCGGCAGCAATGAGCATGGATTTTCTTCGCTGAAAAACAATTACAAGTTGAATAGTCATGAAATTGGATGACCAATCGAGCAGAAGTGCTCTCATGCCAGATTTACATAAAAGACATGAGGACAAAATGATTTCCAAACTTCTCCTTTGTAACAACACTAAGTTTAGTTGACCCGTGTTGTCTGCTTGAGTCATGATCAAATACGGAGTCATTTCTAGTGTGTTATCGATTGATAGCGTGAGGCTGAGCTGACATAACTGGGGTACTTGGCTTCCTAGTTATCTGGCATGAGAGCGAGTGACTGTTTTAAGACTGAAGTTGGCTTCTGAGATCTGAGTGCTTGAGCTTTCGATGTTCGGAGATGTAGAATCGGACCCCATTAGGTGAACATGCACAGTCAAGCTTCGGGTATAGCTGTAATCGGAGAAGCAGGGTGCGGCAGTACTGGGCACTGGACCCAGTACTGGAGTTGTTCGGGAGTCATACAATTATAACAAGTCCAATGGCCGTGATCTTGAACAACTTGAGCGGAGACTGAATTGAGACTGAAAGTGCCGAGTCAGTGAGCGGTGAATTAATTATACATTTTCTTTTTTGTCTTTTTCCCGAACTTTTACTATTACTTCCTTGGCTGCAAGTTCTTCCCATTCTTGCGCTCCTCTTGGACAAGAAAATAAGGATTCTGGAGTCACTCTTATGGGAATACTGTTTTCGTCAGTGACATTCGCGCACTGTGCCGCATTTGCGACCTGGTTCTCATTTTTATTGTTTGCGGCTGCAGGTTCAACCAAAATAACGATTCGTCAAAGCATGGGTCGTCAATTGATACCCTTTCGGATGATGAAATATATGACCTGATTGAAGAGGCTACCCGGCCTAATACAGGCAATGCTCTAGGCGATCCTCACTTTACATCTGTCTGGCGCATCACCCGCGACGCGGTTGCAAAAGCTACGAGAGGAACACCGGCCGAGCCATTCATGATGTCCTATGTGTCCTCTCATACGTCTATACGTATCCCGCAAGTCAGACGCGTCTTACCCCGTTACAGACCATCCAAAGGTCAGCAAATCACCGGTGTCTGTCAACAGTGGATAATCATGGATTATGTGGAGGGCGATACCCTCAAAGTTGCATGGCCTTCTATGAGCTGGTGGGGTCGACTGCGCGTCATATGGTATATGAGATCCTATGTACGACAACTCCATAAGGTTCCTGTTCTTTATCCTGATGTGCCAGGGCCCTTCGACACCTCTGGAGCCGCACATGACTGCAATGCGTACTTTTTCGCCAATACTGGTGGAGGGCCATTCCACTCTTACAACGAGCTGGCCGACTGGTTTGACAGGCGGCGGTTTCATGCCCTTGTTATCCATCACCGTCGAATGGGGCGATTATTCAGCACGAAAGATTGGCCCAAGTTCGACAGATCGTATCCTCTTACTCTGTGCCATATGGATCTACATATGCAAAATATTATTGTTGGCCGAGATGGTAAACCCTGGCTCATTGACTGGGGTAGCGCGGGTGCATTTCCTGCTTGGCTAGAATATGCAGTCCTTAAAGCATGGGTGCTGGCTCCCAAATTCTGGCTGAGAAGTGCGGGTTTCATGACGGGTAATCACGGCAAGTATGTAAATGACTATATATTCAGAATGCTGTTTCTCTTTGAAGAGTGTGCTAAAGATCCACCTCCTGATTACTTCACAAAACTTGGTTTAGATGTAGAGTAACATATGACTGGGTTACAGCTTACATCGTGTACATGTTGTATACCTCAAATCAGAGACCTTGCAGTGCAGACCTTCATTTCCACGTGTGTATACGTAGTCTGAGTTTTACGCGGCATCAAGCGCTTTACATTCCAACTCACAACGGGTTTCCTTTACACGATCACTCAGATGCACCTTGCAGATTTCACACTCGCATAAATGGTGGGTGGTTTGCTTAACAGCGTCCTTGTTTGCTCCAGCAGGTGATCATGAGTCCTCCGCAGGGCATGTCCAGATGATTAAACCGAGCCCACGAGGGCTAATAGGAACTCAAAGCTAACATTAGTACCTGAGAATATAAACATCCACTCTCAGATATCCACATCAACTTTCAAATTGACTAAATGCAAAGAACATTACTTCGGCACCATACACGAAACCAAACCTACGACACTCTGAAACCCCCAATTAGTAAAGCTTAAAAGGTTCAAATTCAGAACATTCGGCTCCTTTATATGATCTGTCAAACATTCACTTTCAATCTCAGCAAGTACCTGAGTCATGAAGTAGAGAGTCTGCGGACTTGTTGCCAAGTTGAGGATTATTTCGAGTAGGAGCTGAGAAGAAGCTACATACTAAAAAGACTCCGAAAGGCGACAATAAAAAGGCAGAGTCAATCGAATTTCTAGGACAATCCCCTAGCTGTTTCCTGAGTCCTTATTCAAGCAATGTCTTCCCCATCCATTAACCACGATGAAAACGCTGAAGTCGATGACTGCCAATCAAGCCCATGGGACACAAGTGACAACGGTAAGCATAGTGAATACTGAACCTCTTTTTTAGTAACTAAAGTCACTTGCAATCTGTCTGATGTCAGTCCCCTACATCAATGTTGACCCAGGTGCAAAACAGAACTTGGACCGCAACGTCGTTCAAGTCATGGTTAATGCTACAAGGGTTGAGGGACTTGGCAATGTTCCTCCCGTAGCTCATTTTCGATTATTTCTAGTGCTGAGAGAAGAGTCAGAATATGGTGGAGAATCAATAGAGATCAATTCAAGCTCTAATGGCATCCAGTTAGAGGGCCAGACGTGCCTTGAGGTTTTGTACCGTGCGTATGCAGTGTCTAAGAGGCCTTTCACTTTGTGTAATGAGCCGATCATCATTGCACGGCCTTTCACTGTCAGAGAGGCCGTACATGGGCTCATCAACCACGGCAGACATAAATACCTGCTTGATTCATTAAGCGGCAGTGGCTGCAGATATTGGACGTACACTGTCTTAGGAGACTTTGTTGCATCTAATTGGATCGCCAATGGCAGCGATGCTGTGATTGAAGATATGGAGGACGTCATTCGAGAAACTCATCCAGACGTGGATTTGCCCCATCCTGCTCCTCAAGGCTTCTTCTTTGACAAGCGGGCCTCTCTTGTTGTTGAAAAAATTCCAAGCTTTGGTGTGTAGCAGCCCTTTTTTCCAATTATTCACCATTACTGATGCTACGAGCGCTTGGGGATCAGCAGTATCAGTGTTAAGGATGTTTAATGTTTGCAATGTAAATTACCTCACCAATGTACCTTTCTCAATAAAGTTGGCAATAAAGATACATATGTCGATTCAATCAGTGGATGCATTCAAGATGCGTCAGTAGTTGTACTGCGTGAGCGCGTGGTGTGAGCGATTTGAGCGTTTGAGCGGTATCTATTTATATAACCTCACTGTTCTTGTCCTCGATCATTCACTATCACTTCCTGAGTTGTATGAATGAGAAGGCATGAGGCCTTGAGGATTAACAGCTAAAATTGGGATGCTTGTTCCTCTTGCTGCTTTCAACCTTGAACCCACACGTGCAAATACAAGGGGAAATGTTCTCATCCCTTTCCAGGCGTCGAATCTGGATTTCGAACTTAATGGGACAGTCATTTGTAGAAGAAGGGGCTAGTCAATTAATATTCAGGACAATCATGCGGCCAAGTCGACAATTTGAGCGGAGACTCAAATGTGCTACCAAGTGCTACGCGGCAGCTCAGGCCCCGGACAAATTCTTTCTTGTTCTCGAACTTCTACTATCACTTCTTGGGCTGCAGTTCCGGATCTTCCTATTCTAGCACGCTCCCGCTAGGAGAAGACAAAGACTTGATACTTACTTGCAGGTTCAACCAAAATAACCGTTCCCGGAAGCATGAATCGTCTATTGACGCCCTTTCTGAAAAATTCTGATAATGAAATTTACGACCTAATTGAAGCCGCTATGAAGGACCGGACTAACGCTCTGGGCGACCCTCGGGGTAAACCTGTCTGGCGTATCACTCATGATTCGGTTGCAAAAATTACAAGAGGGACCCCGGCCGAGCCATTTATGATGTCCTACGTGCCCTCTCATACATTTATCCGTATGCTGCAAGTCAGACGTGATTTACCCCGCCATAGATCATCAAAAGGCTAGCAAACGGATGGTGGCTGTCAGTGGATCATTATGGACTACGTAGAGGGCAATACCCTCCACGATACATGGCCTTCTATGAGTTGGTGGGATCAGCTGCGAGTTATATGGTATATAAGATCATCTCCACGCTGTGCCCGTTCTTTATCCTGACGTACCTGGCCCTTTCGATCCCTCCGGCACCGTCCATGAATGCGGAGCAGCCATTTTTGCCAACACCAGTAGTACAGGGCCGTTTTACTCATACAAAGAGCTGGCTGACTGGTTTGACCGAAGGAGGTTTCATGCCCTCGTCTTTCTTCACCGTCGATTAGGAAAAGTGTTCAGCACCAAAGAGTGGCCCAAGTTCGACCGATCACATCCTCTTACTTTGTGCCATATGGATCTACATATGCACAACATTATTGTAGGCCGAGATGGTGTACCATGGCTCATTGACTTGGGGAATGCGGTGCGTTTCCTGCATGGTTGGAATATGTGACTCTTACAGGGTGGCTGTTTGCGCCAAAGCTTTGGCTGAGGAGTGCAGGTTTCATGACAGGTAATCATGGCAGGTATGTAAAAGACTATTATCACAGAATGCAGTTTCTGTTTAAACAGATGGCCGTGGATGCACCTTCTGACCACTTCACAAAACTTGGTTTAGATGTAGACTGACGCATAAATGATAATTGTACGTAGTGTGTTACATGTATATGTACATGATGTACCTACATGTACCCCGCTATCTCTTCTTCGTCCATATCATCTAAGGGCCAGCCATTTGTCACCATCTCATTGTAGTACTCCTCTTTCGTCATCTCTTCGTCCTCCTCAAGTCCCTTTAGAGTCACCTGCTTCACCTGCTCACCACGCGCCTTGGCTTCCTCGTAGTCAGCGGCAGGCACCCATGTCTCACCTGCGTAGCCGACAGCCATGCTCAACAACCTCTCACCCCTGTCCGCTTCAGTCAAATCTTGGTAAAGTTTCTTCGCCGCGGCAATCTCCTCCTCTGTGAACACGACCGGACACGGTGTGCCATCTGTCGCAAACTGCTCCCAGTCAAGCACCATATCTATCAGCGCATACAGCAACTTGATCGTCTCCCCTTCCCACGGAGCAGATGAATGAATGACGATGCGGCGGCGGAAAGGGTTCAACGGATAGACCAGACCCCTGTGGTTTATGCTGTTGTGCACTGCTGTACTTTGGTTGTAATGATAGTGGACGAGACGAGAGCGGAGGAGCTCCCGCTCCCGATCTTGGTCTGATTCTGGTAGCTTGTCAAAGTCGTCTGGCAGTGCAGGTTTAACCATCTTTCGAGAGAGTTCATCCCTCTCATTTTGGATGAATTCAGGCATACTTGCTTGAAGAAAGAGGGGTAGGACGGCACTGTGCTGCCAATCCAAAACACTCGCAATCTGCAATTCACCAGAATCTACCGAAACCTTGATATTACTGTCCGAGAGGTTAGGGTGGCGGATGCAAAAAACGTTGAGGGAGTCATCGTTTGGCACGAGGGAAGGAGCAAGACGGAGATAGCGTTCAAGGTTCTTGACATGATCTGACGGTGGCTGCTTTTTGTATTTATAATACTCCCTTCGAAAACGATCGTAAGGTGCCCGCGGCGCGCCAAACCGGTCGAGGTATGCGAGCTCTTTTTTCGCTCCTGCCACTAGCACCGACTTGACGTCCTCATCTGGTCATTAATTGGTAAAGAGCAGAGAGAAGATAAGCGAAGTGGGACGTACATGGTCCTCGGAAGACATCCAACTGTTCCCTTCGCCCATACCACAGTGGTATGGATACATCCTGGCCTATACAGAATGACCCCTTCTCGGGCATGCTGCTATCAACCTGCTCGTCAAGTGGGATACCCTCACTTCCTGACAACTCCAACAAGTCTTTGGTGTAGTAAATGCTCCCGCCAGCGGGAAAGGAGATCGACATCATGGTGGATTCAAAGTGTGTGAGCTGATCCATGAACGAGATAATTTCATCCTCATTCAGGATTTCCCATATCTGGCTCAAGTCCATACCGTTTATATATTCCATTAGAATGTATTCTGTCTTGGCCTCGTTGTTTGGTGTAAAGGAATATGCGTAGACTTTGGGAATAGGGAGCCCCTTGGAACGAAGGAAGTCCATAGTAGCAACTTCACTGGCAATAGCGTATGCCTTGGGAACGAGGAGAGGATACGGAATGCGTGCAATGAGCTGGAATTTATTGTCCAGGGTAATGAGAAAGATACGGTTGAAGCCGCCCTCTGCAATCTTCTTAAAGTTGACAATCTGTTCAGTCCTGCAGTTTATCGCTTTAGCAATGAGTTTGAAGAGTCCGGGGACGTCGAATACACGTCTACGCTCTCGGAGTTGATAGGTGTCGTTGGCGCTGCGCACTCCACAAGACTAGTCAGACAAAGACGAGAAAGGATGACATAGGAGACGCACAGAAAACGGCCAGTTGTATAATTGAATAAGTCGCTCTCCAGATCTGTCATGACAGCCATTGGGTCCATATTGGTGAGGCAACGTCGAGGGGTCGCAGTGGTCGCGAGGTTCCTCGTGACAGCGAGATTAATTGAAGAGAGTAGAGGCCGACGACAGAGTAGAGACCAGGAAACGCCATGGAAGTGTCGAGAGGGGACCTTTGAACACCGAAGGAGAAGCATGGTTGTAAATAAGAGGCACCCGAACGTGCGAAACTGTGTTGAAAAATAGGCACTATGCTTAATATAAACACGCCTTATTACCTCTGACATATATTTTGGCCAGGAGCCTTTGCCTTGGCAGGAGCCGACAGGCGCTTAACGCTGCTTGGCTCATGCTTAAGTAAGGCCCTGACATGCAATTTCTCCCATTCTCACGACCGTGTTCTTCGACCTTCTACTAACGCAACTCGAGATTTTATCATCTCTTTCTAAATTGGAACTTGTATACGATTGTTAGTCTTCCTCTATTCAACTGAAACACACCAATCTAAGCTCGTCAAGTTGCTCTTCATGGGCACACTGTTTTCGTCAGTTTCACAACGTGCCACGCAGGCGAATTGATACTTATTCTGAAGTTGTTTCCGCCTATAGGTTCGTGCAAAATGACAATCCTTCAAAGCGTGGATCTTCTATTGACGTTCTTTCGGATGATGAAATATATGACCTGATTGATCTTGCTAATCAGGATATGGAAAATGCGCTGGGCGATCCTGATTGTAGTACATGTGTCTGGCGCATCACTCATGATGCGATTGCAAAACCAACGACAGAAACCCCGACCGAGCCCTACATGATGTCTTACGTGTCCTCTCATACGTCGATCCGTATGCCTCAAGTCAGACGTGTTTGAGTACCATAAGGTCCCTGTTCTTTATCTCGACGTGCCAGGTCCTTTCGACGCCTCGGGCACCCATAAGTGCACAGCCTACTTTTTCTCCAGAAGCAAAGAAGTGACATTCCACTCCTACAATGAGCTGGCTGACTGGTTCAACTCACAACAGTTCCGTGCCATTGTCGCTCTTCATCGTCGGTTTGGGCAAGTGCATACCACAAAAGATTGGCCCAAGTTCGACAGATCGTATCCCCTTATTTTGTGTCATGTGGATATACATATGCAAAACATCATTGTTGGCCGGGATGGTATACCATGACTTATCGACTGGGGGAATGCGGGTGCATTTCCTGCATGGCTAGATTATGCGGTTCTTACGGGATGGATATTGGTGCCAACGTTATGGCTACGGAGCGCGAGCTTTATGGGGGATAATTACGGTAAGTACATAGAGACCTACTGTGACAGAATGAACTTTGTCTTTGACTTCACTGTCCCGGCCGCAAAGCCAGATTATTTTACATCGCGTGGTATAGACGTGGATTGATATCACATTAGGGGTCTTAATACTTATAATAGAGTGTTATTCGAGCAAATGAGCCTGTTCAGTATCTCTGCCATTAAGGTAGGCCGTGAATACTTTTGTCTTTACCCGCAATTATATATTGACAGCACGATTGACGCGTTGCTCAAGCTCAAAGACACCGTGTGATATTTATTTAGAGATAGTGATCAAGAATTTGGCTCGTATTGATGTTCAGTACGTTTTCACCTTTGTAAATGCAACTGCAACATTCTTACGCATCACTTTCTACTAGGTCTTCTTGCAATCTCAGTCTACTTATCTGGGGAGTATATACTGGGTGGGCTATGGAACATATTGTAACTTCTCTTACTCTGAGATGTTACTCTGAAATTCATCTCTAGTTCTGAATTCGCATAATAAAAGTGCATGTTATAACCATAGCAGATATGAGCGCAAATACTGAAGACAATACCAAAGCTAACAAGGAAGTCAACACAGAATCTAATGCGGACGCCATCGCAGAAGCAGAAGCGAGCACATTGGCAGAAGAAGGAAATAACGAGCGCGTCAAACTCGACGACCTTCTGCGCACGCCCGCCGCATACTAGTGTGTATGTCAGACTTACATAGTTCGACTTGAGAGAACATGAAGGTCTGAGGCCTGAGGTTTGAAATTTGAAGGCTGAAGACCTGGGGCTTGACTTCTGTCACCGACTTGAAACGTAAGGACCTCTGAACGCGTTTACTTGATGTCCACTTTGGGAACGAGGGACTCAAGTACTCAATGTTCGTTCTGAGTAAAAGATTATGCAGGATGTAGTCAAATACTCTGCCCATACAACGTTCACCGAGGACCCGAGCGGCTCATGGCACTTTCACCACCTTCGCCGATTAATGTGAGTACATTCCTTTCACCTAGCTTTTAGACATCATTGATCACTCACACCGTGTAGCTCGCTCGATGCGGTGCCGAATCCTGCCCACCTCGCCCTCGTGGCGCTCTACCTCCCTGCCGTCGCCGAGCGTGTGACCCCCGCCGCCCACAGCGCCAACACCACGCCTCTTCACGTCACGCAGAACATCGACAGGCTGTCTTTGCGCGTGATAGACCGCCTGTCGCCGCCACCGGACAGCAATGCACGCGCGCGGCTCATCGAGATGGGCGGAATCTAACCGGTACGGATGCTGTGGCGGCCTCCCGACATCGTATGGTTTGGCGAGGTCCCGCCGCTCATGGGTGAGATCGCAAGGCACATTACAAAGTGCGACCTCCTTCTAATCATTGGCACCTCTGCCCTGGTGCGTTTCCTTATTTTTTTTTTCTCACACCCGGCCAACATGTGGCATTCATGGTTGACGCCTGTCTGCGCGATAGGTCCAACCTGCGGCGGGCTTTTCGTCGCAGGTGCAGTCTCACGGCGGCAAGGTTGCAGTGTTTAACATCGATAGGTCGGCCGACTTCCTTTTCCCCGGGAGCTGCGACGAGACCCTGCCTGATGTAGTCGGCGTAAACACTACTTTAATTATCTACTAGTAATAGATTGGTTTTATGCCAGCTAGTCAACATGATATATTTATTGCAGAATTTGAAGAAAAGGATACATTGGGGTAAAGGTTTACAGTATTGTCGAGTAGGACCTACGCAGGCAGATGAGCGCGAAGACTCTATGTTGACTCTATGACTGGGTCAGCTTGAGATGGTCATCACCATAGCTCTGCGAGTCGTCGAAGGTAATGATCATACACATCAAGAGACTTGTTACATGAACAGCAGCCGAACCTATCAAAGCATGATGCATCAAGATATAATATAAAACAAGTTGACCAAATGGACTATTACGCACACTGGGTGGAAGGTACCTAAAAGAATGTACCCTGAGGGGCCGGGTGCGGCAAAGAGATATTCAAGTTGGATCTCATTGCTCGAATCTTATCCTCCATAAATTTGACAGGATCTTCGTGGTCAGGTTGAACCCAGTTCTTTTCTTCTAAGTCCTTTAAGACGATTCTGGTCCAATGTCGGCAGCCGCTGCCGCTCTCTATGTCAAGGCGGTACCTGTGCCTGCCTTTTTTCAGAAGCGCAATTAGGAGTTCTCGAACGGTAAACTCGTTTTTGATGGGGATACCGTAGTTTCACAGGGTGTAAGTGGTTTTGGAGTGTGAATACCCACGATAAATCGCAACCAGCTTTGTCTGTCCTGATTCAACAAGCACTTGGTCACTAGTCACGCTTACTTCTATCGACTCCTCCTCTCCTAGTGTAAAGAAAAATCTAAAATGGGCTGCGCGCATCCAATTTGCCATTGAAGATATCGCTGCATTAACAGTAACTCTTATGACACGTTTGTCCAGGCACTGCTTTGTCGCTTTGTCGATGTTGAGGTGCTGGGCTAGGAGAAGTCGAATAATTTCGGATACTTCAAATGCGGTCCGACAATAGTTAGCCAAAGCTCACCGTTCTCAGGGACATTCCATGGGTCTACACGACCATACGTCTTCAGGTATGCTTTGTTTGACTGTTCATGCACACCGGACATTAGGTATTCCATTGTAAGCAAGCAACTGAGACAGAAGGCAACGATAAGATTGTGCTAAACATTTAGCTTTGGCACTCTGCCTTTTATCATCCTTGGGTTCGGAGTTTTTTTACTACCATTTACTCGAAATTCTCAAGTCCTCAGCCTCTGTGTGATATCAAGATCGTTCTTAAAGTATATACAGCGGAGGAATAGGTCCGAACTTGCTCAATTTAGACCTTTACCATGCCAGTGAGAATACAGATCCTAAGATGAGAAATGGTGAGCAGATGCACCTAGGTCGTGAGTCAACCCCCATCGAGTCATTCGCTCAAATGATGTTTGTATTGGTTCCCAATGATACATAAGGACTGACCTGCAACAACTCCTTTCTTCCGATCTTCCTTTCTTGTTATCAAGACAATACGGTTCGTCCACGAACCAGCAGATCTGTGTAAATATAGCTTTAAAGAGAGATCTCTTTTTAAACAAAGAGATTGTCACAATCTCCGAGTTAGGCGTGTTTCTACATCGAGTCTCCTTGTCTGCTCTACCCAGTAATTTAATTGGATAAGGCTACCTACTAAGTGATTCCCGTTCGTAAGGCAGCTGATAGTAATTGATAAGTAACAAGCACATAATGCGTTGTTTAAGAGTACACTACATGTAATGTCAGTCTACGTCTAAACCTCGAGATGTGAAATAGTCAGGATCTGCGTCCACAGCTTGGTATTCGAAGAGAGATCGCATTCGTTCAAAGTAGTATTTGACATACTTGCCATGATTACCCGTGATAAAACCCGCACTCCGTAGCCACAATGTTGGAGCCATCACCCATCCTGAAAGAACCGCATACTCCAGCCATGCAGGAAAGGCGCCCGCAGTCCCCCAGTCGATGATCCACGGTATGCCATCTCGGCCAACAATGATATTCTGCAGATGGAGATCCAAATGGCATAAAACAAGAGGCTGGGATCTATCAAACTTCGGCCATTCTTCTGTGCTGTACAACTCCCCGTATCGACAGTGTGCAGCAACAAGGCCATAAAACCGCCTTCTGTCAAACCAGTCGGCCAGCTCTTTATAGGAATGGAAAGGCCCTCCACCAGTCATGCTAAAAAAGGGCGCGGTGCATTCATGGACGGTGCCGGAGGGGTCGAAAGGTCCTGGTACGTCAGGAAACGGAATAGGGACGCTGTGTAGTTGTCGTATATACGATCTCATATACCATATAACGCGCAGTCGTCCCCACCAGCTCATATCAGGCCATGCGTTTTGAAGGATATCACCTTCTACATAGTCCATGATGATCCACTGTTTACAAACATTGTTGGTTTTCTGACCTTCGAACGGTCTGGGACGAGGTAGAACACGTCTGACTTGCGGCATACGGATAGATGTGTGGCGGGATATGTAAGACATCATGTAGGGTTCGGCCGGAGTTCCGGTCGTCGCCTTTGCAACAGCATCGTGAGTGATGCGCCATACGCCTACAGAGCTGGTTGTTCGGAGTTGTGGGTCGCCGAATGCAGGTTCCCCGAGAGCATTTCCCAAGTCCTGACTGGCAAGGTCAATCAGGTTATATATTTCATCATCAGAAAGGGCGTCAATAGACGACCCATCCTTCGAAGGACGGTAATTTTGGTTGAACCTGTAACCAAAAACAACAAAATAAGTATCAGGTCCCCAACGATGCACTTGTACACGAACTGACGAAAACAGTAGGCCCATTGAGAGCAATTTATTGTTGTATTCAATTGAGAAAAGGAGGACCAAAATCCGGTGTACAAATTTCAGGAAGAGATGGTAAAATACCGAGTTGCGTCAGTAGAACAAGAAAGAAGTCGCAGAATTAGGCCTGAAACGTAGGCAGAGCATTTCCATCTCCGCCTAAATTATTCAATTACCGCAACTTGCGCACTTACGCTTTCCAGCAGCCAATTCTGAATCTCCGAAATACCTGTACATTCCAGTTCCACACTGTCACTGGGTCACCAGAACCTCATTCTCTTTCCAAGTTTGTTCAAACCTACATCATGGATCTCTATCAAATAAGTGCTGAGAACCCATGCTTCGTTTCGTTCAAGACCCGATATAGCTCATGAATACCAGCAGGTGGCAGTAATGTACGTTTAAGAGAATCAGGTTGGTTCTAAATTCTGTCAGGTTCTGAATGGAATTAAGGGGATTCCGGACTGTCGGAGGAGCCGAAGTATTACGACCCGTGGTCCATATCATAGGAAGCAGACCATCGAAGAAGAACATCCCACGTGTTTCAAACAATGGTGTGCCTGTGAATGCAGAGTATAGCAGCCAGCAAGAATCAACTTGAAGATCGGAAGGTTGTACGAGGTTGTACGTGTACTAAAAAGGCACTGTCCGCTCCAACATTCAAGTCTTATCTAAGCTTTCTTCCCAAAGCCGTTTCAAGAATTATGTTAGCTAGTTCATGCGGGTTGATTATCAAGCACTCAAGTACTCAAGCGCCGTATGTAGACAGATCTAGAAGAAAAGAAGCCATGCCACCATTAGGCATTCTCAGGAGCGCCCACAATGATGTAATACCCAAAGCCGCACCACTAACCGAGTCCAGTCTCTCGGATCTGAATGACCCGTGCCATGATGGCACGCCGCTGCCACGCATGATCCCCGAGTGCTGGTAACTGAAGCGTGTAGAATGCTGTAGAATGGTTTTTAATGATCTCAACCGCTCTACATAAGTATTGAATGTTCACACCAAAAGTCACTAGTCCCTTTGCGGCATAGACATCACGAAAACAAATGACTCGCCGCATAGAGCGTTCTCATGCCAAATTCAAAAACAATACCAGGACACAAGGCATCGCCGTATCGGCTTACACTCAGGCATTCCCGAGCTTCTTCCAACTTCGATTTCTCCGCAGCAGCACAATTATTTTTGGCTGTATTATCTGTTAGGCCATGATCTGTTGATGATCTGTGCGAAGTCCTAACAAATGGGGGGGCAGGGGGGCGTGAAGCATCCAAGGAGAATAAATGTTGAATTCAAGGAGTATCGTGGTGCAGTGTTGGCAGTCCCACGAATAAGTGTGGGCCCCACGTGGAATCCCACATGTAAAGTATGGGCGTGGAGTTCCCACGACCAGCCCATAGGGCGACATGTCAGCGTGACCTGAAGATTAGATAGTAAACTCGCCCATCAATTTTTGATGGGCGAGTTTTGAGCGCTTTGGGCACTCACCTGACTATCTGCTCGCCGGGCCACGTCCGGACCGCGTTCTTACGGGATAATTCGTGGGCCTGCGAAATTTTGCACGTCCACGCCCACACTTTTCGTGCATTCCACGAAAAGTGTGGAAATGTGGGCTCCACGTGGGATCCCACATGGACTGCCAACACTGTCGTGGTGAGTGCGCGGGTTTGCCGAAATGAATAATTTGGACGGAGACTGAAATATGCCGAGTACTAAGTATGGTTCAGACCTCATTAATTAATTAATTAATTAATTACCCACCTAACTCGTACACCGGACTGTCTGTCTTCATTTTTTCTAACAGAGACACGACGATCAAGGCTCCTGAACTTGCTCTTCATGGGCGTACTGTTTTCGTTAGTTTCATTTTCTCGGTGCCACGTGGGCGACCTAATACTCATTTTCGTCATTCGCGGCTGTAGATTCATCCAAAAAGACCAGAGTCCTTCAGAACATAGATCTTCTATTGACGCCCTTTCGGACGAAGAAATATACGATTTGATTGACGTAGCTCAACAGGACAAGGCCAATAATGTCAGCGGTCCTAACTATGGATGTGTATGGCGCATCACTCATGATGCTGTCGCAAAGTCAGCACCATTTACTCCGGCCGAGCCCTTCGTAATGTCCTACGTCTCCTCTCATACTTCTATCCGAATGCCACGCGTGCGACGCGTATTGCCGTTTCGTCCACACGAGGATTGTCTAGCCCACATCTACTTGACTTCTGGAAAGTGGATTATTATGGACTTCGTAGAGGGTGATACCCTCAAAGAGGCATGGCCTTCCATGAGCTGGTGGGCTCGACTGCGCGTTATGTGGTATATAAGGACCTATATTCGACAACTCCACAGCGTTCCCGTCCCCTTCCCCGACATACCAGGTCCTTTTGACGACTCCGGAAAAGTTTATAAATCCAACGCATACTTTTTCATGATGACTAGTGCAAAACCGTTCAACTCTTACAGCGATATGGCCGACTGGTTTGACGAAAGACGGTTCTATGCTCTCTTTATGATACACAATCGGTTTGGGACAGTGTATACCACGAAGGACTGGCCCAAGTTCGATAGGTCTTACCCTCTAACCTTGTGCCACATGGACCTACATATGTCAAACATCATCGTTGGCCGAGATGGTATACCATGGATCATTGACTGGGGGTACGCGGGTGCATATCCTGCATGGCTGGAATATGCGGTTCTTTCAGCCTGGGAGATGGCTCCGAAATTCTGGCTACGGGGTGCTGGATTCATGACGGGTAACCATGGAAAGTATGTACGAACCTACTTTGACAGAATGCGGTTTGTCTTTGAAGAACTTGCAAAGGAGGCAGATCCTGACTATTTCACATCGCTTGGTATTGACATAGATTGAAATTTACTTCAGGACATTGTAATGTTACGTAGTGTCACGGGAGTTTGGGAATGGGGATCGTCGAGTTCATTGCTTTTGATAGCGTTTCTCGCGGCTCCGTGCCCCCTACGCCTGCGACGCCCTCCACCCCCTCGCCGCCCGCAACAAGCTCAGCCAGCCCGTCGGACAGGTAGCGCTCGGACGAATAGGCGACATGCTTGCACGAGAGGCAGCGCGTGCGCAGGAGCGAGCCGTGCATCTCGATGAGCCGCGCGCGTGCGTCGCTGTCCGATGGCGGCGACAGGCGATCTAGCACGCGTAAAGACAGCCCGTCGATGTTCTGCGTGACGTGAAGAGGCGTGGTTTTGGCGCTATGGGCGGCGGGGGTCACACGCTCGGCGATGGCAGGGAGGTAGAGCGCCACGAGGGCGAGGTAGGCAGGATTCGGCACCGCGTCGAGCGAGCTACACGGTGTGAGTGATGTCTAAAAGCCTAGGTGAAAGGAATTTACTCATATTAATCGGCGAAGGTGGTGAAAGTACCATGAGCCGCTCGGGTCCTCGGCGAACGTTGTATGGGCAGAGTATTTAACTAAATCCTGCATAATTTTTTACTCAGAACGAACATTGAGTCCCTCGTTCCCAAAGTGGACATCAAGTAAACGCGTTCAGAGGTCCTAACGTTTCAAGTCGGCGACAGAAGTTAAGCCCCAGGTCTTCAGCCTTCAAATTTCAAACCTCAGGCCTCAGACCTTCATGTTCTCTCAAGTCGAACTATGTAAGTCTGACATACACACTACGCGGCGGGCTTGCACAGAAGGTCATCGAGTTTGACGCGCTCGTTATTTCCTTCTTCTGCCAATGTGCTCGCTTCTGCTTCTGCGATGGCGTCCGCATTAGATTCTGTGTTGACTTCCTTGTTAGCTTTGGTATTGTCTTCTGTATTTGCGCTCGTATCTGCTATGGTTATAACATGCACTTTTATTATGCGAATTCAGAACTAGAGATGAATTTCAGAGTAACATCTCAGAGTAAGAGAAGTTACAATATGTTCCATAGCCCACCCAGTATATACTCCCCAGATAAGTAGACTGAGATTGCAAGAAGACCTAGTAGAAAGTGATGCGTAAGAATGTTGCAGTTGCATTTATATAGGTGAGAACGTACTGAACATCAAGAAAACCCCTGCAAGGTACACCGTGCTTAAGCGCTATGTAATGGGACAGGTCATTGGAAATCGTTCGTTAAATAAAATCAAAGAGCCCCTCACATTTCTCTCCTTGCCCGTGAGGTACCCGCGGGTGTGCGAAGCTCGGGACAGAGACCAGACTCCCATGACGCACGAAGCGTACACAGGATATCTCGTTGCTGCTATCAGCGTGCTAATAAATAAAGATGAATATATGCTCGAGACTGGCAAGTAAGTGTCAAAGCGTACGATGCATATATAACGGGAATATTTTCCAAAGTGTTTTGGTGAGCGCCTGATGTCAGAACTTATTAAAATGCAATTTCTTCCTCGACAGCACGGAATCGACGAACGTTGCGCGCAATTGAACATGTAGGCGTCTTTTGACTCTTCCGCTTCCTTTTTTTCTGCGTAGACTATATATTGCTGCAAATTAGCCACTAGCAAAATCAAGGAGAGAATATCCGCGTACGCTGCGGGTACTTGATTCCAGACTTGTTACGGTAATGGTTGACTATTCGGTTTTGGGCAAAGAGGAGGAGAAGAGTGGATGTAAAGGCCGGGACCAAATAGTGGAAGCTACGTCGTATGCCATCCATTGTCAGTTACCAATAACACATCTCGCTGCGACAAACTTACCCTTCTGGAACTGTAATCGTAGTCGACATAGTTTAACAAGTTGAAGCGATGTTTTTGGAAGGAGGTTGACAGCCATAATCCTTTCACAACCCGCATTATAAGGCTATCAGGATTAACCTATTGACAGGACTACTAGTGTGATGCTGCGGGCGCAGTTTGCCGCCCAGTGCGTCAGCAGATGGCATCGTACAGAATCAATTGACTATGCTGCCGTACCGGGGTTGTGGCAAGAATACTTATTACAACGCAGCTATTGCTAATTGATGCACTGCCAATGTGTAACCGTTAGCGTGTTAGTTATGCAAATTGAATACATGCATATATATTTAAACTTACCGGCTTCCTGAGAGATATTTCCGCAAATAGGCAGGCTAGTAAGTTGATGGACTCGTTACAGGTGAAGAAAACGTTGTGAGCTGCTCGGCGACTCGGCGTTGAAATCCGCATCCGGAAATATGCGTGCCGCGTGTGCCGGCAAGCAGAAACACTTGCGTATTTTTGCAAGTCCGGCACGTATAATCTTTATGTTGGAAAGAAATTGCCCTGCCTCGTAGCAGAATTAGAAAGATGTATACTCAAATTAATTCAAGTACTTACCTTCTTCCCGAGAGAGTTTTTAACATTCTAATTGTGCTCCATTTATATTGCGATGTGAATTCATCGCACTGCGATCAAATTCACCTTCTCGATGAGGCAGTTCGCCTGCTAAAACGGGAGTGGCCCTGACTTCTTTGAGCACACCGGCAAGGCCATCTTTCGTCTTGCATATTAATTCATTTAAATAAGTCTTGTATAAAGCATAGATACTAGGTGAACTATATATCAATGGCAACTTTACCTTAATAATTCTCTCCCTCCACATGCTGTCAGATGACACTGCCATATCGGGAGTCTGGGATGGAAGTTACTTAGCCTTTAGGGCGACGTATACAGTAAAAGGATAAGCAGTATGAAAAGAGTAAATCAATGCCACTGAAAGCTCTGGGAAATCGAAGTCAATTCAATAATAGATAAGGAAAGAAATAGAATGACTCACCAAGCTGATTGCAGTGAGTCACAGTGACAATACACCGAAAGACACCCGTTTAAATGCATCAAATACGGGTGGCACTCTAGCACCGACGCTTGCTTTTAACTGTCTACTCTCTACCAGCTCTCTTCATATCAGTACCATGACTAGGTCTAAGAAAACAGGAAAATCTTCTCAACCTGCTGAGAGGGTATGTATACATAACCTACCTTGCCAAGTTATGTGATCAATGAGGAATGGACTTCCTAGTCTCTTCATAACAGAGTTACCAGAAGAAAAAATGGTACCTGCCAGTCCTGGATCGAAGATGCTTGTATCTCGACTCGCGACGCCGACCAGGAATTCACGTTCAAATCCCCCAACTACTTTGAAGGCCTTCAGAACGAAGATCCTGACTTCTATCGTGCTGTTATGGAATCTTTAAAAACAACGACTTATAATCAGAGCGAGAGACGTGAAGAGGACCCAGACTTGCACAAAGCTATCTTGGAGTCGTTAAAACCGCAGTGGGCGGGAGCAGAACTGCAGGAAGGAGCAGTGGGAGAAGTATCCATGAAAGGTGTGTCGTTTCTGTGGAGGTAGTTGCGTTTGCGCTAAGAAGACGAAACCGCTCAAAGACAGTCTACATGGATCAGTTGCAGGAGACGGAACTCTTTCTCGATCTGTCCAGTTTGCATCTGATGACACTTTCGAAGTCTGGGAGGACGATGTTTACGAGCGGGCGATGTCTGAAGATGGTTGGGAGACCATTGAACTCGAAGGACAAAGCAATGCTCGTCCTCTGTATTCCGTGGTTCTGCGTGGATATAATGCCAATGGCGCGGGATAGTTTGCAGACCTACGCATAATGCAGAATTTCGCAATGCATTGTTCGCCCTACGTTTAATTTACACAGAAAAGTTCGTGTACACAGCCAAAGCGGCCTATTTCACTTTCCTTAGGAGTAACCGCCTGTAGAGATAGACGGTGGCAAGGAATCCTTGCCAGTCCCACACGTATTGTTGATATCGGTAGACAGAGTCAGTTCCACCAGAGAGCCAGAAGTGAAGACGTCCCAATCAAGATAACAATTCGATTTATATGGCTGGCCGTTCACAGCAACGCTCTTTAGTCCAATTATACGTCAGAGGACTGGAACAGTAGAGAAAGACGCAAACCCACCTTAACAAATACTTTTCCACCGGTTCCTGTGGAGGGGTTACCCGAAAACCCTTTAGCGACAATTGTAGTGGTCGTGTTGAGCAATGGGTTGAAAAAGGAAACTTGTGGGAAGTACGGCGACGAGAGAAGGATTTGATTGGTTGATGGTAGTGGGTACATTCCGAGCAAGTACCACGCTACATAGCTGCCCATTGCACCTGAATCGTTTTTGCGTCAATCTACAAACCTGTAAATTGTAGCGTATATACACGTACCCGAATCTGTTATCATGAACATCAGTATAAATAACATCTACTATGTAGGACTAAGAAATACACACCATCGTTCCCTGGCAAACCATTCCTTGACGTATTGAAGAATTGTGCAATGACTTGACGGGAGCGTTGAGTACTCAGACCAGGTCGATTGGCATAGTGATACATGAATGGAATCTGTTGCGACGGTTCGTCTGTTTCATCAAAGTAGCTCTGATTGAAGATGAAATTGAGTCGAGTAATGAAGCTTTCGACGCCGCCCTGTAGTTCGATCAACTTGGCAGTATCTTGAGGAACATACTGTCGATCCCCGTTAGGTTTGCATTTGAATTAATGGGCTAAAATAACTCACTTGAGAGTACTGATAATTTTAAAAAAAGGAAGTAACGTCGTTTATAAAGAGTCAAAACATGGACAAGAAATCATGTACTTACGACAATTGGAGAGCCTGTTAATTGTCAGTTCAGCAACTTGTTGTAAAGTGAAAGCATCCCTCACCTTCGTAGAATCCATCACGATCTGCGGCATTGAGGAAACACGTAGCCATCGCAGGATCATGTATACTGCAGTGCCTCGGGTCGGTGAAATTGAAGGTTCCATTAGCAAATCTAGGCTGTGGACGAAGTAAGGTCCCGTTGAGTTAAAATGTGCACAATATGCGAACCTGCATCATGCCAACAACGTCGGGAAAACCGGGTACAGTGATGTTAGGATTCCAAACATTAGCGAAGTTTCCAGCTCTTCCCAGATACTAGAAAGCCAGATAAGAACATGACAAACACAGAACTGTTTCCGGAATTTCTTGTACCTTAGCAGCGTCCTCGGTATTACCAAGCGCTTTAGCAACTTGTGAGATGGCGAAATCGTTGAAGGAGTGCTATACCAGGTTGAGAGTTGGGAATAAGGTTAATAAATAGGCGTTAGGCTTACCTCCAATGTGCGCGATACCTGCTTCGTGTTGGCGCCTCCCGCATCGAACATGTCCTGAGGAATATAGCCTGAAACACATTAGTATGTGATTTATACGTGATTTTATTGTTTTTCACCTAGTAGCTTCCAAAGGTCCGCCTGCCTTCCCTGAAGGTTCCAATTTGGAGACTGGACCTCAGCATCTGCTAAGAGGGCATTATACAAGTCTGTAGAAGACACGTTCAAGGCTTCTGCTTGTTGCTGGAATCTGCCCGGTTATGGTTCAGCATCTCATAAGACCACCCTTGACCATCACGTCTTACTTGACGAAGAACTCTCCCAATATGGGGTCGCCATCTGTTTACAGGGTCAGTTTGCTCGAAGAAAGCTAACTTTAGAAATCTTACTTGTACCACCCTGAATAAAGTGTTGCACCGTCGCCCCACGGCACTCGGGCAACCAACCTATATTCCTGTAAATATTACATCCAAAAAAAAAAAAATTAACACCAATCAACTCGCCTTCATGCTTCTGAATATCTATCATCCCACGGACAATTCTGGAAAATGTGACCGGATCGTGCATTGACATCAAAGGATATAATGTTCGGTAGGTATCCCACTAATAAACATGAATACATGCGTCACAAAGAAGAAATCTGGTCTTACGTTGCAATAAAGAGAATCAAAATATGGTTCAGTGGAGTTCCATTTGGGATTTTCTCCAGTATCTGATATTTAGGTCAACCGTTCTTTTCCGAGTATAAAATAAAAATGAAGAAAGTTCTTACAATCAGCGGGGGAAATGTGCGTGCGATAAAGCTGCAAGCAATTAGATTTCATAGATCTGTTAAGGCGCGGAGGCTTACCGAAGAATAGAACAGACTCGCTGTGTCATCGCCGATATCGCCTGTGGTATCAACCTGAATTCTGCCCAGCAAATCATTCCACTGTGCCCGACTAGCAGCATGGACACTGTCGAAATCAAAATCAGGTATCTCTTCCTCAGCGTTTGCGCAGGCTTGGTCGCTCGAAATAAATGAGACTCCCACGCGCACAAGAATACTCGTAGGCTGATTTTTAGGGGCCGGCGTGAAAGTGAACAAGGCGCCCATCTCAGAGACGAATCCTGCGAGGAAGGTATCAATGGAATTACTCCAATAAAATAGCAGTACGCTGCGTACCATAATACGTCTGAAGTAAGTTGGTTGAGCCGCGAACCGGGAAGTTTGACAGCCATACCCCGTATTCGGTAGGCGATCCCAATGTGTATCCGTCTCCCTTGAAGTCAACGCAGGTGAATGCATTGTATCTTCCCGGTCCAAATGACCCAGCAAAAGATGCCCCGCCAACTACCCTGGCTGTAGTAGGATCCAGGGTCATTTCCGGGTTAGTGCTACTCTTCTGGCCATCGTTGGTGATGTCGACTAAGATGCGTGGATTTACCGTGCCTGCCGGGAAGGTATAGCGATGAAGCGCAGTTCGGCGGGTCGATGTGAGTTCAACGTGGATCGAATTCGACTATAAAGAAAGCTGATAAGCTTCCATTCCGTACTATGATCATTAAACACACCAGGTTGGTGGCAAAATATCCAGGCGACGCAGCATCGTCGGGTAGACCTTTGCGGGATTAGGTCGGTTGGATAGGCGCATTAATGGACGCAATAAACTTACCGTTGGGTAAGACGTTTCGCAAAAGCTTTCTACTTGCCATTGATGTTTGACACTTCTCAAAGGTAGAACATTCTAGGAAAGGGAAAATTTTGAAGTTCGAAAGAGGGATTGACTGCGTTTAACGTTAATGACAGGGAAAGTAAGAGACAATGGCGCAGTAGCTTACACCACCTGTGCCATCATCGTGCAGTTGAGAGAACCCTGTCACGTTGAATATGGGGTCCCCATCATATCCTGCATGCTACACAATAATGAGGACATGACCGTCTGAGCCGCAGTGTATAATAATCACATTGCCTGGAGAATCGGTATCCATTCCCGCCTTGACCATTCCATGAGGTATAGTGGCCCCTACAAACCTGTAAGTATACAAGTCTGAAAATTCTATAGTTATGGCATTTAAGTTACCTGGAAAGACATGTCCACCGTTAGTCGTTCCTATAAATGCGTTGACGAGGCTTGCAGGGTCCGATATTTTTGGTATGCTGGGCGGACGAGGACTCTGACTGGTAAGGAAGTAGTTAGTTGTAGCCAGAATCTGTTGAAAGAGAGATGGCAGTCACACCTAACAGCTTGGGCATTGATCAACGCCCCATTTACGATGAAAAGATAAGTGAAGGTTGCCCTTGTTCGAAGTCTCATTTTGACAAGTACGACTTCCTTGTGGTACGACTTGATCTTATAAGTGTAAGGCTCGTTCGCCTAAGGGGTAACGTCAAAAACGCAAGTGTCTTCTTCATCGGCAAATGGGTCATCTGGGCAGTTAGCACGTTGCGGCACTTCTCTTAAGAATATGAAAGGCCCGTATAAGCGCGATGCCTGACAACTCGGTTCTTCTGGACGCTATAATCGCGATAGAGAATGGATTCGAAGAAGGAATTCGTAACAGTGGAGTAATAGTACAACAAGGCGAGATTCACGTGAGCGTGATTTCTCACTGGTAAATACAAAAACTGTACAGATCTGTGGGAGAAAAGAGGATGGTCGGTGACGGTAAGAATAAGAAGATGCGAATAACGCACTAATACGTGTCACTTCAGGGAGAATCAGTCCTTTAAGTCAACAACCACTGCTTGGAAGCCCGGTCCACCAAACTGAAAACGGACCCCTTCCCGGACAGACCTCCTGCCCATCGGCCAGTTAGCAGCGTTCACGAAGACGGTCCTGTCAAGAGCGGCTTCCGCAGCTTCCGCCAGTTGGGCCTCCTCCGTGCCTTCGGGCCGGCTTGTAACATCCATGGTAGGACCGTCATTCTGGATCGTCGGAGGCTTGTGGTCGTGCACTGGATTCCAAGAATGAATATCGGCACCATGGGCTTCGTGAATATGGCCAAACAGGTGAAGACGGGGTCGAAGCTCTGGGAGTCGATTTCGAAGTGCTTCACATCCAGCATATGTGCCGTCAAGAGTACGGTCGAGTATTTGGTAGGGCGGCCCATGGGTTAACCTGATTACGTTCAACAAGAAATATATTTAAGAGGAAGTCTCTGCATACAAGATATCTGCTTTGGGAAACTTGGCAACAACCTCTTTGAAGTTTGAAAAGTATCAGTTATGCTTTGCAGAGAAGATGAGACCCACCCATTGCATCTTCGGGTTCGTATGCGAAAGCCCAACGACAGAACTCAAGAGACCACTTGTATTGAAGTAGATCATTCAATGAAGCCATGAACGTGGTGTTCGCACAAAGGACTCACCGGTGAGCCATAAACCGCCCAGGATCTACCATTCTCTTTAGTCTGGAATTTGTGTAGTTGATCTTGCAGATATACTATGCCACGTTCCCTGGCCCGAGGACCTTGCAGCATCTTCAAGATGGGCTCTAACCTCTGGCCATTGGTGGCACCGTGAGGTTAGACATCTGTTGATCGGTGTCGCACTAACCTGCTTTCCGTAGCCTCTACCAATGTGTTGGCGCACACATTCCCTCTCATAATACTCAGTATCTAGTGTTAGATCATGGTTACCAGCGATAATTCTGTGCCAATAGATGGAGAATACGCCAATGAGAGGAAACAAATTGTACAATTGACGAACTAGCGCACATTTTAACTTTATGTGGTAGCTCGTATAACCAGTCCATGGTCTTCTTAAAGTCTGCCTCAGTCCCCACATTCGTCAGATCCCCGCTATGCAACAGGACATCACCGTCAGGAACATCGAAGCTTCGAGTATGAGTGTCGCTGATACAAACAAAGCGCGTCCATTCTTCCGACGGCTTTGAAGGAAGGGCGTCTGGTGCGTATTCAAGGTGTACAATGGAAGTTGGTGATTTCAAGACAACATTTTCATATTTTTGGGTTTGTGTTTGTAGTGGCATAGGTATGGTAAGTCAATGGTAAGTGACGAAAGCAAGGTGTTCGTGACCGTTGAGTATGTAGGGTTCAAGCGTTCCCACGCCTCTGGACAAGTCTAGCAACAAGTTGTCAACAGGAAGTAAGCACAACTTAATACATACATGATACAGGAGGCTGAAAATACCACAAGCACATGTAATAAGATAAGGAATACGAGGTTGCATAGTGATTATGATTACTAAGGCTACAGCAAATGGAAAGTCCGAACTGAGATGGTACCGTTACGATAATACATATTAATGTTAATAGAAAATCCGCATTACTCTAGATGATCCAGACAGGTTAGTATAAATATAGAGAAAAGGCTAGAGATGCCAGAGAAATTATCCTGGTTAATTTAATGCATGTAGATGGAGGCGGTGGTAGCATATAGGAAACACCAGCTTGGAGTTACGAGACTGCAGCGACGGCAGTAATATTAATGCGAACAAATAAGGTTGAGAACAGGTATTGAGACATTTGGGAGTCATGAAGAGGTAGATGACGATAACCTAGTAGGATTGACATGTCAACAAGATACAAGATAGACATATCAATATGCGCTTACCTTGTTGCAGGCTACCTAGAGAAGCGCAGTAGACAGCTAAAGGTTCGTCTGCGTCTTTCGACTCCTGCTTCACCACGAAGCGCACAAAAATCAGGTCCATCATGTCCCCGACGCAATCAAACTGTAGGCCCAGTTCTTCTTCCCAGACGGGGTTGAAACCATTTTTCTTGACAGCTGACGTGCGAGCCGCAACAGAGTAGCTTGAGGAAGATGTTGCGCTGTTCGCCGATGCACCAGCAAGTAAGGGGGATTTAGGCACAGGCCCGTCTTTGTTGCTTGAATTTCCCTTTTCTTTCTTTCCTTCGGGGACGATGGGCCAGTCAGGGACAAACAAGGTTACTTCCACGTACGGATCGGCAACTTGTCTCTCGCCAATTTCGCGTCCCGAAGCATCCTTCGGACGGGGGAGTTGTTGACCGGAAATGACCTTGACTCGCAAAATGTGTTGCGTCCGTTTAGCTAGCACGTCCTTCTGTGCCAATCGAATAGCATCAGGCTTCAGCACATAGCCTGTACGACCATTTCTCTGAAACATAGCATGATTGATCATGTATCCTAGGTCTGGATAAATTTATTAGATGAAAACTCTTAACGGAAGGCGAACACAATAACGAACCGAACGTTTGCCAATTCAACGCCACCAACTGCATTCCTGCCGCCCAAAACCGATGAGGCTCGTAATTCGTGGATTTCACGCGTGTACCTTTCGGATACGTTCTAACAAGATGGTTCTTCGTGTGCTTGATCAGGTCCCACATTCCGAAGCGCAACATTTTATTAGCCACATTCTCCGACAGGGAAAACATATGCTCCGGTGCATACTCTTCTTTTTTGTTGATTCCGCGGAACTTCACGCCGACCGTGTACACCAGCAGAGAAAGCAGCTGAGGCGACATCTTCAATTTCACGCGCATTTCGGGAGATACAAGGCCAAAATTGGTGCCGTTGGCACCGGCAGTGTTCGGCGAATGGGACGTAGGCGAGCTGCTGAGTGAAGGTGAGAGCGGGGATGTGGATGGATCAATTCCAGTCTCTGATCCGGGTGCAGATTGTCGTCTCCTTGAGGGGACATGCCCTGTGGGGCTTACGGGACCCTTGAGTATGGGTTGCAGTAAAACCGGAGCAGAAGAAGGTTCCGAAGACTGAGCCTCTGGTCCCATTCGCAGACGCTGCACAAAGGTCAGAGGTTGCGGAGCTGCTCCGTGCAGTTCCAAAGCTGATATACTCCTTTCCAAGGGCAAACTAGGTCCGTCAGATGCAGATGAAAATGAACCACGTAAACTTCTACGCGCGCGATGGATAAGACCGGTCTTTGTGTGTGGTGTATCCCCAGGGCTTGGAGTACTGGCGGAAAATGTGATGGGCTCGGGAGAGTGAGGCACAACATTGTCCCTCGAGTGTGAATTTGTTTTTTTGCCTATACTCTTTAACCGCTGCAAGAAAGCCGAATGAGATTTGCCCGTTTTCTCTACGGATTACAAATCAGCAAACGAAAACAAGGATGGAGTAGAATACTTACCTTTGTGCAAGGATTCCGACGATGGGTTGCTGGTTGAACTTGCGGGTTGAGTTAGAATATGGAAAGCGTCGGAGTCGGATGCAGATGGCGAAAATTCCGACATGACCACCTCACTATCGCCAGAGTCGGCCCTCACAAGATTTTGATTCTTAGCCTGAAGGTGTATAACATATGAGGACAAAAGAAGGGGTAGAAGACAGATTACGAACAAACCTTAAGCAAAATCTTTCCTTTCAGCTCTTCTGGGCTCGGTAAGGCGTCAAGTTTCGTTACCCCGTCGATTGGCATTCGGACGAGGGCGTCTCCAAATTCCTCGATCATGATAGCGGCGATACGACTTTGCTGCTGAATAGAGCAGTGGACTTCTGCAGAAATTATAATGGGATATGGAGAACTGCTGAAGCCATATTTGATGATTGCCTTGCACACTTCTCGCAGAGGAACTTTACTTGTGAGTGTTTTTCCGTGAAATACCATTGGGTCTATTTCTCCGTCATAAATATCAACTATATCGCACAAGATCTGGTTAAGCTCAAAAATGGTATGCGAACGCCTAAAGCTACTCACCTTCAACACTCCGACATCCGTGTAGCAGGGCCCTGATGTAGCCTTCAGTCGAACTGTCCCCAACTAGCTGATGCCCGACGAGATATGTGTTGTGCGACGAAGAGATGTAATAATGGGGAAGTGGAAATGTCATGTCATGAGAAACACTACTATGCTGGTCGGGGAACGCGGAGTTGTCTGGGGACAAGAGGAAAGATGTAAACGCTTCAACTGTCATGACCCGTGAAGCCGCAATTGGAGTTTGTGTATCTGTCTTAGCAGCGACGATATCAACTGTTGTTCCCTGAGTGGAGTATTTATCGAAAAGTACTTGAAGAGCGCTCTGGTCCAACTTGGACTGTAATCTTGTTAGCCCCGAAGATCACAGTCAAGTGGAAAGAAGCGACACCTTTTGCTTTTCCTTCATGAATTTTGCAAACACTTGAAAAGTGAATAGTCCCCCGTGCCCTCCCCGCAACTTCTTATATATGCGCTCTATCTCTGGCCGAGACTTCAGGAGTTTAACAAATAGTCTGAAATCATTAAAGTCGAGGTAGTGACGACTGTGAACATCGGCTTGCTATCATTAACTTCATTATTCCTCAACAGCAGATCGAATATAAGAGCTGGATGCTTACCTTGAACATCCTCAAAAGGTCTTCCCTATTGACATTAACGTTCAACTTCCTACAGAGTCCTTCAATCTCGCTAAATGATAGCTTATGGTCCGGCTCTTCGTCCGCCGCTTTCCAGTACTGCTTCTCCCACAGAGCTTGCCGCATTTCACCATTCCCCAGGCCACGCATTAGTTCCTGCCTGATTGAAAAGAGGGCGCGAAGGCTATTGTTCCACATCTCAAACGTTTGGTGGTCGGGAGCAATCAAATGCAGCGTTTTATAGTTGCCATCGAGGATGTAGATGATACTGAGCCAGCGGTCCTGGTATTCCTCAGCCAAGTGTAGATGTTCTCTTGTGTAACGGATATCTTCTCCCGAACGAATTTCCTTGATACACTCAATGGGGACTGCATATTTGAGCGACCACTACTAATGGTGAGTGTAAGAACTACTCACTGATTTTCTGAGTCTTGGAGACCCAGACAATCTGGCCAAGATCCGCTTCGAGTCGAAAAAGCCGAACTTGCTGCTTCTTGGCTGAGACCTTGGTAAGCAATGTTCCCCGACGGAGTATATGCAGAGTTCTGATATCGCTGAGAGCAGGAGGTGGTGATGACCCAGCCTTGCCATTCGCGATAGGGATATTCGTTGACTCTCTTTCCGACACTGGTGAAAGAGCCGGCGCGCGTTTCCGCTCGGTTGAAGGTTCTGGGAACAACCCAAGCGACGTCCCCGCTTGGGAGCTGGCCATTTTGAAGTCGGACAGCGACCGCGAGTGTATCAGGCGATGCGCCCTTTTTTGTGCGTCTCCTCTGGTATTCAATGACCTCGAGCGCTGTACGGCCTTTGAGGAACGGTCTTTCAAGTCATGGAGAGTGCGTCGGAAGCTGGAGCGCCGATTGGCCATGGAGGGTGGCCCGGGCGCCCCGTTTCGATCATGTATGGCGTCGTGCTGGTCACTTGCTGACAGGGGCTTCGCCCGCACAAGAGGCCTATGCGGGTCCACTCTACCAACGACGGGTAGGCTCATTAGAGAAAGAATGGGCGTTGGAAGTGGAAGGATGGGGTACTATGCAAGGTCGAACTTTATCAAATGCTTATTATTAGCGCCTATGTGCCGATGCCCCAACAGTAATACTCATGGTGACCGAGAGTGACTACGCCATCAATAAGTATGTAATTCAGTTAATCTATGCGCAGCCCAAGCGCAGCCTGGATAAGCCCTGATCTGCTTGGTCAACTAAGCCGATGGGGAATAGATTCGAGTCTTTGACATATACATATATGCTTCAGGAAGAAGATGGATGGTCCAGATGCGCCAGGTTTAGGTGCTATGTATCTCACTTAACGATGAACAGACCATATAAAACCACGAATGGGCTTGGTCTGATAATACTGGATCCACGGATTTGTCCATTTTGATAATTCGCAGCAAGACGTAGTCCTTTGTTACACAAAGGTAAATGCGTGTAGACGAATAAGCATGGCATTTCGTGAGGTAGCGTAAGGTTCGTACAAGTTTAAGGAAACACTATCTGCATTATTTACTCTCCCACTTGTTATTCTTAGAGGGTATATCTGAAGTCAGGTGCCTTATCTCCTAGTTCTCTTAGTTGCTGATGGGTATATTTATTTTTCTCTCCGCGTTCCAAAGCTGCTGTCTGGGCGGCGTCACGCTGCTTGTTGATGCGAATATAAGAGAGAACCACGGCAGGCACGGCAATGAAACCGATTCCGACAAACATGAGTTCCACTCCATCTACGGGAAGAAGTTGAATGAGATTAATATAGATAGAAAGAGGACGATAGCTTACGGCCTATAAGGAAGCGCGGCGAGTCCTGTTCCCGATAGATATTCGCCGCAATAGCTCCAGCGAAATTGCCGATACCGATATGAATAGCCATCCCAATCCCCCGCTTGTACTGGCCTGCGAGATTGTTTCCGAGCCTGGAAAAGAATCAGCTTCCACGATCACTAGCGATGAAGAGAGATAAACACCATGCGACAACTCCTGGGAACGAGGCATAGCTTCCAGCAACGACGAAGAATGTGCCAAAATATTTTGCGCCGTTGGATGCTTTAGATATATTTATGCTGAAGCCAATAGCCATCATAACGAGTCCAATGACGATGAAGGGTGATCGCATTTTGATCTTGTCGGAGTAGTATGCGAATGTGAATAATACAATAGCTTAGAGAAGGTTAACTAAGCAGTAAGTGGAATAACTATGCGGTCACGTACTGGCAAAGACATATGGCGGCACGGTCAATAGCTGACTTATTGCAGTAGTGTGCCCAAAGTTATGGATGATCGTCCTGTACAAGGACTGTTAAATAAATAAAAATCAAAGACTTCCGTGGCTACAACTCACGGCAAGAACAGCGTTATCCCATATACTGGAGAAAGACACAAAGAATATCAGGACAGAGTGAAATACATTTGCGCGCCACTCACGAGGAGCAACGACCGACATATATACCAAAATGTGGAGGTAGACCTAAGAGAATTTAGAAATAAATCCCCCTTTGGTATCGTCTTAGCTTACCTGCCAGTCCGTCAGTGCTGCCCACAGATGACGCATTTCAAAGTGCTCCTCTTCTCCAACACTTGAATTGTCATATTCTGGCAAACGAACGCGTGAGTTAAGTAAAACATCGCTTATCTGGTGAATATTATAGACGACCCACTCTTCTTGTGGATAAGGAATGCACGCTCCTCTGGAGTCAAGAATTTGGCCGTGTCCGGAAAGTCAACCAAAATAAAGAAGGCAAGTACGCCGACTGAAACCGTTGCGATTCCTTCTAAGATCTGATAAGACAGTATTAAATCTGAGATGACCAGCTATCCGTTAGGCTTACAAAGATCCATGACCATCCTAATAGTCCTTGAGTGCCGCTCATGAAACTTATAGCAAAGGCCAGAAGCCCAGAGAAAGCGCCGGCAAGAGACGCTGCACCGAAAAAGAGTCCAATGCGAAGTTGAAGCTGATGTCGTGGGTACCATATGCTCAAGCTAAAAGAGGTTCAGTATTAAAAATGAAGCTACTGTGAGTAAACGTACTAATAGACTACTCCAGGGAACAGGCCTGCTTCAGCAACGCCGAGGCACACACGCGTGCCAACAAGTTGGGGATAGCTATTTATAGAACAAAATCAATCCCTTGGCAATTCATATGTTTATATTTATAGAACCAACTTTTTGACAAGTCCCATAAGTGTCCTGCTCACATTACCTTTAGTAGACATTCAGTCGGTGGGAGAAGAAAACACGTACATTATGATGCCCCATGTGACCTTTTGTAAAGTTCCTTAATGATGAATGGACTGATTCTTATAGATTTATTATCTCACCGTGATACCAGGGAGCCATCTTAAGGGGATTGATTAGAAGCAGCAGTGGGAAGTTGAAGATAATAAAAGGCTCACTTCGAAGGCCTGAACTTCTTTAGAACAAGGCTATGGAGAACTTCAATTTATTATTCAAGTCGTAATGAAAGATATCATACTTTGCAGGACATTCAAACAAGCAGTAGGGCTGTTATTGACGTGGTATTATTAGTTGTGTTCCACGAGAAGCCAATACAAGGACAGACTCACAATAAAGTACATAGTCTATTCGGCGTCATCGGTAATACATCAACGACGAAGGAAAAGTTGTTAAGAGGTATGGCGTACCAATGCAATGTTGTATTGATTTCCTACAAGATGGAGCTGTGTCGTGAGGCCTTGTAACTTAGCATTTCCTTTAGTCATTCAAGTCAGCGAGTGATATGCCGCATTTTGAGAGCTCTGTTAAATACCAATATTTCCTAGAGGCCCGTCAGACACTCTTGTAGCTGGTAAAACGCTAGCACTCACCGCGATCCAAGAAGGAGAAGAGGTACATAATCGACAGAATGGGCATAAGTCGCATATCCACCTTGCGCCACAACTTCCTTTCTTGCTCTTCTGTCAGGACTGGCGGAGGAGGCAACCTGGATTCTCCCCCAAAATCGACGCCATCGTCAGACGAAGCCGCATCGGAGTCATGCTTGGCATGTTCTATATGTGAGGGGGTATCCGTCTTCTCGATGGACATGGCAGGAGGGAGCAAGGTGCTGGGAGCGGGCACCAGCTCGAGTGGCGGCTTTTCAGGGAATGAATCTGCGAATGGGGATAAGAGGACAGGTGTCCCAGTGTCTGTCGCCTACTTGTCTGCATATACTTTTGCGACGAATTATGACCTATTCGTGCTCCGCGAGCGTATCACACGGTCTATCAGGCGAGATTCCTGTATCACCGGATCGACGTTTTGTGGGGAAATTTTCAAAATGCGGAGCAGGAACGATGAATGCATACGCGGGTAGCATCGCGCAAAGACATTCGTGCTATAGCGTCATGGTAGAATCAGCGGAAGGAGTCCCTTGGGAGCGCGCATATAATAACTTAGGCAGGTCGACTTTAGGTAACTTATCAGGAGTCTAGCATCGATGTGAGTTCTGCAGCTTGTAAAATCGGATAGAAAATATCTTGATTCAACTCTAACCAAGATTCACGGTGAGCACTGAGCAGGTAGTGGCAGCGATGAAGTGAATAATTTACCATATGACAAAATGTCCCGATTTTGTCCGCGAGCACCCCGTAACTGAGCGCTAGTAGGCGCTAGTAGAGTACATTTAGAATTCAATGTTCATGAAAGCCAATGAAAGCAAGCACCCATTCTGTAAGAACCGCATATGTATCCCAGCCATGCAGGAAACATCCACAATATCCCAGTCGATGATCCACGGTATACCATCTCGGCCACAATATTTGCATATGTAGATCCGAATGACATGAAGCAACAGGATGCGATCTGTCAAATATCGGCCAATTTTCTACTGTACGCTTTCCCGAATCGATGACGCATAATGACAATGGGGAATTAAGCCACCTTTTGTCCTAGAATAGTATGTCCATGAGCCTTGATTATCGCTCCTCAGAGGGGTAAACTTTCAGCCCAGAAAATGAGAGCAAAAATCAAGTTAAATCAGTAGAATTTGAATACGTAGAATAGACAGAAAGAAGCTGCGACCTTGATTGGCATTTCGACGATTTGAGGCTCCGCTCAAATTGTTCCCTCCCGCAAACAAGCGCCGTCTAGCACCGCAGCTTCATCGTCATTCACCACCACATCAGACTAAAGCAAGGCCGGGCAGCGCGTGGTCTCTACTAGTCTCTGCGGTGTCTCTGACGATCATCTTCACTATCATAGTATCAATGACTAGCTCTTTCTGATCACTAACTCGTGGATAAATGCGTATCAATCACTCGAAGAGCCGATTCTGGATCCCCGCCGCCTTACGTTATGGGCATTAGTGGGAATGTACTCTACAGCGCTCTGAGGCGTAATTTGGGTTGCAGGAAAGCCATGTGATGATCAGGGTATCCAGTCTGAATGTTTTGGGTCTATGGTGGGGCCGAGTTTCTGTTCCTATCATTCGGTGGAGAATGCTGGTAAGAGTGTCACCAATACACCTCCGTTAGTGAGTCATTGCTGATTATTTAAATATTTTAATAGGTGAGCTAATAGCTCTACGCACGCACGTTTCATCTTGTCTTTCTTCTGTGTACATGTACATGACAATATCCGAATCGCCGAATTCGGTGTTGCCCGTCCAGCGTTGTCAAAATGTCCATCTGCAGATGACCCACGGTCACCTCCGACTACCGTGAATAATCCTGCTCCGAGTTAACCAGCTTGAAAAACCAAGAATTATTTGTTTTCTTTGCCTGCCACGGGCCTTTTCGAATTTGGCGTTCTTCAGTGATAGCGGGTTAACAGATACGCCGCGGGGATGCTACTCACATTTAACGGCCAAGTTAGGTATGTGTGTGTTTAATCGTTCTTTCCCATTTTCGAAATACTCATGTGTCATTGAAGCGATTCTCTTCTTAACTCTCATTTCGGTTCTCCTCTTCGCGTTAATTATTAGCCAATGGTGACTCGGCGTTGGTCTACCAAATTGTGAAGAACGTGGTTGGATAAACCGCCTCTGTCATGTGCCATCAACTCAACCCAAAACAAAAGGCAGTCCGACCGTTACATCATATCCACTTTCGTAACTTGTCAAGGTGCTATGCGTAATAAGGTGCCGTGCGTTCTCCGTCTTATTTTCATACTTGATATTTTACGTCTCCATTCTCTTCAGCTTGCAGCAGCTTCAAAGGAACCCGTTGAGGTCTATGTCACTATACGGATGTCATTAAAGCTTTTGATACGTACTGCTCATTATACTGGTATGCAAAGCGCTCGCCCTTTGTCGACTCTTTCTGACTTCAATCTGGTCATGTTCTACATTTAGCCATCATGATGCAGTTGCCGTCAGACTTACCCCTTCGTGGCGTCCTGCGGTTCCCATGCGGGGTCCGACCCATATACTGTTCCATATTCGCATTCGCATCTTGGTTCAGTACCTACTGCTTCCCCCACTCCCCAGCTGTACTCCACAATGGGCGGTAGATGCCACAGGCGAATCGTTCTCTCAAATGCTACACATGCTATCGTGGAGGCTTTGACCCGCTTGGGCATGAGCTGTATATTTGTGTCTGATATAGCAGCACATCTACTGGGCAACGCTTCTGTGCCGAAGGTATGCGGTGATTATGATACATGCTGCTCTGTAACTGCTCTGATACTCTCGTTGGACGGACAGGACGTAAAAGTTATCGTGATACCATCTCAAGAAGGTACCTTGTCAAAGGACAATGTAGCAGCAATGTTGGTGGAAGATAATCCTGTCACTTTTCGGGTTCGCCAGAGGAAGGACAAGAGTAGTGTTCTAAGCTACTTCGATTCTGTGGTCAAACCCCCGAAGAAGACTTGGTGCGACATTGAACTTATGACAGTCCGCAACCCACCTCCTCCGGAGTACTCGGCAGAATACATCGTCCAGGTGGACGGTTTACCAGTGGGGTCCATGCTCCCTCTTGTGATTGATAGGTTGCGGTCACTTTTCATGATCTACAACATCAACAGTGGCAGTCTCTCGACGTCAAATATCACCTACAGACGTTTCAAGAAGTTGCTCACAAAGTCAACGATAAATTGGATTCATGGACATGAGTCGTTCCGACAGGAAGCCTTGCGGTACCTCGCTCGTGCATCGCTGCTATTTCCAGAGCTATCCCCACAACTGTCAAAGCTGATACACGACTGCCGCAAAGCGTCCATGATTCATGAGGGATTTTCACCCATCCATATGGACTTAGGTAGTCCAGAACCCCGCATTAACTCATGGAAGAATGGGGAGCCTGCTGTCGTGCAAAATTTAGAGGTTTTAGCGCCGCCGGCAAAATCAATTTCAGAACTGTGGAACCTACCCGAAAACGAAAGTCGCAAGGCCCGGGACTCATCAAAAGCCGAAGTCCTCTGTCGTATTGCTGAAAGAGTGGTGAATGTGGTCCACGAGACTGGGGTAAACTGCGCATTGTTCGGAAGCTTAGCCTGCTATTTATACGGCAATACAAGGTCGCCAAACGTACGTTCGAGCATGCTTTCATATCTTTTATTAGAACGACCATCTAATCTCCCGGGTCGCACAGGACATTGATCTCATTGTCTTTCCCCGCGCGGGTGAGGTACCAGACGCAGAGATAGTCAAAAAGAGCATTGCTGACCACGATCCTGCCCATTTTTCGTTGGAAAGTCCAAGGGATCCGACAGCCACGTTCCGCGTCTTGTACTATGTCGTGGACAAGGACCTGGCGCCCTCCAATACGTTCCACAAAAACAAATGCAAGATTGATATTCTTGTCCCCGGCCTTATGAACCTCCCCTCGCTATCTGTCGACAACATAAAATGCCGCGGTGGTCTTCCTGTAATTCCGTTCCCGCTTCTCCTCCTCCAAAAGCTCCAGGGATGGGACGACCACCTGCACATGGAACAGTTCTACAAGTTCGAGAAACACGTCACGGATGCGGCGGACGTCCGGCGTTTACTGAAACTGGAGCATGTGGTATCGCTCCGGTATGCGCAGCCATGGGACAACGGTGCGCTTTTTAGCCGGGAGTTCATGCAGTTGTCCAGGGAGAGAGTTCTGGACTTTTGCGATACTTATCCTGAGTCCGCCGCCGAGTGGTCGTACCTAGGCTTTGCCACTGCATATTAACCCCAATAAGTTTTGAGAATGTTATGTATACCAGATTCCAGACTGCCAGTGTATATGTACACTTTGATCTTGTAAGTCTATCACATCGTTTCGCTGTTGTACTATGTGTTTGTTCTTTGTATATGTAATGTACATTAGTCGTTGTTACCTGGTATCCCAGTATGTATGTATGTAGATGGAATTATATTTCTTTATGTCCCATTCTTGCGACCCCTTGAATACTACTATTCTGGATTTTGTCTAGATTAGTCTCCTGCACAAACCAAATAAACAGATGACAGTCGATTTGTTCTAAGTATATCATTATATGGGTTATATCGTTTTTTCAATGATGTGAATTTGCTAGAATTTCTTCAGACTCGTATTTCAAGTGGGCAGCCTTGCTTGTACAAACTGCCAGTAGCATGCACGCAGTGTCGGCGACCCTTTTGTAGGTCTAGAGTAAATTATAAGCTGCTTCATATGGTCGTTCACTCACAGTCACTACTGGAAGCCATTCTGTCCTCCCTGATACACTGGTTTCAGATATGGCACTGTTCAAGCATGAAATATGCACTGTGTGTAGTAATCATTTTTGCAAGGTAAAGGCATCGGTCCTGCCATTTAAGGCAAGCCCGGAGAACATCGGGTCCGCTAGGCCATGGCCTCTGGCCTGTGGCTTGTGGCCTCGGCAGTCTGCGGCAGCAAATGATTAACTAAGCAACTTGAATCTCCGCACGTACCGTTTCTAGTGTCTGTTTCCGACTTGTTTCAACCTTCTAACCGAAATAGGTCATATAGTCAGCCGCACAATACTTTACCGCCATACACACCATACACAGGTGAGTATAAACAGTACCGCCGGATAAGTAGTAACTAGTAAATACCAGTCACGGTATGATTTATTGCAGGCAGACAAGTAGGCTTACACCCAATGTTCACTGAGCAATGAGCATGCTTGCAGATGCTTGCTGAATTTAAGCACTGAGATTTTGCCATTACATGGAGACCCCGCCAGAACCAGAGTCCGAGTGCAAATAATTCGGAATGTTTATTGCAATCCACTGTGTAAGTACACTTATCATCTGACTGTCGCATTTGTGTTGCATCGGAAATTGAAATGCAGTCGTAATGCAGTTGACAGTTGACTCGCGAGTCGCGATGATACAACTCAAGTCGTCGATGCACGATGCATGACCCCAACAGGTATATTACCGTTACTCCAGAAAGCGCGATTCAAAGAAAGTTTACACCATGCCATACTTCAATGCAGTCGCAAGCAGTACAAATGTTAAACTTGATTACGAGTATGTACCCTCATCGGTACACAAGACAAACTGACATACACGGCTGATTCAGATGAATTTCTCATAATTTATTGCGTCTAGCGGCTACAAGATTGATAATCGACTGTTATTGGCCCCTGCCTGACGCGCCCTGATGTCCCCTGATGTTCGCAGCAGAATTTGCCTATGTGAGTCAAAGTGGCTTACTCCGCTCGGTTAGGCGTACTACATTTGCAGGCGTTGTGACTTGGCGATGAATATCCGTAACCGACAACAGCGTGCAACAGCGTGCAACTTGCGGGTTTCCGCCTTGATAAAAGGTCAACGCATAATATGGCACACAGAACCCCTCATTTTTTGTCGTTATTCCCGCTATGTCTGTCTCCCCAACATCAACTCCGGCAATGTCCATCCACGAAAAGTCAGCCAGGAGATACCGCTCGCCAGACAAGTCCTTCCTCGATGGCGAAGTCGCGACGGCGCGCTCAATGTATCTTAAAATATACCTCGGAGGCACCTTCATGATCGTTGTGCTTATTTTTGGCATCATGTCGATATACTGGGGCTCCCTTTGGAAAGTACCGGCTCATAATCTCTCTGGTTGGGTGGTGGTGAGTTAGGAGTGCAAATTCGTTGCTGTAAACCGCTTTCTAATCACAATCTTTCGTTGTAGGATTTCGATGGAGGGATGATCGGGCAGGGAGTTACAACGCTTTTGACCACGTCGACTACTGGCAAGGTAACATGGCACGTTGTTTCTGCCTCGAACTTTCCGGGAGGAGTAGATGAGGTCGGAGCGGCCATCTTAGAGGAGCATGCATGGGCGGCAATCACTAGTATGTTTTCCTTGGCTTTTTCTTTGCCTATACCCTGACGTATGTGCTGTATTACAGTCAGTCAAGGAGCATCAGATCGGCTGTCACATTCCCTCTCGACTCCCAACGCTTCATATGCAGGTAGCGATGCCCTGACTTCATTTGGGGTAGAGGCTAGGAACGAGAACGCTTAGTAAGTCTTCTATTGTTTGTACCTTCACAAGACGTTATTCATGAGAACTACGTAGCCGTAATCTAATCCGCCCGACAGTGAGTTTAGAGCATACGTGATATCCAAACCGCCTAACCACAGAGCTCCTATAGATTCAAGCGCAAATGGAAGCATTCTCAAGAGCGTTTGCCAACAAAATCGCTCAGCAGGCTGCGAATTCCTCAAACATCGGAGATGTTCTCGCAACTTCCCCCCAAACGATTACCGCGCCCGTGGCTTATAAAGAGGTCAACCTTGCGCCCTTCAATATTCCTGTGTATGCAGTCTTTCCCGGCCCTCCGTATAATGCTCTCTGACCTTGCAAATACAGGGCGACAGCTGTGACATTTGTTGGTCTGATCTATCAAGTCATCTTGTCATTCTTCCTAGTGGTGAGATCCGAACGTCCTCTATTAACTCGTCCCAGAAATGTAATCTAATTTTTAGATGATCGCCACTGCTGCCCGAGACGCGTCTGGTTTCTCCACAATATTAAGCACAAGATCCCTGATTGCACTTCGATTCGCTTCCTCCTTTATCGGATATTTCTTCCTTTCGGTAAGTCTTGAAGCTAAATAGCAAAAAGAGTTTACTAAACCATACATCTAGCTGGTCTACTGCTTGTTAAGCGTTGCATTCAAGCTTAGCTTTAGTCATAAGTAAGAATTTTCTCTATTTTCTAGGTAGACCTTGCTGACGCAACTTCCAGGTTTGGGCATTCCGGGTTTTTGGTGTTCTGGATGCTTAACTATGTTGGAATGCTTGCATTGTACGTTGCCAGTGCAGCATTCCACCCTCGGTTACTGATTATATTTGACAACAGGGGCCTGGCGTTGGAATCTCTTCTAACGCTGCTGACTGTTAAGTTTATCCCATTCTTCATGCTGACATGGATCATCAGTACGTATATTTCTTCTTTAGTATGTCTTCTTATCTCATCCGCAAAATTAATAGCGAATGTGTCGGTTTGTGTATTCCCAATCGAGGTGCTTCCAGCCTTCTACCGATATGGATACGCTATGCCTTTCTATAACATCTCGCGCGCAATGCGCACAATAGTCTTTGGGACCAAAAACCGAGGTGCGTACCCTGGTATGGTGTTGGGAAGAGGTGCTGACCTGTACCCTCTTAGTTGGTTTCTCTTTCGGAATCCTCATTATTTGGATATCAATATCCTGCATCACTCTACCACTTATCCAGTGGTTTGTACGCCGAAGACCTTCGGAAACGCCTGTAAACTTGCAAGACGAACTTCGTACATCAAGCCAAGTCTCGATTGAAGAAAATCGTATAACAGTGGCGTAGAGCTGCTACGTTCCAAGCTCTTAACAAGAGAGGAGTAACGCTAATCATTGCAGAGGCATCTCTAAATGCCATCTTAAGCGTCCAATCATCAATGTTTTACGTTATTTGCGGTCACCGGGCTGGTAGTGCCAGCAGCGCCAAACGCAACACACAGAAACTAATTGGTGGGAAGACTGGATTCTCTACATACACTTACGATATGTCACTGTACAACTAATCCATGTAGCTTAAATCTCTTGCTGTATCCGCCCCTCTACAGTAGTGTAACTGGTACATAACTATGTATATGTATAAACATACTTATACGCGTGGGCGCACGAGGCTAGCCACGCGCAAGCCTCGCCCTTAATCTATCCTTTGCACCTATTTATAGCCCATCTGATCTTTGGACATAATTTACCCTTGGTTTACCCGTACATGAGCGCCTACTGGTTGTTGACAGGATGTTCATACTGATTGCCTCCCAATTATCACTGCTGCAAACGATGAAGTTACAACTATAAATTTATACGCGACTCATTGTCTTTGCACCGTAAGACCAGAGTGAGGCAAGTGCTACTACCTTCATCGACCGCAATTCTTTTGTCTTTTTCAACGCTTATTAATTGCATACTTGAACTGACAGAGATATGTGACGTAAACATCGGTGCGGAAGTTTGCAAATTGCAAATCCATGATCGGGAAGTCAAAACGTACGTTTTATAAAATGGCGACCGCAGCCGCTCCCCGCCACCTATTTGCCTGTGAAGCCGTTCGTCGCTGTCAAGATGAAAAAGACGAATGAAATCGATGGCACGAAAGCCACTACCCATCCAACCGCGCCATTGGCACATTCTCTAGCAGACTCTTCCGAAACCGACGTCATGGAGCCTAGCTATAGGCAGGGAGGCGTATGGGCTAAAGGAAACAAGGAGCTTGCACACGCTCGTGCGGTCTACTTTAAGACTGTTATTCCGGGAGTAATCTTAGTTAGTCTGACAATTTTCTCGTTGTTTTCGATCTTCTGGGGAGCGCTTTGGAAATTGCCTGCTCATCCGTTATCAGGGTGGATTGTGGTGAGTGCCTATTTTTACTGTACTCAGGAGGCTGTTTGTGGACGATTATTTATGCATCGCGTCGGAAGGATTTCGATGGCGGCGAGATTGGTCAGGCTGTTGTGCAAGGCTTGACTGCCGTTCCAAATGTGGCTATTAGCTGGAACCAGGTCCCTTCGAGCCAGTTCTTGCAGGGTGCTGTAAGCCTCATGGATGCGGTGAAGGATGAACAAGTGTGGATTGCGGTCGCTAGTGAGTCAACCTTGAAAACATAGTCGTCTTGCATTAAAAATTTATCTTCGCAGTAAATGAAGGAGCAAGTCAACGCTTAAAGGATGCTTTGTCTACTCCCAATGCTTCATATGACGGTACGACGGCCGTTACTGCCTATGGGGCCGAGGCGCGAAATGAGAATGCCTAGTAAGTTCTTCAATTTTAAGACCCTACTCAACTATCATACTTATCGACAATTTTCCTTTACTGGCAGTCGAAATTTCTTAACACCGGTCGTGCGCTATTCCCACCTATAGACAGATTTTATGATGTCCGCTCACCAAATTTTATTTTCAGGTCTCTCAGTCACTTGAGGCAATTAATCTCCGATTTGCTCTTACGATGGCTGGGCAAATAGCGACGCTAGATAACATTCCCTCTATTCTATCTACCTCCCCTCAGACGGTAGCAAAACCGGTATCGTATACAGTAGTGAACCTGTTGCCATTCTCGCAAGCAGTGTATGTGATTTTTTCTTTCATTCTTTAAAAACTATACTTAAATGTTGCGCAGCGCAACTGCCGCTTCATTTGTTGGCCTTATCTTCCTCCTGATCATGTCATTTTTCGTTGTCGTGAGTGTCATATGTTTATTCAAGGTTAAGGCAACCATTATGACGTTTGAGCCTTCCTAGATGATAGCAAATGCTGCGAGAATGTCGTCTGGAATTGGCCGTTTTTTGACCTTAAGGTCCCTGGTGATTTTTCGACTTTTGTCGTCCTTCATTACATACTTCATCCTCTCGGTGAGCCACCTGCTTTAATAATGCCATATGTTTACTTACGGAAAATTTAGCTGTGGTACTCTCTACTAAACTTGGCGTTCAAATTAGACGTATACCACAAGTAAGCCTACAAATATTTCAGGGGTGTAACTACGTCTAATAGGTGTCAAGATATGGGAGAAGCGGATTCTTAGTCTTTTGGATGGCGGCGTGGATTTATATGCTTGCTGTGTATGTATAACATCCTTCATTAGCCTAGCACAGGAAAACTGATTCCTGACTTGAGTGGGCTCGCACTGGAATCCCTGGTTGTGCTTTTCAAGCACTTCACGCCCTTCTTTTTGATCTTATGGATCATTGGTGAGTCTCGTAATTCTATTCTGCATCAGAATGAAGCTAAGCGCCTTCAATCATAGCAAATGTATCGATTAATCTGTTTCCGCTCGAAATGCTTCCTCGTGTTTTCCACTATGGCTACGGTGCTCCATTCTACAACTTTTCAAAGATTATACGGACGATTGTATTCGGTACTAAGAATAAAAGTGAGTGTACGCCTGCCTTGCTGACCATGTGGACTAACTCGCGAGTCGTGTCTCTTCTAGTGGGTGTCTACTTCGGGGTGCTCATTGCATGGGTCGCTATCTCGTGCATCACACTTGTTATCATTCAATGGAATGCTAGGAGACTAGAGATCCGCGATTTGAAGAAGCGAGAAAAACTACATAGCACGTAAACGTCATTACTATTTACCGTTGAAACGCAGTTGCCATATACTTACTCATCGTACCTTCTGACGTCAATGTCGTTTTGGGCACTGTAGCCAAACTATGACTGTAGTTAATTATTGTAGACACAAATTACAGACTATATTGGATAAAAGACAACATAATTAAAGTAATAAATGGCCGTTTAAGTTTTCACAGGTGCGATGCATGGCTAATAAAATGGCAGCTCCCAAGTCGCCAGATGCTCAAGGGTAAAATATTCATGTCAGAAAAATACTAATAGATCAGAGATATTAATAATTTATGAACAACTCTGTCAAACAAGTGATGGAAAGACCTGGGACCGTTCAAGAGGGTGTATGAAGGACCCACAAAGTGGCCGGAGCGCTGACGGACAAAGACCATATCGGGCAGTTGTAGGCACGTGATGCCGAATTGCCGCCGTCCCCGCGGAACCGGCGTCCATCTGCGATACGACAACAACGCCCACCCTCTTGTTCCCAACTACTCGTCCGTGCTTGTCGTACAAATGGTGTGTACCTCGTTAATGCGACCTTCCAAATTGCCTGTACGCCGTTTTCGCGGCGTTTCTAGGTGGATTTTGGGTGGATGCGCGATTTCGCATTTGGATGTACTTAGAACTTTGGGCTGATTCAATTTCTCCAGGCCTCCGTTGAATACGCCGCGACATACGCCGCCCTCATCCTCGCCGACGAGGGTATTGAAATTACCGTTCGTCATACCCCCGCTGCCGTCGTTAAGCCCAATGATTAATATGACACGCTCAAATTTTAGTCCGACAAGATTGTCACCCTGACGAACGCTGCCGGTGTTGATCTCGAGCCCATCTGGGCTACCCTCCTGGAAAAGGCTCTTGCTGGCAAAAACATCAAGGAGCTGCTATCAAACGTTGGTGCCGGTGGAGGAGCCCCTGCTGCTGGTGGTGCCGCCCCCGCTGCTGCTGCCGCTGCTGGAGGTGCCGCTGCTGAGGCACCCAAGGCTGAGGAGAAGGCTGAGGAGAAGGAGGAGTCAGACGACGACATGGTATGTCAATTCATTCGCCATATTTTGGGACTATGTCGCTCACTTCTGTCTTTCAGGGCTTCGGGCTGTTCGATTAAACGTCTTGTTTTTAGTGTCGTGTTGTCCATCCATCACTCTCCACGTACAAAAAAAAACCTTAAACACTCTGTTGTTGACTACCACTGATACAGTGGTGAAGGCGCATCGTTGAGCTTGAGGTTTGAAGGCGGGCTTATTGTAGATCAAGAGGTGAGCTACGGCTCATGATTTCTACCATCCCGGAAGGCCTCTCGGCATATATGTTTATGCGTTTTGAATCATTCAATATCTTTGCAATCCAACGTCAACTATCGACTATTGCCCCATGCATCAGCTTTTGGCTCAATCCCGGACTTTCCTACGGCCGTCCTCCCTGATTATTCAGTTCCACCGGTTTCTCCAAAGTTGCTTGTTTTGTTCCATGAGTCAAGGTATCCGTTCGCAACTATCACGTCATTGCTACACCACTATTATCAGTTCAGGCTTTGGCTTTAATATTTCCACCATGAGCTTACCAAGTTATCTATCACCTTCGGCGGCGGCCACAACTTCCGCCGTGTGCGGCTATGTGCTTCCTGATGTTCGGTTCGTAACAGCTTGTTGTAAAGTTTAGATCAATTTAGATTAACTCACACCTCGCCTCTTAGTAAGTATAGACTCACCTAAGTATGAGCGCTTTATGAGTCACTTTGGTTCGTACTTTCAGAAAAATTCACGTCATTCATAGAAAAATTCCTGCACAGCGTGCTTCCTACGAACCTGTTATCACTGTGTTGGTCAGCCTTCGGGCATAGAGTAAGAAAATTAAACAAGATCCTCAAGGTATCACTTCCAGTAAAGCACTCTGTCTCCAGTATCTTGATGTACAACTGGATCTGCGCTGAAATGTAAGCTACCGGCACTATGTAATGAAAACTCGCCGCATAAATAATAAGTTGGAGCTCTATTCGACTGGTCCTTTTGGTTAAATGTGAGCTATCTTGTCAGCTATTGAAATAAAAATGAAAGTACTGCACAGTAAAAGCGGACTGAGAGTGTATTGATTGCAACAGGAAACGTCATCTAGTCTGGCAGCTTCAGCGTCGACATGTACTGTAAAGATATCTCACCGTGTCAGAAGTTTATAGTTTCGGACATGTACCCTGACCATATATACCTCAGTAGAAAGTACCTTTTTGACATGGACTCACCTTCGGTGCCTCTCTCTGACAGAAACACGCTATCGCACTTCTTGGACTCGAAGGGATGAATCAACAAGATCTTGACAATGGACCAGCGTAGGCAGTTCCACAGTGTACCCTAATCAAATCTTGTAATTCAACGCTCAGCTCCCAAATAGTATTGTACGGACTCACAAGGACCTGACAATTGATCTGCATCTGATACCGTCACACAGCTGATGCTCTATCGCGTTTCCTGTTTCCTGTTTGCATGAAACGGACCAGGCGACTTACAAGATCATCGAAAGCACCCTCTCAGTATGCCCGACTCAAGCCCGGCTGGTGCTTCATGGACAGTACCATATATCATACCCTGAAGGTGAAATGATGTGTTTAGCGCGCTAAATTTCAAGTACGATACTCACATGCAATGCATCATTTAGAGTACCCGTCCGGGCTTTGGATCAGTGCCTTTCTGACTTAAACGCACAGAGGCAATCAAGGCCTGGTACTAGTTAAACACTGGAATGCGTCAGAAAATTTTAATAGGTGGGATAGTTACCTGGATATGACATTTCGAAATGATTAAATCTTGCTACAATCAAGGAGTTAGCATCGGGGGGATAGAGGAGTCGCACGTACGCCGTAAAGTGTGCCAGTGCACTGGTCACTGGAGCTGCAGTCCATTCTTAGATCAGAATTCCCAAAAAGGTAACCGAGATGCTATTTTGAGTGCGTCCCGACTCCCGAGCCTACATGGGATGTTCAGTACTAGAGATCGAAGAATATTGAACGTACGATTTTTATTAATGTTGTTTAGAGCAGGTGTAAGGTCTATCATTTCTTCGAATGACCGCGATGCGCCGTATATCAGTGATATCTGGGTGAACTTGGAATGGAACGCATTCGATACGACTCACTATACTGTAAGAAGAATGAAGAAAACCTCAAACTCTTTCATCGGGGTGATTGGGAGTAAATGAAAGGTGAGCCTTCGAAGTTCGAGTCAGATGTTCGGACTTGGCGTACCACAGATCAGTCTCGAACTCGATGTCCGACTTGCATGGCACAGGTGACCGACCCGGTCCTTAGCTGTAAGAGTAGAGTGATTTAGAGCTGCTGAGTTTGAGGGATAACAGCAGATCGCGAGTGGTTTTATATCTTGCCTCGGCCCCATCTTAGGCAGCCAAATACTCGACATTATGCAGTGCAGTACTGTCATAGGCACTTGCGGCGGGGAGCGCAGTCTAATAGCACTCATGTCAGAGAAGCGCAGTGCATAACGCGCATCGTCATCATATTCATATCTCGAATCTGATTATTCAATTTCAACCTGCGAGTTTGCACACGCTCTTGACGGCCGCGATTGCGTCACGCCATTGGTCTATAGCTGATAAAATTAGATGTCATGCGGTCGGAGGGTCGGGGCACCTTCACACCGTGGCCTCGATGTCTCGGCTAGCATCCATGTACATATTTGACTCTCAAAGCACTTCAAATGCCAGCAGTGTAAGACTAAGATCGACATACAACGAAACTTATGTCGTACTTTCGGATAAATAATGCAAACGAGTCCGCGGAACCAGCCAATTGCTCGTACGCGTAATACTCCGGTATATGGGGACTTTGAAGTTGGCGTGTACGTGTGAAGTGAAATCAGTAGACTCTTTCGTATTATATTTATTGTTAGTTACCGAACATTTTAGAAATTACTAGGGCTTTGCACAGGTATGATAAACTATTGAGAAATAACAGCATTTTTTCGCTGTAGGCTTCCGACACAATCCTTTGCAGTAGAACGTGTCCGAGACAGATGGTTGGCGAGAAACGCTGCCCTTAGTGACTTCTTTGACGATTCCATTAATAGAAATTGTCAGCTATGTATGCCACACACAGAAGGCTCGGAGTCGGAAACCCTTCCGATACTTCCCGGCAATTAAGATTTTTACGTTCAATGGTACACATCCAGGATGAGAGTTATTCAGGTATAATCTTCTTGCGGATGTATCATATATGTAGTAAGAACGGAGCAGGTTTAATAGCACCACCGCCTGAGAACGACGCTGAATATTAATATGTACGCTGTGTGAGGTGAGTGCTCTACTGTATTTTTTTAGTATGTCTTCCGCCAGCACACCTTTACATAGCTGTGATTTGAGTAGGATGGCATTTTTTGGCCCGACACATTGTGTTCTGTATTGATAACGCGAACATGACTTGAAACGCGAAAAGATTAATGAATGAAGCAGAGTACCAGCGCCATAGCACAGCCCAATTTTTGACCTGGCTCATCAGATTCTTCGGACGACTGACAACTACTAATACGTACCTATTGCTCTGTAAATTGTATGCCCACTATTGAATATTCTAATTTGATTCTAATTACCCGGCCGGCAGAAATGAAGCGGCACGGCCACAGACCCCATATGTAAAGCATAATGCGTATGTACTGCAACCGTGACTGCTGCGCGAGCCTATGTACCCTACCATTGACATTTTGTTTTGCATTTTCCGAGTATGTAGCCTTACGTAGCCTAATGTGAGTTTTCCACACTCCGTTTAACAAATGTAATATTAATAAAGAACTGAGCTTTTAAAGCAGTTAATCATTTCCAATAATATCTGTCTCGCTACGGATAGCGCTTAGACTAAAGGGCCTTGACATTCGCGGGTACGACCTCGGCGGACAATCCTTGGCCGCAAATCCGTTGTGTGCACGTTATAAGGAACCGAGAGCGGGTATACATAGACCGACTATTCTTGTTTCATGCTAGCACCCGTCAAAGGCCTCACCGACATGTCTATGTCCAATGCCTATCATATCGCTTTGATGAGATTTGGGTGAGATGGCATTACAACTGAGGTAGGGAGTGTATGCGCCCAATGCCAAATGCGCCCACAACTCTGATTGTGGCTGAATCACATCCCCATAATTCTCCCCAACCTCGCTTCTTCCCAAGTCCGCCCTGACGTTTCCCTTCGTATTACTTGGTGTTTCTTGTAGAAATAGATATTTTGAACAAATGTTGCCACGCGGCGCACTCCGTGTTCCGGTATTGCCTGGTATTGTTGGCCTGTGTATATGAGGAGTAAAATGACGCAGGAGAATATCCGTGAAGATCCTTGAAGCTTCTAGCTCCAATTGGTGACTGGAGGTTCAGATACATATGAAATTTTTTGGGGTCCCATTATGACTGTGCTGGCAGTTATAACGTCGCTGCGGAGTACGGGATATGCCGCGGTGCTTGCCGCGGCACAGAGCGCTGTTGCAAGTCTCTGCGAAAAGCCATCTCGTCATCATAGCTGCGGTCGGCCTAAACGATTCGACGAGGTAGACAGAATGCACATTCCACTCTCAGTGCTCTGCAACAATAGCCGAGCCATCATCTCAGATATCAGGGCTACTGCATGTCTGGATTTTCACAAGTTGTCCAAAAGCTGTCTGATGAAACAACTCTTTGAACTTTGGACAAATTTGAATTACAAATGCATAATTTAGGGCGATTAAAGAAGGTGGGGTTTATCTTGGCAATTCAACTGAATTTGATTGTGAATGACAAGTATTTTGTGAAGAGTTTGGTTGCTGAAGATCAGTAAACAGCACTACTTTCCCATTCTTTTGAAAGAAGTGATGAGGGAAAGAACAAAATACCGAGTCATTTAGTACGGGTCCACTTTCTGCCTGTTGGTCACTCCTGTAAGATCGTTTGTCAGACGTTAATAAGACGTCAGCGAAAGCTTCCGATTGTGAAGGAGACTGACAATTCAACTTGGAATGGTCACCTTCAAGATAGTGACTTCAGATCGCAAACAGAGTCGTTCAATAGTACGAATTAGGAAGTAATGTTATAGCGTAGATCGAATGGGGCGAGCGCTTGCTTTTTTGCGTTCGGACATTGATCTTGATGCCGCGTCTATGTATAGACCCGTTAGTGTGGTATGATAAAATCATCTTAACAATCGGGAGGCAGGATCGGATAGGATCGGATAGACAACGGAAGAGCCGTCATAACGTTTTGGATCTTACACGGGAAGTTGTGGGATAGATTCAACTCCATCTTCCTCTACTAGTTGGGCTGGCTCCTTTTTTGAAACTTACGATTGAACCTGTGCTCAAGTCAAAAAAGTCACTCTCTTCTTACTCATGCTTAGTGATCAACACCTCTTTTGGATATTAGGCAAGACTTCAAACGAAAATAGCCACGCGTCGCGCTTGCGCCGTGTCCCGACCTCATCTGAATTCCAACATACGGTTCTTTGTCAGGCACGGCCAATAGAATCGGTGATGTAGTCTCTCTGCTCTGCTCGGTTTGGTTTGATCTATGCAGCAATGAGGCGCTTACTTGGTATTTAAACGCGACGACGAATATCGTCTTGATTCCAAGAAACAACCGCCTCCTCATAGACTCTACTCAATACCACTCTACTCAACTTTCAACAATGTCTTCTGGACCTTCTTCTAGACCTTCTGAAGAACGCCACAGCTCTGCTGGTTACCTTCCTCGCGGTGGCGCGTGCGTCAGTTGCCGTCGTCGCAAAATGGTCAGTACCCATGTCCGGAGAAGGTGGCTTGGCACTTATAGCGTCTCTAGAAATGCGATGGAAAGCGACCTGTCTGTACCCAGTGCGATAGAGCAGGACGCGCGGAAGATTGCGAGTACACTTCAGGTCAAGAGCGCTCAACAGTGCAGATATTAGAAGAACATATCAGTCGCCTGGAGACAAGAATCCAGGAGTTGCAGAATCCGGAGCTTGCATCTACTTCTGTTACACTTCATCAACCATATGGTGCGGAACATTCGTCTACCTCGGAATCTACTCCCCCCTCAAATGCGCGCCTTGTAGTCCAAGATCCACCGCGTCCGATAGCAGAGGCTTTGTAAGTAAATCTACCTTTTTGCAGCTCGAAATAGCGCTGATCTAAATCCAGATTGGCCGTGTTCTTTGAATACGCTACTGATATTGGGTTTTTCCTAAATATACCGCGTTTTCAGGCAATGATGATGCAGGGCTATGCTCCCGGGCACCCTGCGCGTCCGGCACCTGCTCTGATATTCTCTATATACTTATGGGCAATTCGCCTCTCAACTGATCCTACAGTGAAGAGTCGCGAAGGGGCTTACTTACAGCGGGCTATACAGGACGCAGCCACAGCACTGTCCAGCACGCATCCCAAGAGAGTACTTCACTCAATTCAAGCCGAGGTACTTCTTGCAACATATTTCTTCGCTAATGGCCGGTTCTTCGAAGGAAAGTATCACGTAGCTAACGCCGTGTCTACCATGATGTCCGCGCGAATGCACAAGATTCGGTCTGCTGTCCCTGGTGGACAGACGTCAACAAGTAATCCAATGCCGGCCCCTCGCGACTCACTGGAAGAAGGCGAACATATCATCGGCGCCTGGACTGTGCTAAACTTGGATGGAATGTGGGCGACGGTGCTCTCACATTCGCCGGAATTCGAGGACTCGACGCATGCCATGGGAACCAAGGTTGATACTCCCTGGCCTATGGAGATGGAAGAATTCGAACAGGTGGGTTTCTTCGCGTATACATTATGGGTCCACATGTATAAACACGGCAATTACAGGGCCTTCTCCCGCCGCAAGTGCGCACAGCCAACACGATACGAACCTTCCTTTCTGCAGCTCCCACTCTTGACTTAGGTTTGTCTAGTTGGGCATTCGAGTCTAAGGCAGTAATTCTCTTCTACAAAGCATCAATTTTCGAACGCAAATGCAGCAGCAGTCCGTGGTTTGCTTATCAGAGACTACACTGTCCATTTTCTAACTCACAACCGTGCTTTCAATTCACAGATCCAGCGCAGCTTAACTTCCCCAATATAATTCAAGAGTTCACTTCACTCACAGCATTAGTGGAAAATGTTATAGGTCAATTACCCTCCCCCGCACAGCAAATGGTGGCTCACATGCCGAGCGCCGAACGCGTGCGCCGCTTAATCGTCGGCTATACGCTACTGAAAATGGCAACAATTACGTTGCACGCGCCCTTTGCAGTCTCCGGACGAAGTGAGATATCTATACAGACGCGCGTTTCGGCAGCCAGGGATATTCTGGAGATTATAATTGCCCTTAGAAGACGGGGCACCGGATATCTCAATCCCATAGTTGGGGTAAGCACAGCTTCTTTGTCAATTATGGACGGCTTAACCAAAATTTTCTCCATTATGAAGGCGGCGTGGGTAGAGGCAGGGCAGATCCTCTTCGATGAAGTCACCACTAGTCGTGCGCAGCGCGCAGCTGGGGCTTACAGCCGCACTGACGAGCGCGGTATTCTGGAATTAATACAGACCGCGATCAGCGCCATGTTGGACTACGGCACAAACATTCCATTAACAAGTATGTCGTCAGTGTCCAACGCAGCAAAATGAGGTGCTCACCTTCCAAATTAGGCTTCCAGGTCGGCAAAATTCAAGAAACATACCAGGCCTTGACTGCGACATAGTTTAATTACCGCCCTACATACCCCATATGCTATATCATATGTGGGGTTCATCGTAAATCATTTTTATCTATTTACTGCTTTTTTTGTATTTTGTATTTATTACAAGGTCGGCGTCAAGTATTTGGCGCGAGCCAAACGTATTCCTGGCTCTCACTTCACGCCGAAGGACAGGTGGCCTATTTTTATTCTCCTTGACCTGGTGTCATTAGATGTACCATTGCCATTAGACGTTTCCATTTCGCATTGACATGGTCAGTCATGTAGCTATGTAGATCGATAATGTACTTAGTAGTTATTTCTATTAGAAGAATGTATGTATTCTCATAATTATCCTAATAAAGTGAATTTTCACTTGTGTATTTCATCAATGCTGACCGAGTCATTTACACGACGCTTAAGAATACCAAGCGCGATAGTGATCATTTAAAGTTGGTAGTTGTACGTTAGTATACCCACCCTGGTTCAATTCTACTTTACAATCATTGAAACGGAGGAGTCATTTTACTTAAATAACTTTGCGTGGCATACGCAGTTTTGTTCACCTAATTCTGTATGCATACAGGTAGAGTTGTTCAGGCATAGTACTTGTGCCACCATTCACAGAGTTGGAGACCCGGCTAGTACTACTATTTGTAATTTATTTGGATCCATGGGCGCAGAAAAAAGTTGCAGATCGGCAAGCGATCCGACAAGCGCTCTTGCGCGGCTATAACCGCGCCCGCCTTGATCGACGGAGTACGTGCAATTAGGTTGGGGAAGGAAGTTGAAGAAATAGATTCTTACCGTGACACGGCTGTTAACCTTTCAGGTAGCAATAGTAGATCTTATTACGGGCGCCTTCCGGCTAGAGCAGATGTCTATTACCGAACGAGTACACGACTCATGACTCATGGGAGAGTGTGCCAACCGACCGGTGATGGATTGAATATACACTATCACACACCACTACTAGTAGGTCCACTGAGATCGGAATTATTCTCATCTCCGAGGATGACCGCCATTTACGCGGTTACAATAGGCAAGCTTCAGACCTGTACGGTAGACGGTTAATATCAGTGCAATTCCGTGGAACATGAAGATCTGTAAAGTGCCGGGTATGAGGGTGGCCTATTTATGTTTTCATGCACCTTTGACCGAAGGTTGAGTTGTCAAACCATAAATCTAATCTCGTACGGCGCACACACCGTACCCGAAATTTCTTACATTCTTGTGGCTTACGCCGTTTCAGTACCTAACAGATCGCTTGTTGGTTTCTATGTCTTTTACAATACCTGAGTTCTGATTCAAAAAAAAAATCCCATAATTCTCTGAAAAAGTTCCTTTAATAGATTACTGAATACTGATTCCTCAAGTATAGTATCAATCTTGGGTTTATGTATACCCCAGCATGGCAGATTGACAACTTCAGATCAATGATGTCTTCATTGGATCAATGTGATCTGCTAAAAACGTGGCATAGACAGCAGTATGTATCACCGTTGGTATAGGTAAGGCTGCCAAACTAATTAAATCACTTGATCATCCGTCTTAATCTCGCAACCTCGAGGGGTAGCTCACGTTGTGCGAGGCGCTCGATGATGTAGGTATTTTTAGCGTTCGTGCAGTACATATTCATATTGTCCCCTTAAATTTTGTATATACGGGCCTTAACGGACACAACCACTTAAGCACTCTGTGCCCTGGTATATTATATTAAGTATACTATACTTTATTGCTTATGAGTCCTGATTTGCTCGAAAATTGGCTTTTCGTTACGTGGGAAATGCCCTGCGCGCAAAGTTTACCAGGCCGTCGTTGAATAACTTGGGTACAATTCGACACTGTAAGTCTATTCAAGAGTCGAGGAACATTATACTGAATGGCGCGTCAAATGATATATAATATACTGGCAATTAAATGTTGTACCTATGTGTAACCCGGAATAAAATGACGACTTCAGAGGATCAAATTGATTTGCCAGAAACGTGTCGTAGACAGCAGTAGCATCGTTGGAAACTTGGTATACTTTGAGAGGGGCCCCTGTACTAATTAAATCTTGATGATCCATACATGGTTGCTGATTTGACAACTCCGGGGTAACTCACGTTGTATGAGGCACTGGACGATTATTTTTAGCTCAGTACTCAGTGCAAAGTGGCAAAACATTGGAAACAACGTGGCTTCATCAAGCGGATGATGCATGAGAAACTAGGGCACGTCGGGCATCCAGTGTTTTGATCAAGTTACACCATCGAAAAATGTAGTAAACCAGTTAAGCGGCGAGGAGTGAATGTGGGCAAGTGAAATAAATTCTTCCCGAGACTCTCGGATAATCACTTGCAAATTTAAGCCGGATAGAATATAACTTGCATCTATTCTCGTCAATGACAGCGCAACGTTCCTGCTATTATTTAAGACCTCGAGTTTGTATTAGCATGTAAGACTTGTGTAAGGTATATGGGCTTTCTATACGAGCCTAAGTAGTGTATGTAGAGTACAGTACCAAAAATTAATCACCGTCTGAATCATCGTCGTTAAGCTTTACCCAGTCAGAAAGGTCATTCCAAAGGCCCTCGGCTTCAGCCTGTAATCTGAGCTTGACCTCTTTGGCAGCCTCGGAACAATAGAACGATGTGAATACCGCACGCTCTAGTATCTTCCGAATACCAATAATGGGATCATAGGGGAACTCCTTCGCGATAGACATTGCATGGTATGATCCTTTAGAATGAACCTTGTTGCAGGCTTGGCTTTTGCAGGTATATAACATGGAAGCTACAACGTCGTCCCAGGAAACTTTCAGGCGCTTTTGAAGATCAAGAAGGGTGACCATGTCTGCAGTTCGTAGAGATTTGAGTGCTTTGCGTTCTGGCGTCTTCGCTGGTTTAGCGTTACTCGCGTCCTCGTTGTTTGCCTCCGAGCTAAGATAAAGCGGAGCTCTTGCGAGATCATAAAATGCTGGCCGACGTATTTGGAAGAGAAGGTCAGGATACGAAGTGTTCAAGAGTACCCCTTTTACTGCGGATGGTATAGAAGGTTCGTCGGGGATCTCCAACCACGTATCTGGATATAATGCCGTGATGTAGTGCTGGCAGAAATTTTCGTAGGTAGCCATTTGATAACAACACGATGCATCCAGGAGTGCAAAGACGTCCTCTTTCGTTGGAGGCTCATAGGCAAAGTTACTGGCATCAAGGCATTTAGCACTTAAATATATAGAGTATACTGTCAGATGATAGACCTACATTCCCTTATTCATTGCCGTCAGCAGCACAGAAAATTGTGCAGCTTCTGGTATTTCTATCGACTCATCTGCATCGAGAAAAAATAGGTCCAGCCCGTCGACGTCCTCAGCTCTAGCTAAGATTGGGTCAATTTCGCCTTGGTACGGGTAAGGCTGGGGGTCGAACACGCCCTTGCGTTGCTCAATAAGGGCCCTGAAGAAAGGAGACTCCGATACAAGGCGGCTTTGATGAACCTTGAACCGAGTCTTTCCTATTTGCAGAAGCACGCTGCCATCCAAGTTCCAATGAGTCTCATGTTTGTTGTACGGCAGTGTTGACCTCTTTAATGTCACATTATCGTCTTCTCCGTCTAGTTTTCTTTTCTTAGAAGGGGGAGGAGACTGCGGTGCGTGATTCTGTGGCGGTGGTGGTGGCAGCTGCGTTTCATCTGCTGGCTCAGTTTTGCCACCAGCCTCATCTGGGAGGGAAGGGGTGAATTAACGACTCGGTGCTACCTATGTATTCTTCTATATGGCACTCACCTTCATTTTTTTTCTTATTTCGAGCATTAGCCATTAAGCTCTAAGGTGAGACAAAAAAGAGTGCGTTGAGAAAGTCGGGGTAGGTGTTGGTGGTACTTGGGTTATTGATGCTTGGCTAAAGCGCTCGGGCGCTTAAGTTTGGCTTGTTGTCGACTTGCTCCGAGAATTGGACATTGTCACGGTCTATTAGTATCACGCTGTGAACCTAGATCACGCTTGTTTCATGTGATGTGACAACTCGCGAGGTCTTCGTTTCTGCCGCACTCCGACTTGACTCCGATCGCACTCAATGCATGCCAATTCTAAACTTCTCATTTGATTCTCACTCTTGACGACAAAACGAACGTTTATGTGCGACATCTCCGAAACAAGACAGCTGAGTAGCTAGATGGCAGCTAAAACTAACTGTATGAAACATTAAAAACTGACTCGAGTCTATAAAGACTCAAGAGTCTAATACAAGTCGACGGTACTACCAAACTTCAGCATGAACAGTGAGCACTCGCAACGTTTCACCGAGCCCATGCTGTCCAACTCCGAGCTCGATTTGGTGTCCTCCAACTCTGGCCTATCACGGTCGCGACTCGTTTTCCTTTACCCATTCCCCAACGTCTTTCCAAATGTCGTGGGCTTCCTGTTTTAGCCTAGTTCTGACAATTTCAACCGCGTCCTCACAAAAATTATCAGAAGTATATAATATTTTTCTAATCCCTATAATAGGATCGTAGGGGAGTTCTTCCCAAATGGGACGTAAAGCTGTAACGTTGCTCAACTTGGCGCACTTTCTATGCTTGGTGCAGCTGTCTTCCATGATCTCGAAGACGTTGATCCATTTGCGGCCCAGTCGTTTTTGAAGGTCAAGCAACGTAACCATATGACGGGAATCTAGCCTCTCCAGCTTACGCTGCCGGGCGATTCTCTTCTGGGCAACGTCTCTGGATCCACTGGGCAGCACATCAGGGGGTAGCGGCATCCTAGCAAGATCGTAGAATGCGGGCCGACGAATGAAGCCAATGCTATCAGGGTATTCCGTGCCCATGCCCACAGCGTCAACCGCGCGCTCTATTTGGCAAGGATGGTCGGGAATTGTCTGCCAAGTATCCTGGAACCGTTCTTTGAAGTAGCGCTTGCAGAATTTCTCGTACGTCTCCATCTGGTAGAATTTAGAGGCTTTGAAAACACCACATACGTCCTTGAATGTCGGTCCGCCATTGAACATAAAGTCTCTGCCGAAGTCACAAGGTTGCTCGTAACACAAGAAATGCGGTACGATGTAGCAAAAGGACTTACACGGCGGAGCTCATCGCGGTCAAGAGCGTAGCGAACTCGTCCTGGTTCGGTGCCCTACGTAGCCCATCTTTGGGGTCCAAGAAGAATAAGTCAACCCCATTCACATCCTGTGCCGTCGCCAAAACTTGGTTTACCCGATCCTGATATTTGTATAGTTTGGAATCAAGTTTACCCTTTCTTTGGTCCAAAAGGGCAGCGAAGAAAGGAGATTCAGCAGCCAGACGACCACCGTAAACCTTAAACCGGACAGCGCCAATCTGTAAGAGCAGATTGCCGTCTGCGTACCAGTGTTGTTGATGCGGCGCGTATGTAGGAGGCGACTCGTATTCCAGTTTTCTCTTCTTCGAAGCTGGGTCTAAGCTGTCTGACTGTAAGTTCCCAAGAGTTTTCTGCAAAGGTTCGTCCGTCTGAGCCACTCCTTCTAGAAAAAGTAAATCCCGTAAATTGAGTACAAGGCTATCCTAAGTTATAATACAGCTCGTGTCTACTTACTTTTTCCTTCGTCCTTCACTCCTTTTTCGGCCATCATGAATGAGGTCTACACTGAAGACTTTAGCACGAGATTGTCAAAGGGTAAGGAGACGCAGTACTGAGCAGGAGTAGATCACGCGTTGTTCCCACGATCTCGACGCGTCGTTAATTAGTGTCTGTTTTTGGTCTGTTTGAGTCATCAAGCGTATGATACCGGTCTTGCTTTGGGGCGACTAGTGGAATTGTGCACGTCAAGCTGTGACTACATCAGCATGATCGCATAAATACTGGGCGGGCTATACTGTGGTAAACAACTGCAGACTCTCCTGAACACTGGACATGGTATCTTTTGACAGTGGCATATCACTGCATGAGATTCAATAGGATTCAATAACGCAGGCCTTGCAAGGTGTTGTACACCGTGGAATGCTACAGCAACGTTACAGCAAAAAATACACAAGTTGGTACAACGATAGTAGCAAGCTCAAGGTCACCGCTGGGGAAAAATAGTCAGGTGGCAAAGCAAAGTCATAAATATTGGATATAGTAATAATGCCCTTCGATTGAGCAATCAATGGCCAGAGACAGGACGTCATGAGAATTTGAGGATGAAAAAAAATGTTATACGCTCATCTTCATTGGTATGCTCGGATGTGAAGTGTAACCATCTACGATAATGTCGGAGTAAACGAAATCTTCGATATCTTTGATATCATCGCGGGCCCATCTGAGTTTAGGGAATGGCTTCGGCTCTCTGGTAAGCTGTAGCTCAAGCGCCTCAACGTGGTCCCGGTAGACATGCGCGTCGCCCAGTTGGATGATCAGTTCGTGAGCCTCAGTCCCTGTAACATGCGCGATCATGTGCGTGAGGAGCGCATACGATGCAATATTGAAAGGAATCCCGAGCCCGAGGTCAGCAGAACGCTGGTACATCAAGCAGGATAGCTTGGGCTTTTGAGTCGGATTTGAGGCGGGGGGTAGGCGGACGTAGAATTGGCAGAGCATGTGGCATGGAGGAAGTGCCATGAGGGGTATATCTTCGGTGTACGGTTAAAAGTAACCTAGACAGGTAAGAAGACAAGCAACGCACCTTTGGGGTTCCACGCGCTCAAAATGATTCGTCGATCTGTAGGATTCTCCTTGATTTTCTTGATGCACTCTCGCAATTGGTCCACGCCCTGGCCTTTGTAGTCCGTCTCACACTCGACGTACTCCGCGCCGAAATGCCTCCACTGGAATCCATACACGGGGCCAAGGTCGCCTTCGCGTCGGTGCCCCAGTCCTCTGCTCTCCAAGAACGCCTTGGATCCGTTCCCATCCCAGATCTTGACGCCTTTTTTCGTAAGCAGCGTAGAGTCCGTGCATCCATGAATAAACCAGAGGAGTTCCTCGGTGATGCCGCGCATAAAAGTCCGTTTCGTCGTCAAGAGTGGAAGCGTCATATCAGCTAGTGAAAAGCGCAGATTTTGGGGTGCGAAAACGGCGATTGTGCCGGTGCCAGTGCGGTCTGGGCGGACATCTCCAGTGTCGAGCACCGTGCGGATAAGACGCAGATATTGGTGCTCGTCGTGTTCCGGAACTGCTGGAACTGAGATCGTCATGGTGGTTCGGATGAGAGTTGTAAAGCGCGACTTGTCACATCACATTATTGGCGTGAACGCGAAACGTCACACTAATCAATTTTGACCAAACCCAAACAAACCTGTTTTGAACTCGTACAATATTAATAGTAACCAGCATACTTACCAACGGAATACCTTACCCAGCAATGGCTAATACTCGAAACAAAAGAAAAGGAGAAGGTGTGTTCCATAAAAATAAATGTATGTAGCAGCGCGTACTTGAATAACCTTGACTTAACCCTAGATTCCGTTTTAAAGGTTGAGCCAACGGACGAAGCACAAGTACCGGCAAAGGCGACGTTACAAATGTCGTCTAAAGCTACCTCGTCTAAGAAGAGAAAACTGGACGAACACAAGGACAATAGCACCTCAACGAAGAAGTCTACCCTTCCGTACAGCAAACATGAAACGCACTGGAACCTGGACGGCAGCGTGCTTCTGCAAATAGGGAAGACCCGGTTCAAGACTCATCGAAGCCGCCTCGTAGCAGAGTCTGAGTTCTTCAGGGCTCTCATCGACCAACACAACGGCGTGTTCGATGCCGAACCATGCTCACGTCAAGAAGAAGTTGACCACATCTTGGCCGCCATCGAGGACGTAGATGGCTTGGACCTATTTTTCCTGGATGCAGAGGAAGTTGAGGGAGCACCAAACGCCGATGAATTTGCTGTATTGTTGACAGCGATGAATAAGGGAATGTAAGTCCGACAGTCTGATCTTATACTTACATGGGTACTGACCGCCTTGCTACCAGTAACTTTGCCTATGAACGTCCGACACAAGGCGAGGTTGTCGCGCTCCTTAAAGCATCCGCTTTCTATGAAATGGAAACCTATACAATTTTCTGTCAGCGCTATATCTTGGATTTATTTCCAGATTCGTGGCCAAAGATCCCTGTCAAACCTTGTATAGCATCCGCGGTAGAAGGACTGTCTCTAAACACTTTGTATCCCGACCTTCTTGGCGACATCCGTGTACAGGTATTCTATGATCTTGCAAGGTCTCCACTTTACCTGGACCCAGAAATGGATGACAATGGCGAGTTTATCAGAGGTCCTGCAAAGTCGCAAGAGCGCAAAGCACTGAAGAGTCTGAGGGCCGCGGACTTGGTCACCCTTCTGGATCTTCAGAAGCGTCTCAAAGGGGCTTGGGATGGCATCATAGAGTCAATGACTTATACCTGCAAAACTCAAACCTGCAACAAGGTACATACTAGAGGATCGACGCATGCGATGTCTATCGCAAAAGAGTTTCCCTATGATCCAATCATTGGTGTTCGGAAAATCCTAGAACATATGCCGTTCTTAACATTCTATTGTCTCTCGGCCGCGAATTATATCAAATTCACTTTGAAAATAGGCGTCGGCATTCTTTGGACTGACTTTGATAACTGGGTGAGGCTTAATGACGAGGACTCGGATGATGACTAAATTACTTTACTGTTGTTGCGATATATATTTACTTTATTGTCCTTCCCTGAACATAATCATATCATTACTGTTCTACGAGTAGTATCTGATCATGTGTAGTACTCTACTCATTATAATTTATATTATACGGACCGATTTAACGAGGTGCCTTCATTTCCTGTTGTAAATATACTAAGTATTTTAAAAGTATCCTTCGAAGCACATTTTCTCTCTGAAATTTTGATTTTGACGCCTAATGTTGAGGGTCCCTATAATCCCCCTCCCTTGTGCCTTCTCCGAGCCCTTTCTTACTTATAATAGAGCTTTTCTAGCACAATTGCGTGTTGCTTTGAAAGTATTTGTGTTGATTTGAGGCAATCTGATAGCGTAACTGTTACGTCATCCGCTTATCCTAACCCCAAAAGGTACGCGTAAGCTCATCGCGTATCACAAACCGCTTGCGCTTGACCGCATCCTTGACTCTTTGCGAAGTTTTACTCTAACTCTATTCAGCCTATTTCCAGTCGGTAATGTCTGCTAAAAGATGTAAGGTCGAACCCAAGAGTAAGTAAACGCATATATCACTCTGGCTGACGGTTGGCCGAATACGATCTAGCCTGCGAGGCGGATAACATGTCCGAATGCTTAGAACTTGAATCTCTTGGGAGCGTATACTCGACCCCACTTGCTAAAAGACCGAGATTGAGAGTCCGACCTCTCACGGAGAGACTTCCTTTGTACACTCAACACCAACAACATTGGTATGCAGACGGCAACTTGTTTTTACAAATTGGCGGTGTCCGCTTCAAGATCTATGGTGGTCATCTAGCTACTGAGTCTCCGTTCTTTGCTGCTCTGCTACATCAAAGAAACCGTAAACAGGGCTCCAACGCATACGATAATCAGAGTCAGATAAATCAAGTTTTGTCGACTGCTGAGAGAATTTATGGTGGCAACTTGTTCTTCTTGAACCCCGAGAATGAGTTATCCGATGCCCCTAACGCAGAAGAATTCGCAACGCTCTTGACAGCGATGAAGTCTGGAGTGTGAGTCATTCTCGTTTGTTATACATTATAGTCACCCCGTGAGCTATACAGTGGTTTTGCGTACGATCGCCCAACGTTCCAAGACGTGTGTGGCATTTGGAAATCTGCCGTATTTTACGAGATGGCGTTATACCAGACATTCTGTCTGAGATACTTCGATGAAACGTTCCCGGACAACTGGTTAAAGATTTCAGTCAATCCTTGTTCGATAGAGCAAGCGGTAGAAGGTGTGCGTATCAGCAGACGATACTCGGACAGCGGCATGGGATCCATTTTTCGACCCGCATTCTACGACCTTGCGAGAACCCCGTTGCTTCCCAGCTCAGCAGAGAGCACCAAGCAGAATAAGACGACAAAAGCTCAAACGTCAGACCACCGCGCACAGCTGAAGAAGCTTGAAGCCGACCATATGGTTACATTGCTTGAAGTGCAGAAGCGACTGGGGGCAAAGTGGAGCGACGTCTTTAAGGTCTTGGAAAATGTCTCTTGCACCAAGTATCAGAAGAAGTGCGCGCAGGTAAAAGACATCGCGGCTCTTGCACGGCCCATTTGCGAAGCTTTCCCGTATGATCCTATTATTGGGATTAGGGAAATAATGAATCACGAATCACTTCCGTCTGTTTACTGTGCAGAAAAGATTAGCAAAATCAAAACAAGTCTGAAGAAGGAAGCCCGGACGATTTGGAAGGAGTTCGGGGAGTGGATACAGGAGGACGACCGTGATATGTCGATGTCGGAAAGTGACAGCAATTCGAGCTCAGAGGAGGACAGTATCTCTTAAATACTGGTTGTGTTTGAACCAAGTCATCTCTACTGAACTGAGGGCCTCTGCTTCAACTCTACTTAGTCGTGCTCGGCATAATGTATATTACAAAAACTTTCAAAGAAATCGCACGCTATAAAATGTTTCTACAGCCAACTGTCTAACTGTTTCAGCGAAGACCTGAATTGAATATTATGCGATGTCATTTGATTAATTATTTTCTCTGTTTAGTCGAGATCTTTGCGTCAACAAACGTCAAATGCAAGTATATGATGAATATATGCGCCTTGAACGTTGCTTGAGCGTACTAGAGGTGCTTCCATTATGGGTGCCCGGCCTAGTGTTGCCACCATCGGACACTACGAGCCGCTCGCCCGCAGGAGAAGGCGGCACGGACAAGGAGGTGAGCCACCATAGAGCGAGCTTATCGATGTAGAATCATATCGGCCTGAGGTCTAATATCTCAGTGTGTAGATTTTGGTGTAATTCAAGTAAGACAACCATAGCAGACTGTTTTTGGTAACTCTCTGCCAGCGAGTTTGAGGAGTAGACTAGGGCAAATACTGCGTGATCTATAAATAAAATGTGTTGCGATGGAACTTCCTATATATCAAAGTCGGAGAGTAGTGATACATCAGGCAACAGGTCTTCGAGAAGTGGATCACCAGTTGGTCAATCCCAGTGAGCTGGCTCTACATTTGATACTTAATAAGTCTGACTTTTTTTGTGTGTGTTTATTTGGGCCCTTAGCGCCTGCGCGCCATTTGGACATTACATGTAACGTTGACTACTACGAATACAAGGCCCCTGGCCTTCCTCCATTTTCCCCAAGGGGACCCCTCAGCACCTGTCACCGCGCCATGCGCCAACAGGCCCCGGACAGAAACCCGGTTTTCAGGCCGCCCCTGCTTGAAGGGAGGGTTCGAGCGTCTTTACCAGCGATTGTCTTCCAGCAATAGGATCTAACCAATAAGATAAAGAGTGGTGGGTCTGATCGGGTTCGGATTGCTACAGTGTCAAATATTTGAACTTTTATAAATAAATCTATTGATTTGATTATGCCCGCGAAAGGTTATAGTGGAAAGAAGATATCAGTACATTATTACGAACATAGTGAAAGTAAAATAGTATAGATACTTTTAATAGAGCCGAAAGGCCTCGTATGAGACCATCTGGCTTCCACTTCGTTCGTGTCCTAAAACTCCTTGCCACCGAAGCCCAAGTCACCGTCTTGTATATAGATCAAGGAAGTCAACTGTGCCCGCAGATCCACTGTCCCATCCACCATCCCGTGCGCAAGAGTACTCAACATCTACATCCGGCCTGCGCTGCTGGAACGTACGCACTGCGAGTGGAAGCGCGTAATCATAGAGCACCCCATCGTTAGAGTAGACATATCCTGGAGTCACCGGCCTCTCTGACAAGTGGTCATCATGTAGCGGCGTAAACGGGAACGAAGCCTTGTCAGTGTGGCTGTCGACATGGAACGGCGACGTGCTGCGCCGACCCAGGGTGCCCCCGGTGCTGTTGTCGGCCACTACTAGCCGCCTGAGCGCAGGTAGCACGTCCTCTTCCTCTCGCGGTGCCTCAGAAGTGGTGCCTGTATGCATCATCATCCCCGTACTCCCAGGGGAACTGGGCATAGGCGGGGTGACAAGCTGCCACAGCGCACGCTGATCGACGCTGCGAACACTTAGCTCGCAGAGCATGCGCATGCGCCGCGCGCACCACGCCCACAGCGCCCCTGCATCCTCCTCCGGCTCGGAAGTAGCGCGCGCGATCGGGTCGCCTGAGGTTCCCCCCGGCTGGGCGGACAACGAGGACGACATGGCGCTGGGATGTGCGTGGACAGGAGCGGGAGGCGGGGCTGCCAAGTCTCCGCCCCTCGAGCCGGACCCGGGCCCAGGCGCAGCGAGCGCAACGCCACAGAGGTCGAGGACGCGCAGCCCGCGCGGCACTCCCTCCGCGACGCCGGGCAGGGGGAGCTCCATGCGGACGAGCAGCATACGGAGCGCCGCCGCGGTCTGCAAGGCCGCGCGGGGCCGCTTGCCGTCGAGGTCATCGATACGTAGCGTAGTGAGCGCGGGCGGGAGCAGGTGTGTGATCACGGCGGGCACGTTGTTGACCCGCAGCGAGAGGTTGGCAAGGTGAGGTAATGGGATAAGGGTGTGAGGAGAGGTAGCGGTAGTTGAAGTCGTCGCAGGACCTGGGGGGCCAGAATCGACAGTAACGCGCGCATCTACGTGGAGGGTCTCGAGGACGGGCGTGGCATGGAGGACCTGAAGGAGGTCTGGCACTGAGAGCGGCGCGAAGCGCAGCGGATAGACGATGCGCAGTTCGCGCAGACGGCCCGCGTTGTCGAGCGGTTGGAGCAGGGCGGGGAGCGGCTGCCTGGTGACAGAGAGATATGCGAGGCGCGGGAAAGGTCGGTGAGCGAGTGACACAAATGGCGCAGGCGGCGGGTCCGCACGGTGCCGCAGATGGGCAGGGGGTTCGGCGGGAGCGTCGGATGTAGAGCGGAGGGCGAGGCGCTCAAGTGGAACGTCTTCTTCCGCCCATGCCGGCGGGTAGATGTCGCCAAAAAACTGTGCCGCGTCATTGACCGTTTGGGTGTGCAGCGCGAGAGCGCGGATGCGCATTCGGTGCGCATGTAGCACCCATGGTAGATGCCCCAGGTGATAATTGGGATTGGTGTGCATGTCGACGTCTACCTGTACGAAACACGCGCCCGCCATACGGAAAAAATGCGCGGCCTTGCGTACGGAAGACGCGTCGTCTCCGCGCACCACAACGCGGAGCCTAGTCCAGGCCCCTGGAGTGCTGCGCGCGACGCGGCGGAAGGCTGTGCAGACCGCGCCGAGGATAAGTGGCGCGTTGGCGTCTTCGCCCGTTGCATGCGTAAATATTTCGCCGAGGAGCTCGGGGGGAAGCGAGAGCAGAGGGCAGGAGGAAGAGAACATTGAAGAAGGATTCAAGGAAGTGAGACACAGGTGTCTGAAATTTTTGTATTTATTCGCCGTCGACGCCACGCCGCAGAAACTCCAGAATGAAGGTCTAGACGGCCTGGAACAGGCTGCCGTTCGAATTTTAGTATGCAATCAGCAGCGCCTAATAGTAACAGCCAATGGGAACAGACTTTCCGTTGGCAGCATGCAGACAGCCTGTGCTGGTTTGTCCCGATTGGTCCGTGAGGCCAAGTATAACCTACGCATATATCGTATGATATCCTACTACGATATCCCATGTCCAACTGGCACGGTCCTGTCGCCTTTGCGGTTCCGGTCCCCTATCGTCGATCATCGATTCACTAACCTAGCCAATCCTACGCTGGAAAAGAGAGAGTTGTAGAATATCGATTTTGAACAAAATGTTATATATTACGGCAGGCGTAGCCCAAGACGACATCATACCGTCAACCAAGTTTAGAGAGAAATGCTTGATGCCGTGTTACTCGTCAAATTCTGCCTTGAAGGTAACTGTTACCTGGATAAACATTGGAAATGATGAACTGTGCAATTATCCACGACAGGCACCAGATTGAGCAGGCACCATGTACATGCGGCAAGACAACTTCTAGGTTTCAGAGAAGAGCACCGCAACGCAGTATTGAAAACATGTGTTGTATAAGTACCAGTCGATCGCCACCTGTCATCCTATAAACTTTGAACAGTTGCTTCTCTTCAAGTCATTGAGATTCGACCGAAACAGCGTCAAGAAGGCCAGTGAGCTAGAGCCCTATACCGCAGAGCACTAGAAGAGATCCTTCAGCGAGAAATTAGGCGCATATAGTTGGCATATAGTTGAGTCAGGCAATATCAAATGAGGGCAAAAATCAAGCAAGAGTGCAACAAGAGTGATGAGCTATTTCAAACCCTGTAGGGTATTTCAACCTCCGCTCCAACTTCCGCTGATACGAGTACTCTAATCACCTAAGGCTCACTGACAGAGCTATATAAACACTAGTACCACTAGGCAAGTACACTTCAAATGCAGCAATCTTTCTGCTTTCCTGAGTAAATGTTCCCAGCTCCGCCATTCTACGGTAAATGATTCTTCTCTCATTGTTTGCGCAAATATTTCAGTACCTCGTGTTAAATATATGCTTGCCTCCTATCTCGAATGTCAGAAAAGCTTTGTATTATACTTGTCTAAAAATTACTAGCCTTATGACTACCCCAGTACGGGCGATTCCGACCCAACAACGTGCCACCGTATCCAGAGTATAATATACAGCTCTCCCGCATTGCTATCTTTAACTCTGACGCAGTTGGTCATCAAAACACATGCCTTATCTTTATTATAGCGTCTAAAGATAGAACTCCACCTCTAAGACTGCAACGATTTTCCGCAACGTTCGCCAGACCATCTTCCCACCACCGCTGGCCGACAGAGCGCACCCGCTTCGGGATTCCCACTCAATACAAAAATATTGTCCCGCGGTTGTGATGCAGCTCAGCAGCCTTGCGCACGCTCGGGCAGCGGGACAATTCATGTGGTATATGTCACATTTTTGTGGATCTGAGTTGGTCGGCTGCATAGCGAATTTGTGCTCCATGCGCTGCCAGCAGATACTCACCATGCTGAGTGCTTCTAGCGGACAATCACTGTACTCTCCTCCATGCGCTCCCTGTTTAATGTATCTTTTTAATTGCGCCTGCAGAGATGTTGCAGAACTGCTTCGCACAACATATAAATTAATGTGAAGCTGTAGTAAAAGACTCCGTTGACCTGAGCAAGCCGCAGTCAAAGCCCACCATGTTCTCACTAAAGAAACTCCTGCTCCTCCCTGCCCTTGCCACATCCTCCTACGCTCTTGTATCTGCCGTGGACTCGTCCACGCTCGTCTCAGAGGCGACATACGCCAAAGCACTCGGCGAAGGCTTTACAAAGGCCATTATTCGCGGCTACGAAGAGGCGTGCGGCGTTGGAGGCGAGGTCGACCCCAACTTTGTCAGCTCGTACAACAACGCACGCGCAGCAGGGATCACCAACATCGACATGTACTGGTTCCCGTGCAACGGCTCCGGGAACTCATGCAAGTCCTACGCCACCCAGCTCTCGGAGATAGCGGCCACTTTCAGCGCACACTCTATGGACATCGGCACGATCTGGATTGATCTCGAGAAGGATTCTGTCTGCAACAACGTAAGCCGCGATCTGCATCCTTGGCACTGACGTCCTCCTGACCCGTTCTCCATACAGTGGAACTACGGCACGTCAGGCAACATTGCCCAGGCACAGTCGCTCATTGCGGCCATGCAAGCAACCGGGTTCAATTTCGGAATCTACAGCTCCCCAGGGGTACGTCGTCTTCAATAGCCTATTTATAGCTCAGCTCAGCTAAAAATAAATACTAGGAATGGAGCACCCTTTTCGGCTCTGAGAGCTTCAACCTCGACAGCTCTGCGCCATTGTGGTTCGCTGATTTCAACAGCGTGGAGGTATGGGATCGCCTCTATTTAAATCAGATAAGAAAGCTTACCACGTACACGTTTGCAGACCTTGACTCTGAGCTCTCCATTCGGCGGGTAAGTTTTCGAGTACTGCATATCACATTTCATTTAGTGACGTCTTGCAGATGGACCTCCGCTGTGGGACACCAGTACACAGACGTCTCTGCGTCTGGTCAGTTTGATCTCAGCGTTTTCGCACACTAGGTGAAAATTCGAAGACGTTCTTTTCCTGAGTGTCGATGCCATAGCTAGCATGTAAACAAAATGAAATGGATTTGAGAATGAATGTTAAATGGGTTACATTGGCAGGTATCTTATTACCAGCCTGAATAAATATGCACAAGTAAGACCCCTGTAAGTGTTTTACAGAATAAATAAACTACAACGAGAGCGAGAAGATGTTTCTGAATAAAACCCGGAGTCTCTTCGTACATTAAGCTGTATAAATAATTCCTTCGGCGCCCTAGTTATCACTACGTGCTTTACTTTTGCCTTTATCAACTTGATCCTCGACCTCAGGCTCAGCGGTAGGACTTTCAAAAGCACTAATAAATGGAACACGGGGATTGTGTAGCCTTGACTCCAGGAAAACAGGCCATCTTATCAACTATAGTGACACAGAAATTAACATTCAAGTCCAATTCCACAGGACACCAAACTGTCATTCACCTTGGGTATATGATTATCAGCCATTACGCTGAATACTCGATTCTGAATACGCTGGTATATCCACACAATAACTGACAGCTGTTCAAAGCCAATCCGAGCGGGGTCGACGAAAGGGTCCCCTGTTTCCGAAACAAGGATTTGGTTTGTGAGAAGCTCGGTACATTGCTCTAGATTGCTCTTCAACTCTCCCAAAAGGTCCTGACCAATATCGAAGCTTATCTGCATACTGCCCTTTGGAGCGAGATACGTGTCAAATATAAGGAATGGTCTATTGGCAAGCGTTCCGTGCGGGTTTTCTGGCCGAGAAGAGGAATCTAAAGGGGTACTTGAGCTACCTTCGACTGGAGATATATCGACAGACATGGTGGTGGAAGCAAGGTTGTGTGCGGTTTCGTATTCGCTCCTGAAGTCCTCAACATCGAGCCAAAAAGCCAGATCGTTGTCACATCCGATTTCAGACAGAAATCGGCGAAATAGATTTCGCATCGTTGAGTCTTTGATAAAATTCTTCAGACGTTGTGCATTTGCAGGTTCCTCTCTTGGAATCTGGGTCGGGGAGCCACCTCTGTTGCTCAGGGGGAGTGACGCCATAATTGCCTCGTCCAGGCCTGCTGCCCAGCCAGCTACGACACTGCCGTGATCAGTGACTGCATAAACGGCTTCCTGGGAATAGTAGAACTCCCCGGCCGACTTGATAGACAAAAAGTATTATAAGTATAGCTAGCTCTAATATTCCAAAAGGAAACATATAGGCATTACTTACCGTTGCGTTTGTCTGTTCTGATATGACATTGTTAGGAACCTCGAACAAGGTACCTGACCCTGATCCCCGCTTAACCAAGACCAACAGTCCACGCCGTACAAATTCCGCGGCTAGTTCTGCTGCTTCTCTCAGAGAAGTAACAGTCGTATATGCAGACAACCAATCCAGTATCGATGGCGATCGTACACATGACGTGTCCTCGATTGATGAGATTTTCCCTTCCACTGGAACAGTGTTCTCCCTGAACAAAGAGGTGAGAATATCTGTTGTTTCGTTCTGGCCTATGAATATGACACTACACCAGTTCTCTTTTATTTTCTGGTATGTGAATCTTGGCCAACGTCCCGCAAATTTGCGGAAGAGACTATGAATAACTGACTGCGTAAGTTTCACCTCATCACTAGTGGTGTGGCGCGGAAGGCGTATCAGGTATGGACGGGGCATTGGCTGGGTGCTGAGGACTGCAACAAGATGGTCGACATCGGAGTCTAAACCACATCTTTCAATAAACTTCTCCAGGACACGCAGCGCCTTGGGAGTGAGCTCGTATAAGCCCCGCTTATCAAAAGTTGGAATTGTAATATTGTTCTTGGACATGACGGTGGCATCCTTTATTAAGCGCGCGTTTAGGAAATGTTGCATCACTATTATTGCCGAGCCTTCTGGGGTTTTCGTCGCAACTATCGATAAGGGGGCCGGATTAGCAAGCTCTGGCCTGATATCTGGAGAGCGAATGAGGTTCAAGGACGATAAATGCTTCAGCGCTTCCGAGCTGGAAGAGATTAGACATTAAAGTGGTCAGAATGACTGTAACGCTGTTATGTTGGATTGACAATAATACCTTGTAAATGTATTTTCATAGGATTTGAAGAACTTCTTATGCGTGGATACCCCCATTGAAATGACGAGACTTGAGAACAGGTCCCATGTATCCTGTTCCCGAAGAACATTGAACTTGGTATTTATAAACGTTATCTAAAGGGTAAGAGGAGAAGGTACCTTCTGCGTCATTGGGGCCAGTCTTGTCTTCTGAGATATGCTGGTCACATCCTGCCCAGTTTGTACTAGAACGTTGCCCTCCGCCATAAGGTTCGTCAGTATGACTTCGGTATTATTGATCTGTTGGTGAGTCGTCACACTGTCCTGTGTAGCCTTTAATCTGTGTTAATAAACGTTTGATTGTTTACGCACTCACCAGCCTTTACGTATTACGAACCAGGTATCGGGACTGCCTCAGAACCGTGTTGGAAACCTGATCGCTCCGGGTACTGACACATCCCATTTCTCATGGCACAGCATGCACGCGCGCGCGTGATTATTTGATGAGATATCGTTCGTAGGGAAATCGCACTAAATAGTACACTCGCTGTGCTACTCCAAGCTTGACGTAGAGTCGCTCTCTGACTCCGATGCGTTACTGGATATCTCATGTATCCACACCGCAAATGCTTTCCAGAGCGCTCGACCCTCTCTCCTCAGCTTTTTCTTGGCCTGGTCAACTGTATGCTCACAAAACGTGGAAGAAAGTTCCTCGTCCTTGAGTAATCGTCTAATTCCGATTATGGGATCATATGGGAGCTCCTCATAAATGGGACGCACAAAATGCATGATGCTGGTTGGCGGTGTGCACTTCTTGACGCAAGGGATATGCATGAGGTTGATAATGTCAAACCACTTGAGCCCTAATCGTCGTTGCAGTTCGAGTAACGTAACCATATTATCAGCGCCCAACTTCTTCAGTTCCTTGCGTCTCTCCAATTTCTGTGTTTTGGTCATCTTCATCTGTGTCATCCCGTCTGACCCATTGAGCACCGCATTTGAAAACAAAGGTGTTCTCGCAAGGTCATAAAATGCAGGTCGACGAATACAGCGCATCCTTGAGTGTTCTGTCCCCAGTCGCGCACATATTACCGCGCGCTCTATGTCACAAGGAATGGTCGAAATGGTCGACCAGGTGTCAGGGAAAAGGTCGTTGAAGTAACGCTGGCAGAATTTCTTGTATGACTCCATCTCATAGAAAACGGCAGCTTTCCAAATGCTACATACGTCTTTGAACGACGGTAGGTTGTAGGTAAAATCCCTGTCCAGCATATAAGTTTGCTAGTAGATGGTAAGACGGAGTGAAAGGACTCACACTGCAGAGTTCATAGTCGTCAAGAGGACTGCAAATTCATTCGCGTTTGGGGCAGAAATCAACTCGTTCCGCGGGTCCAAGAAGAACAAGTCAACACCATTTACCCTCTCAGCAGTCGACAGAACCTGGACCATTTCACCCTGATATTCGTAAGGCTTGGAGTCATGTTTACCCTTCCTTTGCTCTAAGAGCGCAGCGAAAAACGGAGACTCGGTAGCTAGACGACCCCCATACAGCTTGAAGCGCACAGTACCAATCTGCAATAGTAGGTTGCCGTCCGGGTACCAGTGCTGCGGGTGCTGAATGTATGATCCACTCGACCCAGGAAGTTCATCCATTCTCCGCCTTTCAGAAGGTGGCATTAGCAGCGAATGAAGGTATCTAGTTAATTCATTGGTCTGCCACGTTGGTGCTTGTTCCAACGATTTTGCCTGGTTTGCTTTGACCCGCTGCGCTGGTACTTTCTTCAAAGCCTTTACCTTGCTTGCTTTCGCCCGCTGAGCTGGTGTTTGTTTCGAAGAGTTCGCCTTCCTTGCTTTCGACCGCTTAGTTGGTGCTTGTTTCGAAGAGTTTGCCTTCCTTGCTTTGGACCGACGCTGCGCTGATGTTTGTTTCGAAGACTTTGCATTATTTGCCTTGGCCTGCTGCGCCGCTGGTTTCTGTTTCGACTGCGTTTGTTTTGAAGAATTTGCCTTATTTGCCTTAGCCCGTTGGGCTGGTGCTTGCTTCAAAGACTTTGCCTTGCTTGCCTTGGCCCGCTGCGCCGGTGTTTTCTTCAAAGATTTTGCCTTGTTTGCCTTCGTGCGCTGCGCTGGTGTTTGTTTCGACTTGGCCTTATTTACCGTTGCCTTTCCTGAGTCCCATAGATTTGAGCAAGCTGTTGACAAGGTTGTAGAACGTGCTCACTTACTCTTCGAGTTATTTTCTTGGCGGACCATTGAAGAGCAAATAAATGCTGATAGACTGCGGCAGAGCTGGCAAAGGGGCACTGGCAGTGAATGCGAAATGGTACACCTGTCAATAACAGACGCTCAAGAGTAATATATTCCGGTTAGATAAAGGTAGCTAGACGTTTGTACTCCGGAGATCCCAAGGATACAACAAAGGGAAGTAGTCAGCAGTTGGACAGCAGGTCAAAAGGAGGAGATGACTATCTGGATTCTGAGGGCACGCACCTCACGGGACGCATCACCTGACGAGTACGACCCCAAAGAAACGTAAAAACAAGCATCGTGGGCTGTTTTCAGATATTCTTGTATAACTTCTCTAGTGTTGGCACCGACCGCCCTTGGATCCCAGCGGTTACAGTATAGTGATCTATAGTGCTCCGGGTCTTACAAGAATGGGCTGTCAAAGCTTTTTAATACGAGACAACGACGGGATACTTCTCTTGACAAAACAATTCGAGGAATGTTCTTAAAAAGGTGTGGTGGGGTAAAGGTGGGGTATACTATGTTTGAGAAGGTGATCGTCGAGTCCTCCAAGAGTTCTCTTACATACGCGATGTGGGTAGATGGGTTCTACTACGTAGGTGCCAGGTCTGAATTGAATGACTTGCCTTTTAATCCTCCGAATCAAAGTGTCATTGGAATAAAAGTAAGTAGATATAGCAGTACGAAAAAATAAAATCTTATGTTATAAATGATACTATTCGCTACTATCGCTGTCTGATCCCGAGCTCGTTGCATCGTTGTCTGACTCTTCTGTATTAGAATTTATGTTTGTCCACTCTCCAATAGCCACCCAAAGCGCTTCAGCCTCTTTTCTCAGGTTACCCTTGACCTGGCCAATTGTATCCTTACAGAAAGTGGAAGAAAGATTCTTGTCCTCGAGTATTCGTCTAATCCCCATTATAGGATCATAAGGGAGGTCTTCCCAAACAGGAGTCACAAAAGCCATGACAGTGCTGAGCTGCGTGCATGTACTATGCTCTGTACAAGATACGTTCAGGAGCCTGAAGATGTCGACCCACTTCAGTCCCAGTCGCTTCTGTAGGTCAAGCAATGTAGCCATATGGTCGGCGCCCAACTCCATTAGCTCCGCACGCTGGTCTAGTACCTGTGACTTGATTAATTTGTTCTGTTTCGCGTCCTTTGACCCGTTTTGCGTAGCGAAAGCAAGCAACGAGGTTCTCGCAAGATCGTAGAAGGCGGGCCGACGGGCGAAGCGCACGATTGAGTAGTCGGCTCCGAGACGTACAGCGCTCACCGCGTGTTGAAGCTCGCAAGGATTTGCAGCAATTGTCAACCAGGTGTCCGGGAAACTTTCTTTGACATGGAGCTTGCAGAAGTTCTCGTACACCGGCATCTCGTAAAAATTGGCAGCATTCCAAATGTTGCACACTTTTTGTAATGTCGGCCGGTTGTAGACAAAGTCTCTGCGCAGGTAATAAGTTCATTCATAAACTACGCAAAATGTAAAAGAAAGACTCACACTCCCGCGTTCATCGCCGTCAAGAGCGCAGCAAACTCATTCCCGTCGGGGCCATCACACAACTCGTCTTTGGGGTCCAAGAAGAAAAGGTCGCTATCATCATGGGATCCCACTTTTACAGCAGTTGACAAAACCTGGTCTATCTGACTCTGATACTCATAGTCCTCTGAATGAGATACGTCCTGTCTTTGGTTCAAGAGGGCTTTGAAAAACCGAGACTCAACAGCTAGACGACCAGCGTAGACCCTGAAGCGGACGGTCCCAATCTGTAAGAACAGGTTCCCGTCCCGGTACCAGTGCTGAGGGTGTGGTGTGTACGTGTCCTCTGAGTGGCTTTCGTCGTCCAATTTTCGCTTTTTGGAAGGTGAGTTCGCGGACGAATGAGTATTGGCCGGTATGACTTTTATTTAGTTTCCTGCTTTATTTGCTAAACGCCCATGCTTGTGAGAAATGTCGCTAAATTTAAATGTTTGTCCACTTACTATTTTCCCCGGACCTTCCGCGTGCCATTGAAGAGTGAAAGATGCGCGTTGAGAGTAAGCGCCAGCAAACGAATATGGGTTCCTATTTCAACTTCCGATACGCTAACCTTTTCTGGGTAGTTACGGTACACTCGCGCTGTCCCGGCGTATAAACATTGTAGAACCGAGATTTCCTTCATACAGTAGGAATGAGATTAGCCAAATATCAAAGGTTTCTAAACCGTACATACCATGTCCCCCTCCTACCAAAATATAATTTAGGCCGGCTCCATGCAACAATTACTCAATTTATATCCACATGTAGATAATGTATACATATCCTCGTTTCATCGACCTCCCAAATCAAAAATACGACGATATTCCATCATGACACAACTATCTCCCTGATTAATCCTTCAACATCCACGACACGTCTATACTTTCCCATTCCTCGCCTCCCACGCCCACGGGACCCAGCAAACGACGAGCGAATATAAGCTCAGCACCACCATGGCCCGCAGGTCAGGAACGTACATCGTCTTCATACCGAGGTTCACCGCCCCGGTCATAACATTGGCCTACAAAGAGTCCCGTCAACCACACCGCATCCCCAAACGTATACCAAGATGAGAACGAACCAGCAGAAACACGGCAAGACTGTGCTTGTTTACCACTTCAAACAAGCGAGGAGGGTTCCCCAGCCCCGCATCCGTAGTTGTGTTATCGGTGCCTGCGTAGCCCGCAGGCCCGTCCCGCCCGGCCTGCGGGGGTGACTTATGTTTCTTATTTGAAGACGCCCGCGGCGCAGCGAATATGCCCAAGTCCAGCACTACGAGGTAGGCAAGCAAGAGTGAAGTGTTGAAAGCTGCTATCCAGAGGATATACGAGACGTTCACCTGTACCCCCGCACATCCTCGTCAGCACGGAGGGGAACATACAGAAGAACACTCACGATTCGCCGCGACACGCCCCCATTGGGGGTGTCCCACCCCCCGTCGACACGTGCCAGGCGTGTGAGACCGAGAAGGGTCCACCACATGATCGCGTGTGCACAAAGTTCGGTTGCGGTTTTGCCTATTTGGCGCGGGGAACTGAGGGAGGAGGGGACAGGCGGGCTGGGGTTGCTGTCCCGCCTTTTATGAACCTTGGTTTCAGCTGCTAGGGCCGATTGTGCACGCCGGAAGTAAGAGGGAGAGGGCGGGAGAACAAGGGTGCCCACGGAGAGGCCTAACAGCTCGATGGAAAGATATCCTACGCAAAAAAATCGTGAGCCACAGCAAAAATCGAGAAGGAAATGGAGAATTCTACCCAGTAGTGAGACGATCCCCTCCTTATTTGCACTTATTATAGAGGTGCGCGGCGCATTGAGGGCGTAAGAACGCAGCCCAAACACAGTGAGCAGAATTTGCTGCACTACAACAGGTGAGATGGGGGAACAAGGGGAAACAAAGGGCCTCACCAATTGCGACGCTTACTCCCACAGCCGAGATGGGGAGGACGTGGAAGAGTGGGTGGAGAGAAACTTGCAGAATGGGAAGTAGGGCAAGGGTGATGAAAAAATTCCAGTGCACGCCGTATTCGGTGACATGTTCCTGTAAAATTTATCATGAGCACTGCAAATTGAAAAGAAAAAAAAGCAGAGTCCATACGGGGTATTCGGTACCCTTCACAAGAAGAACGCGAACCACCCCTAAAGCGATGACAGGGAGGCATCTTTTTGTCACACTGAGTAATTTGGGGAGAAGAGGTGCATTGACATATCGTGGATCCCTTACAAGGGGGCGTGCAGAGACAATTCCTTGCGAAAAAACAAAAGAGCCTACACCTAAATCCATCTGCGCTGGTTAGCCTTTTAAAAAAAGAAGAAAATAGAATAAAAACAAAATTGAAAAATGAATTGGTGCATATATGCGCACCAATGATACCCCCAAACGTCTCGCGTTTGTCCAGCATCCTGGGGAACGCGGCACTGCTGGAGCCAATCCATATATGGTGACCGGAGATATACCGTCAAATATGCCTTGTTTTCAAGTCGACATAAAATGCATGACGCACGGAAAGGTAGTAAAAGGTGTCGGTCTTTCCTTGGATAGCAAGACCGATGCCTGATTGCCCGCCAAAACAAAATCACCAAAAACACAACATATCTGAAGACACCTTGCTGGTCACCATAAACGGTTGGCGCCAGGTGCCGGGTAAGCAGATGCAAGGGATGCATAAGCTCATGTGCGCACATAGCAAGAAGAAGAAAATAAAAAAGTGCATATGCGTACCAATGATACCCCAAACGTCTCGCACTTGGCCAGCCTTCTTGGGAACACGGGAAAGTCAACTGCAAGAATACACAACACAGTCATGAGCATCATATGCGCACGATATGTCGTCAGTGCGGGCAGTGGTTGAATTCGCCCGCTTCCTGTGTTTTCATGCCCATGGCTGGATGCCACCGGCGACGGGGGCGCGCGCGAGGGAAGTGGTGTGCCCTTCTCCGACTTTGGAATCCACAGAAGTACAGCCGTCGGTATGGCCAGCCCAGCAGCCAAATACAGTGGTATTTCTGCTGCCACCGTCATCGCCAATAACATTGGCAACACCAGCAACGCCCACGAGCCCACCAATCCCATGCTATATCCGCGAGTAAGTCGAGTCACCACGGCCGCATACAAAGATACTGATACCTGTAAATGTGACCTTAGAGAAGACGTCTTTAGATGTACACAGGTTCAGAGGTGTGCGTACCAATGCGACCAGACATAGTATGTTGATATGCGTTACAGAGGAGCCTGTTACCCCCGAGACAAACGATTCTTTGGCATGCTTGTACTGGTCTCCCATTGTTCGGTTCTTTGGCAGTGTATATGGGCCTCAAATTTGCATTAACATGTCGGCGAGATTGAAAGAAAGAAATGGTTCGGAAGTGGTGGTTACAAACGGAGAATCGGAGTCGGAATGACGCGCTCGCCGCTAGCCTACGGTGGCAACGGGTCACGTGTATGTCAGTAATTCTTAGCCCACCTTTACTAGCCTGCCTTCGACTCTATCGCTGCTTCATCAACAACCTTCGTTAACTCCCCTGCACAAGCCGTAGACCATAGTTGCAGTCGAAGGTAACTGATAAATAACTTGCGGCTAGTTAGCACTAAAATATCAGACAAGTCACTATCCCATTCGAATCTAAGATTCTATACCGGGTCTGGATGCTGTATCAGGAGAAACCTATTTACTGTTGAGTGGGAGGCTGCGACGACCAATAGTCGTGTACGGTAGTTGACCAAGCAATCGGTAGGTATAGATAAGCACTAGTAAGTCTCCGTCACTCTGGGTGACAATCTTCAATGTTTAACAATGCTCAAGCATTAAAGCGTTTATGCTTTAGTAAATGAAATTATAGTACAATGAAATCAAAATGCTCATTTTCAAAGTTATAGATAGCCTCGAGTACAGCCTAACTCAGCCTAACGTCTATCAGAGCTCAAGTTGACACTTGTATGTCCACAAAGCAGTCAGACTCACAAAGAGGAGATAAAGGAGTCAGATGTCTGCCCTTCTTTATAACAGGATGCTAGTACGTACATCGCATCTAATTCACGTTCAATTGGAGATAATTTCAGGAAATGCTAGAGTGGCACGATCATAAACAGAAATTTTTTTCGCTTGCAATCATGAGAATTCGCCAATGTCACCCGAACTGGAGCAGGTCGGAATTAGGATGCATACCTCATAGTGAAGAGAGGCAGAACTCTCGATTCCGGACTCATTTTCGAGTTTCCGTGCTTATTCCATCTCATGTGAAGAGTAGATAGACGAATTTCTGAGCACAGCCGCTTTCATATATGGACAACCACATGCTAATGGGGATGCACACCTTTATTATAACGAACCGAAGCCCAAATCAGGCTGACGCGCGATCATTAACTGCGATAAGCTCGCGTCGTTCATCAGCGTTAGATCAACATCCCGACGACATACCTTAATTGGGCGATGCAACGGTAAAAGTCCTGAGTCATTGTTTCTGGCAATATCTTCTAATGGAATCTTTCTTTATGAGGCCCATTAGGTCAAATGACGCAGTGAGGCGCGGTCCCCTCAGCCTCAGCGCAGACCAACTGGTGTGCTTCCGCCCTAAGGGCTGACTCGATATGCTACGCTCCATTTCTTCACAACTTTCAGTTCTGCTAAGTGGTCTGTCTGTTTGCGGTGCAGAATACTTTTTCATTGTATATAAACCCGCGGTTTTGAGTCAAGTGTAGTCTTCCAGCACCCACAACTACTCACCATCCCTCACAACAACTCATCTTATCCAACCAACATGCCTATCACTGTTCCATACACTACCATGCTCTCGTCAGTTCCAGTCACTCAATACGCGCCGAGGCCCAACCCTACAGTCCCCCAACCTCCTCCCATCGGGGACCGCCCAAAGTACAGAGGACACGCTCTCTATCCAGGACAACACGACATGTGTAATGCGGTGTCATACACGCGTGTCGAGCAGAGGGGACCGCCGCGCCCAACTGTCCCAGCACCACCGTCGACGGGTGACCGCCCTAAGACCTACAGAGCAAACGCTCTCCACGACTTGACAGGTTCACTTGCACGTGGGAACCCACAGCAAAGGCGCCCCGACCGCCCGACCATCCCGCCAATAACCATAGGCGACAGGCCTAACGGTACCAACCCTACACGACCCAAGGCGTGGTGAGGGAACGTCTTTGTTCAGAAAATGGATACTCCAAATATAGAATCCGTAAGTACTATTGATGGCATGTGTAAAAATATGTTTGAATCGTTTACCTGACTGGGTTCTCATGCAGATGGATTGTTTCCTTTCTTCTGCATATCCGCTCATATCAGCCCCATATTTCTTATTTTTACGAATCATAGTCCCAGAACAACCAGAATAATCCTCGATCAAGTCTTTCAACTTTTCTCTCCCCACTACGCATACCACCATATACCCATCTATCATCCGCAACGACGCTGCACAGACTTTTCGCTCTCGAGTCTGCTTACTTACAGTTTATTTTAACTTTAATTTCTTATTCGCGCCTTGCTTCTTAGTCTGTAGACCCTTCTCGTTTTGCCGACTTGCATCTACTGCTACCCTTCTTGCATATTTCACGTCTTGTCTCGTTTACCATATCCAACTCATTAGTAGAATACATAATCGCGTCGTCTGTTATCCATCCAATTATCCCCTTACCCTAACTAGCCCATTGACCAATACCATACCCCCATCTGTCTCAGTCCGTAGACAGGCATTGCAGCCATGTATGACAGTACTCTGAGTTTTAATTGCATTACAAGTACAGACGAGTCATAGCAGACTAAAATACAGCAAAACTTACAGCGAAACAGCCTGGCCCAGCACCGCGCTTCTACGTACCGCATCCAAGAGACGATGGTTGCGAATCGCGTCGTCGATGTCCGCGTACTGCTGCTCGTCTCCAGCCGCATACGCCTCCCAGGCGGCGCCCAGGATGCCGACCGCCTCGCCTTCCGGCCGCTCAAGCGCTACCTCCTCGCCGTTCAAGAACACCTTCGGGATACTGACGTTCATGAACGCGCTCGTCTCCGACTCCAAGCTGAGCACGCCATCCTCGCCGTGGATTTCCCACTGAAGCGCCTTGCGCCCGGGCCCGCTCTTGTAGCCCTGCCGCCACACAACGGTCGCAATCGCCCCGGACTTGAGCACACCGGAGAAGGAGAAGTGGTCGTGCGCGGCTGAGGGGATGCCCTCCTCGACGACAGCGCCATCGGGCCCGAACACGGTCGCGGTGGGGTACGCCTGACGGGAGATGCCGGTGACTGTGTTGAAGTCGCCCAGGACGAAGGTCAGCGGATCAAGCTGGTGACCGAGGCCGATGCTATAATTCGTTACGCCTGCAGAGCGATTGCGATGAGTAAGGAAAGGGAGGGGCAGACTACAGCGAAGAGAATGCTATATGTACCGTTTGAAGTGTCCAATGCGTATCTGGTCTCATCAATGATCCACGGAGCCCATATTTTCGCTTCTCGCCCCGCTACTGCTAACTGGTAAATATTAGTTAGCCGATTTACGTGGGAAGCCTCATTCTCATCCAATCGACGTACGAGAGTCGTAGAGCGCACAGGCCCGATAGCACCTGACTGCACCAGCTCCTTCGCCTAGATAAGATCAAGCCCGGGGTTTGAAGGTTAAGTGAATGTCGTACTAAGATCCAATTTTAACTCGGACTCTCACCTTCTTTATCGCAGGAGAATTGCGTGCTTGAAGCCCAATAAACGTCTTCACGCCGTGCTCCTTCGCCGCCTCTGCAATGTCTAGCGTGTCCTGCAGCCCACGGCCGGCAGGCCACTCCAGGAAGAAATTCTTCTTCTGCGCGATGACAGGCAGGATCGTGTCTTTGTGCATGAAGGCCTTCACAGAAACGACAACCAGGTCGACGTCCGCATCAGCTGCGACCTTTCCGCTGTCCCCGTGGTACGCCTTTACGACATGACCAACTTGCTTGCCGTACTTCTCTGCAGAGGCTTTTGCCGAGGCCTCTGATGTTGTGGATACGGCGACTAGCTCATATTTACTTTGCAAAGACGGCTGGATGAGTGAGGGACCGAGCACGCTGGCTGCCCAACCTTTGGCAGATAGACCGACAAAACCTACTTTGATCGGAGAAGACATAGTTAGTGCGAGAGAAATTCAGACCATTACACGACAACTTCAGTTCAACTTATATTACTTGCATCAAGTTTGGACGGAGTTCTACTACCGGTGCCTGCCTAACGCGTCACTGCTTTGCCGTAAATAATCGAGGCTTGACTAAGGCTCCAGAATTGCGTAAGGATAACGGAGGAAATGTCCTAAAATAGGTACTTAAAACAATGGAAGTTTCAAATTTCAAATTTCAAGGTCATACAAGACAAGTCTAGGCGAGGAACCTCGAGAAATAGATTAAGACCTTTGTTATTTCGCATACAGATCAGTGAACCTGCATCTCCTTCTTTTCACAGAGGATTTTGGTCATCAATAGGGTTTAATACAAATAACGGCTATACATTCACAGAGCAATTGAGCAATAGAAGAGTGCTATGGGAAACTAATGGAGAAACATTCGGGCACATGGCGATGTTTCAACTTGTAGCGCTGGTAAAGTACCTGTGTAATAAATGTCAATACTTTGTGGATATGGGCTAAGGTTCCAGGGCCTCATGCAAGCCCCACGCTAGACTTTCAAATCTTCACCCTCATCAGACAAAACCTTACAAAGCTCAAAGAAGGCGATTTCAATTTGGAATCGCGAAAAGCGGAGCTCACGTGTATTTCATCACGCAATTACTTCATCTCCATCGATAAAATATTAATAGGAGAGCGAATTCATTTGCCTTCTTGTCTCTACCCACAACATCTCCAAAATGTCTAACACTCTTCCTCCTCTCCCTTACGCCTACAATGCTCTCGAGCCCTATATCTCGGAGGAGATCATGACTCTCCACCACACTAAGCACCACCAAACCTACGTGAATGCGTTGAACGCCGCCGAGGCGTCGTACGCCAAAGCCTCGACTCCCAAGGAGCGCATTGCTCTTCAGGCCGCTCTCAAGTTCAACGGAGGAGGTGTGTAGTTAATGGCTTAATCAAGGGTCAATGTTTCTTATCACCAATCTAATTCAGGACACATCAACCACTCTCTTTTCTGGAAGAACCTTGCGCCGTCTGCTGCCGCTAACAAGGGCAACGGCGGTGTCCTCAAGGACGGACCTCTCAAGTCTGCCATCGAAAAGTCGTTCGGCTCCCTCGAGAACTTGAAGAAGGAGTTCAACACCACCACCGCCGGTATCCAGGGATCTGGCTGGGGATGGCTTGTAAGCATGTCCCAAATCCATACAGAGTTCATAACTCACAGACGATAATAATAGGGCGTGAACCCTACCACCAAAGCCCTTGAGATCACGACCACCCCCAACCAGGACCCTCTCCTGACTCACGCCCCTGTCATCGGTGTCGATATCTGGGAGCACGCCTTCTACCTCCAATACAAAAACGTCAAGGCCGATGTAAGTCACTCCATCCTCTTTTTATTCAACTCACTAATCAATCCTCCGCATCAAGTACCTTACCGCGATCTGGAACGTCATCAACTTTGAGGAGGCCGAGTCCCGCTACCTTGAGGCTGTCGGCGGCTCCAAGCTCTAAATTCAACCCGAACAATTGTACATGTACTTATACTTGAATTGAAGAAGATTAGCCACGTATTGATCCATTGGGGCTTGCGATGAATCTAAGACGAAGACGCAACAGAAAATGAAGCGCAGCTCTTGAGCTTATCAACCGGCAAGAGTGGTGCCTTTGATTAACCGGAGATGACAGGGTCGTTTGACCACCGTCACGGCCTGATCCTCTTCGTCAGCGCAATAGAAGTCGTCATCATGCTTACTGTCAGCTTAAACATATCTACATACAGTCGTCATGCTCATAATGCATAAGCTCGGTTCCCATGAAATATCTATGCATTATGAGATTTATGCGGAACGACAATTGTGACATTGTGACTACGTTACGTTACATAATCTACTGCCTGCGAAAGAACCCTTGAAGAACCCATCGATCTTCGTCTGCTTAGACTGCCTTCCCTGTTCCTTTGCTAAATGTACCCTATACTTCCGCAGAAGACGAGAAAGGCTGAGAGAATCCTCGTAGTTCCCATGCTCTATGCACAGCCCCTCAAGCTTCTGGCAGAGACCAATGACTTTGGTATATCTTTGGACAGTTGGGCTGCTTTTGAGGTTTGCAGTGCTGGTATGGTGCTGTATTTGGGCGAGGTTTACGCGTAGGAATGTGAGGCATTGGTGGTGCATGTATCAATAGTGTAGCAATAGTGGTTTTTTTGCTGCTGACGTGTCGCTTTCTCATAAAATCAAATGTTATGTCTAAATGCACATAAAATAAAACATAAAAAGGCATCTCAATGTGCCAAAAATTGAGTTTGACCCCACATCATAATGCATAATTTTCCCAAAAAGTCTATGCATCATGCCGTATGAGAAAATGATGCATAATCCCCGCCTCCCGAGCTCGTTCCCGCCCAAATCCTATGCATTATGACATATATGCATTATGAATATATGCATTATGAAAATGACGACTGTAGACGACATTTCTAATGGAATCTGGATCTAATGGGAAAGCCCCTTCGAGCCGGAAAGCCCCGCGGGTTCCCACGCTCCAAAACTCCTGCCGGGCTGTCGAGCACTGCCGACAATCCGTATTTAGCACAGAAATAGATGCTAAGTAAGAAGTTTGCGTTTTCTACAAAGGAGTCTTGAAAGGGTCTTTCAAATTGAAATAGTAGAACCCAAGTAGAACCTCAAAGGAAGGATGCCGCATTAAGCGCCTCTTCTGGAAGAAGCGGCAGAGGAGTCAGATTTTATATGTCACGGTTTCTCGGAGACCCCAAGGAGACCCAGGGTTTCCTGGCAATAGGATTGTCCCTAGACCGACGTTAAATCCAATTAGCAAACCCACAACACACATAACAAATTAGATGAACTCAGTTGAAAAGATTGTCGTTTGAGCAACGTTTGATATCCTATACATTCGGATGTAGGATAAGCAACCAAGTAGTTGCAGGGTGATTGTCATGTCCGAGTCGCTGTTCAAATATCCTACTTCTAATCCTTCAAGTTTAGTTTATTTTCTGAAACTTATTTTCAATGTTCAGATTCTGTACCGCCTGATAATTAGAAGACAAACAGATCCTGTGCTATTACTATTAGATCCGCTTATACCACTACTTGGTATTACGATTAACTTTGCATGCGTTGCCCACGTGTCGAGAAGTGTCATCCTATTCCTAGTAATGAAACCTCGCCAATACTCAGGGTTAACTTCAACAGATCGGGCCAAAGCATCACGCTTACAAGTTACATACATTGATTTTCAACTCCGCGGCTGGTAAGTGTTCTGAGAAATTCCCATCTCTCTCCACCTTAAAACCTATATTCACGGCCTTGAGAAAACGCCACACGTGGGCCATGAGATTGTACAAGTCCTGGTGACTCATTTACGTAGTCCATCCAGTACTCTTTTACTGCAGCAGGATGACGGGAGAAAAAAATCTTTCAATCAATGTGTCCGGTACTGCCACTGCAGAGCATCATTAGTCCGAAACAGACTTCTCTAGCAGTCCTCTGACATTTGTTCATCGCAACCATAATCCGCTTGCTTGGTCTAAATACCATCCATCATCGCTATCGATCATGTTTTCGAGCTTTCAATGCCCGTGAAAGTGTCGGGACTCGGCTGCCCCTGGCCCTGGGCGGTAATATAACTAGTACAGCGCAGCGGCTTGCGGATTGCTCTTGTTCCCAACTCCCATCTTATGTCGCTCCGCTGAACAGCCTGACTGGACAAACCGGACGCCCAACAAGGTAGTGTCTCCGCATTGTTCTTGATCACTCTTCCAGCGCATTGACATTTTCCGTAAGCGAGGGCAGGGTTTATTTACGGCTTGCCATGCACACCCTCAGTGTTCTCTGTCTCCCGGTCGAAGTCATGGAAGAATGCTTCAGGCCGCTCGCCTCTCACGACCTCTTTAATGTCATTTACGTCTGCAGGACGTTTGCGCACGTCGGACGCCTTCTGCTGTATCGGACCATCTTCCTGAAAAGCGATGGGCAGCATGCACGGCACACCATCTCCTTCCTGAACCGGAACAGCACGGTTGCTGCAAAAATCTCGTGCGCAGTTCTGACGACGGTTCCGCCGTTTGCAGATCCGCCGTGGATCAACCCCGAATTCTTCAAAAGCTCGGTTAATTTGCGCTCCCTCGAGCTTCGCGGGTTCCCCTTCTCTCGCCCAGATGATCAGAGTAGGTTTATTTCAGTGCTGCGGGACCGGTGCACCAAATTGTCGTCTTTCATATATCGTCCCGGCGTGGTGGAATTTCCAAGAAGGGGGTTTGAGCTCGATGGATTGAAGCAATTTACGTGGCAAAGCTCAATGGGTACGCTTTTGTTCTTAGAATGGATTATCCTATTGACTGTATAACTCAGGGACAATAGATTTAAAGCTGGAGCCTGTCCTAACCGCAGCTATTCAGTCGTTGACATCCATATCTTTCGAGGGCATGGTTGTCCACAGGACGGATAGGCCGTACGACTCTTTTTTGAAGCTTCATTTTCCAAATCTGTCAACATTGGCGCTCGGTTCGTTAATACAGACTAACACACCAGATCGAACCAACGAAATGATCACGCAATTCATTCTGGCTCATGAGAGCATTGAGCATCTTTCTTTAGGACGGCGCCGGTTCAACGATATGTTCTTCCAGTTTCGCGAGGCTCTCCTCACTCTCGATTCACTGCCCCTGCTCAAATCGCTCGAAGGCGTTCCTGAAAACGTCGTTGCACTATTCAGACGAGAGGTAGCAAGCCTTGATCATATCACATCCCTTTCTCTCTTCTGTTGCTCGCTCAGGGACTACAGCCCTGTTAAAGAGATGCTCGAGCTCTTCAGGAATGCAGAGGCTGAAGGTGACACCCAAAGAAGGCTATCCAGTGTAACACATCTCCGCGTCGACTTTGACGTACACTTTGACCACAGAATGCCCACCAATGTTACCCAGTTTAGCGTGCTCAAATTAATGTTCGAGCTCGCCGGTCTATGCCCTTCCGTTACATCCTGGGCCGGCCGCCTGCTTCCCATGCCCGCGGTACAGTCTACTGTCTCCCTCGCATCGTTAATGAACACCTGCTAACCTTTTGTATTGTCCTATTTTAGGACACATTGTCGAGGATGTTCGAGCCATTCGAACACCTAGAAAGCATTCTGCTTCCGCACCTGTCATTCCTTTATGTCCACCCTACCCCCCTCGATTACTTTATCCCTGTAGCCGCTAAGCGCCGGACGCTGCAGCACATAATCTCCAGCAGGCCACAGTACACGGAACTGGAGTACACCATCTACGCTTTGCTGCGCGATGAAGATGGCGAACTTGAAGCTGTCGATGTATCGACTGCCTATGATATAACAGAAGCTGATATCTATGACCCAACTTACCCATTTCATTACTGAGGCATATTACATATGCCTCCGCGCACCGCTGACGTTGCGCTGCGCACTGCGTGCACACCTTCTGACTAATTAATCAACTCCTACATCTTGCTACCCTATCTTCGACATAATTTCTCTTAACACTAATACGTACTCATCGTACTAATATTATTCCGACCTATGTATTACTATCAGCTGTTATCCCGTAGTAGTGTATTTCTCATTTGTATTCCAAAACGGCTCCCATCGTGTGGTTTGACCCAGCTAATAATAACTTGCAAAATTCAAAGCGACGTTCTAAAGATAGAACATCTTTTATTTTGGACTATAGTCAGCAATGATCTTCATGCGGAAGGCTGTTGTGGAACATTATCGTCAGTCAAACTACAGTGTACGTGCCATGATATCTCATGTATTAAGTGTGTCAGCGACTCACTGACGTGCGATTTGGAGACCTACTTAGATTTAGTGCACATCGCGTCATGATATGTCATTTCCAGGGGTTCATTTTAAAGAGGGGATAGCATGACAATATCAATACTTCAAACAACTTCAAAGCATATGTATCAATCAGCTTTAACCGTTCGAGAGTCTAATTCCAGGGGTTAGTATGTAGTACCTCACTTGCTCAACACCACATATCCAACTCATCAGACAACCGGAACAAGGCGTGTGCAGTAGATTGTTTCAAAACTACATGGCCGCCTGTATCTCTAAAAACCTTTTGTATTTATTTAATTATTTAATTAAAGTCTTACGGTAGGTATGCCATGTGTGGTAAGTAACACTGTCCGAGTGGGTAATTAGTTCTGTCTGTAAGTGCAATGGCTCTCAGACATCATTATCATTGCAGCGATGGATCTGATAAGTGCTCTAGCTGAGTTATCAGCTGCCGTTTAGTATTATTTGGGTTATTTCAAGACGACGATTGTACCGGAGCATTGATTTCTCTCTTTCAATTATGTTGTACAAACGTTGTATGTAGAGATATACTTTTGACTTTCTCGTTTTATGTAGCCGGACTTTCCGACTCCGAGGTCTCCATGTCTGAAGTGATGTAGTACAACATGTCAGACGTTCTTGCACCATTTGACAGCTATAAAATTGACGACAAGAGCACTGCAAGGTCACATTGATCAAGTCACTTTTTAATGACAGATATGTAGCACATCCTTCTGTTAAGCTTTCTATAACATCGAACCATCAATTAATAGTGGTTTAATGTTCAACCTATGCATACTTACTCGTAAATTCGGGATAAGTATGCCAAAGAAGATTTCCCGTTCCTGATATTTTCTTCAAGAGGATTCCGAGGATATTGCTCACGTCTATGAACTCAGTGATGTCTGAACGCTCGGATCAGCATCATAGGCGCTAAGATTTGGGCGATTGTTCAAGCCTCAAACTTGGGCACTTCAGAGTTCATCATTGCTCAAATCATGCTCATGCGGGTCCAGTACCGCCGTTTTCTTCGGATATCCCCGAATAAACGAAGGAATCCGGCGAACTTTGAATCTTTCATCAAAAAATCACGCGCGGGCGGGCACGCTGTGCCTTAAGAATAGGGTGCATGACTCCAAGCGATTGGATTTTCAACACGGTTTTGAAGCGGCCCCGATAGCCTGGTTTTTGACGCGTATAGGCTGGTGAGTGTTAATGCGCAGGAAATCACACGTCTACTAGCGCAGCTTAAATACGTGTCTTTTAAAGTACTTCAAGGCCATACGGAGCAGTGTGACGACTCATCGCCAAATCAATAAGACTGACGCCAATCTGACGAACCCCATGGCGGAGAGCAATGTTCTAGTACAAACTGGGCAAGATGTGACAAGGATACTTCAAAAGACAAGACTGGCCCCAATGACGCAGAAGGTACCTTCTCCTCTTGCCCTTAGATAACGTTTATAAATACCAAGTTCAATGCTCTTCGGGAACAGGATACATGGGACCTGTTCTCAAGTCTCGTCATTTCAATGGGGGTATCCACGCATAAGAAGTTCTTCAAATCCTATGAAAATACATTTACAAGGTATTATCAATCCAACGTAACAGCGTTACGGTCATTCTGACCACTTTAATGTTTAATTTCTTCCAGTTCGGAAGCGCTGAAGCATTTATCGTCCTTGAACCTCATTCGCTCTCCAGATATCAGGCCAGAGCTTGCTAACCCAATCCCTTTATCGATACATGCGACAAATACCCCAGAGAGCTCGGCCTCTGTAGTGATGCAACACCTTATAAACGCGTGCTTAATAAGGGATGCGACAATGCCAAAGAGTATTGGCAATCCAAACTTTGAAAAGCGTGGTTTATATGAGCCTACGCCCAAAGGTCTGCGTGTCCTGGAGGAGTTCATTCAAGTATGTGGCCTAGACTCAGATGTCGACCATCTTGTCGCTGTCCTTGGGACCCAGCCAACGCCCCGTCCATTTCTGATACGCCTTCCGCGCCACGTCACTAGCGATGAACTGATACTTACGCAGTCAATTGTCCATAATTTATTCCGCAGATTTGTCGGACGCTGGCCAAGGTATACACATCAAAAGACAAAGGAAAACCTGTCCGGGATTGTATTTATGGATAAGTATGAAGCAGCAGACGCTCTCAAGCCCTTGTTCAAGAAGGACGCTGTTCCATTGGAAGGGAAAATCTCATCAGTTGAGGACACAAGGTGCTTACGGTCGCCATGGATACTGGACTGGCTGTGTATACATTCAACTGTCACTTCTCCCAGAGAGGCAGCTGAAGTGGCGGCTGAATTCGTCCGACGTGGACTGTTGGTCCTGGTCAAGCAGGGATCAGGGTCAGGCACTATGTTCGAGGTTCCTGACAATGGCATTTCGGGAGACACAAACGCTACGGTAAGCAATGCTTGTGTGTTTCCAATGTTAGCTGTACTCATACACATTTTGTCTGTCCAGTCGGCCGGGGAGTTCTATTATTCCCAGAAAGCCGTTTACGCAGTCACTGACCAGGGCAGTGTTGTAGCTGGCTGGACTACAAACATTGACGAGGCCATTATAGCGTCTCTTTCTCTGCGAAACGGAGGCGGACCCCCGATACCAAGAGACGAGCCTCTTGACCCCGCGAATGCGCAACGTCTGAAGACTTTCATCCAAGATCCAACGATGCGCAGCCTATTTCGCCGATTCTTGTCTGAAATCAGATGTGACAATGATCTAGCTTTCTGGCTCGACGTCGAGGACTTCAGGAGTGAATACGAAACTGCACACAATCTTGCCTCCACCACCATTGCTGTCGATCTAACTCCAGTGGAGGGAAGTTCAAGCACTCCTTTAGAGCCCTCTCCTCAACCAGAGAGCCAGCACGGAACACTTGCCAATAGACCATTCCTTATATTCAACACGTATCTCGCTCCAAAGGGCAGTATGCAGATAAGCTTCGATGTTGGTCAGGACATTTTGGGAGAGTTGAAGAGCAATCTAGAGCAATGTACCGAGCTTCTCACAAACCAAATCCTTGTTTCGGAAACAGGGGATCCTTTCGCTGATCCCGCTCAGATTGGACTTGAACAGCTGTCAGTTATTGTGTGGATATACCAGCGTATTCAGAATCGAGTATTCAGCGTAATGGCTGATAATCATATACCCAAGGTCAGTGATAGTTTGGTGTCTTGGGGATAACGTTGGGATAACGCTGATTTCTGTTTTGGTCCAGTTTATCAGATGGCCTGCTTTCCTGGAGTCCAGGTTACAAAATCCCCGTGTTCCATCCATTAGTGCTTTAGAAAGCCCTATCGCTGAGCCTGAAGTCGAGGTTAAAGTTGACAAAGGCAAAGGCAAAGCGCGTAGTGATGACTAGCGCGACGAAGGAAATGTTAATACAACCCAATGTACGAGAAGACTTCAGGTTATGATGGCGTATTCATCACACATCCGCAGGACTCCATCCAGATTCCATCTTCCCGCTCTTGTTATTGTTTATCTATTTTGTAAAAAGAATTGTAAGGGGCTAATTCGTGTATTTATTCAAATGGGAGTAGTGAGATTGATGAATGGGCAAGTCAAGTCAGCTCATGTTATCAAATAAGTGAACGGTGATGTATCCCCCAAAGAGACTGATTGAGATGTTTGTATGCGTAAGAGACCTATACCACCAGGAATTGTACAGACAATGCTACAGTTGACTGTGCTTCATAGACACATACCATTTTACTTAGAGGCGGCAGAACGGAGTCTCGCAAACAGTAAAACAGCGGACATCGTCTAGAGTAGTGAGGTCCAACACTGTAGCCTGGTTCAACAGAAATGTGATTAATCATGAAGTGAAGTATGACCATAGCCTGCTATGCTGGTGGAACATAATTAGTTGTACATTACATAAAAATGCCTGAGTGTAGTAATTGGTTGTACAAATCTCGCCTGGAGCACGAAACGCTATGCTGAAACCATTTTGCGGGACATCAAATTCCCTGCTGTGGGGGACGATGTTAGTGGTTCTTAGATTTGAGATGAGGGAGGGACTAATTACCTTTGAAATTGTCGGCGTCCGAATTATCTCCAGTTCGGACCGCCTCGACCCCTTTCCAGAAACCATCACCGAAGTTGCTTTGCCTCAGAACTGCCTCACTGATACCACATCCTTGCATATCCCTGAGTACGTCTGCCCAGGCTCCCTCGAGACCGGATGACGCCTCAAAGACACCGTCACTGCTCACGCCGACATGAGCAACATGCTTGAAAGATAGAGGCGCAGGAGATGATATGAGGGAGCGAAGGGATTTCGACCTAGTGGCGAAAACGCTCTTCGTTCCCCGTCCCTTCTTGCCCAATTCTATGTTACGTGGAAGGTACAGTTAATCAAGCGCTTATACGTAGGTTAAGGCAAGATACCTACGACCTCCTCCAAGTTGAGTTATTACTTTCCTTCCAAAAAGTGTGGCCTCGTCGTCGTCATTAAACAGGAAGCCGTACTGTCGCGTCTGAGAGATTGACAGTTAGTTGAAGGCATTTGTGTATGGAAGAAAGTCACTAACCCGGCCTTGGAATACGTGGAAAAAGGGCCGGTCCTCCACGTAGTGGAAATGTTCAGGAAATTTGAACATCCACACTGTCCGTCCTGTCTCATCATCAGCAAGACGGAACCAGTGCTTCTCGGCGTCGCTGACGCCTTGGGCAATCGAGTACGGCGTATCCACATCACGCCCGAATGTCAGAGTGCCCTTCCAATGTGAGTAGACCCACTGGCTGTCCTTCACGTTGAGCTTCGTATGATACACACGTGCTCCTGCGACTGCGAGGACAGTGTATGGGACCTGCTCGAGTCCCGAGAGCGAACCATTTCGTTCTGCCCCTCGTGTGTTAGATGAGGAAATCGAATCCATCGACATGTTTGAATCGGGACCTGGGTATCAAGTAGAGTATTAGAACGAGCCGCAGAAAGGGGAGATTGAAGACGCCTGTCGGAGGGGAAGGGGACGATAAGACGAGAGCACGGAATCAACGAGGGAGGCCAAAGTGGGATGTTTATCCATCGCAGAGTTTAAAGCCACTTTGTTGGAATGATTTCATCGTGGCCTCCTCGCCCTCTCCACGCAGCCATCGAAGGGAGAGATCATGCATACAAAACGGCCTGGGTGAGATAACCAGGGTGGCCGCCTGGCTGCCTGTCCCCAAAGGTGACGCTTTTCGGGTCAAGAGCTCCTTTCTAGGCAAGAACACGAGGCGTGGGTCACCTCAAGGCGCTTCCGAAGGCCCGACCGAGCCAGGATTTGAATTTGAACGCACTCAAAGGGTTTGTGTCTGTGAAGTTCTGGAGCAACTTCCGATGGCCTGCTATGCCACAGACAAGATATAGACGACCGTTTGTGATCGTATCCGGAAATCGCACGTCATCTAGAATGTAGTACGTCAGGATAACACTGCTGGATAGGCCGGAATTAGGCCCTGCTGGGAATGCGTAGACAAGCCTATAGTCGAACTGACCGTCATAAAAAATAATAGTAGGCTTCGTCCCGTGAAGTTATTATAAATGAGACTCACCCAACGCATTGTTTCCGGTGGCTTATACAGTGTATTTATGCGCATATATTCACTCCTTGTGACTTGCTATTCGTTCCGCTTATCGATATTTCGATACTACGAGGGTCTTAGGTCCACCGTGTCAGCAGCAGAACCAGACGCATACATAGAGCAAAGAGAGTCTAGCACAGGTAGAACAAGACCCCCGACATAGTAGAGCTTAGATTGCGACGATTACAGTGACGATTCGAGATGTTAGGCCAATCCTCGGATTATATTCGAGGCCTGTCTTTGGGCCTGTTCGTTTAAGACTTACTAAGTTGCAGTACACCCGTTCGCATACGGTTTAAACTTCATTGTATACTCGACGTCGGTTTGAAATGAAATGATAGAAGCAGTTATAGAGAGATATCCACTGTTTTTGACCAAGGAGTTCATTAAAGTATACATCGCCAGACGTCAGACGTAAACCCTTTCAAGGAGAGAAAGATGGCTTATGTAAGGTAATGAACCTTTCAACGTTTGCCGAGGCCGGCCGGTGGTAGTTTCCTTGTCGCCGACCAAAATCTTAACGGATTTCGCCGGTGGAACAACTCGCGAATCCGGCAAGAATCGTAGTACTCCTTATTCCAAAAAAGCCAATTTTTCTCGACAAATTTAGAGGGTTTTTTTATGACACAAAATGTTGCCATCGCGTACAAATACAAGATGTAGTATAGAAGAAGAATAGATTTAAGAATACATAATGAGTGAAGGTGGATTGGGGAGTAATGAAAGTGTATTGTCCGTGTCTCGTAGAAGTGTCATGTCATAGTGTGCTCTGCTGGCTTTCAAGCCTTCCAAAATCAATCATACGAGCTGCGGCTATCCCTACGCCTGTCCTTCGATAAGCCGGAAGCTCGTCAAGGCTCTCTGTCTCCGCATCTGCAGAGTACATGGATGCTCCCCTACCGTGACTGGAAGTATTATGCAACCGTGTATAGCTTAACCTTCTTGCCATCGAACTTTCCGCAACAAGCTTGTCATGAGAGCGGTTGGAGTCTGGTGGCTGCGTGGATGCGAACATCTGTGGCGACGAGTATTCGTCTACTCTTCTTGGTGTCTCGCCTGCGTTACTAGGTGGAGGAGTACTATTCCATGTCAGAGGCGAAGGTTGTCTCTGAGAGCCATTACTTTGAATATACAGCGGAAGTTGCATGGCGCCTCTGTCATTTCGATTGCGAGTGACATCTGGTACGAAGGGCTCGTCTATTGTACGCCGTTTGCGGGGTACAGGTCGGCGGTCACGTTTCCGAATTAGGCAGCAAACTAGAATAATTGACTGCACAATAATGGCGACGCCGAGGATGATGAAGCCAGCCAGTATTCCGGTATTGAGACCACCACCACCACTGGGCTTAGTCGAAGGAGTACTGCTATTATGTAAGTCGGTGGATAAACAGTGTCGCAGTGAGTTTTGGGCACTCACGTTGCAGTAGCAGTCTGTGTTGATGATGGGGAAGGAATTGCCAGTGGTGATGTAAATGTAGGGATGCTTCCAGCAGGGCTTCCCAGCGTCGAACTCGGGCTCGTAGTGGACAAGCAACTGACTATGTCATCGGTCCCAAATGATACAATATATTGCGTCCTGCCAGCCGTCCCGTTGCCTCGGGCATCGCCTCCCACAAGAAGAAGTGTGGTCCCCCCGCTAACAGATGGTGTCCAAGTAAACCCCAAGCCTTGTGATGGAACTGAAGTGAGCTCCCCTTGCGGGATAGTGAACGATTGTCCTCCCGGGATAACACCCAGAAACGTGGCAGCTCTATACGAAGCATGAACATTCGTCAAACGTTTGCGTGAGCTTAAATTTGCACGCACCCTTGTACTGTTGTTGGGTCATACCATATTCGCATGTCCTGACACTGAACAAGCTGGTTCTCTGGATCGGTGTCGAAGAAATAGTCGTAGTTGACGGAGGTCGTAGAGTCAAAACACGACCCATCATTTGAAGGCTGCACCATCGTTGCGACACTAGTGCCTCCAGAACCAAATCCTGTTGAGTCACTAACCTGACAACGCAAAAATATTAGTACCAGGATATATTCCCCAAGCTAAAATCATACTCACCACCGCAATAAACTGCGAATCTGTTGGGTGTGTTAATTGAAACTCGACTTCGTTCTGGCCATCTGAAAAGGGCACATCCAATATTTGGCGGGGTTCGATACCGTTAGGGAGCGGAGGTGCACCGAACGGAACAATTAGAAGGTGATAAGGTGGAACCCCATCGTCTCCCGAGATAGAAATTGATACGTTTCCGCACTGCGTAGGAGCTTGTTGGAAGGACCATGAATATGCGTAAACTGAGTGCAGGAAGGAGGTTATTGCGATTAGGCGGAATATTTGTCTCCTGTTGCATGAGGACGACGAGGATAACATAGTGGAAGGAGATGGGAAACCACAGGTTCATGTTGGATTTTCTTCTTCGCGCCTGTGCATAAGTGATAAAGCTGAGGAGTTTGGCGCCCACGGATCACTCGAGGCCTTGTTCCATATTTGTACAATGCCATACGCGTCTTCCTGGTCCCTAATGATAACACGCGTGTAGCTGCTACAAATAACCAACCAATGGCGAGAGACCTACATTGTTCCCTGTTACCCGGCCAGGCAACCGTGAAGTCCTGCATCCGCTAGTCCGCGTGCTGTATGTCTCAATATGTCCATATTGACGGTCGAATAGCTCTAACAGGAAATATTTACTCAGTGTATGTGATGCACACCAAAGGCACGCCTACTCTTTTGCCTCCATATGTACATGTAGCTAACATTCGGCGCTCCAGCCCCCGACGTCTGGTCCAGTGGTGAAAAGGGCCTGGTATTTGCCTGTGTTCAGCGCTCAAGCGCTCAAGAGCTGGCGGGGTCTCCCTAACTTTGAAAGTGAAAGATAGATGGCAGTTATATGCCGTACAGAGTAGAGCAGTGCTGATGTCCACTACAGTAGTCGCAGCAGATTAGGTCCATGATAAAAAAGAAAAAGAACGTTGAGTAGGCGATAGGACATAGTCCCGGATTATGACGGCAGAATGACGGAAATTCGGGGACTGCAGGGCGCGAGGGAAACCTCTGTGAGAACTTTTTCGGCATTAACCGATGCCGAACCCTAGCCGATACTAGTTACTTTGTACTTTTGACTTGTCCGAGCTTGTCCGTTGCCTGTCCGTGCCTTGTCTGTCACCGTCAATGCGGTCCCGAAATGCATTGCCTAGATGATAGCCGTGAAGGTATGTGTACTAACCTTAGAAAATCTGCGGCCGCCGCTGTTCATTAATAACGTCTTAATACCCTGACTACCGTTGTTATTTCATGAGTTAACCTGGCGTTGTGGCACCGATCACAGAGGTCACAGTGAACTCGGTCATCAGCTACTATTATGTTGTAGTCGGGTACACGTACTGTACTAGTATCTGTTCTAAATATTTGGTGTCAGTGCCGTGACCAGCGTATTTACGGTAACGTTCAGGTGGAAGTATTATTCACCGCAGAGAGTCTGTCGGAATTACGCGGATTAGCTTAAGAGCCTCAAAACTTGTACACTCGGCGAGGGTGTAGCGGGAGAAGACCAGTAGAGGTACACGAAGCAGACTCCCCGTCCCACATCTAAAATTTAGCAAAGCAAATGTTTATTTACGCTCCAATAGCGCTGTAGTGTCTGACTGCTGTTGTCATGCTCGCAGTTACATTGGTATAGAGCCGAGGCTGTGACAAGTAATATTAATATACTGCATTACTATACCAAGATGAAGGGTATATCCGCAACACCAGCAGTTGACATGTCTCTTTTTTGAACTAGAACCGCGTACGCTTCTGGAAGAGAATGGGATGCATGCGCAGTCTGCTGGTAGAAAATTCTAACCTTTAGCTAGTTGAAAATGTTTTCCATGAAGCTCTATAAAGACAGGAAATTTGTAGATTCTCAGCAACTCAGCCCACTAGATACACCCCGATGACCGCTCTGCTTCCCTTCATTATATCGTTCTTCGTCTGCTGCGTCGCAGCACTTGACCCCGGACTCTACTATATCTATGCACAGGCAACGAACCGCCCGATCGGAGTGAGTCCTGCTACTGGACATGTTGTAGAGATGCTACCACTTGGTACGACTCCCGGAAAGGTAAACAATTTAGAGTGGAAATAAATAACCTTCTGACCCCTTTTATTAGTGGCATGTCCGGCCTGCGGGATACGGGGTTTCTAACACCTACAACATCACACACGGGAACGACTACCCACACGCCGTTAACGGGCTCGTCCAACTATCTGCCGGCCCCTATATTACATGGGACCTCTTGCCCCTGACTCAGGAAACGCCTCTCGAAACGCCTTACAACCTCTTCTAGTATGTATATTAACTCCTTTCGTAGTACTAGATTATTTGATACTCTATCACGTCGTGTAGTATTGCCGCCACCGGTGTAGAAACCCCCAATTGGCAAGTCCCTCTCTTGACTAGCGTCGACATTAGTACTACTCCGGTACGTAAACCAACTTCAATGAACTATTCCATTCAATCTTGACGGTGCTCACAGGTATTCCTGGGCAATGAAGTTGGAACTGTGTTCAGATTTGAACCTGCGGCTGCGGCCTATTAAGGCTTTGAAGCTTGAAGTGTAGATGGGCTGTCCCTTATTGACATATGCCTAGTTATCAGTTGCTATAGTTGGATAGACTTTCAAGCAGTCCGGAGTGCTAAAAGCTGGTATATTTGTGGTACGCTGTATACAGATCGCCTCAGTAAAGCCACGAGCTATATTTCTATTAATAAACCTTGAGCGTGAGCTTGAACTGTCTAAAAAAGGGCGCATCAATTGATTCTGACATGTTTAAAAATACATATCTGATTCGGTAGACTGCTGCCCAGCATCCGTGAATGTAGTAAGGAGTACTATGTAATGCATAATATGGCTCCAAATTAACCGGCGCGACTTGGCGCTATACAAATGAAACGAAGCCTAGTATCATAGGCAGCACAGAATTCAGTATCACCATGCCACAAATTTGGTTGAATTGGTGTGGAGCTGAAGCCTGTAAAATTACTGACGCAGGTCTGTCTGTACAGGGTTTCATATAGATAGTACATAAGTATACTTATGCTAAGCGCTGAGCGGTCCCCGCTGCCTCTATGGGGCTTCCGAATATGCGCCGCCTGCACGCGATGCAACGCGGAACAAATCTTTCTCGGAGCGCAGGAGCAGCTCTCTAACGTCCTAAAACCTGTCGTAGAAGCAGAAGGTGTATCTTGAGAGAGTTGTAGCAATCTCTACGCGGAGCAAAGAGTCCAGAGCACTGGGAAGTCATTGACGGTAACATCTCTTGTGGCTGCGCAGAGATGCGGACAACTAAAATCTATTTTTAGCTCGATATTACAAAATGGCTAGTGGCTATTTACTATCGCCTCCTCGAAAATCGGACGGTATAAAGATGAATGACTTTAGGTCTAGGTTCTACCAGATATTAGTCAATATTTCCATTCAATGCTTGACAAGACAACTGAAATGTTTGTGCTCATTACCTCATTATCACTCACACTTGCATGCAAGCTTGAAGAGGTGCACGGCATTGATATACATTTCTAGCTCGTATTAACTGCTTAGCTCTCAATGGCACAGCGTACTCTGGTCTTGAGGGTATCGTCGTAAACAGCATACAAGGTAATGCTCATGAGCACTGTGGATCGCCTGAAACATAACTGCTCACGAAGTTGCTCCGGCTGATCTCAAGGTTCTGTCAGTGATGACTCATCGATACGATATCATGTACCTTCATTACCTACTATTAGGGGGACTTGTTAGAGGTCCTGTACTTTGTCTCCTGTAAAATGGGTTGATGAGGGCTGACTGAACCGGTCTTGATAAACGGAAGAAGGAGCAGCAAGCTAGCTAGATTTAACTGTGGACGTAATTCCATCGAATTCACAGTTGCAGTTGAGAGCAAGAAGGTCAAGGATCAGATGTTCTTGCCCATTGCACAGTCTCCAAAACGCGTGTAGCAAACGCAAGGAGCATCTATATGTGTGCATTCATAGCGATCGTAAAGGAAATGAACCACATTCTTGGTCATAAATCCGCTGAGTACACAGAGTATATCGCCGCTGGGTGAGCTCAAAAATAACGAATGGTACAAAATGGCGGCGAGGTAAAAAGAAGAGCTGCTGGACACCTCCTGTCACCCATCCTCTGTACATTCGTTTAAATTCTGTACAGGCCAGCATGTCCCCTGACGAACTGGTCACCCCTTCGCCGAAGCGCAGATCTGTCATCACAATCACGCCTGGGAGTTTTGGTTCCCAGAATGGAGGAAGGATGTCACCTGAGATGCTGGACATGTCTACAAGACGCGCATCTATAATGGCTATAGCGCCTGTTGCTTTTATTCCCCAAGTTGACCCCGAACAATCCTCAGAGTCCTTGGTCGCCCCCGCTCCCAAACGCACCTCCGTTATCGCTATGTCCCCGGGATCAGAGAGTCAACATGATGCGCTGAGCTCAGAGCTGCTAGAGCGGTCCTCAAAACGCGGCTCTATCGTCGCAATCACGCCAGGCCGATATAGAGGTTTCTTTGAAAAATCCCCCGAGGCTGCTATTGCGCGAAAAGTCTACTTAAAGGTCTTCATTTCGGGCTCACTCCTCACCATCCTCCTCATCTTTGGCATCTTCTCCATTTTCTGGGGCTCACTATGGAAGATCCCCGACAATACTCTGTCAGGAATTATTGTGGTATGTGGCCTATTCTTGCACATAGACGCGCGCGTATGAATAGAACCGTCGTCTCTGTATAGGACTTGGATGGTGGCATTATTGGGAAGAACCTTACACAGTTCCTCACTGAGCAGGGAACTGCGTCGTTCAAGTGGAGGGTGCTACCTGCTAGCCAGTTTCCCGGGGGCACATCGGCGGTCGGAGAGGCCATCTTGCAGGAAAAGGCTTGGATTGGTATCACAGGTACTAAGGCTAAATTTAGATCTACGGATCCGGATAAAACTGACGTTAATGATTACTCAGCCAATGCGGGGTCCAGTTCACGGCTATCGGCGTCCTTGTCATCACCGAACTCATCTTACGACGGGACAACAGCCTTGACAATTTTTGGAGTAGAAGGGCGGAATGAGAATGCCTAGTGAGTTCAAGCAGTATCGACTACCCGGCGTAGCACTTACGCGCATCTAACAGCCGCAACATTGTCTCGCCAGTGGTATGTTCAATTATCGGGAGATGCGATTTGTGCGGAGACAGGTCTAATGTGTGAATGACAGTCCAAGATACTGCTCAACCAATTCGCGACGATAATTGCAAAGCAGACAGCGCAAACAGCGGCGGCAGGAATGCTACCCTCGCAGATAGCAGCGCTGCTAGCCACGTCTCCACAGACATTGGTGCAGCCAGTATCGTTCCAGCTGGTCAACCTGGCTCCATTCACGCCTCCTGTGTATGTTCCATTTCTAATACGTTAACCCATTGAGTATCTTTCTCAATTCATTTGATCACAGGGCAAGCGCGGTGACATTCGTCGGCTTGATCTTGCAGCTTATCCTCGCTTTCTTCTTGGTTGTACGTTATCCACAACTCCGATGCCACATATTCAGTATTCAAATGCCTGACCATGCAGATGATGGGAGCTGGCGCAAGGGATGCCTCTCGACTGGACAGGACATTGCCGACGCGATCCTTGATTACGCTGCGCTTCGTGTCCACCTTTGCGTCCTACTTTATTGTATCTGTGCGTCAATTTTTATAATCTGCCCTGGTAGACGGTGTTGACTGACTCTGAGCAGCTTTGCTTCAGCTTGGTTAGTTTAGCATTCAAACTGCCGGTTAGCCACAAGTAAGTCGCTTCAACAACTCCGAAAAACCTTTCTGATCATTGCCATCAGATTTGGACATTCTGGCTTCTTGGTCTTCTGGGCGCTCAATTACATTGGAATGCTCTCTGTGTGCGTGAAGTCATTATCCAGTAAACTTGTGTACTGAGGCAGGATGAATAGTGGATTGGCCCTAGAAGCTATGGTCACGCTTCTAACGCCCAAGTTCATACCATTCTTCATGCTCGTATGGATCATCGGTAGGCGTTGAAAGTTACTGTTCCGAGCATAGCACGTTCCTGATATCCCCTTACAGTAAACGTCTCAGTCGCTATTTGGCCAATTGACGTGCTTCCTCGCATCTTCCATTATGGCTACGCCGTACCTTTTTACAATATTTCCCGCGCCATGCGTACACTTGTCTTCGGGACTAAGAACAGAAGTGGGTTTTCTGCGTCTTTGATTGTGATATAAGTATGCTAAAATATGCGCCGTTAGTCGGGTTTGAGTTTGGTATTCTCTTTGCCTGGATCGCACTGTCTTGTGCCACTCTGCCTCTCATCCAAATCTTTGTCCGCAGAAAATTCCAGCCCGTCGATGTCACAGCGCTTAACGTTGTCCAGCAGCCCAGCTGGAAGCAGGAAGATAACACTGGTAGTAACACCCCGAGATCACAAGAGTGAAGGTGAAGTGGATAGACTCGCCGTCTGTGATTGAACTTTGTCTTCTATATGTACATACCTTTTTTTCATTAACTTAACACGCACAGAGACCCTTATTTACAGTATTTCTCCAACATCCCCGCATAGTACACATCTATATCACCGTCGTGTTCCATTGCTATCAACTCTACATTTCGACATGTTCCTTCACACATATGCATACAAATTCTGTACTATTAGTTTTATAGCAATCACCATCATAATGCTACGATTACGCTACTTGTATACATTGGAAGCAGGGGCCGATAGACCAGAAGTCAGTATACCTAAGAAAAAATTACTAGGTCAGGGTAGGCGAAGTTAAACGCTCTAGTTATTTTGCACACACCTGTGAATAAACCTTCGTGACCAACAGCCATTCTAGCTCTCTTGGGGTTGATGTTCCATGGGATGCAGAAGATACCGTCCTCGCTCTACCCATGGAGCTGTCTCTGGGACATCCACACTCGCTGCACCGTCGACACACTCAGTGGCTTCTAGAGGACACTTGTTTCCTTCGGCTCCGAGACGCTGTTTACCAGACACCTACTTACATGCAAAATTGGTAAGAAAGAGTCGCGTGATGATCCCATACTCTTCGTTAAGACCTGCCTTGTCATAAGTACATTTATGCATCCGCCTTCGTCGCTCAGGAGCGTCGTATCTGTGAATTGAGCATGTGTGAGCTCAATACACCACCGTAGCAGAGAACAGAGACTAAACACTTACACACATTCAAAAACAGAGTAGAGTGAGTTATATCCAAGATAGTGTGGACGTCGTACCAGAGGCTGCGATGCTGCGTCAACTTCTGGACAAGAATACATGCACCGAATAGTGTTTGCTGCAGGTGACTCTAGAGCCGTCACTCCACTCCACAGAAATACGCATGAAGCCAAAAACCAGAATGACATGTGCATGAAGATCTGAAGCACCGTTATGCCCGCCTTACGCTGGGTTATATAAGGGTTTTTCTCTCGCCTTTTGGTCGCCTCAGGAAGCATAATAATCAATCATCGGCTGAGCCACTGCATAATTCTCTGAGCATGTAGAGCGGCCTAAAACGTGTAAATCGCGGAGAATCATGATGATTCGTGATTATATACATATCCGGTATCTGCAATGCTAGCAGAAGATATTTGAAGTTGGGCTCCGTTTTTCAGGAGCTACGTCGCACCAATTTCTATCGGAGGTTTTGAGAAAGTACTTGTTGAAATCTCAACGCTTTCGAAAAACAGGGTCAGTGACACTGTTCGATTGCTTTTATCTTGTTCTAAAGTCTCAAAATGCTGCTTATACATCATGCTTCGTACCTGCAAGGGATAACTATGAAAATATCAAGATAATCACTATCAATTGAGAACAAATTGGGGTTTCGAGACGGATCAATTAGTAATCTATTTTAGGCTTTGTAGTTTCTATTTTTGGATACCCAGCAGTACAGTACTTGTAGACATGCATCAAAATCAAAGTTTTACGATGAAGTGATTTTTGACAAGTTGATGAAATCTTTTGGTCAGCGTCGCAGAGTTTTCCATGACCAGTTGCATTCTACTGCTGATTTGCAAAGGGGATCTAATAATTGACATTTACTATGCAATTACCATGTTTTATGTAACTTGACGAATCATTCAATTTCTTCATAACTGTCATGCGGTTAGTCTCCAATGGAGCTTATATATATATCTAATACTCTGCTCCCAAAAATAGGTATAGTATCTATCAAAAGACGGGTATTGATTGACACTTCAAAAAATAGGTGATGGGAAAGCCTACCTACCCGGGGATGTAAACTCGACACGGTATTTCACTATTGGCCTCTCTATACTCTCATCGACTCAAAGCTCATACGCTTACCGCCTTCTCACGAACTGGGGCTACCTAACTAGCTGTCGAAAACGTACGTTACACACTCTCTTGACCAGAAGGAGACTCTATGTGATGGTCCTCCCGGGAGTCATTAATATGGACGAAGCACTGCCCGAGGATCACCGTGAAAAAGTAAGCTTCGCCGTCCTAATAAAAGCTGTTCTAGTTACTTGGCTTACCATAAGGAGAAGCAATGGAAGTGGTCAGCTAAATATCGATATGAAATTCCTAAGCCAAAGGGTGATCATTGGGATATAATTCTTGAGCATGTTACGAGAAAGGACAACTTCCAGTGTGAGGCCTGGAAGGCCGAGGTCCAAAACCTACTCCTTTTTGTGAGTGATGCATACATACCATGGACCCTTCAAGTATCACATTGCATACTTTCACACACAGGCTGGCCTGTTTTCCGCAGTCGTCACTGGATTCGTCGTGGAATCATATCAGCAACTTCAACCCGACCCCAATGCTGATCTCGTCTTACTGTTAACGCGCATAGCAGCTGGTGTCAATGATCTGTCGGGGACTAATACATCTGCTGCTGTACCACAGAGTGTTCAACCTCCTCCATTTTCCCCTACACGCTCTGCAGTCCAGATCAATATATACTGGTTCTCCAGCTTGATTTTGAGCCTTGCAACAGTCATCATCGGGACCGTCTCTCTTCAGTGGCTCCAGGAACACCAACGATTTACGCAACCTGTCACATCTAAACAGGCTTTGGCAATTTTTCATCTTCGCGCGGCCTCCCTAGAAAAGTGGCACGTTCCTCAAATTTTCAGCGCGCTACCACTGCTTTTGCAATCGGCCGTTGTCCTATTCTTTGTAGGACTGGGCCAATTTCTTCTATCCCTTAACATCACCGTCGCCATACCAGCCATCTGTCTCATTGGTCTTTGTATTACTTTTCTTGTTGGCACCACAATCCTGCCATCACTCCAAATTCTCACAGGAAAGATTGCTTCTTCGGATCAGTCAATCCCCAGCCAGTGCCCCTACAAGTCCCCTCAATCGTGGATATTCAGAAAATTTTGTCTCGGGTTAATGCAGTCGGCGTCCGTCTTAGCAAGTCACTGCCCAGGACAAATTCGATTAACCTTACAATACATCAAGGACAGAATTTCATGGAATTTTGAAAATATTTTTGGTGCTCACTTTGCGGCTTCAACTTTAGGCCCACTGGGACAGGCTCATCCGGACTGGATAAGCCTTGATATATCGTGGCTCTCACTGCGCAACAACCATTTCTTGCACCACAAAGGGGACCCTATCGGATTGACCCAGCCCGCCGTCAAGTCTACATATGATTTGGTGCATGCACTTCCACTGTATGCTCAGGAGCACTCTGTGTGCGAAGACGTGTTATACTCCGCATATCATGCATACAAAGAGCTATGTGACGACCTGATTAATTTTGCTGAGGATGACAATCCTGAGCTTGATGACTCTACCCACAAAGCGTTAATAAGGGCACAAGTATCTATCCTACAGTCCTGTTTCTTCCCCTTTCAATCAGTCTACCTTAAACGGGAACATGTAAACCTCCGAGTTGTACGTGATGAGGCACTATTTCTCTTTCTCATGTCCCCAGGCATCATAAAACATTCATCATTGCGCGACCACGCTGTAGGTATACATAAAATGGAACTAGCTACTCGGATGCTGGTTTATAACTTCCATCGTGGAACGCTTTCAACGCGTATCGAGGACGCTGAACCAGATCCTCTGTATTGGCACATCCTTACAGAAGAACATGCGGAGAGACTTTGGGAAATCCCGACTTTATTTCTTGAAGGCGAGTACAGCTTTCATTGTTAACCTTACTGCTACATGTTTCTAAAGTACTCTATTCTGTCCGTTTAGACGTAATCGAACAACATTATATACTCCTACAGCAGATTCTTGACCTGGCATACATCATCACAGACGGTGAAACGAGAGCGTTAGTCGCAATTACAGGCTACCCTTCGTTACTCAACTATTTTCAGTATACTTCGTGGTTTCCTCTGACAGAACGCCTAGAGACAAAATACCTGAGTGTACTGAAGAGCATGTTAGCAGGTCTTATTTGCTCACTCAATAGTCGCGGCTACGAAAAGGCCGATTTTCTCTTCTTTTGTAGTCGACTCTATATGGAGCGGATTGCTGTTCAACTGTGGTTTTCTGAAGCTATTCAATTTGGCTCATACGCATTCCGCTCAATGATTATAGAGGTCGTCCATGCAATGGTGCGGTATGAACAGCATCTAGACAAATCCGCATATATACTCTCGGAGGCGCTATGGCGATCTGAACTCTATGCAGCGGTTGGAGAGCGGAACACAACGGCGGGCTTGCACACACTTGGCCCTCTAACAGCATATCAGCCTATCCCCGAAGTCTTGTTGAGGTTTATCCCCTTTGAACAGAGATGCTGATAGTCCATTTCAACACAGGAAGGACTCCAGTGTCAGATTGCTCTTTCGGACATACATATAACGGGTGCCGGGGAGGTGACTGGTAGTGGCAGTTTCATATACGGACATGATCAATTTTGTTACATCATATGTAGCAAAATCTAGAGAATTATTTATTGTTGCATAGTCGTTGATGCATGCTCACCTAATGATTATGTCGATTACGCACGAAGGGCAATAAGAGTAGTGATCTGCCCATTTTGGCCATGCGCTTGTCTGACAATCTATGCAGTATATCGCCCTACTCGCTTTAGCAAAGGTAAGCTCTTCAATGCATTTGCAGCAGGTACTACTGCAGCAAAAAAAAGCAGCATGATATGAATCCTCCCCAGAAACTATAACGTCGACAACGACGGGAAGATGCAGATACTGCAGCTGTAGATGCAGCATGTGCACAGCGGGGAGCTGTCGGAAAGAAGCAGAATGGGATGATGGAAAGGCAGGCCGCAGAAACCATAACAGCATTGGGAATATTAAATTTGAAATGGGTGGCATAAATGGGGGCATGATACAGCAGACATCATCCAAAGAACACTTTTACAATAGATTCGGGAAACAATTGTTGAACACATCCCAAATATATCCGATATAGTAAGTAAGTCGTACCTAGAGGTAGAGATTTGGAGGAGAGGTCGACACTTGATGTTTTTTGTGATTCACCGGGTACTCTAGTCAGAAGTACGACGAGATTTGGAGGAGATATTGCAGTAAGGATGTGGTGAAGTCTGAAGTAAGTTTGGTTGCAAGGTCAATTTGAGATCGATGCAAGATGAGCGGTTGAGAAATGTGGACCGGAGAGTGTGCAAATGACGATATTATATAATTCATACCCACGACTCACCCGTGTTCTCCTCGTCGTCGGCGTCTTGGGCGCGAATCACAACCACTTCATTACCACCCTTCCGCACTTTATAAACCATGGTAAGCCACCCTTCTAACTTGGCTTTTCACAATTCCGGATCTTCTATACTCGAAAATGACACCTCGAACCCAAACCACGTCGTACAGCGAACCTGCAAATCAGGGCGAAACGTCGCAGTCGCCCACGTCCTTGATTCAGGGTTATGGTGTCGTTATTGGGAGTTGGGCCTTCGAGGAGTGTAGTGGTGCTATTTAATGCGGTGGGCAAGCCCAAAGACGCTCAGATTCGCCATTGGGGAACATAACACGACTGTCTCTCTGATAAATGCGAACCTCTTCAGACTTGGCTGGGGCAGACAGGGTGGACTATTGGCGCAATTATGGACGAGCTGGGACGCGAATGGTTGTGTGATATATGATATATCCCCGGTCACCTATCTCCAATTCACTTCTACTCCCCGGCTCGCTTTTATTCTCGTCGAAAAGGTTGTAAATGGAGCACTGATTATGATACTATCCTAGGGCGGAGGAGCACGCTATCCCTACCCAAAATACGTGTGGTCACCGGCAGGTGCGTCTTTTCTATAGAGAGACCCCGAAACTGTTGGCTAACCATACCCCATTATGGCGTACAGGCGGTTGGTGGGTCCGGCCATCGAACTGGGCAACGAACACCGTCGTTGCTGCTCTTGGGATCACTGCCATCACGTTTGGAGTGTGGAATGTGAGCGCAAAGCTAGAAGTACGTCTTTTCAGTGGTCCTACGAGAACAAACATTTAATTCTGCGTATCAGAAACGATCGGTCGAGCCTAGTAGACCTATACCGTCGATGCTGGTACGCCCAATATCATCCGTTGTAACTCATCAAACTAAGGGCTATTCCGTAGTGGGCGAAGGAGTTCGAAGGCAAGGACAAGCATGACCATTAGAGGGCGGGCTTTGGGTTACCCCGTCATATGTACGTTCCACATACCGCCTGTGTTTGCGGCTATGCTAATATATGCGTAGATGTACTTAGTTTGCCATGCGCAAGTTCAATAGCAATTGACTTCGAAAATTGGGAATCGTTGTGTGATACGAGGGTGTTGTTCGAAAGCTGGTACAAGTTGTAACCGTTGATTTGTTGCTCAACCCCCATCGTCGATTTTAACAGGTATTTCTGTGTTTTACCAATCTTTCATTGCTCATTTTCAAGTTCGCTATCTAAGGAGATCCTTATTGTGTAACTTGAGCATTGTCCAAGGACGTCGCAAGTGGGTTCTCTCCTGAATGCGCTATTAGAAGGATTACAGACCGTCAGAAAGTGGTCTGTGGCACATCAACGACATAGTACAAATTATGCGGGAGATATCCAGCTCTTCGTGGGGCAGACGTACCCGAATTTGGTCTTGGTTTTCTCGCCGGCTACCCTATACCCTAATTCAACAAAAAAAAATTCCTCGGAACAAACATACGTTGTACAGGTCATATATCCCGATCTACAGGAATTATGGTACGTGGAGTGTCAACAAATGCCTTGGAAAATCAAAAATTCCTCCTATACTGAAGACCAACGAACGGCTGTGCAGGGCCGTTTCGAGGGAACATAGCACCAACATGAGCATTCAGCCCATTCCCAAAACCGAGTCCAGCATTGGCCTGGTTATAGTGCGCTTGACCCCCTCCTCGTGATGAAAAAGTGTTAGCGCTCGCGCCCACATCAAAGCTGGCTCCCTTGGCATTGAGAGGTACTGATCCCTGAGCGCCGAATGAAGTGATGCTGCCTTCGGGCACAAAAGACTTTATCACGTTTCCAGAAAGGGTACCCTTTTCGCCGGTTAGAATGGCTCCAATACGAGCGGACAATTCCGCTGGCATATTTTTGCCAATTTGCATGGCAGAGACCGCACCCTGGAGTGCAAATGGTTCTGTTCCCGTTGATGCATGCGCAGAATAGGCTTTACAGTCTTTTACGCCGCTTAGGCATGGGTCGACGTTGTAGTTGACTACGTTGTAGTTGACTGGGTCGATGTTGATTGGGTCGATGTTGTTGATTAGGTCGATGGCGTGGGCTGGTGGGCTTGCCAAAATGATCGCGCCGATCATTGGGAGAAATGCAAAGCTTGAAGCGGTATTCCCAAACGCCGCAAGGAAGAAGCTTGTAGCTGTTATAGAATTTATTAGAACTCATTACAACACGGTCCAGGTCTACTTACATGTAACGATGGAAGAAACGATGGAAGATGGCGGGTTTGTGCTTGAGGCCATTGCGGCCATGACAAGGCCCACCAGCGCGCCGACGTTTTGCGGTTCTGTAAATCATAATGAATCGTGAGGGCGCTAGCCTATTGAAGAAAGTGCTATATCTTACTCATGATTTTGGAAGTGAGAAAGTAGCTCAGCAGCCTCAGTTCTGTGAGGTCTGGTATTCAGCATTCCGTATATATACCCACTGTCTTTTTTCCGTGAAAGTTGAATAGCTTATAGGCATAACCTCGTTGCATGCACCGTCATCTTCTTCTTGCAAACAGCAAATTCATTTCCGGTTAGAAGCATACTATACGTAGTTACATTTATAACATTACTACTTCCTGAGTTGGGTCACCAGGTGCTTAAAAAAGGTGAGCCACAGCACATTACTACAACACTATTAGTGCGGATGAACATATGTTAAATCAGAAGCTTGGACATACGGACGCAGAATATTAAAATTAAATATGGATATCATGCACCATGATCGATGCATCATTGAATCGGAATCCTTCTTGAAGACATGAAAGTAGTTCCGAAGGTTTATCATAGAGGTTTTCTTGCTGCCAGATACACTTTCACTCGTTTCATTCCGTCGTAGATATCGTCCGCAGATTATTTTAGCCGCCTTCTCTTTCTCAAAGTCCCCGCCTTGCCCTGGATTATCACCAAGCATCAGGCATTCGAGTCTGTCGACCCGTTGCTCAGCAGGGATGAGACGTTTGCTTGCGATCAATCAATGTGCTGTGTGTAGGACGTTGGGCTCACAGCTCGTGGTAAACGAGGACAACACGAGGACAGTGAAACAAGTTCTAAACCGTTATATAGACAGAAGTGTCGTGCATGGGTTCCCTATCTATTGTAATTTATCAGGGGCCAACCTTTTGCCAGTAGCAGTTACAGTAAGATTAGTATATACTGCACTAGGTGAGTAAGAACTCGGTTTGTGGCCGCGCTTGTACGTGCGTTCGTGTGGCGTTAAGATGTGTGCCGATGGGCGCCTAATGGGTCTTTGGCGCTAACTTTACCAGATACGATTGTGAAGTCTTACACAGATGCTGTTTTTGAGCCATTACCAGGGGATGGGTACGCTCATTATTGCGGAACATTAAAACCTTGAGTCAGTATGAATCATATGGGAGATGTCCGGCTCTTCGGGGAATTTGGAGTGGACGGCTAAATATCTGATTTTGTATGCCCACAGAGCGGTTTACCAGTGGAGCATCATAGCTTCGATCTCACCATGCATAGAGTTAGATGTGCCCTGCCAATATATTCTCTTTCCTTTTTTCACCCTCAAAGTACTTTCTATGAATAGAATCCTTACACTCTAACGACGACAATCTACGGAGAAAAGAGCTCATTGATCAGGTAAAAATACTACGGTGGCTACAATGTACACTGTGGACGTGTTCTGGAAGTGTGTAACTAAAAAGGTAATTATATAAACAAAGCAATTGGTATATTCGCGGGCAAAGGGTCAAGACGACGATGCAGTGGGTGATGTTACAATCTATCCTGGTCGTGAAGTTCAGCATAATAACGAAGCGAAGGATGCGTGGGGACGTTGACGGAAATTTTACGCGCGCCGTGGATTCAGAGAGACGGTCGCCTACTTCACTAACGCAGCGATCGCAGTCAGGTACCGCGAAACGCGTGCCTTGATGCCGCGCGAACGGACACTAGACTTGAGCGTGTCTGAGGGCGGCGGCGAGCCCTTGACCGTCGACGTGGTGCTGAAGTCGCTCGAGTTCGTCTTGTCGATCAACTTAGGCTTCTCGTTTCGGACGGGCACAGTGCCCTTCGGCTTGACGTCCTTGTCATTCGCCACTTCGTGCTCCTTGAACCACTGCACAAACCGACCGGACGGTATCAGCTCTGGGTTCCCCAGGACAGAACGCGCTGCACGTGCTCACCTTCACTAGCCACTTCGCAGACGCCTTAGGGTACCGCTTCTGCGTCTCGTAGTCGACGTAGGTGACACCGAAGCGCGTCGAGTAGCCGTCTGCCCACTCAAAGTTGTCCAGGAAGCCTGCGCGGGAGGATTAGTACTGCGCGGCGCGCTGGGTAGGTATGTTGTGTGCTTACTCCATGGGAAGTAGGACCGGATGTCAACGCCGTCTGCGTGGATGGCATTTATGAGGGATGAGGTCGTGCCTTGGAAGTAGTGTACACGGTCGCTGTCAACCAAAGCCTCTTCCAACGGCATGTCACTCTCGCCCTTGACGGCGAAACCATTTTCTGTCACGCTATGTGCTCGATCAGCTCCCGGACCTTATACGCAGTATATTCCGATCACTTACTATATGGGCAGCTTGTAGCGCTGTAGGCGGCAGCAGAAGGATCAGGAAAACGAACAAATGGGATAATCGCGCAGACAGACCTTGTAGATGTAATTCAAAAGCTGAAAGAGAATCGATACAATGTTAGTTTTACGAATTAAAAATACCCTGGACTGCTAGAACGCACACTACGGAATCCTTCCGGGTCTAATATTGAAATAAGCCTCAATTCAACGCGTAATGTAATAGAACTTACAGTCTTGCAGCCAAGCACAGTGTGCTATATCGAGCAGCACTTCAGTATTATTTTGTTTGAATATTATTCAAGACTCACCTTGTGTCCCTAGCTCAGTGCCGTCGGGGCGCTTGAAGGTGTAGTCGACAAAGCCTTGGAATTCATCATCGCCGCCAGCCTCTGAGAAACGAGGAAATTGTGTTTGCCTCCATTTATTTTTTTGCTAAGTTCGGAGAATTTACGTACTGCAAAGGTTGGTCGTGTACGTGTTCATGCCATAGAAATCGGAGGAGCCCTTGACGAGGGCCCACTCATCTGTTGTGAAATCCGGCATGCGGTCGCCCAGCACCTCACGCATATACGGTGGGTAGAAACCAAGATAGATGGCATCCTGTAATATCAAAGGCACCACCACATCAATACTTCTCTACGCGCCGCGGAGGTCAGTTGACGACGTACCGCGTACCAACCTAGGTAGAATTGTCGGGGAAAGTGGGGGAGCCGCACGTCAGCAGGAGGGGCAGATAAGGCGTAAGAGCCCGGGTACTGTGTACATACCGATAGCAAAGTCCAGTGCGTGCTGGGCTGCATCAACGTCTGATGGATGAATGCCATGATGCGGTTAGCCAGCGATCGCGGGGAAATAGAGTCAGGAGCGGCGTACTCTCTGGCTTGTCGTCATATGGCATCGCCCAATCTCCATTCAGCGTGATGCCGATTTGCCCCTTCTGCGTTGCCTTGAATTCGTCCCGGTACAGCTTCACCGCGGCCGCGTGTGCGTAGATGATGCTGTGTCCGACGCTGCCAGGGAGGAAGAGACGTCAGCACACGGTTCGCCCACACGGGTACGCCTCCGAGGCGCGGAATCAGTACAGATGGGAGAGCGACTTACATCCAAGGCTCAGTAGATGAGTCTCCCTCAGGCGAGCGCTCGCGGTCGCTCGACCGCCCAGGCGCGAAGACGCCGCGGCCGTATCCCAAAATTGCAACACACCAAGGCTCATTGATCGTCAGCCTAATCGTCCCAGCACAACGGGTTAACTTTGACAGAGACCGCAGTGAAGAGAAGACAGTACCAGTGCTTGACGCGATCACCAAAGGCCTCGAAGCAGACCTAAAAATGGATGGACAAAATAGACTAGAGTCAGTTGCTGGGAAGAAATAGACATTTAGGTGTGTGCTCACTCGGGCGTAGTTGACATAGTCTTTTGTAATCTCATCTTTGTTCAGCCACCCCGCATAGCGATCGTGCAGTGCTTGGGGGAGGTCCCAGTGGTAGAGTGTCTGACAGGCCTTAAGTCAAGCTCGAGAGATAGTTCATAAAAAGCGCACCACAAAAGGAGTGATGCCATTTTCGAGCAGTGTATCAATAAACTTGTTATAGAACTCGATGCCTTGGGGATTGATAGGGTCGTCGCGGCCTCCGAGGGGGATGATGCGCGCCCACGAAAGAGAGAAACGATAGGACTTTACGCCGTACTCAGCTAACAAAGCAATGTCCTCTTTCCACAGGCGGTACGAGTCGGTCGCAACATCTCCATTCCTCCCATCCAAAGTCTTCCCCGGAATTTTGGCGAAGTCGTCCCATATCGACTTGCCACGCCCGTCAACGTCGGCCGACCCTTCAATCTGAAAGCTCGCTGCAGAAAAGATTAATAAAACCATTCCAAACAGCGCATCGTGTAGTCCCTCCCCACAAGTACGCCGTGCGCCCCGTTCTACGCACGGCGTGGGTCAAAGAAAAAGACGTACCAGTTGCAAAGCCCCACAAGAAGTCCTTCGGTAATTTACGAGTTGGGTGTGCGGCCATTGAAGGGGGAGCTTGTGCAGAAAGGCAAAAAAAGTTAGCAAGCGCAGCGTGGAGATTCCACTCTGCTCTTAAACGAAGAGCATTCCCCGATATCAGTCTAGTTCCTGGGGAATTTCAGCTCTGCCTGTCCCGAAGAAATTCCGGGGAGGGCTGCGCCCTTGGAAAGTGCCTTTTGGCATGCGGAAGGCGAGGTGAATCGAGATTCCCAAAGACGGATCCCAGAGATACTCCGTGAGGGACAATTCGCGGGAACATTGGCCTAAATTCTGAAGGGATTCTGAGGACCAAGAACATTGTCCAAATGTGTTCTCCATCACTCTCGGTGAATTATCGGCCCCTCCGCACGTGATGGCACTCCTGCGAAAGCCGGATTCATTACGCGAGATAAACATAGCCCGGCACAAGATGGCGTATAGCAGGACCTCGGACAGTTTTCCATTCGAAGAATAAATAGGTTAACTAATGCTCAGCATTTAGATCAAACCTCTAGAAATCATAAAACCTGTCTTTGACCTGTGTTGTAAATTTGTAATACGAGTGCTCTACGCTACTGAAAGATGAAATTTTAAATGCCACAGTAGACACTTGGTAGACACCCCCAGTTAGAATGCTATGCACAAATATTTCTCCTGCGGGCTCCATGAAATCACTCTGCTCTTTGATTTGATATTTCTTTGCTAAGCAGTTATCCCATACATTGAGCTCTCTACTTACATAAAGGGTGCGATAGCTCCTTTTACGTTTCAATCTGTGCGCCTTTTGTGAGATATTGTCAACCTTTGAGGCTTTTACTAGGATTTTATAAAGTGTATGAATTGATTTCTCCTACCTGCTGCCAGAGGTCCTCTAACGTCAATACAGGACGGCAAGTGATGCCGCGCCATGTTTGGCTTGCTTGAGGAAAGTCCGGAATTTCCATATGATGACATTCCAGCCATTTAACTCCATCTGTGATCATCTTTCCTCCTTCCCATCGCCGCCTTGTATAATGTCCACCTCCACAGGCATAGCAATTCTAGGCGCCGGACTATTTGCCAAAGAAGGTCAGTAACTTACCTATAACAAAATGCATCAACATTTGTCTATTTGCCGAACATTCACCTGATACGGTTGTAACAGCGCATCTCCCTGCGCTAGCCGCCTTGGGCGGCGCGGCGCCCCAGCTTAAAGCAGTATATTCACGCTCAGAAAAGAGTGCCCATGACTTGGCCAATGCAGCTGCAGAGACTCTCGAGGCTGATCCCCCTGCTGTGTATCACGATGGAAGCGAATCTACCAATTTGGATGCACTTTTCGCTAGAGAGGATATATCTGCCGTTATCGTTGCGCTTCCGATATCATTACAGCCCTCCATTGTTTTGAAAGCGCTTGCTGCGGGGAAGCATGTTCTAAGCGAAAAGCCTGTCGCCCCGGATGTGGCTCAGGGTCTTGCCCTTATCAAGACATATAAGGAGAAGTACCAGCCGAAAGGTCTTATTTGGAGGGTTGCAGAGAATTACGAGGCAGAGCCAGGGTACCGATACGCGGGCGAGATTATTCGGTCCGGCAGAATTGGAGATGTCATATTCTTCAAAACGGTGGTCGTCAACTACATTGACAAAGAATCAAAATGGTACAAGACCCCCTGGCGAACAATCCCCGATGTAGGTGCTCAGCGGTTTATTCTCGTCATTCGCGGTGCTGATAGTTTGTATAGTATCAAGGTGGATTTCTTGTGAGATGCTTTTACACTCATGTTTTATAGATAGATACTGAGTCACCCTCAATTCACGATAGCTAGATGGCGGCGTGGTAGGTCGATCTCTCTAACATCACAATCAATTATTGAAAGTGCATTCTCATAGCATACGGTCGCTTCTCTCCGCGTAATGCTTCCCTATGCATTCACGCACCTCGCCGGATTTGCATCTTTACACAAGGATTACCTCAAGCCTCACGACACTATCCACGCTATCGTCAAAGCGGGCAGCCATTTCGATGGTACAGCGGAGATCACCTTCGCGTCTCCGACACAATCGCGGCCCGTCGCAGACGGGTTTGTGATAACAGGCAGCAATGGTTGGATTTCCATCAACAATGTCAACAAGCCGGGTGCAACGGCACCTACAATTCGCATCCTCATAAAAACCGTCGTCAAGCGTGACGGCAAACCAGAAGAGGAAAAAGAAGAAACAGTCGACATTGATTCGAAAGGTATTGTTGTCGAACAGGAGAGCTTCTTCAAAGCCATTGCTGGCAATGACGATGGACTCAAACTTGGTGACCCCCTGGGCGCCCTGCACGACGTTGCATTCATTGAGGCGGCTTTGAATAGCAACGGCCGACTCCTGAGTCTCACAGACATGGTGAACGGCGTCGCACAGTGATCGCGAGGTTGTCAAATCGGAGACAGGGTGTCCTGAAAGAAGAAATACACGGATTTGTGTCGGAGATCGTTGCAGAAGTAGTTCTGGCGCATCAGTCAAGTTTGTACACCATCCATACATAACTATGCGCCAAATGATTTGAAGCGAGACTAATGCACTGTGTGCACAATGGAGCTGCTTTATGTCATTGCACGGGAAAATGCTTTCGAGCTTGTAGTTGACGTCGAATCCTGGAGAGATATGACAACAATCGTGATAGAAGCGCATCCGCCTTGTACTACGTTCTTAATCTAATCTCCTCTTTGACATCGGCTGGGTTTATGGCTGCATAAGGATGGAAACGGACCAATCGGGGAACACTTTTTGGGTGGAATCCAGCGACGTTTTTCCGCTGTGTACCAACCGATCAATGCGATTTATCATAGAACAGCGAGGGGGATCTGCAATACTAACCGCACCACTCCCGCTCCAACCCCAGAAGGTTAAGGCAGAGGCTGCCCGCCGCACCCAATACACCTCACTAAGGCCCATGGCTTGTGCGCATTTCAAGTCTGGAGCTGCTCGGATAAACCTCGCACTTGCGGCATGACCGGGCGGCTGACGTGCGATACTCACTCAAGTCCATTTTGCAGGACCTTTTAATTTGATCATGAGGCGCCCTGTTCCCCTGGATCCCGGATGTTGCACCTTTCCATATATGAGTACACGCTATCGTTGCCTGCAGGGTTTACATGCTCATTTTTGTCAGTTCCAGCCAAGTTCCAGCTTACTCACTATAATGCGCATTTCAGTTTTTGAATTTGTGAATGGGTACACAAAGATATTGTCAGGTACTGAGGCAGAGGCTTAATCTACCAACGATGCAATGAAGTAGTAGCTCATTTAGTCAGCATACACAAAACTTATCTAACCTCCCGGGCTATCACATTTACCGCGCCTACAACGCACGTTTTTCTGCATGGCGGCCGCACATCTCGCACACTGTCTACACCGTGAGACGCATGGAGGCCGCACTACCGGCGGAGACAACTAGGCTCCATCAGATTTACCCTCGAGGCATCTAAGAAAATTTCAAGCTTGTTCTGGTGCACATGCACACAGATATTAGAGGGCATCGACACCCACGCACTCCCAGGATGAAAGCGCGTCCATCTAATGACGGCGTTCCGTTGCCCAACCGTGCGCACGAGTTCTGTACAAAGATAGTGGTCTGTGCGAAAAAGCTCTTTATCTGCATGAAGTGACCGGCAGCTGGTCAGATCGTTGAGCGTCATGATTTGCTCTTCCCGCGATCCATGCAGAAAATAGACATGCTGTGCTCTGATTTTTCCCATAACTGTGTTTAGGTTATGACCTCCATATCCGAAAAAATGGGTGCGGTGATAGAAGCAAACAGTTTGAGAGTTGAAAGTAGGAGAGAGGATACCGACTGGAAGGCTGCTTACAGGGGCGTGTGGTGTCTCGCAAGCGTTAGCTAACTCTAAAGACAGATGCCTTGGGATATGGGTTAAGTACGAACTTATTTACACGTGCCATCAAACTGCATGCAAAGTATCAGCGCTTCAGCACTCATAACAGCCAGAACATAGACTCAAAGCCGCACAGGATAATCTAACCTATAGTGCGTGGCAAATTGACGCGTATACAATGCCACAATGGTACAATGACAAGATGTATATTGCGAGCAATGGCCTAGTGACGGCGCTTAAAAGCAATTAGTATACATTGCAACAAAACAGAAATATCTTGTTAATTAGTACGCGCAAGCTTCCATAGAATATAGAGTTAAGAACATAACATTACCAGTGTCATTATCTGGCTTGGTGGGAGTAGCTATTCGTGTTTGGTAAGAATAGAATGAGTTGAGCCCCTATCAAGGTCCATGCTCAAATTAGCAGCTTGCTTCATCAGTCAAACGCCGACGATACTCAGGGAGAGGAAGTCACAATTCTCCGAGATCGTGCTTGGCAAGACCATAGCGTTGGAAACGCCGTTTATACTCACACTGGCAGTATATACGCCTGAAGGTATAGTACCGGAAGGGATCCTTTAGTACTAGATCGAGGAGTGGGACAGTAGCTTGTTTGTATTGTTTGGGTCTATACAGGATCGAAGGTAATAATTTATGACGCAAGTATCTGGAATGGAATACATTGTACGTGATATCAGTAATATCAGGAGCCTCTTTGGAGAAGGCCAGAAGATGGTCATCGGTGTCGGGTTCAATTCAAAATTATTTCCGATTTGCGACTTATAGAGTATCTGTAACAATGTCATCATGACAACATTATGAATCCTTTTTGATTTAAAATATGACACCCCGTGCTTCGCACAGGTCCAGCGACTAGTATGTATGTGAACAGTACGGATTCTATTGGAGACTCTACATTCAAGTAGCCAAAAGGGGTTGAAGTTTCTCCTTCTTGGATAGGAGAAACTTGCTAATCACAGTAGATGTGGAGGGTGACATAATTAAATAGGGACTGCTGTATGCGAACCCTTCTATCATAGCACACCCAGTGTGAAGAGTAGTGTCGAGTCCCTTATATAGTGTTCAGCTAATTTTTTTAAAAAAAAGGCCATTTCACTGCACATTCACCCGTCGTGGAAAATCGCCTGTAGGTGTTTAGCAAAGGCTCACACATTATGTTGAAAGTCATAAAAGAGGTAAGTCAGAAACGCACAGGAGTATCCGGTCAGCGAATAATACTCTACTTTGTCTGTAATTTATCAGAAATTGGCAGAGCACCAAGCTAACGACGGACAGGTCCTTTACTGGCAGCAAGGATACTATAATAGCGATCAGTTTATGTTTATTGTATTAAAAGTGAATAAAGATCTGAAGTTAGTTATTATCTGCGACTCTGGTCAGTAGTACTGAGACGTTATATTTCTCAATACAGGTGTGCGTGCGATTGAATGTGCACTGGTGAGATTACATAATGAGTATCCTAAAATGGAAACTAGAATGCCTAAAATAGACGGCTGACATTGTGGCACGACGCCGAGGGGCCTTATAGACTACAATATCACTGAGCTAACACGGTGAGGCTGCATATAGTTGCTGTTAATAGCCTACATGCCGGGTTTCCTTGGCCTTGTGGCGAGGAAGAGGGAGCCTGTAATAATCTATACTATACACCTCGTGATTTCCGCTATATTCTCTGAACTCATTACCTACTCCTTTAACAAGATGATGTTAAAAATTCTAGTAGATGTCTCTGAGGTAGCCACCCTGGCAAGGGCTGAGTATTTTCCCACTTCAATGATGTCTTCAGTAATGTGGTATTGATGTCCTGAATGAAGCTTCGGAGCTCCCCGTCATGTCAGACTTGTGTTGGGCCAACTCCACGTCAGTAAAATCTCTTCTTTGCACGGGAAAGGCAGCAGTACCAGAAGCAGAATTAGGTGGGAGAGGTTTCTGGGGCTGCTTCTCCTACACCATCGCTGTGGTTGTGGTAAAGATGACCATGACGGCCACAACGACCATGTTAACTTTATGACAAACCAATGTCAGACAGTAATAAGCTTTAATGTGCAATTTTAAAGGAGAACAACATCAAAAAAACAGACCTTGTGAAGTTCGTGAATTTTGAAAGTAGACTGGGTATCTTGGAGACATAAATACGGCCTCTGGGGAAAAAACTGTGGGAAATCTGATGCCGAATTATATAGGTTCTTTACGCACACCATTATACTAGTACTAGGCTATATCACAAAACCCATCTGCAAGCTCAAGAATAAGCCACTCTGTGCCAGAAACTATCCAAACTATCCATTCAAGGCGCCATGACATCTATATCAGAAAATCGGACAATGTCTGGTGGAGCTATCACTGAAGGTGAGATAAGCATGACTCGAATATGCTGGGTTTCAGTCTGTAATAAGAAGCGCCTAGAAAGAGACGCAAAGCTACTTATTGACGCCCTCGAGAATTTTATCGCACCGCTAACTCATGACTCGGGAGACAGTGCGTACTGTAGTAACATTACCCGAGCTTATTTGTTTGACGACAAGTGGCAATACTACCCAGAATCTCCAACAGGATCCGGACTGACTTCAGAGGCAATCAACCTGCTCTTAGCTCTACAGAAGTTTGTCTCCTCCATTACACTGAAAAGCGTGCCTCCGGAAAGAAGAGCTGTGCCGGATACTCCTTAAAGTAAGCCGTCCAACTTATCTATAACAGACAAACCTCCTTCGGAAGCGATCGTATCACTTCCGAATCGTGCATCACGTACGTACCAGTAGCCGCGCATATCAGCAGTATCTTTGCTTATCCATGACATCTATAGTTGATGTGGTTCAGCGACCTCCCCTGCTGAAGGTGATTCTCGAGAAAGCCCGTCTTAGGATTTTCAATAAAATGCCTATTCGCATGCTGGCATTCGATTCGTATGGGATGGAGATCAGGCTTGTTGAACGCCCCGAAGTCCTCCGTATCGTTTCAAAAAAAATAGAGAAAGCCTTCGCACCCTGGGAGATTGCTCACCGGTACGACCTGAATGAAGAGGACGACAGTTATAATTACAATTACAGTGTGGATACATTCATTAATCAGCACTGTGCATATGCCATACTCTCTCATACCTGGCTCCGTGAATCACCAGGTGAAGTCACATTTACGGACTGGAGAACCAAGACCTTTGACCCACAGCTGAATGGATACCAAAAGCTGGCGAACTTTTGTCGCGTCTCAGCTTTGGATCACGGCATGTCCTTGGGCTGGATGGATACCTGTTGTATCGACAAGTCCAGTAGCGCCGAGCTGGACGAGTCTATCAGGTCAATGTTCCGGTGGTATGAAACAAGCGCAGTATGCGTTATTTACTTGGCAGACACCATGACCCTGGCAGACATGCATAAAGATACATGGTTTACACGCGGATGGACGCTACAGGAACTTATTGCACCAAACATGGCAAAATTCTACCACAAGGACTGGAAGTGCCTTTTCTTCAACAGTGTAAAAATGAATGACAAATACGACAGTGCGGTCTTGGAGGAGATCTGCAAAGCCACCTCAATTACTGCGCTTGAGCTCAGCCGGTCAGCGGAATTGACGAGTATCTCGCGTCGCATGCAGTGGGCAGCGGAGCGCAACGTTACAAAGGAAGAGGACATCGCGTATTCTCTCATGGGCATATTTAATGTCAGTTTTTCGACGGCGTATGGCGAAGGTGCAGAAGCAGCATTTGTTCGTCTTGTACGAGAGATCCTCAATTCAGACCAGAATCATTCGCAAACGCTAGACATAGTAAACTGGGGCCACGGAAAAGACATGGAATGGAGATCTAGTCACGCGAGCATGCTTCTTCCTGTGTGTCCGAAGTACTACGCTCACGGTGCCTCAAATATTGTTTGGCGTAATCCTTACGAACCTATTATATGCACTCCGTTCGGGCTTCGTGTGTCCATCCTCATCATGCCCGCCTTGCTATCAAAGCTAGCACAAGCAAACAAGTGCATCCCCAGAGGAGATTACTATGCCATTGCCAACACGCTTGGTCATTTTCACGCGTCAAGGTCATTTCATACAACGTTAAGGGCTGACAATAGCACAGAAGAGCTTGGTGTTTATAATGTTCTTGATAAAGCCCTCTTCGATGCAAATGGGGAATTAGCCTTTTCCCGGCCGGCCGACTCACGAGAAGATAGCGAAATCCAATTGTTTGGCGTGTTGAATTTTGCGGAAACAGACACCACTGTGAATATTCCTGCACATGATGTCTGCTTTGCCGTCGTCCTGTATTCCCCTGCGGACGTCATTACAACGTACGAAGGGAAAATGTATTGGTGTGCATCAATGGCAAAACCCGTTACATTTCAACTTCAACACTGGGGTGTGAAAAGTGACAGTCACAGGATTTTAAAAACTGACCTTCATAGACATGGTATAACGCTTACCACCGTCTACTTGTAGGTTGCTTGTAGGAGCTTGTGCACAGCTGGGGTATATACTGAACAGTAAGAAAAAAAGGTTCTTGCAAATGATTATATTAAATACACACTTTGTACACAACTAGATTCAAAAGCAGATCAATTTAGTCGCTCAAACGTGAACAAGGCAAGAGAAATGTTGAGATGCGGTCAAGAGCAAGTTGAGAGCAAGTCGCGACTCGCGAGACCTTTGACAGCGAAAATAATGCATTTTCAATATTTGTAGAGCATTATATAACGTATAAGTCAGAGATGTACTTGATCCCATCACTTGCTAAGTCAATAAAAGTGTATTAATAATTAAAGGCTGTACCCGTGCCCTGTTCGGACGACCACGCTGCAGCCTGGTGTTGCCATTACAGCTTTTGTTATCATATAAATCGTTTTAGTCCAGCCTCATGCCCCCTCCTGGTGCACCACCAGGAACCTTTTCGCCTCAAATGGCCGGTCTAGGGTAAGGTTACCCTCCCCTCCTCTCCCGCTACACGTAATGACTCCCTTGCAGAAACAGAAATAATCCCGGCAACGTCGCAATGGATTTCACGAAAGGGATTGCAAACGAAGTGCGGTTCCTGCTGCAGGAAATAGGCAAGCTGCGGGACGAGCGCAGGCAGCTGCAGGCGTACGTTGGCCTCGGTGTTGTGTTTTAGGACTGTCTGACTGATTTTATCTGGTGCAATGCAGCGAGATCGCGGAGCTCATGTCGGTCAGGTCCAAGTTCAGTCCGAGTGGGCAGTACGAACCAGAGTGGAGGCTGCCGGTGCCCGTACGTGTGCGCCATCTCGTCCATCTGCATTGGCTCAACTGACATCGTAATCAGGCAATCGAGGCTCCGCCTCCTGATCCTATCCCAGGACCAGAAGAGCCTATTCCACAGGCCAAGCCTGGGTGGAGAGTGGTGCACAAACGCCCGGAGAGGAAGGTCAGGACAGTGCCCAAGGCTATCGGTCCCCCGGTGCCTACACCACAAGCGCTGCCTGAACCACCAAAGCCAGAGGCACCGGCCTGGACACAATGGCGACGTAAGTCAAGGTCCTTTTCGTAGTCTCGTAGCATCGGCACTAATAATCAATGAAGCAAACCCTCTCCTTGCTCCAACACCTACCATGGCAGCTGCGCCCATGTCACCTCCTCCTCGCAATGGCCTTTTTGGTGCGGATGACTGATTCGTGCATTTAGTACCCATATGTCTTAATCGTTGTCGCAGGACCCTCTACCCCACCGCCGAAGTAACATCTTCTTGCTGCCGTCTTTTCTGAATCACGGAACTAGACGTGGAGGGGCCGTTCGGGCATTATTCGCCCGGTTGCTCCTCATTCTTTCTTCTCTTTACCATGTACATCTTCTTTTGCTTTCTTGTTGTATCATAAAGCTTTTAGGATCACAGTGGAATCGGTGAACTTTCATGCACCACGCAGCCTGGACGCCCTTACCTTTCGTTTTGATTTTTCTTTATATCTGAAGTTCTTGTTTGTACATCTACATAATCTCGTCGTTAGTATCCCTTGGAACCTTCAGGTATCTACCTACAATACATAAATTCTGTATAGTATCCATCTACGGGCTGTACAATTCTAGATCTCAAGTTTTCAGATCAAGTTAATGTAGCTTGTAAAACTCTTTCAAGGAATGGCAAAACCGGTCCAAATTACATTAGGCTATGAACTTAGTGTACATGATAACCTCTGGAGAACGTTCTCTACACCTGGTCTATTGAATAAATACCTTGCTTGAATGCTTGACTTGCAGAAACGAGGTCCCATAAATTACTAAATGCTCCTTTACTTCGTCATACACCCATGGTTCCCCAGAAGCGCTACGGCGTCCTGGAAGATGTTTATGGAGCAGCAGCACGAGAACGGGAGCAGCTTGCTCTGTGCGCGGGGCTCCGGCATGTCGCGTGCAGGCGAGTGCGGCGCGGGCTCGCTGGGCTCGCTGTAGCGCGACGGGCTCGACGCATCGCTGCTCGGCGACGTCGCCACGGACGGCGGGATCACGCGGACGCTGTCGCTCAGCTCGCGCTCCTTCCCCATGTCCTGTGGCTGCACGACGGTTACGCGGGGCGGCTCCTTCCGCCGTTCGAACAGGCTCTTGCCACGCTGCAGGACGCTGAGCACCGTGCCGAGCCCAGGCTTGCGTTGAGCGGGGCTGCGCTGGGAGGATGGGGGCCAGCCAGTCGAGGAACCGGTTGTGTAGTGGCCGAGCTGCGAGGCCGGGGCGGGGCTCGGTGCGTGGCTACGCGCAAGCGCGACCGACCGCCACGCGGCGCTCGACGACCCGAGCAATTCAGGGAAGCGGAGGTGAGCAACGTTAATCTACATGCATGCGCACAAGGGGCAGTCGGACGATTGTGTTGTGTCGTGTCGCGTAATTAGAATGAAACAATAATGCAATAAATGAAAATGAAAAGCAATATGCAGAGGTTAGCGCCGTCAGAGCAGGTACAGGGCACGGCTGCGTGTACGCACCACGTTGTAGTATTCCTGGAAGCCGTTCTTCATCTCCGACCAGAGCGCGGTGAGTCTTTGGGGCGCAGTTCGTGTGTCTGTGTCTGCGTTTATGACTGCCGGACTGTAATCCGCGTCCGATTGGGAGGGGGGCAGCAGGGAAGGGGTTTCCGAGGCCAGATCGTTGGCGACGTACTGGCACCACTCTGTGAGGCTGGTCATGGAGCGAGAGTAATCGGACAGGAGGCTCAGGTTCGCCACCAGATCGGCGCCTACTTCTTTCAGCTGGATCTTCAGGGTTCCAGCTGGGGGTGAACATTGAACATAGCGGACATCAGATAATCGGCTGTTGCGCGAGGTGATATAAGTGTCACTCACGGTGCGTCGGGTCCGGGGGGACGAGCACGATAAACATGTCGTCCTTTGTTGACGCAGCTATCTGGAGGACGGAGAAAGTGGCATTAATTGATTCTGTTTTGCGCAATTTCCGTTTACGTTCTGCTAACCTTGTAAACATCCTGTTTGATATCCCTGAATCCTTCTGTGACCTTTTGGGACAGCTGGAGTGCCCCGCCGGAAATTTCACGCAGGCGCTCAACGGACACGTCTGCATCCCAGTCCGCCGTGTCAGTGTCACAGTAGATAAGCGCTTCCGTAGACAGTTGGTATCCATACTGAGCAACCAACATGCTTGAGTCGATGAGCCGAATGAGGGTGTTAATTTTATCCAGAATGGTCGTCAGGAGTGGGTTTGCAGTGGACGAGCTAAGGATCAAGGACAGCCGTCACTGATGCGAACAAGACCACTGGTGGCTGATGCACCGGCGGAACACAGACCTTTGCATGCGGGAAAAGGACGCGAGACGCTCCAATGTTTTCCTCGTCGTCTTCCCGATGGCGACTAGGTCCAGTGCGGGTGGCTGGGGCTCTGTGTTGCTTACTGAGGCCATGGCAGGTGATGGTGACGGTGATGGTGGATCGCGAACACGACGACATTGAGCATAGGCTCTTATACTGCCTCGCTGCAGTGGCTTTCATGAAGGATCTTTCTGGGTGGATATGAACTGAGTCACCGGTCCACACGTGTTTCGTGACGCACAGAATGTACGAGCCTCATGCCCTCGATGCGTGTTAATCACCAGAATGCATAAAGGGTAGCTAGGACACCTATATATATACCTACACCAGCCAGAGAGGGCAAGATCGTATCGCAAAGCAGTGAATGAGGTCTGGGCGATGCAGGGGTGTGGAGGATGCACGGGAGAACGGTCAAGCAAGCTACCCGGGAGAAACGAGCAAGCTTTAACAGGCAATAAAAAAGTATGTTGAGCTGATGTTCACCCCAAATCAATGAACCAGCGCCCAGTCCAAAGACCCTTTTGAAGGGTTCAGATTGCGGAGGGCGATGGCAGGCAATCAGTCTCCATAACCAGGTAGACCATAGAAAATAATTTATCGGCCCTAGCCCTACATGAGGCGATTATTTGATGAATATCGTTGAATATCCATGCCTCAAATGGGAACGATAATAGTCGACCCATTTCATGTACCGCCGTACGCTTTTTGGAAATTAGGATTCTGAGTACATGATGGAGACTCGAGAGGAGCCAGAGTTAGGTTGAGAGACTACAGTCCAGAACAGAGACAATTTCGGATATTTGGGAAAGTGCAAAGAGCGAAGGGAAGGATTAAACAGAAGGATGGACGGGTTATTGAGGAGAAGGACAAGTCGTTCCGAGTGCGACCGGACTTGGCCACATTCAGGTGAAGTTTAGGGTAGGTCCTTGGCACTTGTCCCCATTTCACCAAGTCACTATCTAATCGCTAACTTCAAAAAGTACTTATAGCAGCTCAATTAAACGGATATAACTGTGGCAGAATTCTACATTTTCCTGGGCAGACGTTGGGCAGACGTCTTTGTTACTTACTCACGTCCAGTGCCGCTGCTATTAAGCGTCATCTACTATCAATCTACTATTAACTTCGGCGCTTCAGCGATGAGCATTCTAACTTTCCGCTTTTTAGCAACTTCCTTTATAATCTCCTCGTAGTAGACGGAACTTTCACATAGCTTCCGGTGAGGTTGTTTTCCCTCTTTCTTCAACAAACTTTAAATTTCGTGCAATATGAAGAAGCCATTGGGCATAAACATTCTGGTAAATCACGACATACTAATTTCCGATTTAATTTTTAAATGAACGGCCGTACCTCTCACCATATCATATTGTCTGTCATGTACAGGCGTTGTGCACATCGTGTTATCGGACGTAAAATGACGCACCGGCGGGGATGCAGCGAGCAAGCAGCGAGTGGGAAAGAATGATTTCCTAATTTGGAAGTCAAGTGATTTGTTAACATCGCCAAAACATCGCTTTTCTTTGGTTCCCCATTTCTCTTTTGTGGCCTTTTATGAACCGCACTCGGGCGCACAAACGGTGTTGAGCAACATGTCTACCTTCACGACCTACGCAGATTCCACACAGGGCTCGACATCAGCAACAACAACCACCGCAAACACGGTTGCGCCAGAAACTCAAAACCAGGCCCAATCTAGCGCAGGCGACGATGAAGGAGGCAAGAAGAAGAAGACAACAAAAAGAAGAAAAGTAAATCATGCCTGCTTGTACTGCCGTCGCAGCCACATGACGTGCGATGAGGGAAGGCCTTGCCAACGATGGTCAGTAAATCTGTCTAAATGAGCATTATATCATGCCTGTATACTTGAATTGTATGCACTAACTATATGCTGACCCTTTTTATGTCTATTGTCAGTATTAAAAGAGAAATAGGACATCTCTGTCATGACGAACGACGTCCCAAGGTGCCAGACAAACCTGCAGTTCAACCTGGGGCACAGCCGACGGACATGTCCAGAACGTACGCTCCTGGTAGGTGTACCTTATTGTTATAAGATAAATCAGCCCTAATGATTTATGCAGTCCCAGTTTATCAGACTGCTCCACCTCAGCCAACTACAGCATGGTCGATGTCAGTTCCGTCATACATGTATCAACCAGAGTCGTTTGGAAACGAATTTTCGGTGTTGACGTGCGTCCATTTTGCATAGCCGCTAACCGCTTTACCTATCGTATTTCCAGTGACTTCCTGGAAACTCTTGACGACAATTCCTTCTTCACCCCGCCGACGACAGTCGCTCCGTCACTGGTCTCGTCTACGTCGTATACTGCTAATACCGCTACGCCTACGACCAGTAATGCCGGCGTCACAAGTGCACCGATAAATACGGCGCCATCAGCGACACTAGCGACCCAAATCCAGGCAACCATATATCCTAATGCCGCGGCCGCCAACCAAGCAGTGCCCGCACCTGTGCCACAGGGATCGACGCAAACCATTCTTCCCGCCGCCACTAAGACCGAAAAGTTCTTGTTGACTGCCGCGGACCAAGAGTCGGGCTCGCGAGATGAGCGGTTAAACCAGGTCATCAGGAGCAAGTACGAGGCGGGCCTGCTGAAGCCGTACAACTATGTCAAGGGCTACGCGCGGTTATCGCGGTGGATGGACCGAAAGTGGGTGGCGGCATATGGGTTCTCATGCATGCCATTGGTGTACTAAACAGACAGCGAACAGTGTCTCGCAAGAGTCCAAGCAGCAAATTCTGCTGCCGCTGTCGATACTCCGTCCCAAGTTTCGGGTAAGCATGTGCTGTTCCCACATGCTTCGGCGCGGGCTAATTAAAACCCACAGGCAGTCGCGCAGTCACTACGAGACATCGTGAGGGGGCCTCGTTATTGTGCAATAATGCCGCATTAACACCTGACCATCATTAGGACCTCGTCTTCATCGAGGAGGCGTTCGAGCGTATGCTGCTAGACTACGACCGTGTATTCTCAGCTATGGGCGTCCCGGCGTGCCTCTGGCGTCGAACGGGGGAGATCTACAAGGGCAACCGAGAGTTCTCAGAGCTCGTGGGCATTGATGGGTATATGTTACGAGATGTAAGTTGACGTCTTTCCGCTTCTGTCTTGTGTATTCTCCACCCGTCTGCGCGGCAAAGAAGTGCACGCATCGCGTTGCGTAAACGTCAAGACTCGCGCATCCATGCTGTGTAGCTGTGATATTCATCAGGCTTTTATTAGGGCCGCTTCTGCATATACGAGCTCATGGCGGAGGAGTCTGCTGTGAACTACTGGGAGGTGTGTATATTCCTGCGCCTTCACAGACGCGATACTCATCCAGACGTATCGCTATGACGCAGAAATACGGCCACGTCGCGTTTGACTCAAGTCAGAAGGCCGTCCTGACGTCCTGCGTGCTCAGGTACAAGCCCGTGCTCAACTCGAGCAGCGCTAGCCCTGTCGTGAGTAAGGCTACGCCAGCCGGTGCGTATATCCGGCGAAATGGTGATGGTGGATGACTAACTGAATGTGTGCGTGCCACAGGGGGTACACCCGGGGCCGGCATGTCAACAACCCTCGTTAAAGAAGAGGAGGAACCACAGCAGTTGATGGAAGAGGGTTTTATTAACTGCTGCTTTTCGTTCACCATCCGGAGAGACAAATGGGGCATTCCCAGCATGATCGTCGGGAATTTTATTCAGTGCTAGAGTTTCTGACTGTTGACATGCACCCAGTGCTTGTTGATCTTCCCGTGACCAAAGGTCCGTGGTGGGCAGTTGTTTTTTATTAAGTTATGTCTCGTCGTGGTAGAAGGGGAAATCAACCAACATCCTATTATGTGTGTATTAACATATTCCATCGCAACATCCATTCCATTGATAGACTCTAGTTTTGCATTTTAAGAGACTGTTTACAGCCTTCCTTCAAACAATGTCCGGACGTTTACCTGCTTCCATTGCTGGACAGTGACACAACTAATGTCTGATCAGGCATATTTGAAGCATAACTCACACTCTCGTGAGGGAGTGGATACAAATGGAAATATACATGTTGCGTTCATAATTTATGTCCACATATTAACGATTGACATAATGAAAGAATTATACCACATCACTCCTACAGGTATTTGGAGTGAGCTTTAACATTCTGCAGATCGAGCGTGGAGACTTACCAGAAGCATCCTCTGACGCACTGGGGCGACTGTCTTCAGCTCCCATGAGCCACCCTTCGAACGATGTACCCCGACGAAGCAGACCTCATCGCCTAGAAAATCCACTCGACGCACCCCCTTTCTGATCTCCCTAGCGTCTCCCCGGCAGCGCCGTTGGAACGCCATGTCCACCATCTGGCGGTCCTCCACGTTGAGCGCGACGGTGTAGTACTCGTGGTGGCGAATGGGCGTCTGCAGCTGCTCGTACACGCCCACGAGCAGATCCTCGATGGTGACACCGTGCGGCGTGCTTGCCTGCACCGTCAGCGCCCACGGCAGCTTCTCGTGCCAGAGCTGTAGGTACGCCGCGGGCGGCGCCGAGGCGAGCTGGTACAGCTCTTTGGGCGTCAGCGGCGGCTCCTGCGCGCGCAGCTCGACGTCGTACGCCGTCACGGGGTGCACGCGCAGGTCGTACGAGAGCGTCGCTGAGCGCGGGATTTGGTACACTATGGAGCGGTGGATGCGCAGCGGGGCGCGTATGGACTTGGTCCCTGTGGATCGTCAGCGCCTTTCCAGCACGCGGTACCGCGACTGAAGTCGACTTACTGGGTATACCGAGTGCGATCCGGCGGAAGTACTTTGCGAGACCGCCCTTGGAAGAGGACTTGTAGCTTCCGCGCCAGTCCCGCGGTTTCCGCTTGAGGTGAATAGGTTTTACTGTAAGCGGCGGATGCGAAGCGGCATTCGGTCGAAGAGTCGGTGCTCGAGTCGTAGGCCATGGAAGAGGTCTGCGAGACTGTGGTCGCTGGTAAGCGCGGCGGATTGTCTGTGCTGTATCGAGTCTTTGGAAAGGAAAGTCGGCAGTTGGAAGGTAAGACGCATATTCATTATTGGGAGGGAAGGGAAACATAGTAGGACTCGTCCATGCAGGATGGTAGATGTATCCCTCGGGCGACGACCGTGGAGATATCATCTGATACTGTGCCAGGATTTGCGGGTACTGCATTGAGAAATTAGAATTACTGGTATCTCTGCAATGAAGGTGTGAGTACAGCAGACTCGATTTAAGCATGGGTGATTGCTTACTCGACAGGCCCGCTGACGAATTTGAAGGTTAGAATGCAGCCAGAACGAAGAAGAAGTGATACACAGACCTGAGACTTCCATTACTGGACTCTTGAGTGTATTGCATGTGCTTGCGCTCTGAGCTGGTAGTCCGGTTGGTAATGAGACATGGAGTAACTGGGTAACTGTTCTGAGCCCCCCGCTTTTTATACGTCGGGGTGGGCAATTTATATCTCACGCTGTACCAGGCTCACGGCAAACCGCTGCTATGTATCAAATGTGGCATTGTCTTGAGAGCGGGCGCAGCTGGATCGGGCGCAGCGCTCCTGGCTCGGGAGCCATTGTCCGTAGCCCCCAGATTATCTGTGTTCTAAAATTAGATGAACCATTGCGGTAGCGCTATTTATAGAACAGTGCGGCGCCTCAACCTATCAAGAAAGGAAACTGAAGGCTCAGGAGGACGACATTATGCTCAGTGAATGTTGTACAAGTACAGATCGAGATACATCTTTAGTATTAATTCCAACGCACATCTACCTATACCCCTGGACTATGTTGGGGGAAACTCTCTCTACCTTTGGATTATATTTGCTGAGTAGCTAAGGAATATGGAGGGCAAATATTTGAGACTACAAATAGCGATAGCTCTGCTAAAAGTAGTCTAGAATATACTTATACAGCATTTTGTAAGCGGGCTGGGTCACCGCAGATCTTATGAGACTAGACAGGATGCACTTCGGTCGCCTCTCGTTGAAGGGCAATAGAAGAGAGGAGAAAGCGAGCTTTTATCTAGTTGCAGAACGCGGATAATCCAATTGGATAGGAGGTTCGCTTTTGACTTTCACGGTTGTTTTTCTTGTTGGAGCGTATGGACGTGTGAAATGCTGGGCAGGAGGGTTGTTCGTGGACTTTCAGGTAAAATATCTTAGCTCATATAAAAGAATTTATAGAGGATTACTTGCGGATGGGATAGGCGTATCTGTGCTTGAGACGCCGTGGTTGAAATGTTCTGCAATTTTCGCATTGTAAAAGGATTAGTAGAGCGACAGTAAGGTTTTTACAATTTACTTACGTGTTTGCCAGTTCTCTTCCTGGTTTGTGAATAACCCAAAAGTATGATCGGTAAAGCCGATATATGTTTGATCCTGCGAGTATATCCTATCGCGCGTTAGGAGTGTGAAAAGCATTGTCAACGTGTATATTCGTCCCCGGGAGAATCCAAATGAGGCAGATACTAAATTACAATCCAATGAGAGACAATTAGAATAATAAAAATAAAAATAAGCGTCTCCTACAATTCCCATAGGTGCTAGCTGCATAGGCTATTAGCGTCGCGGTTGATACGGCCGAGGTCGCACCGCCCGTTAATATGGCTACTGCACATAGGCGCCTGACCAAGCTGTTATTTGCTGGATTAGCGTACCGTCCTGCATTAGTGGAACATTTGGATTGAGACCGACTGTTTGGTGTGAAGGTTGAATGTGCTGGTTGAAAGTAGTCTATAAAGAAGGGCACATGTAATAGCAACGTTGGCAGCTACAGTTGTGCTCAGGCTGAGTCTATAATGATTAAAAGTGTATCAGTGAATGCAAATGGAATTTCTGCGGAATTTTAACATATATGCCACATCGACGACCTCATGGTTATTGGTGACATCAAATCGGGCCTTCGCAAACATCCCACCGAGGTATAGGTTCGCAGTTAACTTGCGTTTTATGATACCAAAATGACTTCGGTGAGGTGGTTCATGGTAGAATTGGAGGTTGTAGTACTAACCGAAGAAATCATCAGAATAAAAATGATGCCAACCACGACGTAATTCGAGCTTCTATGTACCGGGATATGAAGTTATTCATGGATCACGGCCGAGTTTGACTTATCACTCACAGCCTATAATATCGATAGACCATAAAACATTGTACAACCAGCTCCGTCATGGCTGAGCAGACAATCCATACCACTATCGTCCAGTGGTCCGCTATTGGCTCGCCTTCACTTCTTGCTTTTCAAAATATATTGGAATACCGAATTATATGTCCAGATATTATACTTACAGCAGTTTTTCAAGAGTACCTGGTAGAAATAGGTCCACAGGCATAAAACAAAAGCGGACAAGAGACGTACGATCATGGTGTTTGCAGCAGAGGCAAATGATCCAACCGTATCCACCGCTAAGGCAATAACGACTGACCATCGGATGTATATGAGGTCCCGCCGCATCCTCTCGGACGCGAAATAGCAGTAACAGCCCAGCAGCTCAATGCCGTAGAGGACCAGATTGATGTATGTGCCTATTAGCTTCGCGCTGCAGATGTGCGACGGGATTGATGTTAATCGCAAGGAAGCCATCCAGAGAATTATTGAGCGTACATGTATCTTGGCTGAACATCAAACCCCGGCTGTGGCATAACGAGGGGGTTGTGGCTAATACGACGACTCGTCAGACCCTCCTAGTGTGGACTCGATTCTGAGACTCTGCGACCTCCAGCCGGCCCGCCATTGAGCGCGACGCGCGTCATTAGCGGAAGCAAATGCAACCTTGCACGGTACCGTACACCACTAGCCACGAAAACTCTTTCACGTAAAACTTTCACCATTTCCAGGAGGGTGTTATTTTGGCTTTATTGAAGTTTCCCTAGGTTTGCCTTTACGATCGCTATTCAAAAAAAAAAAACTCAAGCCTGACTATGTAATTACATAACCATCCTTGCACTGATGCTGACTTGGCTTTGACTTGGCTGACTGCAGGTGTCAACAGAAATGGAACATTTGGAAATTGCGTGGTCACCGGTTACCCTTCGGTTCAGCAACTTCAAGCAACCGTTCTCCAGTGCGTATGAGTTATAGAAGAAGGCGAAAGAAATAGTCGTGTATGTTTGCGCCTAGTCGGACCGACCCATCTCCGGCATCGCGAACAAAGCGACAAAGGGGTATATCAAAGAGACCGTGAACTTGGGACAGAACCTGGCACCAAGCTTCGCCACGCTGAATTTGAATATGTAAGGCGCCAAAAGAAGAGCTTCGGTCGGTAATGACGTGTTGATGCTACGCTTATCAGCGCCCAGCTGCTGTATCCACAATTTCCCCGCATTTGCTACCCCGCATTCCATCCAACACCTTCTTCAGAAAAACATCCCGCGCTCAAGGACTAGAACCAGCCCAGGCAAGAAAAGGTGGTCTCCCGGAGGCACACCGGACATGCCAATGATGCATCTGTTGCCCGGCTTTCAAATTACATTCAAATCTCCAGGGTCGCGTGTGCATCCCTCCCTCGTGTCCCCCACACTCATTGATCGCGGGGTAGGCGGTACGCATCGTTTCATTCCTATATGGCCCAAGCTGCTGCGTCTTGGCTGATCGAATGATGCGCGTATCTGCTTGTATGTATCCATTCTCGTCCGTTCCCCCAGGCCACATGACCCCTGTGGGGACTGGGGAGGCACAGGAGCGACGGCTGGTGCTCTGGATGATGGAGCCGCCCCCAGGTTCCTGCTGCCCGATCGCGAATATTCGGGAGGACAGGCGGGCGCCGGAAGGTATGAGCGTTATGGCGTTCCGTCGGAATCGTGCAGAGCAGGGACGGCCTCGAAGGACGCCCGCAAGACAGCGCGCGCTGTGGTTTACGGTACACCTCTTACCCGCGGGCGCAAATGTGATTAATGAATCAAAAAACACCGTATACTTACGAAGGTAGTGGGCGGGCCCGACGGTGCATTACCGACTGCACCGGACATTCCGGTGCGTGATCAAAACATTACATTGTTCGCAGAGCTACTGTTCGTTTTAATGAACTGGTTCTTGACTATACAAGGAACATCTATGTCACGATTAGAATAAGACGGCTTCTGGACGAGATACAGGTTGATCGATGCGCTAAATTTGAGGCTTCGAGCATATGATGCCGTTTATCTTCTCCTCAATCGTTCCTATTACCTTAACCATGAGTCACCAGGTGGGATGCTACTAATTTTGAAGCTTGGTGGCTTGCAGGACTAACTCTGACAGACAACATAATTCTGAACGTTGAGCGTGAAGGCCGAGTTAATTTCACGAGCCGGGTGGGCTATTAATTGAATAGCATCGCGATAGGGAGTGAAATCGATTGACCGCAGTGGACGTATTGACGTACTGTGGTCAAGGGCATTCCACCGTTGGGAAATCAGGATGGACTCGAGTGCAGTATTTTTGTAATTAACACGCCAAACTGAAGTTTACAATAATAAAAAGTGTATTTGTGGTTGCAGTAAGTAGTATGCCCGAGCTCGGAGTCTCGCTGGTTATTTAATTGGGAGAGTTGAAGGTTATCTTTTCAAGCCAAGTAAGTGTGCGGGCACTGGTGTCAAACGCCGCCATCAGAGTGGGTGTACGACGCTGGCCAGTATGTTTGCAGCCAGAAGTAAAACTAAATAAACGGTCATTTCGGGTTCAAGATTGGCCGTAGCAGCTTGAGAGCTAACGAGCGTCGCCTCTGCCCGACCCATGCCACAATCCCCACAGGTGTATTTCCGTCGGACGTCCCGACTCCCCAACGCTCGCAACGTCCGCTTTTGCTCCGCGATGTGCCGAGGGTATAGAGTACAGCCGCCCGGCGGCACCTTTTAGGGTAATTGGTGGTACGACAAAGATGATCCGACACGAGGAAGAAACAAAATCCTGCAGGATATCGCGCAGAACATGAGGAATAAAAAATGCTCAGGCTGTCATTCTGGACGACGCGCATGCCATTAAGGGTTCTTCAGGCGCGACGGAGATGAGAGATCCAGTCTCCAGATGGGAAACGGAGGAACATGTGCCAAGATTTAGATAGAAATTGAGTCCCTAGCGCGGAGTCGCGATCATTCAACTCCATTTGGACAGGTTGCACCGCAATTCCCTGCATAATAATTGGCTACAAAAGCGATAGAAACCCCATCCTTTCCTCATACCATCCCCAACATGGCTGAGCAGACAATCCCCATACATCCCGTCGCTCCTCGCCTCAAGAACGGCCACAGGAAGCCTCACGTCGGGCCTCACATTGACGACTACCATGCTGCGCACAGGGAGACTGTCGGCCACGAGTCTGATAACTGGTGGGCCAAGGTGCGCACCGCGGCCGTGATATTCAACCCGCGTGGAGCTGACCCATCGTCTTTTCTAGCAAGCGCACGCCATGCTTCACTGGGATCGCCCCTTCAAGACAGTCAGAGCCGGCGGTTTCGAGACAGGTGACATTGTATGGTTCCCCGAAGGCGGCCTGAACGCTTCTTACAACTGCGTTGACCGCTGGGCCTTTAGGCACCCCGACAAGGTAAGGCGGTTTATTAAAAATCAAATTTCCATCACGCGTTGACCCGGCGGGTATCAATAACAGACCGCCATCATCTACGAGGCGGACGAGCCGGGCGAGGGCCGCGAAATCTCGTACGCGGAGCTCCTGCGCGAGGTCTGCAGCATCGCAAATGTGCTTAAATCGTTTGGCATCAAGAAGGGCGATACCGTCTCAGTTTACCTTCCCATGACATGGCAGGCCGTCGCCGCGTTCCTGGCATGTGCGCGTATTGGCGCAGTGCACTCCGTGGTCTTTGCCGGCTTTTCCGCTGAATCGCTCCGGGACCGTGTACAAGATTGCAAGTCGCGCGTTCTCATCACCTCAGATGAGGGCAAGCGTGGTGGAAAGACAATTGCCAACAAGGCGATCGTCGATGCCGCCCTAAAGGAGTGCCCGCTGGTGGAGCATGTTCTTGTCCTCCAAAGGACTGGCAACAAGGTGGCCTGGACCGAAGGCAGGGACAGGTGGTGGCACGAGGAAGTCCTCAAGGTCCCAAATTACTGCCCACCGGAAGTTATGTCTTCTGAAGACCCTCTTTTCATTCTATATGTGAGTAATATCATTCATTCAGTTTTATTTTTGTCCAATTCGCTTTCCAGACCTCAGGATCTACCGGAAAGCCCAAGGGCGTCGTTCATACCACTGGAGGTTATCTGCTTTGCGCAGCATTGACCGTGAAATACGTCTTCGATGTGCACCCAGATGACAAGTTTGCTTGCATGGCCGACGTCGGCTGGATCACCGGACACACGTATGTTCTCCAATACTATTACATTATTTATACCTTATCAATACTTACCTCCATCAGTTATATTGTCTACGGTCCCCTGGCTAATGGCGTGACGACAACCGTTTTCGAGTCGACCCCCGTATATCCCACACCGTCGCGCTACTGGCAAACCGTGGAGAAGTACAAGCTGACGCAATTCTACTCCGCCCCGACCGCTATCCGTCTTCTGCGCCGCCTTGGTGCCCACCATGTAGAGGGTCACGACCTCTCAAGCCTGCGCGTCCTCGGAAGTGTGGGCGAACCGATTAACCCGGAAGCATGGAACTGGTACAATGAGCACGTTGGCAAGATGCAGTGCGCTATCGTCGACACTTTCTGGTACGTTTCAAAAAAAGAAAATCGAGTGTTCACTAATTAATCAACATCTCTCCAGGCAAACCGAAACCGGCTCTATCGTGGTCACGCCCTTCCCAGGCGCCATTGAGACCAAACCAGGGGCTGCCACTGTTCCCTTCTTTGGAATCGAGACCGCCCTTCTGGACCCCGTCTCGGGCGAGGAGCTACATGGAAATAACGTCGAGGGCGTCCTCGTCCTCAAGAACCCATGGCCGTCCATCGCTCGTACGATCTACCAGGACCACAAGCGCTACCAAGAGACGTACATGCAGCCATATCCCGGATACTTTTACACCGGGGACGGCGCGGCGCGCGACGAGCATGGCTACATCTGGATCAAAGGCCGTGTTGACGGTATGTAATTTATTTTTTTGCCTAATGCAGGTATTGATGAAACTTAGACGTCATCAATGTGTCTGGCCACCGTTTGTCCACTGCTGAAATCGAGTCGGCGCTTATTCTGCACCCGGGAGTCGCTGAGACTGCTGTGATTGGAACTGCTGATGAGCTGACCGGACAAGCTGTGTACGCTTTTGTGACCCTCAAGCCGTGCGTATTGATACTGTATATCTTCTGGAGTTAAATACTGACTTTTGCTATGCAGTGAATTCACCTACGACACCAACGACGAGTCGAGTCTCATCAAGGAGCTCGTCCTCCAAGTGCGCAAAGTCATCGGTCCCTTCGCAGCGCCCAAGAAGATCTACATCGTCAGCGACCTCCCCAAGACACGTTCTGGGAAGGTAGGATACCGTCTCTCTACATGTGCCGTTCCTCAGCTTACCCTGACAATCTCTTGTTATAGATTATGCGCCGCATCATGCGCAAGATCGTCGCGGGCGAGGGCGATCAGCTCGGCGATCTCAGTACGCTGGCGGAGCCTGGTATCGTCGAGGTTATCAAAGCGAAAGTCGCGTTGACTGCTTGAGTTCTTTTTTCTTTTCTTTGGATAGGGACTGCTTTGCTTGTCATCTTTTTCTCTGTCATCCTGTATTAGTATCACCCATATCCTGCATTCTTTTCTCCCGCCTCTTGTGTTTTCTTCTGTGGAGAGAAGAGGTGTTGGAAACTGCACAGAAAAAGTTAATAAACGATGTACTTGTAGCCAATTGGCGCATTGTATTAAGGAGTGACTTGTTGCTAGCAATTGGTTGTACCTAGACATCTCTACCATTCATAATAAATATACTACTATGCCTCAACAATATTGGTAGAGTACATTTGACTGAAGCATACGGAGATTCGAGAGAGAGCATGTGCATCCAGTGATTCTGATTACCAATCATCTTTGACAATGTAATTAGAACACTTGCCGATGCGCGTAATGAAGACGCGTCTCGGAGCCTTTCTTCAATTGCACTATGCCCTCTACAAGAAGTTCCAAGCGTACATCCAACGGGAAACCTGCCAAGGATGCGAAGGCGACAAAACCAGTACCTGGAAGAAAAGCACAGAACTCACCATACTTTGAGAAAGCGGAAGACAGTGCCGCGTCAAACGACGAGTCCGGGGCAGAAGTGAAGAAGCGGAAAGCATCCAGGCGCAATGCCAGCAAAGGCGGCTCACAGCAGAAGAAGCGGAAGGTAGAAGCCGAGGACGAGGACGAAGACTACGCCGCCGCCGAACCCGACGATGACGCAGACTCAGACTCGGTATCCGCCAAGGTCTACGACAGCGACGCTTTGGATGACGATGACTTCGGTGAGCCTACAACTAAAGGCAAACGCAAACCGCGGAAGTCAGCCGAAGCCAGCCCGCGCAAACCGCGCAGTCCCCAAAAGAAGAAGAAACAGCAGGATGAGAGCGAGGCCGAGTTCGATGTAGAGGAGGGGCAGGAGGTGGTCGGTGCCGTCGTCCAGGCGCCTACGACGGGTCTTGTGCCCCCCGGACAGATATCGCAGAACACGTTCAACTTTCTGCGGAAGCTCCAGGATCCAAAGTACAATGACCGCCAGTGGTACGTCGAGAGTTCTCATCCGGTGCCACTGAACCACATAATCATGTTCTGAAATTCAGGTTCAAACTTAATGGTGGGATATACATTCATTGGTGGATTAGAACGGCCGCTGATAGCATAGCAGAACCCGTATACCGCCTCGCAGAAACGGAGTGGAAGGACTTCGTCGAGGCACTGACCGATGTTTTGGTCGAGGAGGATCCACAGATACCCCACCTGCCGCCGAAGGACGTCATTCATCGAATTTACCGCGATGTACATACATAAGTTCCCCCCAGTCCTTCCTATTCGAGCGGATAATTAACCGTTGAGCATGTGCAGATAAGGTTCAGCAACGACAAGACACCGTATAAACGAAATTTCTCCGCCAGTTTCTCGCGAAGTGGGCGGAAGGGGATTTTTGCGGGATGTGAGCGCCAAACCTCCATTTATAAGAAGCTCTGCTGACGTGCTCCAAAGATCATCTGTGAGTGGCCGAGTATGTAACCGATGAACCTAAGAAAATCTGACCAAACCCAATCATACATTAGAATGAGTATGTGCTTTATGTTATTGACTGCCGGAAGATGATACAATTTGACGTGATGCGCACACAGTCCAACCGGGAAACAAGACTTTCTTTGCTGCGGGAACATGGTGTCCCGGGCGTAACGAGCTCGCAAATTTGAGGTAAGAACACGATCCTGAGTTTGGACTCGGATGCGCACAAGTCCCAATGCTGATAAATACTCATTATTATCTAGGACGAACATCCAACGCAATTCGCAGCGCCTGCGGAGTGTCATTTCAGCGCCTGATTTTGTGCAGCACTTCGGCAAAGCCGAGCCGCATCCCAAGGGAGAGAGCCAAAACATCTTCGGGTTCGAAGATGAACTCAAAGTGGCGCCGAAAGGCGTCTCCAAAGGCGATGAGTGAAGTGTATTTTTCCTCCTTGAATAACATCGTATTGACTCTGTCTGGGATTTAATATTCAATAGGAATATTGACCTCCTCAAATGCCGCTCATTCATCGTCTCCCACAAGTGCGTTGCATCTATCTCACTTAATCGCAGACTTTTAAATCTGATGATTTTTTTCTTCCTTTTTGATATGAAAGATTTCTGGATAGCGAAGTTCTTGATCCGAATTTCAAGGAAGCAGTAGGGGCAGTTGCCCGAGTTGTCCAGCCTTTCGTTCATTGGTGATCGCTTTCCCTATCTCTCTTTCATTCAGAAGTTCATAAATTTTGTTAGCTTGAATGACATGATGACGGTTCTTGACGAAGAAGGTGAAGAGGGGGATTAGGAGCAGGATCTGTACAATGTACTCTTCAATGCATGTTATTTTAATTTTTCCTTGCTTTGGTCGTATTGATATCTGTACATCACCGTGCTGAAAGCTAAAGCGCTAAGGTCCCACCAGGTCTGAAGTCCTCTTAAATTAGAAAAAGTATAACGATACCAATGAATCTCTTGACAAGATAAGATAAGATAACTCACTTCTGGGTACAGGTCACTGCTCGTTTGAAGTTAAGTATGTATTCAATTTTGTTAGATATATGCATTTTTTCCAAAAGAATTCATGTCTTCTCTTAACCTATCGAGTTATTGTAACTGCACCACTTTCAGTACGGTTTGAGGTGACGGAATGGCGACCTTTTCATATATACATATATTAGTGGGTCTGTAACATCTAAAAGGAATAAGAACTTGGGCGCCTGGGCCATTCCCCTCAGTTCCGCGGCAGAATTTGGCTGTTACTTGAAGAAGGCTACGATATGTTTATTAGCACGCCCGCTGTGCTCTTCTACCTTTACCTGGGCCTGCCCTTCATTCGATGACTGCTGTGTCCCGAAGACGCGTCTCTTTGTCGCTCCTGGCCCCAGTGTTGGCAGTCCATGTGGGATCCCACGTGTGGCCCACATAAACCCACATGTAGCCCACTCCACGAAAAGTGTGGGCATGGAGATCAAAAATTAGTCAGCCCACACTTTATGCCTCTAGTGGGTGACCCGGACAAGCCCCATAGTCGGCCCGCCGCACTATGAAATCCCACGAACCCGTGTTTCTCTTCACCCACCTGTGGATGGGTTGTGGGAATCTCCACGCCCACATTTTGCCCATGTGGGATCACACGTGGGGCCCACGGTCCACAGATTAACACTGCCTGGCCCTGTTATTTGACTGGCCTCAGGCGTAAATTGGGGACAACTTTGAACACCTTGTCAGCGTGGCTGTTAACATGAAACGGCGGTGCTGAGCTGATCCAGAGCGGGACGCCCACTATACGTAAGTTATATGCAGAAATGCATGACTGCGCGCCAACTTTGCGCTCGGAGAGTGCGTCGTTTCCACGTAAGTCCCGGCCAAGTCCCGGCAACAAGTCTGGACTAAGTGCGATTCGTCACATCACATGGGAGCAATCATCTTTCTCCTTGCCTTTTCCTGTTTTCAAAAAATTGACCTTCTAATTTTTTACAAAAAATGAGTTGATATTTACTCATAGCTTGATCTGAAGAAATATCTAAACTGAAGACTGCATATAATCGTCTGGTCGTCGTTGAGGCTAAATGGGAGTCAGCCAACGCGAAGTGTCACATCATGTGAGCCGTATGAATGCAATTTAATTTTGAGCACGGTGCAAGCACGGTGATTCCTTGAAGCACGACGGGAACTTACCAGAGCTTTTCCTTGACTTTCCCGGATTTCTTTTCAATTTCAATGCCTAATACCCGAAGCGACAGAAAAAGCGACGGTGCGTACCACAAAGAAACAGGCGTCGCCTTGACGGTCCCTGAGTAACCAACTCTCCCCAGATTCCGGTGAACAGAGTGAGGTTAATGCGCAAGTACCACCGGAAACTCCAGTAAAAGAGCAGGCTGAATTATCGCTACCTACACCCGAGTCTTCTGGATCAAAGAAAAGAAAACTCGAGGGGGATGAGGATGAGGATGCACACGCTCCAATGAAGAAGTCTGCTCGACCGTACAACAAGCATGAAACGCACTGGAACTTGGACGGCAGCTTGCTTGTGCAACTGGGAAAGACTCGGTTCAGGATCCATCGAAGCCGCCTCGTATCGGAATCTGCGTTCTTTAGGGCTCTTATTGGTCAACACAATGGCGTGTTCCCTGAGGACCCGTATCCCCGTCAAAACGAAATTGATCAAATCTTAGCGACCGCGGAGGACGTCGACGGGACCGTCTTATTCTTCCTGGACGCAGGAAAAGTCACGGGTGGTACTAAAACGCCGAATGCAAAACAATTTGCGATAATGTTGACTGCAATGAATGAGGCGATGTAAGTTGTACTGCATGTTGATATACATGAGTACTGAATGCCCTGACATCAGTAACTTCGCGTACGAGCCTCCGACAGAAGATGTCTTCGCTCTCCTCAGGGCATCCGCATTCTACGAAATGACGACATATACAAATTACTGCCGGCATTTTATCATGGAAATATACCCAGATGTGTGGGAAGACCTCTCCGACGAACCTTCTATAGATTTTGCAGTTAAAGGACTGCGTCTGAACACATCGCATCCCGACATTCTAGAACAAATAAGGAGGCCGGTCTTTTACGAGCTCGCGCGGGCTCCATTCTATCTAAACTCAGAAACAGAAGATAATGGCGAGGATACCACAGGTTCTAAAAAGCCATCGGAGCGCAAAGCACTCGAAAGTTTGACTCGGGCGGATTTGGTCACCCTTCTCGACCTTCAAAAGCGGCTCAGAGCGGCTTGGGATGACATCATACTGTTCATGGCATACACCTGCAAGGGCCCACAATGCACGAAACACCATTCAAAAGGACTGGCTACAGCGATGTCCATTTCCAAGGAGTTTCCATACGACCCCATCACTGGTGTTGGTAAATTACTCGATCGCATGAACCTCTCGTCGTTCTATTGTCCTGCAGCTGCCAAAGAGGTCAAGCGCAGATTGGAGCTTGAATACCAGGCTATTTGGGATGACTTTGGTCAATGGGTCAATCTCAACGATAGAGACTCGGACAACGACTCTTAGTCTTAATCCTTTTTTGTTTCTCCCCAAAAAACGCATTATTATTACGATAAAAAATGCGCATATATACAGTATGTATGTACACCGCTTGAACGCTAATAGAATTGAACTTTCAAATTGACATTAGACATTAGACGATCTTTCATTCTTCAATACAAGGCAAGAGCGAACGAAACCATGAATGAGCATTTATTTAATCCGGCTACAAGCAAGTATTAATCCTAGATACCAACCAACCAACCAACACCAGGGACCACGCCCCAAAGACACAGAAAACAAACGAAATGAACAAATCCATCCATCCAGACGAGACCGCTACCCTACCCCTTAACAACCCCAACCGTGACCTGCATCCCACCTTCCTCGCCCTCCTCGCCCCACTCGCGCAGACCGCCCATGCCGACCGCCAGCGCGCCCACACACCGCTCCCACGCCCAGCGCGTCAGCTTCAACACGTCCTCGTCCCCGAGGTCCGCACGGACGTGCAGCTCAAGTGTAACCACAAGCGCGCCCGCCTGGTCGCCTTTGCCCGCCTTCCCGCTCCCAGCATCGTGGGCGAAGGAGGCCCGCGTCGGGGACGTATGGTGCCCTGAGGGAGTGGGGGGAGCTGCGGTGCTCGGCGTGAGCTGCCAGATGTGCGGTGCGGGGAGGTGCAGGACCTGCGGGTGGCGCTCGACCTAGAATGTAGCAAGAAATGAGGGTCAGCCAATGTGTATGGACAGAGCGAGCAAGTAGGGTATGGTCACGATCGACCAGGGAAGGTAGATGATGAAGTGATAGAAAAAAGGAACAAACTTACCTCGCGCATAGCGCGCAGGAACGCCTCCATCTTCCCGGACGGCAGGCCGCGCGGGGGTGACGTCTGCAAGAGCACAGCACCGAGGACGACGCAGGCCCGGTACGCCACGTTGAAAGTCACGATTGCGATGAGCATCGCGAGCGCCAGGTCAGCAGTGCGATGTTGTTCCCTATAATGGTACGTGAGTAAGCGCGTTAAAGCATTAGTAGCGAAAGAGACTGACGGCGACACAACCAGAGCAACGGATAGTATTCCAAGGGAGAAAATGAGCGGGCTGACCACGAATGGGTTCGAAAGTAGGATAGAGATTGGGGTTGTCGGCGGAGAGTCATGTGTGTGGCGCGACGGGGCCCATACAGAGCGCAGCAGTGTACCAAGTGGGCGTATGCGGTTGTTGGTGACTACAGATATCAGCTGCACAGCTAAGCAGGCAAACGAGGAACAAACGTACTATTAACAAGTTGAGTATTATTTTCAAAAAAGAGGGCGGTTGCAATAAGCGAAAAGAAAGTGATAAATGTCATAAAGATAGGGAAATCAATTCTGGGGAGACGACATTTGAGCAATTACAACGACTAGGAGAAGAGCGGAACAACGCACCCAAGGCCTACGTCCTCGTCCCCATGATGGTGATGATGGCCGTCACCGTCACCCGCACTGAGCAAAAGGTGCTCAACCGTCTCCTTGCACACATACACAGACGAGAACATGAGATACACCGCTTGCGCGAACATCAGCACGGTCTCTACTCGCCCATTCCTGAATAATTGAAGTCAGCGGAAGAGCAGGTAATAAATAGATAAATACGCACCCATACGGCCTCCTAATCCGCTCCCGCTCTTTCTCGCTCTTACCAGCATTCGCACCCGCCGCGAGCCACCCGGGCACGACGCACGCGAGGGCTATACCGAACGCGTCAAAGACGACCCAGTACCCGAGCCCCGTCACCGAAAGCGAGCCAACCTGCTGGCCGGCGACCCACAGGTAAGCGCCCAGCACAAACTGACCTACAGCACTTGCTACATCGGTTGGCTGGATCTTGGGCGGAGGCGGTGGGGCTCTTCGGGGCGGGGGAGCAGGCACTTTGAACCCACTTGACGTCCCCGTTTGTGCTGCCGCTGAATCGGGCGCGAAAGCAGAGATAGGGCCCCAGGGCGACATTGGCATCGGAGTCGGCTGCGTGTGGAGTTCCTCTACGGGTGTTGTGGACGTAGGCTCGAGGAAAGAAAAGAAATTGTGTGAGAGTGAGTGTTTGTGGTGGTGGCCGCGCTTTTTAGTTGCAGACAAAGGTGGGGTCCCCGAGCTGGGAGGTGGGACGAATTCGGCTTGTTGCGCGCTCGAGGGTGGGCGCTGGCCGAATGTAAAGCCCTGTCCGAGAGGGGTGAGTGGGGCGCGGCGGCCAGGGACACTGACGTTGGAGCCTGCAGATGGGACGAGGGGCGCCTCCTCATCAGCGGGGAACACAACCTCCTGCGCGCCGTCCCCGTCCTCTGATATAGCTTTGTGTGGCAGCGAGCCCGGACGGGGGAAGAAGACGGACAGGTTGCGAGAATGCATGCGCGAGTGGCGTCTTGTATGCTTGGCGGCTGCTGCGGGCTGCCCGTCGAGCACCTCTGACGCCGAGCGCGACGCCTGGATGCCTGGCGGGGACAGGTTGGAGGGAAAAGAAGAGGAGAGCGGGGACGGGGACATGGGGGAGAACGGCGTGGACGTAGACCGGGTGCGGGCGTGGCCGTTCATGTGTGTTGGTGCAAATGATGACCGGAGCGGGGAAGCAACAGAATGACCATTCATGGACCGCGGAACAAACGTCGATCGGTATGGCCCCGGGCTTCCGAGTAAGTTCTGTCCGCTAAACGGCTGTGGTGTCGACTGTGTCCGCACACGCGGCGGCGGAGCCGATATCTTGACCGAAGGAAGCTCATGCTCGTCGGGAACAACAACCTCGACGCTGGGTATGACGATGTTCTCGCTGTCCTCTTTGCTGGTTTTGCGCCGATGGATTTGTTGCGTTTGTACGGACATTTTGCGCTGAATCAAATCAGCCTAAACCTAGATGGTCAAAATTAACAAGCGATGAAAGAAGTACTGGTGCGTACGTACACTTCTGCTCTTCAAAGGCTCAATTACGACTTTAACTAGTACGTAGTTCTCAAAAAGAATCCACTTGTTCGGTCTTGCGTCGCAGAACTTGGCAAATGTTGTCAGTTCTTCTTCAAAGAACCGAATAAACACGGATGAGATATGAACGGGCGTTGACTGGAGAGTCACTGAGTATATATTCAGCCATATATTCAGCCATATGGACAATTATCATGCGCACATCAGTTCTAGGCGACGTTGGTAATACCAATGGTTGTCGTCAACGTGGCCAGGTCACTGCGCAACAGCTAACCGTTCAGCATCCTACTCAACACTGCAGCTAGGATTTTCATACGCACATTCCTGTAAAACCCTCCTTTCCAGATAATCAAGCGCAAATGACACTGCCGTAGCCTATCGCCAGCTCTATCAGAGCGCCCGAACTAGCTGTCGAATGAACCGGGCTCGTCCCGTAAGATCCTGAGAGCCCGCTCCGTCGCGTCACTGTTCTGGAAGAGTCCGTACAAAGCCCTACGACGGCTAGAGGCGACAATATGGGGTGACAGCAGACAGGAGTTGGTCGAAACGGTTCAAGCTCGGCGTTATCCAATTGTTGTCACCAGCATCAAAAAAGCCCGTGATCACTAAAGCTCGCGTAATACGCGGTTTGCTCCAAACAGCAACGAGCAGGTTTTACTGTACTTAGTGTCTGCTTATCTCTTATTCTTATTATCTGCTTAAATCAATCTCAAATCGTATCTGGCAAGAGGAAAATTCGCCGGGGCGCAAATACTGGAGATAAGCACGGATGAGAGAAGAGAACTAACATGGCCAAAACGCATGCGTATTCGGCAGACCATACGCTAGTACTGGAGATTTGAGAACAACAAGATGAAGAGAAGGAAAGAAGTCAGGAAGGAGAATTGGGGAGAGACATATATTACGAGACGCGTCAGGTTCCTGGACGGTAAACCGCAAAGAAGAGTAGGGACGAACTCTGAGGTCGCGTTATACTCTAGGGGAGCTTTTTTGCCTTCTCATAAACTTCTTTGGAAGTCCCAAGCGACAGCAACCCAACGCCCATAATTCTCTTGGTACGTAGCTTCTTTGCAAGTACGGCACTGAAAGATCATTGAATCGAACTTACCTATAGACATGGGCGACTTTGACGAGATGATAAATTCTGGGTATATGACACGTATGTTGTGCCAATCTTCAGAATACAATAGTTTATACATATTCACTTCATTTTACATATGTAGGTAACAATCTAATGTTACAATTAACAGATCCTCCTCCGATGACGTCTCAGTAGACAAGGTGTCCACTAAAAGAATGTCAGTCTCCGCACTAGTTCCAATCGAAAGTAATGACTTACCCGTCAACGAAGTATTCGCCCCCAGTCATGTACGATGCATAGTCTGATAGAAGGAGGAGCGTCTGGCCGGCCATTTCCTCGGGCTGCGAAACAATGTAAGGTTACGTTGTACTCTTCCTTGAAATGATTTATTTACCTGAGCAAAGCGGCCTAGGGGGACATTCTTGGCCTGGTATTCACGGACGGATTGGTCCATGACTTTCGTTTGGTCAGTGTCGACTAAGAAACCATATTAGCAAGATCGAAATAGCGAGCCTCAATAAACACACCATATCCAGGCGAGACGATGTTCACGCGGATGCCATAAGGCGCCCATTCCACAGCCAATCCCTTGGAAAGGAGAGACACAGCAGCCTTCGACGAGTTGTAGAAGACTTGGGTCAAAGGTTGCTGCACTCCGGAAGTGTTGATAATCTGCGAGCTCATAGAAGAGGTGACGACAATCGAGCCTTTCTGTTTGTTCTCCTTCCACAGCCTGGATTTATATAGCTATGAGACGCTTCCAGAGCGAATATATGCGCATGTACTCACTTGGCTGCAGCCCGGGCGGTGTTGAACACGCCGAACACGTTCACGTCATACACGGTGCGGAAGTCCTCAGCGGTGAGGTCAACTGCGGGCTTGACTACTGATACACCAGCATTCTTCCATTCATTATTAGGCGATGTGGATTATCATAAAGACGACAATAGACTTACAGCAATCAAACCTGAAATAGGTCCCATCTCTTCGTTGATTTTCTTGAAGGTCGCGTCAACAAGGGCGGTGTCTGAGACGTCGCACTTGTACGCCTACGTATACGAGTCAGTTGACCTTTACAAAGTAGTCAGCGGGGTTGAAGCACCTTGGTCTTGACGCCGAATTCCTTTCCAACCTTTTCTGTCACCTCTTCCGCATCCGGTGAGCTCCTAGAAGCGCGATTCTTGTAAGTCGACATACACATCGCCGTATCCTTACATACCTGTAGATGACAGCAACATTCGCTCCAGCCGCTGCAACGGCGCGAGTAAGCGCGTAGCCAATGCCTCGGTTGCCGCCAGTGACAACAATGCACTTGTCTGTTCATCAGGTGTGAGCACAGCAATACGACGAGGGGGAGGCACACGCACTGGAGAAGCTGATAACAAATCCAGGAGACATTTTTGGCGAGCGATGGATGCGGGGGAGGTAGGGAAATGGGAATGCGATATGTAACACGAGAAGGTGGAAGTGTCCTCAGCGTAATTATAGGCGGCCGTAAGTGACGTCATAGTTGCTATAATTCCTATTATGATGTCTACATAACTAAGGATGATCAGATTGTTCTAGCCTTACGGTCCGCGCTTATTGCTGAAAATAGAATCGCTCTTCTTGCTCTGCAGCTCATCTCAAGTGCTTGGAAAGCAGCTAGGCTATAGAAATGCACGGACAACCCTCAAGACAGTAACCTTGGGCACGACACCTCTCCGAGCAACTTACCTTTGAGAGAGCGTAATGAGTTTTCGTCCTGCTTATTTTGCATAAGAAGTCCTGAACTGGGCCCTGTACGGAAGAGTTGGATGATCATCGCTATCAGGTGAGCGCATGGTTCAAGGTGGCGTTAATATTTCATGCGCAGGTGTGCAAATCGGATGCAATTCGGGGGTGGAACGAGTCGTCGCGACACGCCGCCGAGCGCTCCCTCACCCGCTTCCCCATCCCTCAGCTTTACCGAGTTGAGCACGAAAGCGTAAGCGTAAGTATACCTGACAACCGCCGCGCTGTACAGACATGCAAACTGGATGAAGTACCCTCGACAGGATGAGAAAAGCCGAGAAAAGAGCTGCGCTCTAAAACTGTGCGAAGTTACCTTGGCAGATGTGACGACAACATTCGAACTGACTTTTCGTATGGGCGATGCCACAGACGCGATTTCTGCTTCATCGATAACTAACTGAGTCCCAATTGGTAGTTCTCCGAGTAGCCTACTGATAATATTAATCTACAGAAGAGCGCGTAGAACACCGTTGCTCCACTTTCCCTTCGAATGGAATTATCTCCGACTCCACTTTTCTCATGCAGCTGATTTTTAGCGTATGAGGTCATCTCAAGGTACGCTACAGCAGCAGTATAGTGCGGCACACATGAATAACCAACCACACAGACATCATATACGCTAAATATATTTACAGGAGGATCTCTCTAAACTTTCTTCTCACTATGTCGTGACTTGAAGTCCGACAAGAGAGAATCAATGTGGGCGCTTAATCATTGAACATAAATACTACTTATACATTATCCCGCCAATCAAATGCATGAAGAATAACTATCCACTGCACATAGCACACTTGCACCCACTCTTGACCCACGCACCCTCTGCAATCTCACTCGCAGAGTCTCTATTAGTGGGCTTGATAGCAAGGCAGGAGCGTAGGAACGCAGCGGTAGGCGCTATGTCGTCATCCGCCAGCTTCTCACTTTCCTTGAGCAAACTTTCAAGCTTTTCAAGAGTTTGCGTAGCCGTCTCAACCGGTGACGACACATACGCCTCGTCAAAAAGCGGGGTGCCCGTCAACAGCAAATACGCCTGGAAAGAGGTGAGTAGGGTCATGATAAACCAAGATCGGAGACGTACAGTGCATCCTAATGTCCAGATATCAGACTTTCCGTCTAACCTCTCTCCTTTAAGCGCCTCTGGGGACGCATGATTCTTCGGAGTATCAATTTCTGCGCTAACGCCGGCCTGGTGGGCTTTTTCGATTCAGTACGGTCGTAAGGTATGCATATGTAGGATACATACTGTGGCCATAGTTGCACAGGTATATCGTCACGTCAAACAGTTCCTCTGATGAAGAATCCCACTTGATATCATGACCGAACGGCTGAGATTTGACCGTGGAATATGTGTTGCCGTTTGATGAAATCTTGATGGGGCGCTCCGTCTGTGATTTAGACAGCTCTCTCTGGATGTCTGGAACGCTTTGTGGGCCGAAGAAGTAGAAATTGTCGGCAGTAACAGCTGATGGTATTGTTAGATCACGATGGATATGATATGAAACAAAAAGAAGCTTCATACCTCCGTGCACGAGCTTGTTCCTATGCAGGCCTACCAAGCGCACCGCGACACCCCCAACTATTTTCTTCACGACGTGGGCAGGCAAGTACTGGCCGTCGTACTCATTGCTCAGGCGGAGGTCCTCAACTGTAGTTCCTAGCATACGGAAGACAAGACAGAGGTGCCGCTTCCCGCTCGGATCGTGCTCGTAGAAGTACTTAAGCAGTTCGGGAACGCCGTACGGTATAGACTTCACGGGTCCCTGCAGCGCGTCGCGCTCCCTATTCCCGGAAGAGTCCGCAGTAGCCTCTGCTGTCAATACCTTGACAGCGCCGTACTGACCGCCCGCCTCTTTACTGGCCTGTGCGAGCCAGGTCGACGAGCGAGGGCCCCATCCGAGCTTGCGGACGATGGTCCAGCGCCCGCCATCTAGTTTGTCGCCGATATTACAGGGGAAATACCCCAAAGGTGAGTCTAGCTGTTCTTCAGGAAATGCGTGGTCGGCCATAGCTGATAATGGTTGGTGATGGAGGGACAATGAAGAGAGAGCTTGATTGACCTGCCTGCTGCTCTATTTAAAGCCTATTTATTATAAGGCCGTGTCAGGATCAGCGGCTCGGACGGCCTGGTCACTGGTATGTACGCACATATGGCAACGTTTTGGGCCCCGGACGTCATGGTAGAGATCATGTAGTGGCTCGGGCTAGGCGCGCATGGAGTAAGATGTAGTACTTATGTCATTGAAAGTCATTCCCAAGTAATTCCTGACTATGAGGGAGAATCACCATGAATTTCAGTGTCCGCCCGCTCGCGGCCACGCGGCATACGCTGATCCATTTGATGATCAACTTATGATCCAAGTTGGGAGTCAGTCATGTCAGGATCTGGCAGACCACGCTTTAATCTACACATAACTCCAGTACAAAGACCATTTAGTTCGGCGGTTGAGCAATATATGAGCATTCGTAAGTTCGTGCCGCGTCCAATGTAACTGCATTCCTGTTGGCACGCGAAACTTTGGCCTTCAAAAACTATGGTCACCAAGTTAAAGCCCAATTCCCACGCCCTTGCCACTGGTGTGGCACAAACAGTGCTCGTCATACGGTCATACCGTACTGCAAGATCAGACAGGAAATGTACACCAGGACGAGTTAAAGTGATTTAAGACATATTTGACACATTAAAAGCCCCATGCGCGCATCTTTTGTGTGTCTTGCTACCTTATCTTATCGTATCACGTTGGAGAGCATTTAGAGGCATCTCTGCTTGACCGCGAAATATAATGTGCTGATGTTTTGGAGGTAAATTACAGTCTCGTGGGCCGGCATCGGGCACCTTTCATGCTTAGCAAGTAGCGGTCTGATGTTATCGGTTTGTGTAGCAGGATATACATAATTACTATGGCGATGCGCGTTAGTTCACATTAACTGTAGCTGCCAGTGATTTCACAGCACAATGGTTCTTCCTTCTTCCACACTCCTGTGTACTGCATCGAGGACACGATGGGTCTTTACAGCGTCGTCAATGGTCGCATATTGATGGTCCTCCCCAGCTGCGTACGCCTTCCATGCAGCACCGAGGATGCCTATTGAATGACTTTCGGTTCCATCTATTTGGAGTTTCTCTCCGTTCAAATATACGTCCGGATTCTTGACATTAATGAATACTTGATCATCAGATTCAACTCTGATCACGCCCTCTTCCCCATGAATCTCCCACAGGAGGCTCTTGCGGCCCGGACTCTTCTTGTATCCGGTACGCCAGACAATGCTGGCGATCGCACCTGACTTGAGAATGCCAGATATAGCGTAGTGATCTGGAGACTCTGCTGGGAGGGTCTCGCCCGTGCGGGTGCCATCTGGCTCGACGATCTCTGCGTTTGGATATATTGTGGTGGCTGTAGCGGTGACGGTGCTAAAATCTCCCAGGATATATATTAGTGGGTCTAATTGATGGCCGACGCCGATGGAAAGTGCAGTTGCTCCTATGAAAAATATATTGTGTTAGAAGAGCCAGCACAACGGATTACAAAGTCGGGAATACCATTGTCTTTCTTGACAGTGTATAAGTTCTGACGACTTACTTGTGGGGGCCAGAAAGAAATATATGAAGGAACAAAGCCGACCTAATTTATCTTATGGTCAGAGAGGGATAGTACAACGGTAGCGGCAAATATCCCACATACCACAACAGTTGAACGTATGGGGCCTATTTTTCCTGAGCTCACTAACTGTTTTATCTACTCAATACTAGCGGTCAAAATAAAATCAGTGAAAGCATTGAATAAGATTGCACCTTTTGGATCACGGGCGAGTTACGACCTTGAAGACCAATGATGGATTTTACGCCTTGCTTCTTGGCCGCTTCAGCTATTTCAAGAGTTTCCTTTAGCCCACGGCCCGCCGGCCATTCCAAGAAGAAATTCTTTTTCTGCGCGATCACAGGAAGAATGGTTTCCTTGTGGAGTGGAGTTTTCACCGACACGACGACCAGGTCGACCTCTGGATCGCCTGCAATGTGAGCGCTGTCTCCATGGTATGCTTTGACCTCATGGCCTAGCTGTGCGCTGTACTTCTCCGCGGTCACCTTCGCAGATGTCTCAGAAGTGGTCGAAAGAGCAACGAGCTTGTACTTTGAATCGAGTGGGGGCTGCAGGAGAGATGGTACTAAGGCTGTCGCTGCCCAGCCTGTAGTAGATAGGCCTACAAAGCCAACTTTGATCGGGGAGGTCATTGTGCTCTACGATGTGAGTAATGGTAGTAATTTGGGGCGTACTTACATGTAAGCCTTTTATACATTCGTGGTCCCTGGCTTTTTTAGTAAAATCACTGATATATCATACAATTTTGAACCGGATTTGATTTTGCTCACTCAGCTAGTACATACCATATTATTATCTTCTCACACGCGTCAATTTCTAATCAGTTTTGCGGGCAATTATTAGAGGGCAGGGGAACGAAGCCATGCGGATATAACTCACCCTGCATGCTGACTTTCTACGCCCCGCATTTTGTAAAACTACACCCTGTTTGGCTTATATATAATATTCAGCTATTTAGCCGTAGCATTACTATAGAAAGTACAGTACCACGGTACAGTGTCATTAAAACATCCCACTATGCAGTCATTAGTGAATGAGATCACTGTTTGCAAATACTGTGGCACATAATGTTGCCCCTGCAGGACCCCAAGCGAATGCCTTTATTGTACAAATTTACTATAGAACCAAAAGATCAGCCTGATCAGCCTCACTGTTTTCATCTCCTGTGGCGCCTACTGTTACCACTGTAGAGCTCCGGGTGAGCGCGGGTGGCACTTACTGTGGTCCCCCACAGTGGGAAGATCAACCTGATCGTCTCTCAGGCTATACGGTACAAATTCAAAAATAGAACAGAAAGATTGACCCTAGCAGCCTCACTGTTTTCATCTCCTGTGGCGCTTACTGTTGCCACTGCAGAGCTCCAGGTGAGCGCGGAGCAGCTTTACAGTACAATGGAACATAAGGTTCAGTCTAGGCCCAGTGGCATTTACTGTTATTCCCCACAGTGGCAAGATCAACCTGATCGCTACGGTACAAATTTAAAATAGAATATATCTCAAGATGTATGCAGTCACACGGCACCGTTCCTATGTTCTGCGAAGAACTGCACAGTAAAAATAGTTCCATAAGCTATATGTATACAGTGTCCCCAAATATATATCACATTTGAAAGTGAAAATGAGTAGATATATACAGCGTAAATTTTTTCTACAGTTTCAACTACTCTGACATGCTCTGGGAATCACTCTCGCTATATGAATCGTCGCTCGGGTCTCCTGGTTCATTGTCTTCCAAGTATGCTGCATGAACTGGGCACCATGGAAAATGTGTATGTATTTTCCTAATAAAATGCCCGATTCCTATACAGTTGCTGTCTTCCATTCCGACCCAACGAAGAACAATCGGGCATTCGCTCGGGGTGAAGGTGTACTGAAGGCGAGGGAAGAAAGGTTTCCATGGATTTTCTGCCGAGCAAACATACATCGCGAAGGATTTTGAGTCGGATGATGTGAGGTGTTTCAAGGCGGCGTCGTTGTTGTAACAGAATTTGCCATCTTGAAGACGAGCAAGCCAGTACAGAGGGACCTGGTTCCCACCCTACAAAATTTTATTTATGGACCCAATGTCGGTTTGACAACTTACCCCGTGATATATGTATAATGGAATATAGCCATGAGAGCGGCAAACATCCCTCCTGCAGTCCGGGTTGCCGCAGATGTCGGGATTGGTTAATCGATGCTGTCTCGTTGTGGTATCGATGAAAGGATGTAATTGCGCCATAATCTCACGATCTGCCCAGCATCCTGTTTATATACTGATACTAGCCTACTGTATGATACAACAGTGGATCACATTGTAATAATCTATACAAACAGTGACATGTCTACTAGTTTATTCTGGCTCTATACGAGATATGCCTCACTGTAATATACAACAGTTCAGTGATCCTATCAGAATTTTAAAAAGGTAACTGTTCTAATACACTCTAATCCGAATATATTAACCACAGTTTTATAGAACTGCTACATACAGTGTTATTAGCAGTTGATATATGACAGTTCGGAGTCCGGTACAGCATGACGCACGCCCTTTAGGCTTGCTTTAGGCGCTCTCCACAGCGGTTTTACTCGAGGCAAATCACATCCCTTTCTGGTTACACACAGACAAAATAGAGTAGGGCATTAGTTCCATAGAAGGCTATATGTGTCATATAACATACAGATACACACCAATGTAAGTTCAGAGTTACGCCAGAGTGTAAACTGTGCAGCTTGGTAATGTGCGAATATCATTACTAAGACTCGCACGCAGTAATGCTGCACGTAACCTGCACCATTTTCCATTGCACTTCAAGCCTTTCAAGAAAACGGAGCTTAAGGGCGCTTTCTTTTCAGTATTTCTCAGAGGCACCTGGTTTTTGGTTAAATAGTTTATTTGTAAAAATGATTTAGACGGTATGTAACGTAGTTGTGCATTCCTGGGAGAAACATTACTAATCCAGACGAACGTGAGTCCGTGCTGTATCCACCGCCAACAACATATAAGTCCAAGAGGCAGGACTTTGTTTTGGCCAACAGTGTAAGTAGTCTTGTTTGATGCTGGCCAAGGTTTATATAGTACAGGCAGACAGCAATATATTTTATATTTCTACAGTACTAGTAAACCGTATGCTTAGTGTAACTGTGTATTATGCGTGCTATTTGCCAGGTAGAATTTCAACTGCTCTATCTACTGTGAAATGACTGCTCTGTCTACTGTGAGATTATACGAAAACAAATCATTACAATGTTGGACTTTACACGTAGTGTAACTGTGTATTATGTCGGCTATTTGCTAGGTAGAATTTCTACTGCTCTGTCTACTGTGAGATTATACAAAACCAATCTTTATAATGACGGACTTTGTCACAGCGCACTACAGCCTGCCACGTCTACTCTTTCTTCACGTCTCTGACATCAACCATGCCGCCAACAATGGAGTTCTTAAGAATATGGAAGAAAATGTCTCTGCCAAAGCAGAAAAAGTACTGGAGATCAATGCCGCGCGAATATCGAGTGGTCTGTGGCGCATATGTGCTGCGAAGCCGAAAACTGAACGAGGGTTTTGCGCAATACGTTTGGAACTTCCTATCTGGAGATGAGAAGGTCAACGTCATTATCCACTACATGTATGACGATCAGTTCTCCCAACGCGACCGAGAGTCAATGTACAGATTGATGCTGTCTTTGGATAGCACCATCAACCTGCTTTCTCCCGCTCCGCAAGAACCGGATGACATCGAAGGGCTGTTTAAAGATGACACACATCCTGAAATTATAGATGTGCTGATTTATCCATCCGCTCAGGTGAGCAGATTGAATTCTATCTCAATAAAAACTATAATTGACATACTTCAGCGCGGATTCTCCTTACCTATCTACAAAGAGTTAATTTGTTGGACCGGATACTTCAAATACGTCGAGTGGACAGAGCTCATCTGTATCGCGAATCCATCGCGATTCCCTGTCGAGTTCTACCATCCGTGGGGCTTTTGGTACAGGCTTGATTGTACGAAGAAGATCGACCTATCATTCTGCAGCCCAGTACTTATTCTCAGGTGTGGGGACCACCCACCGCGCACTGTGGCCCCTCAGCTCACGATTGGGATGCGGGAATTGTCTTACCGCCTTTTCACAGACGAAACAAGCCATATATACACAGTACTGCCGCCCGACACTTTCCTCTATGACGACAAGAATATGCTCAGAAATGTGGGATGGGGTTTGAAATACCCGGTGACCGAGGAGGAGTACAGGACAGCAGAATATGAGTCCTCCTTGCTGGCGCTGGTGGTGTGCAATGATGATAATGATATCATCAGTCGAGAACTTGGGGGCAAACATTTTGAAGAGCATGGATATTCAGACGATGAATATATCGAAAACTCAAGTTCTTGACACCCTTACTATTACATATTCAACCAGAGTATATAATGGCATATATAGACCGTATTTTACTATTATCCACTGTCAAGCAATCTTTTTATTAAGTTGCGCCGCCCACTTCTCATAGTCATCGCCGTCCGTGAAGAGCAGTGTAGCCTGAATCCCAAAATGACGCTCAATATCCAGTGTTCCCTTCTTGATCATCTTGACCATCAGGGCAGTACCATAACCCTCCAACTGCGCGTCAATCCCGTAAATATCGTCCAAAGTAAGTCCTGTCGTTGCCTTGAACTGAGAGACCCAGAAAGAGCGTAGTACACAGGGTGTGGGACTGACGCCAGACATGTAGCGCTCTATTTCAAAGTAGTCGGGATGGGAAGAATACACCTTGCACGTCTTGAAGAAATAGAACTCGAAGAGTACGTCATCGACAAGGCAGCCGCAGTGCATGTGGCCTTTCAGCGGCGGCAGCTCATTTTTCAAAGCCTTGGGGAATGCAACGCCAACAAACTTCTCGTAGTCGTCTACAGCACGGAATGTTCGAACGGGTTGGTGATAGCGGCAAATAAAGTTCTTCTTTCGTGTGTAGAACGCAAGGAGGCCGACGTTACGAGATGTGTAAGATGCTTGAGGTAAAAAGCTCTGTACTTCGCGCATGGGGCCACGATACATTGTTCCGCATAATTGCGCGTAGTGCTCTTGACGATCTGGGGTAAGTTCATCGAACTCTAAGTCTTTGGTTTTCTTGTCGAACTTCTGCATACAGCGAAGTGCTTTCGCTGATATAAAAATTGTCAATGTAAGTTTCCAGTTCGTCAATCTCAACAAACGCTTACCTTCGAACTCAGACAACTCCTCGTTGCTCATAGCAAGCACCTGCCTTGCCCAAGACGATTCAGGATCTCTCTCCCCCTTCCTTTTCCTTGTGCGTTTCGCACTATCGTCGTCTTCTGAACCAGCGTTGTCCAATGATGTCGATCTGGCTCTCTTGGAATTGCTAGCCTCGCTGCCGCTCTCTGTTTGTAGTCGGGCCTTGATCGCCTCTATGTCAGCGTGGAGCTGTTTAGCGCTCATGAGAAGTTTAGTGTCCACGGTTTCTTGAGGATCCTCGAACAGCTCCTTCGAGACTTTGTTGAACTCGGCTTGAAGCTTGCGCAAGCGCTTTCTGCTGGCTGCGCTGGTGAAGTGTTTAAGCTGTACTTTAATTGCGGCATCTAAGCGCGCCTTTGCACTGATCATTGCTTTATCCACATACTCCTCATCGCGTTTCACAGAAGCACTTGCAGCGCTATACATGTTGAACACATCCAGGCTACGTATGCCGCGATCGAGAACGACGGCCATGCGAGCGCTCGACTCTGAGATGTGGTTGCCACAGAGAGACCAGATGCGAACATAACATTTGGCGATAGCAATGTCTCTGCGGACCGCAAAGTCAGACTGTGATTCGTAAGGGTAGAGCTGTAGTCCTTCTAATCGTTCTTCATCGAATATACCTTCCTGAAAGTACTCGCAATCGAGAGGAATATATGAGAGTTCGCCCTCCCAATTCTTAAGCTGTTTCAATCTAATAGATCGCCAATCAGTTCTCAGGATACTTACAGATCTACACAAGGACTTACTTCTCGTCTGCAATGTCTACGATGGTAATTAGCATGGCCTCTGTCTCACTATCCTCTATCCTACAGACCAGGATGAGCATAGGCGCGTGGACTGAACCAGCATTACAGCGCCACTTACCCTTCCGTATTTGTAACCAAGTTCATCTCGTCCTTGTCTCTGGTTGAATATTCGTCGTTAGCCTGCTGTCCGTCCGCAGATTTAGCAATGACTTCGTCTCTGTATCTCAATGTGAGGACTCAGAAAAGGTTTCATGGTCGAAATCTGTACTTACGAACCAGGTCCCAGTTTTTGCCGTTTATGCGGACTGTCGGCACTAGTATCAACCAACAGTTTATCCTGGATGTTTTCATTGGGTATTGGATGTTTTGGCACCGCTCTCGTAGGCGTCTGCTCGGGTAAAGATCTATTTTTTTTTTCAGAGCATCAATAATTTACACTGGTGATCTGTAGCTACCTGAGAACCACATACCCTGAGTCATCTCCCATAGTCGTATCTCCGTCACTGTCTTTGGTAGTAATTGATGCCACCCTTTTCTCGGCTGTTGATCTATGAGAAGTTCAGGATAAAAAAATGACATGGGCGGTAACGCGACATACACAGATAAGGGAAACAGCGGCGACTGAGGGTCACTGTTGCTATCCTGAATCTCCTCGCCGGGACTGGGATGCTTTGAGCAAGATTTGCTAAGTTAAAAGTATCAGTGACGTGCAGAGACAATCTTTGACCGCGTCGGTTCTACTTACAGAGCGACATCCGCCATTGGCGCATCCTTATCAATAACATTATTATCTATCAATAATGGCCCACTTTTCTCGGCCTCTCTTCGCTTTGCAGGTGCTTGAGAATTGGATTCGAGCGACGGAGCGGCTGGGGGCTGTTTACTGTACCAAAAACAAGGTAAGCTGGCAGAAGTCTATAGTAGAGGCGATCGTTATCACCTTGCGGGTGCTAACTCTTTTTCCGTTGTAGGCGCCGACTCCGTCTCCTGAGTCAATGAAAGCGTGTCAGGCTCTGAAGTCATTGGACCATGTTCACTGTAACGCAAACAATGTAAGCCGCACGAAGTCTATACATCGACTATAAGATGACCCTCACCCTGCACGCGCTGACACACTCTCCTTTTCCAGAGTGACCTCGCTTTCGTGATTCAAGGCTTGAGGGCTTGACTCGTGCGGTCGAGCTGCCGGAGTCTGGTCACTAGAGCCCAATCGAGGTAAGCAGCAAGGAATATATAACAGACATGATAATTCTCACCTTGTGATCCCTAATGCTTTCTCCCTGGCAGGCGCTGACTCTTGGGAAGGCGCGTCAAGCTCTGGAGCTGTAGGAGCTATTGCGCTCCGTTCACTAGAGGCCCCAAACACGGTAAGTCTCAAGAAATATAAATAGACATGATAATTGTCACCTTGCGAACGCTAATATTTTGTCCCTTGCAGGTGCTGACTCCATCTCCTGAGTAGGTGCTGGGGAACGCGTGTCAGGCTTTGAATTTTCTGGACTATGTTCGCTGTCACTCAAACAATGTAAACCGCCCGAAGTATATAGAACATCGAGTAGATGATCCTCACCTTGTACGCGCGGATTCTTTCCCCTTTTCTGGAGTGGCCTCGGTCTCCTGATTCGGCGGTTCAGAACCGGAGCCCGGCTGGGAAGTTTGTTCACTAGAACAATAGAGTACCAAGGTAAGCCGTCTGAGGGCTACACATTTGCAATACTATTCTCACCTTGCGGGCGTTAGCTCTTTTCCCTGAGTTGGCCCTGTTTGAGATATTTCTATCTGGCTGTTTTCCGGAGTCTCAGAGGCTACACTCGCAAGTCGACTATAGGTACAGTAGTTCAGTGACCTTTAACCGAGTTCGCGTACTCCCAAAGTAAACACGTACTCGTTTTCATGATCAACTACTTCGAAGGGTTTCTCAGCAGATGACCCAAATTCACTGTGTGGAATGACGGCCTGGACAAGTTCTGACTTGACTGTAAGTGATAGTGAAGGATTTGTCTGAAACTCCAGCAGAGCCGCAATAGCATCCTCTCTAATCTTGCGCGCTTCTTCTTTTTTGTCTACTGCATGACTGTCAATTTTAAGTCGCCACCGTGAAAGCTGGATAGATACTCACAGTCGTGCTTTCTCTTGTGCTTGAACTGGGACCACCTTTGGTTGGCTTGATCTACTTCGGCTTGAAGACGTGCTCCTAGGTCCAGTAATAGGTCGCCATTGACCACATTCGTTGGTTGAACAGTGTCGATCTCCATGTGTAGCTAATGCAAATTCAGCACAGAATGTCATATGTAAGTGTTTTGGCGCTCACTTGTACTGTACTTTGTTCCACGGTCTGGGGACATCTGCAGCAAAATATCAACTGTGAAACTACTTCGGTGCGTTGTTAGGCGTCTTCAGTGACTTGGGAGCACCCCAGGTGATGGACACAAGACCACTGAGCCCCATGTGCACACAACACATCCTTGGCGATTTGCCCCTTCCGTCGAAGCTTTCACCGAGCCATAGAGAGCATTATGTCCATGGACCTACGATCTTTATCATTTCGGACCTAATAATCGCGTCGCGATCTGAATACCTTGTTATAAATACCCATGATATTCTCAAACGATAAAGTGTTCCTATCCATCGACACCGTGCGTCCATGGCTAACGCTGCCCAGCCTGTAGATATATCCATACCTACTGACTGTTCAGCTTCAGATGGTAGGCTCTCTATATGTTCTCATAATTTATACTGATTCATATTTCATGATAGGTCTGGACAGCATCTACGTCGTACTTGTTGGGCGCGCCCCTGGAATATATCATGAGCAAGGGTGCATGCTTGTGCGCTTTCGCAACATTGTTTCCATAATACTCACATGTGTATTCGCAGGTCCAATATCGTGGCTAACCTGAGCCATATTCCGGGAAGCGTAGTGTCGAAATTCTCTTCCTGGGAGGCTGCGCATGCTTATTTTGCGGCCGCGCTGGATCGGGGCTGTGTCTATAAAGTCGAGCTAACCGAGACACGCACTACACTTCAAGGATCAGCTCTGGATGACATGTTGATTGAAGGCAGCGCAGGTACGCAGAGGGCACTCATATTAATGCATTATGCTAATCTGCCCCTTAGAACACGGTGAGGTATCGAAACGATGGTATAGCATTACTGTCGGACGTCGCCCGGGGGTATACAATGGGCAGTGAGTCTCTTACCTCCGATGTTAATGTGCACATTTACCAACTGGCCTGAGACAGAGCTGATGTGTCCATGAATATCATGAACATTCGCGGGTCCCGTTGCGCTAAGTTTATGACACGCGAGGAAGCTATTGCTGACTTCAATTCGTTTTTGGTAGCTGGTCAGGTTATCCAAGTTGAATATCTTCATAAGCGTACCCTAGTCACTCATGATAGTTCTGCTACCCAATAAATACACATATGTCTTGTCAATTTGTCGTAAGACATAAATTTTGAACTTTGTAAGAGCTTATATGTGTGTGTCGTCCTCATGCTATCTCTGAATCGCAAGACTTTGTAAGAGAGCGCTGGTCTGACCTGCTCACATGAAATAGAAATGATGACGCATTTTGACTACATAATCAAGATCCAACAACCAAGGACACTCACGTTAGGCAGTTTGAAAGCGCAAAGCCCCGCCAGTAGTACGCCAGTCATGGGCAAACATAATGACCCTCAGACAGGCATACAGGCACACGAATCTAAGAAGGTAAAGTATCCTATTGGACCGGATGGCCTTAATAGAAACCAGCGCTACTATCTTCGGAAAAAGTTAAAAAAGGAACAAGAAAAATTGGTATGTCGAGGGCCTATTACTTCTACGGATGCTTGACTTATCTTAGCAAGGCAACTCTTCAGGTACTCAGTATTTATCATGATCATCTGTGTATATTGTTGGTTAATAGAGGCGACATTATAGGAGAAAACCATAGCTGCGACAGAGCTCCCTTCACATGTGTTAAGTACTGACGCTGATGCCACCGAGGCAGGATCTTCAGTAATGTTTTCAGTATCGTCTTCAGTGAAGTATGTGCTAATTTAGACAACCAGAACCGCGGTACATTGGAAGGCTACTACAGATTTTGGAGGCCTGTTATGTCCGATGCAGACTGGGAAGCTCTTGACCTGGAGACTTTAAAGACGCCATCTCCTGCATCTAGACGTAGAGATGATCAACGCTCTTTAACTCTCTGTTTAACACCCTCTCTTACATCTGGGCCTAACGACGAGCAGAATGAAAAATCTCTGGAGCCTGTAACAGATGAAGGGCGTACTAATATAGGTCATGCCAACTCTGCTTCCAATCGTCCACATTACGACACAGACAGTCCATATACTCATCTTCCCCCGAATACCATGAACTCAGAGCCAGTGGTTAAGAACATCGAACATATCCCAGATGCTATGAGACAGACAGCTACCCACTCTGGGTACAGTTCAAAACCACCTGTATTACTTGCTGAGAGACATAGGAACGAGCAAGAACTACGCAAGGTACTCCTGGATCACAACACAATCAGTCATGCAAACCCGCTTCTCTCTGAGGAGCTCAACATTTACGCAGAATACTTTGGCACATGGGAGCTCATCAAGACGTGGTCCAGATCGATGGGTGGAATGGATAATTGGCCAGACGCACTTGAACTCCATTTCCAGAGAGCAAAGGCCAGTGGACCCGAAGCTCTTCAGCTCTTCCATAAAACGCTCTTCAGTCTCGAGATACAAGGGCGTCAATTCATGGCGTCCTTGAACATGATCACCCGCCACACTTTACCGCGCACGGCTGAAGCAATCAAGTACCTCTGGAATCTCCAACAAGAGCAATTGATGGTGGTATGTAGAGGGCTCACAATACTCGAGTTATGTGCGTCTGTGGTGCGGAAAACATTGTTCACACTGGCGGATGGTGAGTATATCAACTCAGCTCAGCATGTCCTACAAGCCGAATTGCATGACCTGAATGATGAGGACGAAGTGGTTTGCATCCTGACTTCGGACGTCTAGTAGTAACTAGTAACTTGAATGTACCTAAATCTGTAATGTAAGGATAGATAGGTATACACAAGGCATACAAGCTCCCCATGTGAGCCGAAAAGCAGTCGTTTCTGATTATATTATGATGCCATGATGGTCTAGTTATGACGTTCTGACGATTCTGATCAGTCAAATATGATGGTCCTATGATTCAGTTACGACGCTCCCTGACGCTTGTATTCTGATGCAATCTGACTATCATGGTCCTGACGCTATCTGACAATTAGAATTTGATCAGAATTCTGATACAATCTGACTCAATGACTGGTGACCGTCATACAGTCTCCCCCTGACACAGTCTGATTCTATTATACGTCAGAATACTGACTAGATTCTGCTCTCGTTGAATGATAATAAGTCAGAATACTGACTAGAGTCTGCTCTCGCTGAATTATATATGTGACGCGACTGCCTCATAATTATAAAGGTAATCCTAACTACCATAATACATGATTACTAGAACCGCCATGGTTGAACAAGGTCTTTGAAGTCGTCCTCTGACATCTTCTCAGATATCTCAACTATAGATACTCGTACCACCCGTCCAAAATACAAAGCTCGCAGAAAATATCGCACGGCATTACGACGATTCTTGAATGTCGCACTCTCCCCACCATCAATGTGAAAGGTATTAGCATCTGTATTATAGGCCGACCTGTGTACGAACGGCCCAAGAACTGTCAGTCAACATTATAAAAGCGCACATGCGTCTAGAACCTTACCCCATTCTGAACACTCCGGGTATTCGTCCAACAATAACAACGATCCACCAATCCGGGCCTCCAGATCCATAGTCTAGGAGATATTGGGCCATTAATACGCAGCAAAGAAGTGACATAGATACAACGTACCCATGTCAGAGTGAAAATGTGTATCAACTTCATCGACCTTGATTCGGCGCACATTAGTGCACTTACGCATAACTTGGTGCCGTTGCACAGCATTCACAAACGCTGCCTTAGCCTCGGGTAGGTTGTGATAAATGACTGGGTCGCTCCGACCAAGATTGTTATATGGATCAATCTGGGCTTCATTCCTGGTTTGTTCATAATGGGAACCAGTAAGGGGGGCCGGTAAGGTGGGCTTGCAGAATGGGATATAGGAAGACTCACATAACTTCGTATACACCTGGATTTCGTCCAACAACAACAACCTGGAATCTCTGATTATCATCAGGTTCGGACTTTCCAAAGTACCATGGACGTCTTCTAAAATCTTCGTTTGCGGGCTGAGGATGTGGATAAGGTATCACCGTATCCCCTGAGATACTCGGGAATACAATTCGCAGCGAGACGTCTAAGTCAAGAAAAATAGTCAGTGAGGGCGGAGAAACCAAAGCATTAAAGGCAAAAGGCTAACTTTTCTTTGAGAAGAATCTAGTCTTGCGGCCCAATTCTAGCACACGTCGTATTTCGTTGATCTCATGACCTATGTTTTCGAAGTGAATTTACTTTCGTCTATTTGAACACATAATGAAGACCTACATGTGCGAGAGTCGCAAGCACGTCCCGCTCTATAGAAGGGATCAATGCGAAGCAAGGCTTCGCCGGAAGACTCAATGACAACCTTGGAGGCGCAAGAGGTCATATGAAGGGAGACGGAGAATGGTAAGTCGGGTATGCGGACAGCGTCGTGATGTGATGGACCAAGGCCCAAGTACAGCAGTTGGAGACCATGACATCTGAACCAGAGCGATCTCCTCTGGTCCATCTCCGGTAAGCGGGCATATCTCCATAACCTTGATCAAATGTTGATATCACTAGTTCATTGATGATCTTGACTACACAACATGTCAGCATATGACTCTGCGCCTACATAGGCCTACGCCTGTCTACATGCTGGCATACACTTTCAAGTGTTGCAAGGATAGCGCACTCTATAGAGGACCTTTGCTAGAGTTAGAGGCCACACGAAGGGAGCCAGGACTTGACAACACGTAGGTTCCCCGATCCGTACGGAGCGTCTGTTAATGTGATATATAAGCTGGGCGGACGTGATTGATCTTCGACAAACTGATCAATTTGTAATTACACACCAATGATATGGACTGCTTAGCATGGCAGCATATGATGCTGGACCTACATACTGCCCTATACCGTCATACATACCGCCCTATACCGTCATACATATGCAACTACGCATATGTATGCACTAGTACCTGCAGAACAACGCTATGCCGTGTAATGTGTGCTTAGACTTATCACTGAATAGCTGTTGAGTAAGAGTACATGTAGTCGAGATGTAGTCGTATGAAATGTAAAGGATTTACTGGAACTTTCTACTAGCAGATTGCCCTTGATCCACGGTCCCAATACATGGCGCCATATGCACGAGACTTGGGGAGGCCTTGGAAATCATATCTCGTGTATGTAAAACATTTCGGTTGTTATCAGTTGCACATGGTACCCCGAGACCTGCCTATGATATCGAGCTTGAGGTCCTGACAATGAGATTCCAATGCGTGTCCTGCAGTTGCGCTCAGTTGAGGTACAGCTTACAGAAAAAAAAGATTCAAAGTAGTTTCTGACCAATGCTCTACGGACAAACAGCCATATTACTATGCGGAATTTTAATTGTGACTTAGGCGCAACAAAAAAAATCATGTTGTCTGATGGACCAGGTCCATCAGAACTTGGCTTACGTAGCTTGGTCGTAGCTACCTAAGGCTACCTAAGACCTACCGCATGTGCGTGAAGTATGTATCGCCGGTAGGTAACCGTCCAAACGTCTGCAGCTCCGTAACTCAGAAACTAACAAAATCCATTGATTTGGCCACTATGCTACGTCATGCTACTTCCTTGAAGAAATTCACCGTAGCGAGCTCGACTGGTTAACTTTGCAATCTCTTTTTTGGCGTTCTCAAGTTCCAACTGAAGGGCGCGGTTCTTATCCTTGGTCGCTCTCAGCTCCTCCTCCCTTTCCATTGCGTCTTTGCGTCTTGCCTGTAGAAGATCAGTAATCTGGTTATTAAAGTCATTCACATGAGTCTGAGCCCACTCAGGAGCTTCCAGGATGAAACGCGGCGATGTATAGTGTATGGTGGGTAACTTTGCAGAGACATGCTGCGCCCCAATGAAAAGCCAGCATGCTGTTGCTGTTGATATATCTTCGCACTACCGAGACATCAGGTATATACGACGTGAGTGAATGAGGTTGTAGAGCGTACTTTCTCAAGCAAAGAGTTCATCATTTTCAAAAATCTTGCGCTCGCAACAGTAAGATCGGTGATTGGCTCTGGCTTACGGTGCCTTCTAACTACGTCTAATGTAACGATTTAGTAAGATTGTAAGGGCAGGAATACGAAATCATACTGTGTAACATTCCTCCTCTCATTGCCCCTTCGACGTGACCAAAAATAGGGTTGGCCTCGTTTGCACGAACTCTAGAGGACGCAGATACTGGATATAATTTATAAGCTTGTTTATGAACGGTTATGAAGCGAGAAAACCATACTAGAATGCACATTCTGAGTAAAGGGCGGAGAAGAAGGAATTGGACTACTTTCTTTGGCGCTGAGTGATGTTGCAGGGCTCGAAGACATCACCACTCGAGAAAACAGGAGTTCATTGTCTGAGGGATCTTCAGTCCCCGAAGAACTTGTAAAACCTATATGTAAAGTAATTTGATGTTAGCTCAATAGTATGTATAGCGTATTGGGCACGATAACTACCGGATGGGGGATCAGACAATAAAAGGGGGTCGATTTGTGTATCGTCTACTAAGTGGTGTATACCAACCAAATGTGTAGGAGTAGAGAATACGTCTCGGATAGGCGGTTTCAAAGGGAAAGCAATGCCAGCGCTAGTAGACCGTGAGTCATTAGGGGACAGGGTTCCGTTAACAATAGGCGCTATAGCAGGGTTGTAAGTCGGGATGTCTTGAATGTCCTGTTGAGTGCCAATAATAAGTGTGGGACATGCATAAAGCCTCATTGTAACGAACATTCAACACTGATTTCTCGCGCAGATACGTCCTTCCCTTCTTTGAATGCGCACATTGGGAGAGCAAGGGTCTTCCTGGGCAACTCCTACATCGCTTGGGTGATCTTGCCTGCACCAATGCAGTTATCTGGAGAACTTTGAAACTGGTCTCGACATTATTAAGACAACAATACACTTACCTTCTTCTTGCTTTTCTGTGCGCTATTTCCGGATGAGCTTCTTGTCTAAGCAGCGATTATGGGAAAGGAGAGCGCTTATGGGAAAGGAGTAAAATGCTCAATATATTCAACAACTCACCGCTCGACCAGGAAAGGGTTGAGAAGGAGGAGTAGATTTTGCTTCTGGGACAAGTGCGGCAGTCGTCGAGGCAGGTACCCTTGATTTTTTTGCGCCATGAATAAGGCATTCAATGCGAAGTGGCCTATCAGGACATTTTAGGCATCGTTGCGGAGCCCTCTTCCTTGCTTTGGAAGGGGTTGTCATAGCTAAAGTGAAGGAAGGTGAAGGTAAGTGCGAATATTTGGTAAATCGACACGACACGTATGACTTGTTTGCCACAAATGCATTTGAGACAAACAGTTATACAGTACTAGGCACCTATAGCGTACAAGTGTCACTTAAAAGTCATAATAAACAGTAAGGAGTCACGTAATTGTAGAAGGTAGTTTGATACAGTTCTGGAGAACTCTACTAGCCGGAAGGGGATTCCACTGTTGTGTGGACCAGTAATCATATTGAGTCAGTGACAATACACTATACCAGTAGCACCATAACCTCAGTCCATAACCGCAACCCTATTCAGTATATTGATCTGTAATGTACATGTATCATTATTACACTACATCAGTTTCTGGATGCGAATTCTGTTCCAAATAGACAAAAAGACCTTCGTAAATGTCATAGACCTCTCCTGGCCCATGTAACCGATCGATTTGCGAATTCGAGACAGGCCTTGGTTCCCGCACTCCCCCGCACTGGTGTTAATTCGGAGTAGTCGAGGGTCAGAGTTCTTATAACTCTTCAAGAAACACGCAGATGCGCACTTGGTATGGTCGGCTGCGTGAAAGTCGTCAATGGCGAATAATGTGTTCTCAAAGAATTCCGGCTCCCTGAGCATACAATATGGCTGCAGCTCGCAGGCAAAGTCATAGACGACTATCTCCGGCGCCTTCTCCCACCTAGTGTACATGGCCGAAAAGACATCATTCCGCCCTTCACCTACGGGAATGCAATGAAATCCGTACGACACGCTATGGGTACACCAGCAGACCATGATACCACCTGTGAGCTTCCGCGGACTGTACGTGTTATAAAACTTCCGACACCCTTCTTTCCTGTCGGACGTAGTGTCCCTGGTTCCTTCTTTCAACTGTGGATATGAAGGCCTGTGTCGTATTTGTGGCATGGCATAGTAACATCCGGTCTCCATATAATTGTCAATATGCGGTATATTATGACATAACTTAAGCATACCTTTCTCCACGCCGCATTTTTGAGATCTGAACCTATAGGGCTAGGGTCCATGGTATGGTGGACTTTGAATTCCCGACGCACAGACTCGCAACGCGTATACAACCACCGACAGATAGCGAGCGTCTGACGGTTAAACACACCTTGCCTGCTCATTTCGTGCTCCAAGATATTGTACAGGCTTGGGACGTGGATGAGCTTGGAGGCAGTTAAGTACGTTGGGGATCTCAAGAAGTCCCGCAGTAAAGGGAGGGAACGTCCGTTTATCATCTGCGTCGCATTTTCTTCAGCAGCGATCTATCAAAACGGGTTAGCGAGGCATACTAGTCTCAATGGAGCGTATATACCTGTAGAAGAAATTCCTTGTATTCGGCGGGATGAGGCAGGCCTTGTAAAACGGCTTCTGTGCCAAAATACGCGTTAAAAAAACCTCCCAGTGACTCGTCGATCTCTGTGAGGTCGGCAAGGAGGTCTGGAATCATATTGAAGCGTTGTTTCATTGACTGTATGCCTTTCTCTAAAGCTGCACGCCTCGCATTTCGTGCCTCTTCCTCATCGCTGTCTTCAGTGTCGTCTGCTCCTGGTCCGTTCTCAGTGGCCAATATATTACCTCCCGCCAGGGGCGGGCCGTTGAGAACTTGGCGAAGACGCTTTCTGACCTCCTTGCTGGGTATCACTTGTGTTCCCTTGATACGCACAGTATCGTTATAGATTGGCGAAAATGAAGTAATGGAGGTGGGCGGCTCCAGCGAAGATAAAGCCTTCTTTCTATTGAAGGAAATTGAAACGCCGTCCCATATCACCGCAGATGGGTTGGGTCCGCATTGGGGGCAAACCATGTCGTTCCCAAGATCCAGCAGTCTTGCATATGCAAACCAAACGTCTCGGAATCGTTTCTGGTCCATAAAGCGCTGGGGTCTTTCGCGTGTTGAGTATCGCCTAGATATAACGGTTACCCAAGCAGTAAATGGTGTTTCAGAGGTAGTAAAGGAACTAATGTAGTCGTTCAACACGTCATAAGTGACAAGAATATTGTTGTTGAAGTTGAAGAGCCCTTGTTCACTGCAGTCCGGACCGATTCGTGGAAGTCGACATGCAGGGCACCTCTGAACCTCAATATTGGCCTGCCAGGACCTCAGAAGACCGTAAACTGTACAAGGTTTGGTAAAGATAGGAACATCCGGATCATAGACTTGGCGGGGTGACTGGCAGCTACATGACGATGTGCTGGATAGCTTTAGGACAATGTTCTCGTAGTCAGCGTCGGTGGTAGATTTCCGATGTGTGTCAGAGCTCACTCGTGCCCAAAGAGGAGGCGCGATAGGCAGGTATGAGATTGCAGAGTCTGTGAGATCGTCCTCATCTGTTGAACGCTGTACCTTTCTAGCTATAAGCAAACAAAATGTCAACAAAAATGGTTGAATTGCATGCGGGTGCGCTACCTTCTACGTGCGGGAGAAGCTGAATGGTATCGTCTGCGGAAGTACCGTCCTTGTTATGATTCAAAGCATGTTTAGCAAGTGATATATGTGGGCATAACTGCACTGAATCAGAAGAACACTTCCATACTCCCGATCCATCATCTCTACCCTTGTACTCTACAACAGTGGAGTTCTTAATAGTGGCATCACGTGGAGGTGGAACAGAAACATAGTTCATGAACTCGCCAGTAGCGGCTTCGCCCCATGGATAGCGGAGAATAATTTTCGGTTTATCATGGTTCACTTCGTAGTAGTTAGTTAAATGTAGACGTTTACGAAACAGCATCTCTTACATGGCATTCCATCAGTATCCGGAAAGAAAGTATTCCCATGCTCGCGGATGAACCTTGAATGAAAGCAGGTTGCTTTCTTCTTCGATTCGGGGCAGAGGCAGACTACAGAAGCATCGGAGTCATCCTTGATGGCATGTATATGATACCAATGTGTCTAGTGAGTAGAGCTTTAGGTCAGTGGTTACCAATCAGCTTTGTAAATACGCACTGAAGCTTCCCCTCTCAGTTGATTCCATCCATTTGCGACAAATGTCTTCTTCGACAACTGGTAGAATGCAAGGCTCCCAGTAATAACCGCGTCAAAAAAGTGTTCATATGGGTCCGACACCCTTCCTGGGTCTTCGCGATTTTCTGTATCTGGATCTTGCGCGGTTGTTGCATCATTGTACGCATCGACAGGTGCACCCAGATCATTATCCACATAGCTTCCCTCAAACGCCATGGCGGTGTCCATTATCGAAGCGTGAGATACACCTTGCTCAGACTCTGCAACTGCTGAAGGCCCAGGCAGGCTTGGTGGAGCAGAGTTGTCCTTGGTCTTTCTTCCGATTAATGCTCTTCGTAGTTTCCTACTTCCAAGACTCTCTGAACTGGGAGCATTGGGTTTACGACGTTTTCGCGTGGGTGTCGGAATGTGCTTGAGGCCTTGGTATGCTTTACGGAGACTGATTTCATTTCCTGCAGCTGAAGAAACATGAGGAAGTGTGATAATGGATTTTGTGTACTCCATCATGGCTGTGTCAACGTAGAGTGCTGGCAGAATTTCCTGGTCTCTAAGAATATATTACGTGGACAAGAGCTTTGAATAGTAATGACATGCGAATTTTTCACCGTAAATCCACACTGTAGGACCAGACCGTCATAATGTAGTACAGTGAAAGATTGATGCACACAACCCTCTTGATTCAGAGAGTCTTAATTCCACAGTTACTCATACAGTGTCTCTATATACAGTGACGGCAACTTCAAGTTAACTTCTTTTAAATAGACAGTAACTAGGGTGATAGAGTGCATAAGTACTTTGTACTAAAGTAGCTGTACAGTAGGCAGCATATACACCTCGTTGGCTTCACTGTGTAGACATACAGTCATGTTTGCCTGGTTCCTCTTGTTTTTACACTTAACAACAGGAGAAATGGCGTACATAAGTACTGTGCAGTGTGGCTGTGCTGCTCTACAGTGCGCCGGTGTGCGCCCCTCCACGTTGATGGCAAGGAGCTCCAGCAAGTTGCGCTTGTAGTGTTCATTGCTCGATCATACCCAATGTACCTTATAATGCAGCAGTCCTTGTCCAAATTGACTGAGGCGTGTTATCGCTGGAGGACGGGGAGAGAGGTTTGGGAGCGCACCTGCATACCGAGTTGACTACGCGGTACATATGGACAGTGACGCGTGACGCAGCCGTGTGGTTTTACAATATCAGCAAGTGGTCTTGCGTGCGTAGGTACTGTATAGAGTGGATTTGTCACTCACTGTCAGGCTCTATAGTGGTGAGTATGTGTGTGTATGCGTCTGGGTAGCGTTGCTGTACAGATGTACAGCGACGTTAACATTGGTCCTCTTAGTCTTACAGTGGTTGGAAAATGGATGGAGTGCATAAGTACTGCATAGAGTAGCTATGTAGCTAGTCTTATATAGATGTACTACATGCTCGCACCCACGGTGCGGCTCTACAGTGACGACGGGTTGTGTTTCAGAATAGCTCACGTACACCATGTATTGGTTTCGCTGTAGAGATGTACAGTGGCGCCGGAGTGGGTTCTATTATATTTACAGTGGCGCATGAGAGTGGAAGGGGTACATATGTACTGTATATCCGTACGTAGGCTACTGTGTAGTTCTACAGTCCTTCCGGCGGTGTGCGTCAGGGGTGGGCACGTGCATCCCAGGTTGCCTTCACAGTACAGATGTACAGTGAGGGGCACCATTCCAGGTCGCCTTTGCAGTGCATATGTACAGTGAGGAGAGGTCAGTAAGAATTGTATAGTAGAGTAGATTTGTACCTCACTGTGGAACTCTACAATTGCCGGCGGTGTGTGTCAGAGGAATGCACGTGCACGCCTGGTGACTTCGCTGTACAGGTGTACAGTGACGGCGGCATGGGTCTCCTGATATTCACAGTAGTTATTTAGCTTTACGGTGGCTGTGGTCTTGCTGTGGCCTATATAAACAGTATGTACAGTACATCACCAGAAATGCATAATATATAGTATAAGGCACTGTGCGTGGATACGGTCATAATAATATGTTAACGACTTTAAGCCCTGACTTTAAGCCACTTAAACCATGCAGGGTGTATATTTGAGGATTGCGGGACGCGATCTGGTGCAATGCAGGGCGAGTTAAGTCGTACTTGACCGGTATAACATATACCATTATTAGCCATACATTAGTAGATAAGCCCATCTTACCATTAAAGTACGATTCAGAAGGAGTCAAATAGAGGGTTCAATTAGGAAACCAATATACCTTATATAGACTATTATCGTGCTCATTTGTTACATTCCTTCATTTATTGTCACCGTTACTACAATAATGAAATGTATATGTTTCTTTACAAAGTAATAGTTATTCCCCCTTCTACACTCCTCTTCACCGCATCCAGAATACGGTGGTTTCGCGTAGCATCATCGATATTGGCATATTGTTTCTCGTCACCGTTTGCGTATGCTTCCCAAGCAGCACCCAGGGTACCCATGACATGGCTCTCGGTACCTTCAATGGTTATCTTCTCTCCATTGAGGTACACATCCGGGTTATGTACATTCATGAACGCGCTAAGAATATCAGTATCAGACTCTATGCGGATACATCCTTCCTCTCCGTGAATTTCCCAGAAAAGGTGCTTCCTCCCTGGCGTATTTTTGTACCCAGTGCGCCATACAATTGTTGCTAATGCGCCTGACTTGAGCAATCCTGCAATCGTGTAATGGTCTGGTGTTTGTGCTGGGATAGTGTCAATAAGGTTCCCTGTTTGCGGATCTATAACGGATGCAGTAGGATAAATTGTGGCGGCTGAGGCTGTAATAGTGCTGAAGTCGCCTAGAATAAATGTAAGGGGGTCCAGCTGGTGGCCAACGCTTATACTGAGCGACGTGGCGCCTGAAGAGATTGACTTGAGCGGATCGCTTATACACTGTATAAGTAGATTCTACCATTCGCCTTATTAACCGTATATGCAGCCTGCTCAGGAGTCACTACCGGAGGCCAAAAGTTTGTTTCTCTCGGCACAAAGCCGACCTAATAGGTGCCATGTAGGGCCTTGCATTCAGTTTCTACATGTAACAGTTGACGCCGTAAGGTCATACTCACCATCACCGTTGATCTCACGGCCCCAATTGTACCGGAATTGACCAATTCCTTAACCTGATCCCATGCATGGACTTAATCTTCAGTCAGCAAACTATTTCTGGAATTGTACTCGCCTTCTTGATAACAGGAGAATTGCGTGCTTGGAGTCCAATGAAGGTCTTCACGCCATTTCGCTTCGCGGCTTCTGCGATCTCCAAGTTCTCCTTCAGGTCTCTTCCAGCTGGCCACTCGAGGAAAAAGTTCTTTTTCTGAGCAATAACAGGCATAACGGTGTTTTTGTGGTACTGTGTCTTTACAGACACGACAACCAGGTCAACGTCGGGGTCTGCCGCGACTCGCGAGCTATCTCCATGGTACGCCTTGACGGGATGACCGAGCTGAGCCTCATGCTTTTCCGCAGTCGCCTTCGCAGATGCCTCAGACGTCGTAGAGACTGCCACCAGTTTGTACTTTTCACGAAGTGATGCTTGTAAAAGCGAAGGACCCAGAGTACTTGCAGCCCAACCTGTTGCGGATAGACCTACAAAACCTACTTTGATTGTGGAGGACATGGGATGCGAGATGTTCTGGAAATAAGAACGGAGAGTGATAGAACATGTTAAATGAGAATACCAGTGTGGGAGTACCTCTTGAGAACATACCCATTATTAACTTTCCGTCACAACAATTACACAGCAGATAATTTACAGATAATAGCTATTAATGCTCTCAGGAAGAATATACGACAAGGCTCGCTTCGCGAGAATAATATCAAGAACTTTGTAAGTGCTGGACGCCGGACTTGTCATTGTAACGTCGAGGCAGAGCCTGGAGTCAATTGGAAGTCAACAGTGAATGCTATTGACCCAGCACTTTTGTCGCATCACGTGAAACGGAAGTTGCCGTGATGTGATCATGGCGTATGTGAGCATCATGCATCAGGGACTTAGTGCGACTGGCGCAAAAGCAACGCTAGTCGAGGTCATTGCTAGCAACGGAAATATTCTGTAGTTACCTCCAAAAATTAGCAGTATAAATGAAATATATGCCCACCTCAGTTCACTATCCCACCTCGCAAAATAGACCCCGAGCAAAAGCTTGACAAAAGCGTAAGAAAGTACCCGAGAATACTAACAGGACAGAGACTACAAAGCGCCCTCGTGAAGACCGCAATGATTCAAAAAGGCCTCATATCCGAAAATCTGGAAGCCCGTGCCCTACAGCGGACATTATTAACCTTACTATGTCATCACCTCCTCTCTCACTATATTATCAGGTTGCATCGCTTCCAGAGCTTGAGGGAGTTGATGTTTCGTTATCAGACACTTGAGCATTTGATTATGGTAGTGAAGACAAACAACAGCTAAATAAAAGCTTCATAATCCACAATATATACTTACAAATATTCACCAACAGGTTGATGAACTCCGTGAAGATCGCTTGGAGACCGCGCAAAAAATGGAGCAAGCAGCACATATACTTCTCCAACAAGTCGGTAACCGCAATCGCATGTGGTTAAAAACAGCAAAGAAGACGTTGGGGGACCGTGTTTTTACATTTGTGGAAGACATCAATCATATCTCGAAGAGAGGGAAGAAAAGAGGGACAACATGGGCTGAGGGTAAATCTCAGGACGAAAAGCAAAGGGCAAGAATGGAAGTGTGTTCTCTCATGAGTTTGTGACTTCTTCATTGGCGTATCCTTCGTAGAATCCCGTGGCAAGTCCAGTTTGGGGTATTATGATACTGTATACAATGAACAAATAAAACTGGTTTTTTTATTCTATACGGCATATACATCATTGGATAAACAGATATACTGAGACCTCGTTACTAAATTGATATCAAAGAGCTATAATGACCTGGTGTAAACATAATTCTTTTTAGAAAGTTGAGCTGGAAGCTTGCAAGATGCTTGACGACGTGAATATCACCAAGTCAATCTGGCGGAGCTTGAAAAACGGCATGTTCCGTTCGCACGTGATGCGACAAAAGTGCTGGGTCAATAGCATTCACTGTCAACTGTACGTCGGACCTTTTTGAGTCACGGTGTACTGTAACCAAATTGTGACCAAGCTCGCATTGGATCGATTACGTAACCATTGATCTTGAATGAGCAAACATCGAGCCCTTCAACCAACCCATTACCAACCAAAATATAGGCCGCTTGTCAAATGTAATACATCTACTTCATTACTTTCACTAAAGAACCAGGCGTGAAAGAGGCTTGTCCCAAGGTCTTCGGAACTCGTTGGCGAGTTTTCGAGACAAAACTTCGACAAAACAAACGCTGTCGACTCTTACCCTTTCCTTTCTCCATCATTCGCCACGCAGGATAATCGACTCAAATTGCATCCCATTCCAGAAGTCGTCATCTCTCATGTTTTTTCAGATGCGAGGGCTCAACGACGATGGCGATGGACTGTCTTCAATTCAGCAAACTTTGCGCTCCATGGTCTCGCCATGCTGCGCCGGCGGAAGTTGGTCTGGACGCCGGTCTCACAAAAGGCAATGTTTGGTTGCATCTATCTATTGGTAGATATAACCTTCCTGAGCTCAAGCGCTCATGAGTTGAACAAAGAATATGTACTATGTATATCCAATTGGTGAGTGTGTACAAATTACATTTATTTTCAGTACCAACTTTACTGCGCTGTCAAGTAAGACATGCTAGCGTCCAATGCGCTCTTCCTGAGTCACATAACGCTTCACATGGTGATGTCGTTATCGCTGTGATTGTGGGTGTTAACCAATCTGTTTTGGGCTGAGCGGCGTCCTCTTCTCGTATGCAACTTTCTTCCTTAGTCGATTGACCACAGCAACGCTAATCGAGAAACTTATACGACATCGTACTCCTTCACTTAAAAAGGCCTCAATCATCTTCGTGTAGAGCAAGTTATTGAAATGACACTATCCGAGAACAGTCAGAAGAGCGACAACGGATTCCCTGACCTGTACGAGGCTTCTGTCCAAGAGTTACAGGCTGGGCTTGATGCAGGCCATTTCACGAGCGTCGATCTTGTTAAGGTGAGGCTTCCTTTACATACTTTTTACAATCATAAATACATATATCTATTACAGGCGTATTTTGCTCGAATTGAAGAGGTTAATATCAATGGCGCTGGATTGCGAGCAGTTCTGGAATGTAACCCATCAGCGCTACGCCAGGCTACGGAACTAGACCAGGAACGTGCGAAGGGAGAGAAAAGGAGCAACATGCACGGTATTCCTGTCTTACTGAAGGTCAGTATTCGTCGTCGAGTAGGAGGTGAAATATTCATTTTTCTGCCAGGATAATATCGCCACAGACATCTCCGAAGGTAGGCCATAAACCGCGTTCCATACGTGTGTTTGAAATTTAAGGAAATCTGCTTGTATAGGCATGAATACAACAGCAGGCTCATATGCTCTTCTTGGTTCCATCCCGCCTGACGAGGCAGGAGTTGTAAAACGTTTGAGGAAGGCGGGTGCCGTTTTGTTAGGTATTAATCAGCTGAACTACTACCCTTTGCCAACGCCCTTCTGATAGCTTTCTCTCTGCCTCATAGGAAAAGCCAATCTCTCCGAATTCTCGTACTTCCGCGGCAACCGTGGCGAGATTCCCAGCGGTTGGTCCGGACGTGGGGGGCAGGCGACCAATGCATACTATCCCAACGGTGACCCATGTGGGTCTTCCAGCGGTTCCGGGATTGCCGCTTCCATTGGTCTTGCTACTGTCACACTTGGTACAGAGACCGACGGCAGCATTATCTGTCCTTCCAACAAGAATAATGTGGTCGGAATCAAGCCAACCGTAGGATTAACGTCGCGCGCAGGAGGTATGTGAATCCAGCTCAATCTAGACGTATCGTTCTTCCTGACGGAAGTAATATTGCAGTAATACCCATTACATCCGTCCAAGACACTGTTGGGCCGATGACTCGCTGCGTGGAAGACGCTGCTATTGTTCTGTCAGTCATTGCAGGAAAAGACGCAAACGACAGCGCCACTTTGGCCCAGCCTGAGACAGTACCCGACTATACGCTAGCTCTTGACCGCACTGCTCTTAAAGGAAAACGCATCGGTGTCCCGCGAGAGGTATACATGGATCTGAACATCACGAAAGTAGACCCGTCTGTAATTACTGCATTTGAAGAAGCCCTGAACACCATGCGAGGCTTGGGCGCAGAAATAGTAGATCCTGCTGACCTGCCAAGTGCAGTCGAGATGAACGACTCGGAGCAAGAAGGAGACATTATGAATGTGGATTTCAAAGTGAGTGATTTACTTGGATCTAAACTACTATCCATGTGTGTTAAACAAGTTACCATTTATTCCACTAGGTGGAGATCAATGCATATCTGGCATCTCTAAAGGAAAATCCAACAGGGGTTCGCAGTCTAGCGGACGTCATTAAATTCAACAATGAGCATCCTGATCTGGAGAAGCCTTCTGGATATGAAGGCCAGGGCAGGTGTGTCTCTACTGCTTGATCATGGGCTTTCAAATGGCTTATGTACACCAATCACAGATTGATCAGCGCGGAAGCCACGTCAGGACGAGATGAAAAATATTATGCGGATGTGGCGTACGACCGAGACGTTGGTGGGAAGAGGGGTATTGATGCAGCATTGAAAGCTCATAAACTGGACGCATTGGTGCTTCCGTCACCTGGGCCGTCATGTACACCTGCAGGTAAGCACCCCAAAAGTATCAGTGAGAAGTTGAACTGATAAATTTCCAATTTACTCAGCGATCACAGGGTATCCTGTCATATCAGGTATTTTGATGGTTCACGTATTATCATCTAACTACCACTGAGACTCGTTCAAGTGCCGTTGGGCTTTTATCCAGATAGTATGCCCGTGAAGGTAAACGAGCGATATCCCAGTTTTCCTGTAGATCGCGCACCGGGCATGCCCTTCGGAATTTGCTTTTTTGGCACGGCGTACTCCGAGTTCACGCTCATCGGCTTTGCCTACGCATTTGAGCAGGCGACCCAGGCACGACGAGCACGACGAGCTTATGCAGAGGCTATACCAAAGACGCAGCTAGAGGATATTGTAGGCAATAACTAGTACGTTGTCCACGCTGTCACTGTACATTAAGTTGTAGGAAGGAAATCATACCAGATGACATATGTATTGGCTACAACTACCACCTCACTTTTACCAGATAACGAACAGCACCATAAAGAAGTGTTCCCTGTGCCTACATCTTCAAGACCTTTCCTGCTAGTCAACCTTCATACAACAGCTTCGTCGTCACCTGCTACAATCTTTCTACAGGAGAATTGATTACTAGTGATACTGCCCTAGTCAAGGCGATAACTTAAGCAACACCAAAAGTGACATGCTGAACAGTGGGTTAGCAGCTTACCAGATCCAGTGTACGCGTCGAATCACTGTGAATTCTCTCCACTCGGTTCACAGAAACCAGGACCCCTCCACCCGTGGTACCAACGGATGATAAATTCCGTACTAGCATAGAACAGTTTGTGCATTGCATGCGATTGAAGTCCATATCTGATTGACCAGCCTTCCAAGACCCATCCGAACGAGATGCCACTGATCCAGCATTGGCGCGCACGTTAAGGACCGTCAATAAAGTGGTTGAATATAATCCGGAGAGCATTGCAAGCAGACTTGTAAAATATGCAGGGTGGCTGGGAACAAGCATGACAGCGACAGTGGCGATGGCGAAACCCGCTGTGTCGAAAATATATCAAGTTTGCAATTTATTACATCAAAACGGTGTTGAACGTTGAAACTTGGACTGTACCTGTCAATGTCCCGGTCTCGATAGTCAAGCGTATTATGCGGTTTATTGCTAATGCGGTGCCTTCAAAGGACTTCCCTTCGGGTGACCGAAGTTTAAGCTACATGAAGAATTTGTGAGTACTATGTGCCAATGTGGAATATCCAAAGCTACTATGTACGTAGTATGTCATGCAACCCGCTATCATGATATCACAAAGTGCAGAACTGCCTTCCCAAATCTGAAGGTTGACTAGTAAACTGGAGCCATTGGAGAAGAATATAAATTTGTTTGCTTACCCCGGCCTTGATGAGAATTTCTGGGATAAATACCTTGCTTAGCTGACCCTCAATTTTAATATCCGCTGCTACTATCAAGCAGAATGTCAGGGACACAATCGACGTCTACACCCACTCTTATTAATATGCTTCTGACTTCGACTCTGTGAACGTGTGTGCATTACCAGGGTGATCAGGATTGTTGGCAGTACCTTCTGTGATATTACAAGGATCCTCCAGGCATAGAATGACTGCACCGAGAAAGCTACTAGATTCGTTCTTGTGAGACAGGTAGATTCTGATGAAACGAAAGGAGCTTGTGTACCTATTCCATCGATCGCGCATACGGAGAACCAGTCAGACTGGACGGCAACAATGGAAAACCAGTTTCCAAAGCCTGATGCGAATTTGTCGAACGCGGTTTGAGTGAACAAGGCAATTTGGATGAGTTGCATAATGAACACGAAAGCAACCAGTAGTTTGATGGCAAGCTTGTCATTTGAAAAGCATAAAAAGTACGTATCTGATAGACGCCGTTCGTTAGTGGCAGACGGATTATTGATCTAATTTTCTCTTACAAACTTGTAACGAGAGAACTCCAAATAAACCCCATGCAAAGAAAACACCTAGTAACTAATTATTCAGTCTCTGAGTTAGACGATGCTACTAGCTGAGAATTGGACGTAATTGGCTTACCAGAGCTCCGGCGCTGAAGGGAAAAAAAAGGTAAAGTCAGCTACATGCAGAGTTTAGCACACCCTCAGCCAGGAGACATTACAGGGGTGTGAGGGTTAATACTGTCGGAAGAGGCACAGTACTCTCTCCAGGGCTTAGAGACATTATAAATACTGATAAAGGAGAGGTCGTGCGTGGACACAAATGTAAGAAATGCGCCCAGCGCTTGAGAGATTAGATATTTCAAAGCAGTATGTAGTTGGGGATTAGTACTGTATCAAGCTCCTTATATGCTTCTTAGATCTTAAGAGAGGATTCATAAATAGGGTAGGTATCAAACAAGCCTGTCTTTGTCCTTCTAGCTGATGTAGAAGGGCTACGGGTTGATAGGGGTTAAGATTGAGCACAACTGGTATTCGGAGGTCGTAATGTATTTCGAAGTCACTCGATTTTACAGCTCAAAGAACAGTTGTTAGCCCGCCTCTTTTCTGTGGCCTTAATTCAGATATATTGAGATATAAAGAATTCTTGAGCTTGACCAGGGAATCTCGGGAAACAGTCAAACCATTATAGTAAGCGCCAACATTCGTCAGTCGGGTCGTTACATGAAGGACGTATGTTGAAATGACACACCCCGATGGTGATGTTTCGAGGCTAGATAGCTTCTAAATCCATGAGCGTGACTTGAATCTTTGTTGGGAGTTCGAGTTCTCGACAGGTCACCAGCGCGTTGCTCACGCCAAGTTCATTCGCCCTCCAAAAATAGATCAAAGCTGTCGCAGTATTTACATGTTACAGGTCGAGCATTTAATCTCCTCTCCTGCAATGATCGAATACTTTTGAATTAGGCGACGCTGGTAAAGACCGCAGTGTCACTTGGTGATTTCTCAAAACGTTCCGAGGTCAGTGAACTTTGTCATTGAGTTGAACATAAAATTAGTCCAACGCCACTGCAGGCGTATCATTCTCTCCAGAGGATACTCTTGTTGCAATCAACGATTGGCAGCAGGCAAGTTGCTTACTAGACTGTGTCGGTGTACCGATCTAGTGCAGCATCAGTCATCGTAGTCGGACACGCTGGAGTTATATCGAGATTTTTTTTTGCCTAAAATAAATCCTGTTTTAGCTCAAATAACGACAATTCTCTGCCTTGCTTACTGATAAGATTGGGGAAATCCAATCCAATTACATATTCTGAGCTTCTCGGGTTGATAAAAATCGCACAGTGTACATATATAACACTTGAAGCTCGACGTTTGCCTGCGTAAACTGCAAGGCGCTATAAAAATTCGATCACCTCCAGCAGCAATCATTAATCAGCGGTAATGTCGACCCCAATCAACGTTGGATTCATTGGTTTATCCACTGGAGGCTGGGCCGCTGTCTCACTTGCTCCCGCTCTGAGGCAGCCATCGCTGAAGGACCGATACAAACTGATCGCGGTCTCCACAACATCCCAGGAATCAGCCAAGGCTTCTGCAGAGAATCAAAGCGCGCTGACCGGCAATGATGTCAAGGCATACTTTGGATCCAGTGAACGCATTGCGTCCGACCCAGATGTCGACCTCGTCGCAGTGTCTGTTAAAACACCGATGCATAAGGACACTGTCATGCCCGTTATTGAGGCGGGAAAGGACTTCTTTCTTGAGTGGCCCGCGGGAAAGAACGTCACAGAAACAAGGGAAATTGCTGCAGCCGCAAAGAAACATGGCGTAAAGTCGCTGATAGGCCTTCAAGGACGTCACTCTCCAGCAGCGAAGAAGGTGAGTGGAAAAAACGGTCATGTACTTGTGTCTGAGCCACTTGTGTCTCGCTCGCAGATCAAAGAAATCATAGCGTCGGGCACTATTGGCCCCATACGCTCTATTACCACGGTTCGCTGATTTTGAACTGTTAGATATTTTATGTTGAACAACTAGCAGATCGGCACCGTTGGCCGCGACATCGGTGGGTGGGGACCTATCACATCAGAAAGGAATAAATATATACTTGACGAGGCAAACGGTACCTTCGAATTACGTTACGGCCGGGATGTCGCTGACCGTATATTGGTATAGGTGCCACTCCTCTCTCCATCCTAATTGGACACCAATTCGACGTACTTGCTGAGGTATTTGGCGAGTTTGCGAGCATAAACGCGACTGCCGCGCTTGTATACCCCACCACCGTACTAGTCAACGCCAACCAGGCACCCGTCTCCGAGCCAATACGCACAACCATACCCGACCACTACACCATTGCTGGCACGTTTGAGTCGGGCGCAGTCGCGACCATTGTCTGGCGTATAGGATACAAGAGTGTCCCAGGAAGACGTATGATGCTCTGGGAGATTGATGGCGAAGATGGTTCACTGCGACTCGAGTCCGATGGAGTCGGTATAACCAATTCGCATCCGGCCATGTATCTCAATGGGGAGAAAATTGAAGTGCAAGAAACAGAAACAAGTTTAGGCATCCTCGCAGCTGCCTGGCTGGCTTATGCGGACGGTCTGGATAAAGAATACCCCACAATTGAGGATGCAGTGAAGAACCAAGAACGGTTACTTGCAGTCTCGAAGAGTTTGAAGGAAGGGAGGGCTGTTTCCTTAAGCGAAGTACTTACTTCTTAGCAATAAAGTCTATCCATTATTACGTCTAAGCCGTACTAGTAGGAGTTGAAGTTAAAGCGCTTAAAGCTTAAAGACGTGAGTCTGGGCCAATTCGGGACACTGTGCCTTTTCGGCGATCGCGGATCTTCCCGAATGCATAAATCGGCCATAATCCTGGTAAATAAGTAATGCAAGTTGCCTCTATTTCAGTTGTCTTTCATTAACATTACTCAGTCCTAGACTAGTTTAGTACATTTGTAAATTCGAACACTTTTATGCACGGCATGTCGCTTAGCTCAAATGTCAGCGCATGCCTAGTTTATGGGCAGAACTGCGTATCTGGTTTTGAGAACTGTCGCGGCGTGGAAAACGTGTTTACAACGTGTCTGCGCTTTTGTCTGCTCTGGGATGAGCGGTACCTTGTATAACTCTCCTTCTCGTTACTACAATAGCTCATTTAGTGGCATGTACGCCTGCAGTCCATCCTTTTAGGTGTCTACTAATTTGTTTGTGCAAGATCATCTGGCTCCAACGTCTCAGTGAATGGGGATTCATACATTTTTATCAGAGAAGCTGAACGGTTTGAGAAAGTCGTTCATTAAGATCAACAGGCCCTACTATGCTCGAGGTGTACTCCTTCTTTCTGAATGCCGCCATCTCCGACAAAGACTTCCAGATACAGAAACTGGACTGACAGAGTATAAAAAGTCCAAAGTTAATCCTCTCATCATATAAGTCGGAAGCTAATTCACTTTTGTAGTCTTCTCTGTGACGTCCAAGCGGCATTGGACAAAGGTCTTTTAAATTCCAGACAGAAGAAGGAGCAAGACGCAGAAGCAGAGAAGCTGTTTGACGAAGCAGCGAGATCGCTCTGCAAATACGTTGAAACGTATTCTATTCCGTTCCACTCATGTCCGCAGCATGTGACCAGTGCGACACTTGGGCAGGAACTAGAAGAGGCAAAAAAAAAAGATACTCAGGCTAAGGATATGTTTATTCTTCTGGAAAAATGTCAAACTAAACAGGTCTTTGTTTTCTCGTTTCGTCTTTTCCCATTGTAAATCTCATATTGTCACTGACAGCTAGAAGATCTGGAGAAAAAACCAAAAATTGTTCTTGCCATTCAACTCTGGCCCCCAGAAATGGAGGCTGTAAATAAACCTATGCACGGCTCAATTTTGTTTCTGAAGAAGAGTAAGCGATAAGTTCAAGTTCTACGATACGCAAAATTCCTGATACGAGGATTGTCTTTCACGAAGTCAAAATAGAGAAAGATGCCTTTCTAGAGATTCTTTTTCATAGAATTATCTCATCTAGACACCTGATGAAAGTTGCCTGGTTACCTGACAAGGTCATCTCCTTACTTGACGGACCAGAAATGTATGAAGGTATTCCTACGTCCATGGAGAATTGGAATACCCTCAGGCGGGGGCCCGTGCCGTCTTCGACTGGCAACAAAGCGCCTTTTATCCAGCCGCTTGATCCTGTGTCGACAGTGTGTAGTCTACGTCAAAAGACGATACATTTAAATCTTGTTCGTCCAGACAACGATCGAACTATCCTGCTTCTCGGAAAGAAATTGCCCTTAGCGCGTCATTGGGCAAATGCTTGGTGTATTCCATCTTCAGATAACGGCAAAACTGCCATCATATATAGGAACAGAGGTCAGCAAGCTCATACCTTACACTTAATCTACATGCTTACGTTCTACGGGGTACAGGTGACGATAACTTGCATATGTATTATCACATAGAGGGAAGCGTGTGGAGGCCAGATGTTTTTTCTCAGGAGGGCGAAAACACCATTGTACAAGATGGAAGGGTTGAATGCAGGACAAATCAACCGGTGAGTATCGTACATCGTGATTGGTCGCAAGCTATTGATTATTTCTTTACATAGATGCCTGAACCGCGCACTGTTCCTTATACTAGGTATACTCCAGTACCCGCTCAGTGGAGCCCGGTATGCGTACTCTGTTATTCGGCGGCAGAGACTAGTAAAGCCTTATCTTACCGCTACTTTATAGGCTTCCGCCCCACAATTCTCAGGTGACGAAGATGGCAGGAGTGGAAGAGAAGATCCACCTGTGAGTAATGCAACCGTCGAGCGCTGTTTAAGCATTCAAATATTCAATATTAAATAGATGCCTAAACCTCAAGTTCCGATATATACTATTGGGTACACTCCAGCCCACGCTCAGTGGAGCGCTAATCATGTATGTATATCTTATATTTCGTTGGTAACAGAGGCCAGTAAGGTCTATCTTACAGTTATTTTACTATAGAATTATACCCCACCGGTACTAGGTGAAGAACGGAGAACAGATCCAGCGGTGCGTATTGTATGCGTCGAGCGCCTGTGCTGTATTCATTGTTTCTTCTCTCCTGCAGATGCCTCAACCATACGTTCTGAATCCTCATTATAATGACTATACTCCTGCACCCGCTCAGTGGAGCACTGGTCAGGTATGTATATTCTAAATTTCGTCGACAAACTCGGCTAGTGAGGTTGTACTTACCACTGCTATATAGGTTTCTGCTCCACAGGTTCCAGGTAATGAATATGGAAGGGAGCGGAGGTCAGATCCACCAGTGCCAGTGAGTATTCCGCACGTAGAGTGCTATTCAGGTGCATTAAAAATATTGTATCTTCACATAGATGCCTCAACAGGACGTTCCTGACATGAGGTCTACTCCATCACCCGCTCCTCGGAAAACTATTCAGGTATGAATGCCCTTGATTCCATCGACAAGAGTGTTCATTTTCTGCCGAGCAGTCAACCGAAAAGTACCGTCTAGGTATTATAGCTGAGAATGTACATTCAAATAATTCGGGAGCGCGGGTTACAGTCGCTCTTCCGTCACAATCTAAAGCTGTATTGCCAGTAAAACCCACCACCGACGAACAAACTAGCAATATTAGTCGACTAGGCAACACAAAGGAGGCATCTACCACCCCTGCGCCGGGGAAGAAAGTCGCTTCAAAAGGAGCTGTTGGAGTCACTGCTCCTTCCGAAGTATTGCATCCAGCTACTAGTCTCGGAACCATTTCGAGATCACAAAACATGCTCGACACGCAAGCCTCGGCGCAACAAGTAGTAGTAGGGGCTTCACATTCGAAAGAAGTTGAAGGAGTGGAGGGGGTTAAGAGTGGGGATCGTGCTCATGTGGAGTCAGATAGAGTGAAAGTGCAAGTTCATCAGTCCCCACCTGACAAAAAGAAAGGATGGTTCACCAAAACAAAGGAATGGATCCGCTCAAAGATCGCATAGAGGCATCCGGATGGTTGGAGATGGCATGCTACTGAGCACCCCACAAGCGATAGCACCAAAGCTGAAACATAGTGATATGTGACCCCAGTGAAAATAGATAATATGGTAGTAACTACATTACCCTGCTAACTAGTTCATGGAACCTCAGATAGATAGGGTATAGTGGAGAGGGAGAAGTTTGTACAGTCTAAATGAGACGGGTTACAACAGCGAAGAAAGATAAAACTGAAACGGTGATAGTGCTCAGCACCATCACGCTTGTAGAGGAAGCTGCACTGGTAGTGTCCGCTCCCGTCTTTCCGGTTTTGTTGGGTTTGGGCGTTGTCAGAGTGCCAGAAGCCACAACATTTGCCGGAATGGTCCCGCTTACCTCATTTAAGGCAAACGGTTGGTTCCAGAGAATATACGCTTCGCTCATAAAAGCGGGCTCCCCCGCCTTGAGGAACGCGACGTATTTCCCATCTGCGTCACCGTAGACGGACCCGACGGCGGCAACATTAGGATAGAGCTCTTCTACGTACTTCGACTCATTTGATGCGGCGGCGTTCAGCGTTAAGGCGAAGTCGAGGGCAGTTTTAATGGTAGACCCATTAGTGGTAGTTTGATTCCACACCGTCGTAGCGGGGTCGACGTAAGAAGCGATGCGCCCATTGGTCTACGTAACTAGTAAGACAGTTTAAAGCATGGCGTGACAGAAATCGACATACAATCATGGCCGCTAGGTTATACGCGTGATAGTGGTACGGGCGAGTGCGCACGGCTTCGAGCGGCTATCATGACTAAGTATGAGCTTGTCATTCATCGTAAGCTTCGTGCAAGATTACCTGTTCGCCATTCGCGCTGATCTGGTTGAGGTAGATACCGCTGAAGTATTCCTGAATGGTGCTGTTGGCTCCAGTGTTATCATTCACAAGTACCTGCAGGGCGGCGAGCTGGTTGTAATAAAAAGTTCCATGATTACTGTCATGTTCAAGGTTCAATCAAGAGCTTGTCGTATAAATGAATTGGCTTACTTGGCAGCATTTTTTTCCTCGATAGCGATCTCGGCAGTTTCAAGCCAGTTGATGTACTGGTTTGTCCATGAAACGAGTTGACTGTCCAGGTCGCTTGTCCACAGAACGCTCTTGCCTTTGCGTAGGATCAGTACAGCCGAAGTAACCTTCGCCATTGCCTTCAAATCGCTAAATTAAGGCGCCGGTAATTAGAGATACGCATATCACCCATTATAGAATATCTCACAGAATACCAGTGTGACTACCCATCTGTCCGGTCGGGCCTCGTTGCATTTGCCCATAGTCCAGGTTTGGGTTCATTTTAGAAGTCGGATCCAGGAACCATGTGTTCAAAAAGGAAACTGTCGCAGGAGATTGAACGTAAGGGGCGTAACGATTACGAACAGGCCCATGACCTACCAACCGTGCTTTCAAAGGTGGTCTTTGCATTGGCATCGGTAGCCCATGACCACGCCAGCGCATTGTAGAATACGGCCTCAGACATATTTTGGAATGCGCCGACGTCGTTGACGAGCCGGCCATCCGGATTGAACTGACCATCGCGGTTTTTATACGGACAGGTGACCCAAACTGTCGAAAGTGCCGGTTTTTAGTTGATATCAACCCGGTACACGTGTAGCGAGCACGAAATTAAAGCAACGCACTTTGTTCTGGAGTGAGCTCCGTGGTGTTGCCTACCCCGCTGCAGTCTGGCCACCAGCTGAGCCCAATGCATTTTTACTAAACGCAGTTAACCAGAGCGAGCCAGAGTCACGTACTATGGTGCCCAGCTCATATAATCGTGCTTGTCTCCAGAAGGGGGAGTAACGCTTTTGTTCATTACACCTGAGAATAAGAACGGCATGAATGGGACGACGGTGAAAATGTACGTGAACATCGCCTTACTCCATGGGCCTCCAACAACAAGTGAGCTCGCCCAAGAGGTTATCGTCGCCCGCGCAGCTTGGGTGTTATTTCCAAAGTTTCCGGCTAGAATATAATCTGGGTCTACGAAATCATTGGCGTAGGCGGTGAAGGAGATTTGTGCCACTGCAGATGATAACACAGAAAAGATGGTGGTACATTGAACGAATGTGGAACGCATCGCAGAAATGCGTGTCGGAGAAATGCGTGTCGGAGAAAAGTTACAGAATCGCTGCTGGTGGATGGTAGAAGTAGAATGAGGTTGTAGTTACACTCTGGCCGGATTTGACTAGGATCGCTCGACTTGGTGCCAAGCACAGCGATAAAAGATGCGACAAGAACATTTCCACATTTGACCCTGAAAACACAGTGGCTCCGGCATGTGCTCCGCGGATACCGGCTTGCTATTGTACAGTAGTGATCGCCGTAGCTCATCTATTCCCGACTTATGAATGAATGAAGAACGATACAGCACCGACTATGGCGGAAAACGCTCATGCCACGCACGCTTTCTCTGATACGAAAGGGTGCGAATCGCATATCCGTGGCTGTTAGATTCCTATTTTTAACGTTCGTGCTCAACTATTTTCATTTCGTATCATAGTGCGGATCAATATTTAGCATTCCAGATCCCACGAGGTCTTACAGGTCCCACGGCTCGAGCAGAATGACTTTTAATTAAGCAAAATTGAAGCAAAAGTGGCCCCGTTTCTTGCTACATATGTGGTTCCAATTGAATGGATTTGGGATCTTCTTAAATCACGGAAAGAGGAGGAGAGCCAGTCTTGTGGTTACTGAGGGAAAATGCAGTGACCTGTACCTGAGTGGTGCTTCAAGATGGTGCGTGAGCCGTTCATGAGTACTTGAGTGACGGTGGTGGTGCGTAAAGACTCAGTCCTTCAGTACTCAGTACTCATGTTACTAAGCTGTACATTGAGAGCCATTTTAACTCTTTTCAGCTCAGTGGTCAGATCTCGGATCCTTATTGGAGTATACACAACAAGGCCAATTGCCTACTGGCCATGGACCATAGTACATGTCCCATTGTACTCAAAACGTGCGCTTTATACCGTTTGTTTTAAAATTAGCTGCTCCTCCATGGAACGCCTTTGAAGTGGCACCAAACCTGGATATAAAGAGGCTCATTGCATTCTGCATTCGTTGCCTCTCCTTCAGCTTATCATGGTGGTTACTCACGGACATATTGCCGTAACTCTCTTTTCGCTTAGCCCCAACGATGCTGATTGGCCACATGTCGAGCGCGACATTGATCGCGATGCTCTGTGCTATGCTGCACCCGATCGTGAGGCACTGCTATCAAAAGGCCAGTCTATAGCAGAGATTAGACAGGGTCTAAAATTGAGCGATGAAGACATGCGAACTGGGTATTTATCTTTACTTGAGAAGTCTTTCATATGTCTAATCTACATAACAGACGTTGGGCTGAACAAAATACCCAGTGGCACAAAAATCAAGTATTCCGAAATTCACCTCTTGATGGCGGTAGCACGATATTTGTCCGCCGTTGCAACGATAAACTGTCTACACCACTAGTGGATAGCTTCTGTGACGCTACAGATTTATTTTTTACAGAGGACAAGCAACCAGTTTTGATATCGCCGACCCCTTTAGAGCCGACGCACAGGTTAATAGCCTACAGGGAGTCAGCTGAGTTGCAACCAGTCAGAACCTTTGTTTCAGTCGAGTTGCCTGTTAACGGCTTAATTTTTCTGCTTAACGTCCCAAACCTCACAAATGTCCGCAATTGGAATAAGCACGATCTTGACGCAGAGCCGAGCAGCATGGCTACGGTGAGGCTACCCTACAGGAAGGGAAATGAACTTCCGGCTATCGCGATTCCCGTACCGCACCTTGAGACGCTACCAGAAATCGTCAAATACCTTCACACTAAGAATGAAGTAACCATGTTTCAAGAACTTATCCCAAGCTGGGCTTTGGAAGTTTTACAAATACTCCCTACGCAAGACATGAAAATCGAGTCCAGCAGAAACTCACCACCGCCGCCATCCTGCTACAGTGCAGATACTAAGGTATTCAAATTGGGTCGCATTGTGCCGTGTTTGAACGTCGAATCGTGTAGCGATACCATTGAGACCAAGAAAAAGGTTCGACAATCATCACCCATAACATTAGAAAGAAGCATCCAGCTTGTGGGTGCGGCAGCCTTGCAAGTATACTCCAGATCTGACAGGGCTCAGCCTATCGACCTCCTGACCGAGATAAGTGTCACTCTCAACCGCCTGAAAGACAACCTGACGTGCATTGGATACGCTGAGAGACACTTATGGGATATTATTAAAGATTATAGTGCTATAATCAGGGAGGCAATATCAATTCTTCATCAGAAACCCTGAATAGATATGAGCTACGGCAACTCTCGAGATTCAATGAACCTCGCGTTAAACATTGCATATACACATTTTAAATTCAATATGTACTCTACATAACAGCTTCATGGCCATAATTCTACCTTAATTTTACCAAATCGTAAAGACTTGCTCTGAATTTCATTAAGATCTACCTACAGGTACATGGTTGTAAGTGTGATACCATGTTTATGTAGATCGTGTTTGAGAATCTTGTAATTTAGGACATTTATATCACCGTAGGGTTGAAGATGATATGTGACAGGTGATGCCATTCTTGCAGGTCAAAGTGTAGGAGTATCTCGCCTTGCACCGACATCCGCATCGGTGAGCAGCATGATGGCAAAACAATCATCAATGGAAGGAAGATGTACAGTAGTTTTTGTTTCCATAAAATTCAACACACCAAACAATTGAATTCTGCTGTCTTCACTTTCTACCCAAGGCCTAGTGAAAAGTAGTTTCCCTTCTGCGTCGAACAAGGTGTTGTCGAGGACATTATACACACCATACTGTTCCGAGCTCTCTTGTTTGGCTGTTTTCGAGCGAGGTGATGTGTCTGCGGTGAAATGGCCAACTACATTGGCAATGGCATAGTATTCTCCCCTGGGAGTACACTTCCCGGCTTGCGCTGGGTTGGCTCGCAAAGCAGGCATGACAAGGAGGGTCACACGCAGACCAAGAGGAGTGAATAAGACAGGTTCATAAAGATGAGGCCAGGATATGTCTGGCACACTATGAGCATAGCACTTCGGACTCACAGGGACAAGCATGCTGACGCGGCTATATACTTGCTGAGAGTTATACCCATGTCCCCAGTTGACTATGTCCAGCGTTCCCGTGTCCTTCTGATTCTCATTCAGAATTTCTCGTATGAGCCGAACGAATGCTGTTTCTGATCCTTCACCATACGCTGTTGAGAAACTGACATCAAATATTCCCATAAGAGAATACGCCGCATCCTCTTCTTTGGTGACGTTGCGCCTTGCTGCCCACTGCATGCGACGCGAAATATTTGTTGCCTTCATTGGACTACGGATCTCAGCTCGAGTGATTGTAGTGGCTTCACAGATCTCCTCTAATATTTCTTCATTGTGTTTATCATCGAGTTTTGTATCGCTGGAGATAAGGCACTCCCAGTCCCTGCGGTAGAATTTTGTCATTCGCGGTGCAACAAGCTCTTGCAGGGTCCATCCACGCGTAAACCAAACGTCTTTATGTGTGTCCTCCAGAGTCATCGTATCCGCCAAATAAGTAATGCATACCGCGCTCGATTTATACCATCGGAACATTGACCTGATAGACTCATCGAGTTCGACACTGCTCGTTTTGTTGATACAGCAGGTGTCCATCCAGCCCAAGGTCATGCCGTGGTTCAAAGCTGAAACGCGACAAAACATTTCCAGCTTGCGGTAACCATCTGACTGTAGGTCGAAAGCGTTCGTCATCCAATCCGTAAATGTGACTTCTCCAGGTAATTCACGCAGCCAGGTGTGAGAAAGTATGGCGTATGCACAGTGTCGGTCAAGGAAAGATTCAATGAGGTGGTCGGCGTGCACATCTGGCAGATCATCGGGGTTGATTTTGGATACATCGCTCGCTGAAAAGTCTTCTTCCATTTTTTGGGAAATGATACGAAGAACTTCGGGGCGCTCGAGAAGCCTAATTCCCGTCCCATGAGAATCAAACGCTAACATGCGAATTGGCATTTGATTGAAGACTCGGTGGCGCGTTTTTTCGAGGATTAGCTCTAGGAGGGGAGGCCGCGGCGCTGTCACAACTATAGTTCTAATGGGTGAGCATGTCTTCAGCTATAAAGCATAGTCATTGATTACACACATGTAACATGGTTCGAAATAGATTCAGCGAGTCTGGCTGTTACTCGATCAGACGGGCAGCTGGAGAAAAGTTGGATGGCTTACTTCGAGGTGGATCCAGTACAGTTGTTTCCAGAGGTAGGTTCCTAGCGGCTAGGGAGACAACGAACTTCTGTAGAGCTACCAGTAAGTTTGTCGCCTCTAAACTCAGCCCGGATTCTGGAGCTATTCCTGGTAATCTTGCATACATTCAGTCAACTTCGTATGATTGAAATGCGCGCACCATCTGCCTCATGCACACTATTTGCCTGGGCAAGCGGTAAGATATAGTTCTCGAGGGCCGCAATGAGTCGACTTTCGTTATTTCCTCGAAGGGGAGTTAGTAGAGATGGAAACAAGCTTGTGGGGTATCAACTTTACCCTTCATGCCGGGACCCCCTCCAGGAATTGTCTGATTGGCCATAGACGTCATGTTAAGACACGGGATACAGTTTCGGGGGGTACAAGTCACGTATAACAGAATATCTGACGACGTCCAGTGGTGTACACTGTATGCTAGACCTTGAAGTTGCAAATGGGTCCTTCAACGCAGAATTGCAGTGCAAATCGTGCAGTGCAAGCGTTCAGGTAGCGGAACTTAGCAGAACATTTCCCACAAACGGCGAAGTCGGACGGTGCCACGGTGGTTCATGATCAAGAAATGCGTTGATGCTGCGGCCGCCGGCCTTACATAGTATTCGTACTGCCGAGCGCTTGTACTTACATACCCTACTACACGTACATGCATGCCGCGGCAATGCCGTCCGTCAAGCAGTATTTAATACATAGTGTACGATGAAAATGATTGCAGAAGGTTGTACAGAATCCCGATATTTAAAGGCGTAGAAAGTGAATATTCTCAAGCCCGCACCCCTGCGTTTCGAAGTCCCAACAAACCTCAGGCCTCAAGCTCTTAGCTCAAGCACCATCATATTGGCAAGTTGTCCAAGTTCTAAAAAAAACGAGTGCATAATACCCGGCCCGGTTGTAGCGGTGTCGTGTCATTGAACTTTTACTTTGATTTTACTCAACTTCGTCTTACAGCTACATACCATGTCCATGACTCCCTCAAGTTTGGACGCATCATTCGTTTTTGTTGAAGGCGAAGAGAAGCAAATAGAACAACTGTACCGACAGCAAGAGAGAACCAAAGATGCGCGGGCAAGTAAATTCTGATTTTACTAACCTCCTGGCATATTGTCCTTATTTGCTGCCTGTAATCCATTCTGAAGGCATCGCATCCTTCAAAAGACCTCACATATTCGCCTGGGTCAGCTACTACATACGCTCACGACATGTCTTCTCGTGGAACTGGTGGAGGACTGCGGATGAGTGGCCGACATTTCGTCGACGCGTACGGACGCGTCTGTAGCCTGAGAGGGGTCAATCTGTCTGGATCGTGTAAAACGTCAGTCATTCAAATGTGGAACTTGATGAAATCTGAACATCTTATACCATAGCCCTGTGGACCACGACAACTCACAATTTCCAGGTGATCACAGAACAGTGACGTTCGTAGGCCGTCCTTTTCCCTTGGAAGAGGCGCATGAACACTTCTCGCGGCTGCGCCGGTGGGGACTGACGTTTAGTACGTATCCTATCTCTTACGAAGATCTATGAACTTACTATTTGCTAGTCCGTTTCTTGGTTACCTGGGAAGCAGTCGAGCACGCTGGACCGTACGTGGCCACGAGATTTCCCCCACCATTTCATTAACCCTGGAAATACAGGGGAATATACGACACTGAATACCTAATTTACATTCGCTCCCTTCTCACATTACTTCCGCAATACGGCTTAACTGCCTTCGTATCTCTTCACCAAGACGTATGGTCTCGATACTGCGGGGGTTCCGGTGCTCCAGCGTGGACGCTGGAGATGGTGGGCTTTGACTTGCATGCTATCGAGCACACCGGTGCTGCATGGCTGCTCGGACAACGCGGCGGAGGCCACGTCGAGGCAGAGCGAGGGCTGTGGCCATGCGGATACCAGAAACTGGCTGCGGCGACTATGGCGTGAGCAACCTCACGTTTACTTCTTATATAACGCTCATTCTATGCATCAGAACGTTATTCTGGGCCGGGGATGTATTTGCTCCCAAGTTGCTAGTGAAGGACTCTAACGGGCACCATATACCCATACAACGATTCCTCCAGGACGCTTTTCTTTCTATGTGGAATAAAGTAGCTGAGGCGGTGGGAGACCTTGAAGGCGTAATGGGATTTCAGGTAGGTGATATTGGCATGATAAAACCATTTGAAGTGCTCAAGTAGTTTAGATGATGAACGAACCACATAGAGGTTATATTAATGTCCCCTCCCTTCACGCATTCGATTATAATACCGATCTTCACTTATCTCATGTTCGTGAGTTGCCTTAAGCTTCGTCGGAGGTGTCTGTCCTGATCTATACTATGATTTAGCATCTGCCTTCGAATCATTTCAACTGGGTGCTGGACATCCAACCCTCGTATCGACCTGGACACGATCGTTCCCTATGCCCACTAAGCATACCTCACATACCCTTTTGAATACAGAGGGAGTCAAAGCATGGCGCGACGATGGACCGACACAAGGGAGATGCCTTTGGGAATACCACGATGTTTGGAGATGGAATACCGTCAGTGATAAAGCAGTTCCCCTGCGCGAAAATTACTTCCGTCAACATCCGGATACGGGTCAAAAGGTATGTTTATTGTGGGCTCTCATGAAACTGTTATGTAACGGGATTGTGCAGGTCGAGTGGTACACGGATTTCTATCTCCCCTTTGCGAAGCGGTGGGCTGAGCGTGTTCGAAGAGCGTCCTCGGATTCTAAATTGGTGTTCCTAGAGCCCATCCCCAACGAGGTTAGACTCAACCTCACTGTCCTAATAAAGTTTTCATCATTGCCTAGTTTGCTCCGGCGTCGTGGACGGAAGACCGGCTGCCCCCCAACATGGTATTTGCCCCCCATTGGTAGAAACTAATTCCTTGATGAATTGTGATGAAGCTCTTACACCCACCTGCATAGGTACGACCTCAATGCCCTATTTGCGAAGGCGTTCGGCGATTTCTCAGTAAACGTACAAGGGCTTTCGAGGGTGCGTTTTGGTTCACAACATTTATACCCAGTCGCTCATAATAAAACAGGGTATGTTCCCCCTTAAAGCTTTCTACTGGGGACAGAAGGGAGCTCGGGAAAATTACACTGTTCAAATCCGTAACATTATTGAAAGTGGATACAAGGTTCTAGGGGAGACTCCGGTTATCATTGGAGAATGCGGCATACCAATGGATATGAAGTAAGTATTTCAGATCTTCGCGTTCTGCTAGTCTGACATCATCTTTCCTGTAGTAAGCGCGAAGCTTTTAAGACGGACAATTTCCTTTATCAGGAACGTATGATGGACGCTATGCTCACTGCGTTGGAGAAGACACTCGTTGGATTCACGTAAGCCTTTACAAACTGGTTCACTCCCTCAATCTAAAATCCATCGGCCATAGACTGTGGAACTACAACCCTTACAATACCGATGATCATGGGGACGACTGGAACGGCGAAAATTTCTCATGGTTCAGCAAAAGTCGCGCGGCACCTCCAGCTCTGCTAACATATACTCAGACCGATTCAGAGCTGGACGGAGGCGGGCGCATCTTGTCGGCGGTCGTGCGCCCGTACGCAGCGAAAACAGCCGGAGTCCCCCTGAGCTTCGAGTACGAGATGAACATGGGGAGGTTCACCTATGAGTGGGTCAGCCCTGAAATGGCAGCAGATACCAACCCCGCCTCTCCTTCGAGTTCGAATAGCGTGTCTGATCCCCCACGGATATTACATCATCACCTCGTCTCACGTGAGACGGAGATATTTATCCCGGCGCGACTGACTAAATCGCGGCGGGTTGTGGTAGCGGGATTGGAGAAGGGGGACCAGTGGGTTCACGATGAAGCAAGGCAAACTTTGTTCGTCGTTACACAAGACGTGTCTCCCGGTGCAAGGCATCGTATAGTCGTCTCTGTGGACCCTCCTCCCAAGCCTCATTTCGTTGTTAATGATGTGTGGAGTGACTATGGGCATGTTATTCTTTCGCTGGCTGCGTTGGTCTTGTCTTTTATGCTCTACTACTTCTTCATGGTTGTTGATATGTGAACGGATAATATGTGCGGAGGAGGGCGTTCTGAGGTCTCCGGTCTTAGGTTCACATTTTTAATCATCTAGGGCATTCCCCGAAGTACACAACATGCCTACCGTACAATTTAGTAATAGAACTTCTCGGCCTGGGACTTGTTCTTAAGTACTTTTCTGGGCAACAAACTGCCATTTTCCCCACAATTTAGATATGTTGAATTAGACAACTACCGACGGCGTGGGGGATTCCGGAATGCCAGACCCTGGACTGCCGCCAAACTGGCGCCCGATTTCGGCCAAAAATTTGAAATTTTGTCACACGGTGTTGACGTTCAGAATGATCAACGTTCGACGACGCTTTTGATCACCTCGTTGACTGGGCTTAAGTCAGCCTGTATCTCACAGCATGGCTTCCATATCGTCTGGCTCCTCACCTCGAAAACAGTCGGCATCGGCCAACACTCAGCGCTTGACAGAACGTAACAAACTACCACGACGGCATAGGATTCCAACCTTCAAGATAAAATCTTTAGCCAGCGTAAGCACTTGTCCTTCCGCGCGATGCAAGCACAATTTTCCAGCTAACACTGGTGAATTCTCTCTGTTTCAGGCAACTAACACAGTTAACCGCGCAGCAGGAGACTGCCCGCCTTACAATGACTGGGTAAATACGGTCGAAGATCACTACCACCAAAAAGTTTACATGATCGGCGGCACCCGTCCTGGGGATGCTTCAGTCTTACCGACATCCGATTTTTATTGTTGTGACGTTTTGAGTATGCGATGGACCAATCTAACGGTATGTGCCTGCTACTAGCCTTGAAGCTTGATGTTGTTTCGATGTTACATGTCTCAAATTTCTTACCTGGTCTCGCCAGAATAGCTTGATTTATCGCAATCCACGTGATCCGTTTTCTCCAGAAGAACGAAACCCGCAGAAAAGGCAACTACCTTCTATTTCTTACCCTGGTTGCACCCTCTTGCGGATCAAAAACACCAGCTACATTGTGATTTCCGGTGGCTATAATGCAGCGTCTGAGGAATTGAATGAAGATACAATAATCATTGATCTTGAAAACCGATGCTGGTGGGTACAAAAGATATATGGTCCAAATGTGTCGTCTCGTATTAATCCGGCAATTACTGCTACTGGAAACAAACTCTATATATTCGGAGGCTATCGACAATTCGGCGATGATCCTCAACCACTTTATAGCTTCAGCGTCGCGGAATATAGCTCAGAAAAATCGGAATGGACATGGGTTGTTTGTGATGAGCCGTATTCCTCCCCAGTGCCTTCGGAACATGTCTTTGGCCAAGCATGTGTGGTGTATAACGGTGCAAAGATCCTCTTGACGCCAGGTAGGCTTACCGGTAAGGAGGTGAGTAATCTCTACTCTCTACATTCTCGCATTGTTGTTTAGATATTTAATTTTAACGTAATATTTCAGCCCATCGATTTCAGTCAAGACAGCATCTTCTTCTATCATACTACGAATAAGCGATTCCAATGCGCTACAACCGACTTCTCCGGCACATTTCCGACCAACATCTTTTTTTACTCTCTTGGATGCATACCATCAGGCAACACTACTATTACTGCTGAATCTGCACCATTGGTAATGAGGCGCGCACGAGGTCGTCCAAGGAAGAATGCACATGGAGAGACTATTTCTCTACAATCCCAGGCTTCTCTGCCAAGCTCCTCGTCTAGCTCTGTGCAGTCATTGCCATCCATGACCTCAAGTATATACATTTGCGCCTGGATACCTGTACCAGATACAGACGACCTCGCTCCAGAAATTTGGGTTCTACTTCTCAGTCCGACAGAACATAGTAAATGCTTAAACGTGGCACAGAAGATACTGGAGTTGGATCACGACTTTCAAGCATGCATCGCCGCCAGTAGCGGGAAGTTGCGGATGATGGGAACCGCTCCACTGGCCCCCAATCTTGTCGACCAAAAGCCATGCATTTCTGAACAAGAAAATACTGGAACGCAAGATGAGCCTACATGGAACGTCTATTTTGACATCGACCTCATGGACTCTAAACCCGAGCATTGAATCTTAATCGCTGTGGAGGAATGAAATAATATAATATACTTACGAAGTTTCTTCTATTAATGTGTAGTTTTTGCTAGTCAGTTTCTCATAGCTACACGTCACTCATGAGCCTACGCGTCTGAGGCTTAATTTACTAAACACTTATATCCCATTCAGCCTGGTGTTTCGGAGAGGGCCACTGACTTCAGAACGAATAAGAGATAGTTGCCGATGGCCGGGCCAGACCCCTAGCAACGCTGCCCAAGACACGGGACACGGGAAACGGGAGTCAGGACTCAGGACACACCTGTTGGACGCCTGGCCAAAATAAGAACATTTGTCACATGCTGTTAACGTTCCGAGTCGGCCATTGGCCAACGTTCACGCGCACGTTCAACGTCCGCGTCAACGCTTGATGACGCTTCCTCAGGCTCATGCCGCCAACGCTTGATCAAAAGTTGTTTATGCACTGAGCTTAAGTTAGCCTTGATCTCAGATCATGACTCTTGTATCATCTGGCTCCCCGCTGCGGAAACAGTCTACCACCGCCTACAATCGACGCTTCTCAGAGCGCGGCAACTTAGTGCCACGACAGCATAGGTTTCCACCTTTCAAGAAAGTATCTTTGGCTAATGTACGCACCTGTGTCCTATAGTGTAATTGCTTCAACTAAAACTGACCGATTTTCTTTGCTTCAGGCCGCAAATACAGTCAAACGCGCTGTAGGCAACTGTCCACCTTACAACGACTGGATAAGTATTGTTGAAGATCCGCACCACCAAAAGGTTTACATGATTGGTGGCACACGTCTGGGGGACGCTTTACTTTCTCCAACATCTGATTTCTATTGTTGTGATGTTTTGAGCATGCGGTGGACCAATCTCACAGTACGTTCTCTGTGCGGCTGTCTACCAGTCTTGACGCCGATGAACTTATTCCTTGTTCTTGTCAGAATAGCTTGACTTATCGAAACCCACGGGATCCGTTTTCTACAGAAGAACGCAACCCACAGAAAGGGCAACTGCCTCGTATTTCTTATCCTGGTTGTACTCTCTTGAGGATCAATAACACCAGCTACATTGTCATATCTGGGGGCTACGATCCAGCATCCGAGAAGCTGAACGCAGATACAATAATCATCGACGTTGAAAACCGCTGCTGGTGGGTACAGAGGATATATGGCCCAGATGTGTCGCCTCGTATTCATCCAGTAGTTACCGCTACTGGTAACAAACTCTACATATTCGGAGGCAATCGACAATTTGGTGATGATCCTCAACCGCATTATAGCTTCAGCGTTGCGGAATATAACTCAGAAAAGTCGGAATGGACATGGGCTGTCTGTGATGAGCCATATTCCTCCCCAGTGCCTTCGGGACATAACTTTGGCCGAGCTTGTGTAGTGTATAACGGTGCAAAGATTCTCTTGACACCAACCGGAAAGGTGGTGAGTAATCCTAACTCTCTGCTCTCTTTCCCATTATTAAACACGCTAACACAATATTTCAGCCTATGGACTTAAATAGAGACAGCATCTTCTTCTATCATACCACGAATAGGCGATTCCAATGCGCTACAACAGACTTCTCTGGAATATTTCCGACTGATATCTACTTCCATACTATTGGATGCGTACCATCAGGCAATGTCAGCACTGCCGCTGAATTTTCACCATTGGTGTCGAAGCGTCAACAAGGTCTTCCAAGGAAGAATGCTCCTGGGCCAACTATCTCTCTACAACCTCAGGCTTCTCCCTTGTCAACTCCATCATCTGGCTCTGTGCAGTCACTCATGACCTCAAGTGTATACATTTGCGGCTGGATACCTGTACCTGACACAGACGACCTCACTCCTGAAATATGGGTTCTATCTCTCAGCCCGACAGAGCATATCAAGTGTTTAAACGTGGCACGCAAGATACCAGAATTGGAGCATGGCTTTCTATCATGCATCGCTGCCAGTAGTGGGAAGTTGCGCATGCTGGGTAGCGCCTCAGTTGTGCTAAATGTTGTTGACAAAAGGCCACGTAATTCCGAACAAGAATGTACTGAAACCCAAGATAAGCTCACATGGAACGTCTATTTCGACGTTAACCTCATGGATAAACCCGAGGATTGATTACTATGGACAGATGAAGTCTACTTATGTCTATATTATTATCCCAGTGCGGCATAAAATCTAAAGGTTCTTGAATTTGTATCTCAGCTACGTTTCACCAAATTGACCGGAAGAATTCAGGCTACGCCGAACATGCATACAGTAGATGTAGATTTGGTTTATACTAGTACAAGCTACCTCCATGTCCGATATGATTCACGAACACATCATATGTACCTACAGTAATTGAAATCATAAGATGGTTATAGTGGCCATTTCGGTCAAACGTTCTTCAAACATTGTCGTAGTATTTGAGGGCCAATCATACTGCCGAAAAGTTCCGACTCTTATAAAAGAATCTTCAATTTCTGCCTTTGCAAGTACTAACCCCATGTTCATCCACGTTGTTGTCGATGTGGCGTGAACAATTAATAGGGCCCAGACTTCATCCTTGAGGTCTGGTTGGTAATCCGGCATGTATGTCACATTATCATCCGCACTGTTCTTCTCGGGATCCTTGATTCCCCATCTTAACGCATGCCCGTACGTATATCCATCCCGATTGATTAGGGGAACGCTGCGCACAAGCATAAGTGGGCCATGTACACGTATTTGAGCATCGGAAAGCTGGCCATTTGGTGCTGCTAAATTGGCAACCGCGTCGATTAATTTCGTCTTCCAATCAAATTGATAGTCAAAGTCCTGGATTCCTGTAGCTATCTCGCAGTTCATAGAGGCCCATGACCATGTTGGTGCCTGATATATGCCTTTTGTGCGTTCTTGAGGTTTGCCGACGTACCAAAGGAGTTCAGCCACCAAGAATTCCTTCCACAGGCCTGCAATATTGTGTAATCCGGTACGCCATTCCAGCAGTTTGACTATCCCGGCGATAGCGACAAGCTTGTCGCTTGCAAATGTTAGCCCGCAGGGATTGTACATTACTATTATTGCGGTCCACAAACGCCAAAATTCTCTGTAGCTTTCGTCGAACTCTCCGGTCAATTTAAGATTGCAAGCATCATTGATGGCACATTTTGTGCTGAGACCGCCAATGAGCAGTTCGGTGGATGTGTTATTGGAGATATCTCCTACCACACATTCCCAGTATATGCCAAGGGAGCCAAAGTATAGCGTCCGTGGCGACAGCATTCGTTCCTGCATGACCCACGCTCGTTCATGAAGGGGCTCCACGGCCGGGCCGTATCCTGTATCCTGAACGGATGTTTTTTCTCTTTCAGGAGTCATGAAGAATGTTCTTCCTTTTTCGTCGCTGAAGTCAAACGTGTATTGCTGAAAACAAAGAGGATTCCTGTTCTTGAAGCAGCCACTATCTCCATCAACACCGCCGAGAGCCGCAATAGTGCAAGTGGATCCCCGATAGATATCACCCATAATTGCAGATTCGTACTGCCAGTGCTCCTTTGAGTCCTGTATGATGCAAAGAGAGTCAATCCAAAGATATTGGTAACCGAGCTTCCGGGTAATGTAAACAGCTTCTTGAAATGTTCTAGGAAGATCGTCGAGATCGATATTGCAAAGTAGACTGTTCAAGTTATGAGAAAGTAATCTGAATATGTGTGAACCTCCCCATCGATGACTTAGCGTCAAGTATCTCGGAGGCTCCCTCAAGTCCTTCGTGGGACACAAGCGTAGACTCAGTGGATCGACTTGTACCAGATATGTCGGTAATACTGATGTACTGCGAGAGGCAGGTGTTCTTGTTAATTCCTCGCAAAGTGGGTGCTCTGAAAGACAATGACCAAGCCATGAGCGAGCCATTTCAATTGTTGCATATGAACCTGTCGAGAAGCTCAATGATGCAGGGACAATTGCTTTGGGATTGTTCGTAACTTCGATGTGAAATGCTTTCCTGAGCACACGACCACCTGGCTCCTCCATTCTGGTGTCTACAAAGGCCACTGTGCCTTCGTCTACTGCTGGTGTACTGGGACGAGACAAGTATATGGTGACACTCAAATTGGATGTTGTACGTATCTCGCCCTCCGAATGGGCTGGGCAGAGCCCCTGGGTGATGATGGAGCAGATGTGGCAGCCATGCAAACCAGAGTTCTGAATTGTAGAGATCGGGTAGGGACCGAAGATCGAAGGTGACCTGAGAAAGGTTGGAGGTTTTGGGGGCGACTTCTTGAACAATTCGTGTAAGGCCTTGATGAGACCTTCACATCTATGGCAGATGGTGTTTGGATTCGCGGCAGTATTATCAGGTAAATGATCACCCATTCCCTAGCATAGGAGCGCATGTATAGTTATATGACATCAGGTATGTTCTTATGTTATATGACTCACAGTATTGTAATCAAGTGAAGGGGCAGGTCGCGGGCAGGGGGGCTTCGCGGGCCTTAATCCCGGTATCCGACCAAACTCTGACAAAGAAAGCGAAGTTGTCAAACTTGTACCTCAAATTACCCAGGTACATCAGAGTGGTAGATTACTCTCCAACGCCAGGTAAGTACTATCATCGGACGTATGGGTTTATACAAAATTTGTAAGTAAACAAAGCAACAAGCAGCGGCAGTTTACATACTCTATAAGTAAAACATACTCTGAGTAAATTAAGTAAATACGTGACTTTCGTAAAATTCGTTGTTTAAGTTTCCCTATTAGCTGAGAAATGAGTATTGAGCAATCCACGATCGGATGTCGTTGCTTTACATGCACCACGACATGTGACATTTGATATGATCTACGCCCGTGTTAACTCCCATGTTAAAGCCTATTCGTTTTCTTCCGCCTCCCAAAGAAGAAGCGTGCGATCAAAAAACATGTCCCGCCGCAGAATACACAGATACCAGAGAACAGTGTCGGGCGCCACCAATGGAATGAGGTTGTGAGTAGGGCGCCTGCAATGGGTGTCCCTTTTGGGCACAATAGTAGTCAGAGAAGAGATAAAAAAAGGTGTACATGTGAAGAGTTATACCTATAAGTCCTCCAAAGCCTGAAAAATTAGTTAACAGAGGGCATACTGGTATGATCCTTTATAGAGCACACCTGTAAACGTGAAACACACACCGAGCCGCGCGCCGATCTCGGCGTCCGTCTCAGCAGTCGAGCCGACCATGGCGGGAAGCACACTTGCATCTGCCAATTCACAAAATGGCCATCAACAACCACTCAAGGATCGGCATACTGAGAGGCACCCGTCCGAAAAACACTGAAAGGTAATGAAAACGAAAGGATACGTACATGCACCAGAAAAAAACCCATACAGAACTGCGAACACCAAAGTACCCGCAACGTTCGTGACGCCCAGTTGACAGAACACAAGAATGGACGCGATGAAAACGCAAGGGACAATGACGTTGAAGGCGCCAAAGCGGTATACAAACAGGTTCGGCAGCACCCGCCCGAAGCTACTCGCCGCATTCAAAATGGTAATCTGTACATCCACACCCATTAATAGTTAGGTGCACTGGCGAAACGAAGATGTACATGATATCTTACGGTGTAAAATGCTAGGCCCGGAGTGATACCATTCTTGATCGCGTTCAGTTGGAGGTAGAAGATAGGATAGTACAAGCCCGCGAAGGTGAATATCGTCCTATCATAATTATAGCGCCGTGAGTCAATGTTCAGGAAAAAACATAAAATTCGCACTTACCCAAGGATCATTATGACATATGGAGGGTCCTTGAGGAATACACGAAAGCTCTGAAAGGTACTAATCGCCTTACTTCTATTCTTGGGGTAGCATGGTTTCATGCACAGAATCGAGATGAGCATCATCCCACCAGTGAGCCCTGCGCTCGCTTTGACGCCTGAGTGGAACCCGAGCGAGCCGTGGAATAGCTTGTTCAGCATAATGGGGTGTATGGCACCGCCCACCGCTGAGCCCTAGTGTGCTCATACCGTTAAGCAGACCAAAAATGGCAAATATGAAAGAGAAAGGCGTCACGTACGGAAGTGGCCAGACCGATCGCGAGCGCGCGCCGGCGATGGAAGTAGTGCGAGACTATCCCCAGCGCGGGGATGTACATTATTCCAATAGCGATGCCCATGCCGAGGCCCTGTGCCAAAAAGACCTTGAAAGGACAGACGTCAGCATCAGGGTTTGCATTCATACGGAAACATGTGCTAGCCCGCCCATCCGCGAACAAACAGACGTACCTGGTAATAATGACCCGGCTGCGCGATGGAGATCATGAAAAGGCAGAACTCAAATAGTAGCGTTCCACCGATCATCAGTGAGTAGCTAGATGAAGATTGACGGTCAGACGTCACGATGTGGCGAGGTAAGGTGTGGCGAGGTAAGGATAAGAACGAGCATGGTAAAATGTCCGTGTACGTACAAATGTCCAGCGTCGAAAGCGCGCCCTGAGATCAAACCCACCGATAGCACGAGGAACAACTGCACGCTACCTATCCAGCTGCATAAATGCAGTTGTATGCGTGCAGCGCAAGAGGAAGAAATGAGTAGCAGTGGCCGACCGTAACACAGAACGAGAACACAGAGCAGAAAAAAACATATGCGTCAGACAGGGGTCAAAAGCCAAGACATGACGCGACGCGACGCGGCACGACGGGCTAGCGCGGGCTGACCTGATCTGGGACGAAGTGTTTGTTTTGATGAGGAATTCACGGACATAGAAATCTTCATATGGACAGAAACGAGATAACAAAATAAAAATAAGCGGGGTTCTGTGAGTCATGGCGCGGCAGAGCAGAGTATGCGTAGAATACGTACCGTTGTACACCCCATATGCATTCGTGTATCTTTTACATGATCGGCTATTCAGACAGGATACACAGCGATCAAAAAGTAAATCAGTGCATACCCGAACGTAGCGGTCTGCGAGAGGAAGCTGCAGGATATGGATTATGGATGAATAACAATGCATGTATAGCGGAACAGTTCGAAGTGAACGGAGTCGCACTTACACTCCGAGGACAACCAGCCACGCACGCAGGCCGCCGTCCATACGCGGCTCAACCGCGTGCGAGTCATCGCTCTCACATACAGTCGACTCCCGCGCGTAGGCCTTGGTGGCCTGTTTTTCGCACTCCAAATCTCCCTTCTGTGCCATCTATGTATCACTTTTTAGTTTTTGTCACGGGGTGCGGATCTGACAGGCACGCGAACGCTAATCAGGAAGGAAATGTTTGGAAGAGGCTGCTGAGCAGTGAGCTCGAAGTGCGTGGTGAGATAGGGGCCAAGAAAATCGCCCTAGGGGACTGAGCCTTGCACCGTCTTGACTCTTGAGGGACTGGGTGAAGTAAGGAGAACAACACCCGGCTTTTAAAGGATCCTCTCATCTCGGTAAGCAGACGGAATGGCCGTGACTCTGCCGCCGGCTATAATTGCACGATGTGCTCACGAGGCCACTCCTGACGACACGCGTGTGGGCTTGCAAGGACAAATGGCTCCGAATGGGCGCGGAGTTCACTGTACACTACTGGCGCTTTATCTGAATGATAATCCCAGTCAAGAATATAGCATAATTCATACCGCTTACCTCTATACAGGTATGACAGAAGATACACCAATCATTGAGGGCGTACGCAAGGAATTTCGAGAATGACGTTAAGCATCGGGGGTAGAAGCCTCCGTGGAAATGGGTCAAACTATACCAGACCTGCCGCAAAAAATGGTTATACACATGTCAGAACAAAGATAGTTGACTCCGCGCACAACGCGAGGGGTATATTTGGTTGCCAGTTTGCAAGATCGTCTATCTGCATAGCGTAAGTGTATTGTTAGACGGACATAAGCTACAAAACCGTGAACCAAGTGCATCCGATCCAACGCTGTCTCCACGATGTCATATGAGCTCGGGCCAAGAAGCAGATTAGCTGTCCTGTCCAACCGCTATCAAGAAGTATGATCACTGCGTAATCACAAAAACGTCCTCGATCCATGCTGAAGGATAATTTGGTGCGAAGAGACAGAGTTAGTGCCTGACGGAATTCACAGGGTGGGGAGTAGTCGATAAAGCTTATAACGGCGTTCTGATAAGTTTCATTGACGCGTCAGGACGAACGTTTCAGCTTTGAAATTGCGGTTGATTTACAAATCATAATGTAGGCCCATTTTTGTTATTCTCGTCCCCAAAGTGTGGGTACATTATACTTGAGTAGACCTACAAATATTGATTTACAACACCGTCCACTAAAATATACATGTAACTTACCGCGGTGGGATCCATCGTAAGGAATATCGTAGCATCGCCATTCTCTTTCGATACGTTATCAAGCCAAATATGAAAGCAGATTTGACATTACATACCTTGTCATCATCCGCTGTCATACATAAATCATATTTCGCCATTGGTTGCCGGCTTGTGGGTAGCAGCTACATGTGTACACAAAACACTAGGCAAGTGCCAGTGTTCCGAAACCGTGTCCACCGTCATATAAAAGTTCGAGCCACGAAGCAGGCGCACGACAAGAACATGACTAGAAAGCTTGCCGACGTGTAATGTTCAATTATCCGCTATCAAGAAGTCTGATCATGGCGAATTCATCAAAGCTTTTTTCCATTAGGTTTCAGGGTAAGACGGTGTGGAAGGGAGACGGGGTCATGCATGGTGTTCACAGAGCCTAGAAATTGGTCGGTATAGCACAGAACAGCACTTTAATAAAAAGCGATTGCTTCAAACTGTCTCCGTACGTGTGATATTCTACATTGATGATTAGAATTCACTTCCTGTTGTTAAATGATATCTAAACTAGATGAACATAGCTCATAATTACAACAGACAACTTACTCACCATCACATTGATAAAGGGTGCTACACACCGACAGTGGGTTCCTACCGTTTCAACTGAGCTTGGTAAAAAATAGCACAGTACCCCAGTCGTTCCCACCTGGTTGGTGATTTCAAGTACACTACAGCCGTTCTCCGAGAGCGTATGTGGACTTACCAAATACCTAACGTCAGTGGTAACACCGGTTTTTTTTTCGGCACTATGGAGCAGAATTAGGGTAGACGAGATGCGTTCCTCACAAATTCGATGTATGATGAGGATGGACAGAGCCTAGCGAATTTGATATAAAGGTTGAGACGATCGTTTCAAATTTCGTCTCTATCGCGTAGCATCATGGATTGACATTTTATTCCCTTCGTACTATTACAAGATATCTAATTCAAATGAACTTGGCTCAAATGATCAAAGAGGATTTATACTCACCAATACACTAATAGAGAAACATGCATGAGCCTGCGCTACACATCAAACGTGTCTGGTCTACTCTCGAGCGGTAGGGTGGGATCGGCGAAGCTGTGATTGCACTTCGTACACACGTAAAACAGAATCATTCTTGTTTCTTTGCGCTTCGACTGATCTTGATAGAAAACGGCGCTTTACAAAAACGATGAGCGAGTAATGGTAATGGACGCAAGAAAGGTAGCTCACTCGTCGTTCCCGCATTGTGGACACATTATATTCGAGTGGGCCTAGAAAGGTTTAGTCAAGCTTTCACTACCTGAAACAGTATTATGGATAACGCACCAAGGTGGCATCTGACCCAAGGTCAGTCGTGACACCAACTTTTTCCCTTTTGATACGTTACAGCGTAGAACGTGAAGAAGATTCGACTTTACATACCTCGCCACCGTGAGCAAATCGTTGCGGTACACACACTTATTATCGACCATCTCTTCATATGGGCATATGCGGCACGCATACACCATGATTCGCCGTTGGTCGTCGGCTTTTGGGTAGAGCAGATTGTTGCATTCTTGGCAGAAATGTAGCGAGGCCTAGTACACGAATTCAGTGGGGGTGGATGATATATGATCAGTTATACGTACCATCAGATATTAAAGAGAGCCTGTGAGTCCAGAAATGAAGGTATAAGGTAAGCTAAGAGCTAACAAACGGGTAAGTGGAATCAGAGCCGATACTACCTTCGAGTTGTTGGTCAATGGCCGCTAATTTAAACTCCGGGCACTTGTCCTTTCAATAGACCATAACAAAGGCATTTTCTCGACAACCAACTTTCATTTTGCTTTCATTTTGCTTCCAATATATCAAGCTCCGTCGATGAACAGTCGATAAATTTAATGGTTATTTGCTCATTATCTGCACTCTAATTAAATTGCACACTTTACAGTAAATTTCCATCTATTCTTGATCTATTCACAACCTATTCGTACTCGTACAGAAATCGATATGTAGGAGTGGTGTTACAATTGTCATCGTTGAAGGGGATATGCTTAGTTATCCTTCGAGGATGAAACCTCCTTCAAATTATCGGTCAGCTAGTACTGTTCCCCCAAAAAAATCAACCCACTTTGCGTCATAATTCAGGTTCCGTAGGGTCAAACTCCGAGTGCTGCATTATCATCATCGTAAAAGGCGTCAACAAACGGTCGTCTCCAATTATGGGCGCTGTAGGCGATGTTCGATTGATCATCTCGTGGTAATACGAGAGAACATTATCGTATAGTATCTGATTTATGCTAGGGACGCACGAAAAGAGTCAGCCATTTTAGTGGACTGAGGTCAGAACTGAGCCCATACGGTTGTGGGTTTGTGATAATGCCATAGTGTGACCCGGTCACTTCATGCAGAGATACTTTCTCCACGCCCGCTCGTTTTATGTCGGCTACCAGCTCTTCCGACGTCTGGATTGAGTATGCGACGTCCTCATCACAGTGGATGACGGACACTGGTCCCTTGACCTTTCCCAAAATCAGTGAACCGTTGCAAAATGGGTATGACTAAAATCTACCTTCTGAAGCGCTTCGAAGGGAACTGCTCTCCGCTTTATAAACCACTCATGGCAAACTTTTCGCGACTGCACCAGCTTCTCTGGGGTACCCGCCCACAGTTTCACAGCGACGTTCATTGCATATTTTGCAACGCTAATTAGCGACCTCCGTCAGTATATTACAATCAATTGGGGAGAGACTCTGCTTACATCTCGACACCGTTTGATTTGCTATAGTTGCACAGGAGCTGAGTTGCGCCCGAAAGTATTTCTGCCATAATTTCCGCATCGTACACAAACTCCCCATCGGGCCCCGGCAGTTTTGATGCGTCCATTGCTTGCCAGAGCTGGTGTACTTGTAGTCTTCCCATCGTAACGTCTTCTGACTAAAGAGATGTGAGATATCCCGGATGGTTTTTGGTATGAAGTAGTGCGTACCTCGAAACGCGATATCGGGGAACATAGCGTCAGGGATAGGACCTTGTCAGGGCTCATACCAACTAGCTCCAGAGCAATGGTGCATCCGATTGACAGACCAAAGATATGACATGGTGGAAGAGCCAGTTTATCCTATGCTTTCTATTAGTTCTTGGGGGGGATAAGAGTCTATTTTGGAACAAGCATGGGACACACCATTATCTGGTTTAGATCACATGCCGACTCGACCGGTGTGAATGGAAGTTCCCCCAATATCCTTCCTCTCGTCAGCCCATAACCACGCATGTCGACTGATATTAGATTGAACTCTCTGAGTCGCCTATCGCAGAACTGGACTGACATGTGTAATTCAGTAAGGTATTCATTGGGGTCGAAAGGTAAGACGCACATTCAAAACATTCCTGGCCGATGTAGCCAGAGTGGAGGAAGATGATACATGGAAGGTCAGGAGTAATCTCGCTAGCATCGTAAGATGTGGGGGTGGATATGAAGTAGCAGAACGAGAAAGGCCCGCTTGACGTTTTTATATCGACGTAAGGCATTTTGTAAACGTGAATACGCAGATTGATGAAGCAAAACAAGAGTGAAGATGAAATGAGGTGTGTTTTGTCGATGGGAAGGGAAGACCTACACGTTCACATAATAACGTATCTTGTGACGGACATATAATTATAAGAAGTTCGCGCTGAACCCCACGATCATAATCATATTTGGAGATCGGAGCCGATTCGAGGCGAGTTTATCAGAACATAGGAGCTGTGCTAGGTGCTTGCCTTTTTCGATTTGAACCCTACTTCGAAAGATATCTTCTGACTTCAAGGATTTTGGATATCCTAAAGATTTTAACCAGTCGAAAACGACTCTTGAGAATGTCCTATTACATGACTATAACAATTAGCAAGTACTGCAAGGTCCTACTAATTGTTAACAGCCTGCGACAGTGCGACTTACTAAAGGGATAAGGAAACTTGAAGGAGACGAGCATTTAAAAGTGATGTGCTTTCAAGTTCCTGATGGATATGAGCCAAGCGGCTTGAACATTCGGGCCTTTAAGGGGCGAAGCAACCTTCTAGAAAAGCGTAGTTGAAATTTGGTTGAAATACAACGATCATCGGCTACGAAACGATCTTGAAACGATCCGTTCATATTGTTCCGTTCAGTCTATCCAGACAGAATAATTCCAGTTTCCCAAGGAGGATATGAGCTTCCTGTCATTGCAGTGGTTTATTTGAGTACATAGAACCAGAAGGGCCAGGTTGGGGCCAAGTCGAGAGTTGGTCGAGAGGCGTTCAACGTGTTTAACGAAGGAATCAAATTTGATCACGTGGAAAGTTGCAGAGTTGGGAACGAAGGACGGAACCAAACAACGTTCCTCAGTCGAAGTTGGCGAGCGCCGCGGCCGTCAACGACGCCGTACGGTTACACATCTGAGCTCAGAGACATCTGACGAGATTATCTGGCCTCTGTGATACTCCTGGACTCGACTGGTAAGCTGACGCCACTTTCTGCTTCCTTTTAATGGTAATCTGATATAGGTTGTACAGAATCTTGACAGAGAGAGAGTCTTTCCACAAGCACACTGCCTCCGTCTGCCTCGGTGCTTGAACTACTGGAAATCTGAATATCTAATCTGCTAACAAGATGTCTCTCTTCGGAGGCTTTGGCACGACTGCCAACAACACAGGCAATACAACCGGCGGAAATTTGTTTGGTGCAACTAACACGACTACGACACAGCCGTCTCTGTTCGGGAATACGAACAACAACACCACCAATCCGACAACGAACACGACGGGATCAGGACTGTTTGGAAGTAGTGCGAATACTGCAAACACGACAGGGGGCGGGCTCTTCGGAAATACAGCCAACACGACGAGCAACACGACGAGCAACACGGGTGGCTTGTTCGGTAATACGAACAATACGAACAACACTACAGGAGGGGGATTGTTTGGAAACAGCGCGACGAATACGACCGGCGGAGGCCTCTTTGGAAACACAAACAACGCGACCAACACAACGGGAGGGGGCCTCTTTGGATCGACCAATACAAACGCTAATGCCACTGCGGCTCCCGCTAATACCGGCAGTAACATCTTTGGTGGCTTTGGAGCGACCAATACCAATAACAACGCTAACACGGCGGCGACTGGAGGAGGTCTCTTTGGTGGTCAAACGGCACCCGCGACTGGCGCACCTCTCTTCTCGACGAACACTAACACCGGCACTAACACTGGGGGCGGCCTCTTCGGGAACACCAACACGACAACAGGGGGGAATTTGTTTGGAAACACACAGAACAACGCAAATACGAATACCACGTCTGGAGGTGGTCTCTTCGGCGGGGGAGCGACGAACACGACTGGTGGTCTGTTCGGGAGTAGTAACAACGCGAATACTGGTGGAGGGCTTTTCGGCGGTGCTACGACCAACAACAATGTGAATCCTGGACAACAAGCAGGTTCGACTGGGGGACTCTTCGGCAACACGCAGAACAATACTCAAGCGGGTAGCAATCTCTTCGGAGCGAAACCGGCTACTGGTGGGTTTGGGTCGTCAACAACTAATACCACGAATACGAATCCTTTGTTCGGAGGATCACTCTTTGGGCAACAACAGCCACAGCAGCAGCAATCATCTCTTTTTGGATCGACTTCCGCTCCCTCTCAGGCAAACCCGGGGTTGACAACATCCGCTCTGGGCCCTAGCAATCTGCTCTCGTCTCGCTCAACCGCAAACATACAACAACAAAACTCCACCGATCCCAATGTTCAATTTGCCCGGACTGCTGCAAGTATAGAAGCTATCTACAATGCGTGGAATCCAGCCTCAAAAGATTGCCGGTTCCAGGTCAGTTCAGCTTTTCGTCATTTTGGCTGATCCTCAACTTCCCTTAGACTTTCTTTTACAACATTGTTGATCCTAACCAAGTACACATGTACGGGAGACCCGCCAACGCTACTAACGACTCACTATGGGAGAAAGCCGTGCGCGAAAACCCCGATCCTTCATGGTAAAAATTCGACATTGCCCCATACTCCTGCTTTCTGACATGATCCCAGTTACGTCCCCGTTGTCGCCATCGGATTTGATGATATCCGGGAGCGCATCGACGCTCAAACCGCTCAATCCACTGCACAGATCCAAAAACTTGCCGACCTACAAGCCCGGCTGACTGCACTGCGCACACAGCACTCGGTCACCAACACCTCCCGCCTTCTCCGCGCTGCAGCAGTGCAGACGCAGCTCGCGCAGCGCGTCATGCGTTTCGTGCAGCACCTCCATCTGCTCATCCCCGCAGTCCGTTCGAGTGCTCTGCGCCCCGAGGAGGAGAAACTGCGGCGGATGTTGGAAGAGCTTGAGGAGGAGATGCGCCGGGGTCGCGTCAAGAGTCGACTGAACGAGCTCTGGGCGCGTATCGGTGCCGTGAATGCGTCGGCGGAGCGTGCCAACAGTGCCGGGTCGGGTTCCAATGCCGGAGGCCTAGGCGAGTGGGCTGTGGTCGACGAAGAGGGATTAACCCAGATTGCGCAAATTCTCAAAGAACAGCAGGCAGGGCTACAGTACCTCACCAAGATCGTTCAAAAGGACCAGAAGGATCTTGAAATCATCCTCGGAACACGCAATGCTGGAAAAGACATGGGAGAGGAGACCTTCGAGATCCCGGCCGTCAACTCTGACTGGGGATCATCGAGCACGCTAAGGGCAAGTGCATTGCGATGAAAGGACGTCTCGTTTTCTATTTTCTATCTGTTTTCTAGTTTTGTAATCCGGCATTTCGTTTGCTATGTATGCACTGCGAGGCAGTGTTTGTACACATTGTCGGTTAAGCGTCCACACAATTTGGAACTACAATTTAGAGCCTGATAGCTAAGTGTCCTGGCCTTAGATCTTAACGACCAAATATCTGCAGACATGACTGAATCGCAGTAAAAACCAAGCGCGTCTGTAGCTCTGGCGCACAAACGCTGCAAAGCAGTATGATGATATTTTTATACCCTACATGTACAGCTTTTTCAACTTAGGCCAAGGGTACTTGAGCATCCAACGCCTTAGGCAGAACGACTTCACATTGACCGAGAAACAGGAAGTCAGCCTCGTCGTCGCCCTTAGAAGCGTCCAAATTGAATATCGCGACTTTTCCGCCCCTATCCTTGACTGTTTTCGCAAACCCGGCAGCCGGGTATACCAAAGACGACGTGCCAACGACGATAAGCATATCCGTCCAGTTGAGATAGCGCGCGATGTCGCCCATGCCCTCTGGGATCTCTCCCCACCAGACAACAGCGGGGCGCAGGGCGCCGCCACACCGGCCGTAGCGATTCGACCCGTTCCAGTCGGGGCCTCCGCAACGAGGAAGTTCGCTAATTGTAGGCTCGCCCTGGGCAAGGTTGTGCGCTGTCGACACTGAGGTATGCTTGCATTGTAGGCAGGTCTGCCGGAACACATTTCCGTGCATTTCAATCAGGTTTTCCTTTGCGAGCGCTAAGTCTTCGCTGGACAAATGGCTTTCAAGTGAGTCCAGCGCTCTGTGAGATAGACCGTCGAAATTCTGGGTAATCAAGAGAGGAGGTTTCTGAGGGTCCTTGAGTCCAGGAAGCAGCTTTTCGCGCACGCGAGGAACGGAAAGGGATGCCAGTGCTTTGTGGGCGGCATTCGGTTCTGCGCTCAGACATCTGTTAATCCATTGGCCTGTCAGTCAGTCGATGATAGTCGCAATGATAATATACACACTAAGAAAAGACGCAAAAACGCACGTTTCTCTACGTTGATGATGGAACTTCCAGACAGCTGCGGGGTTTTCGGTAAACCCTTCCAAGGTGGCCAGCTTCTTAGTGTCGTTATTCAGCCAGTATCCATTTGGTCCTCTGAAGGTGGGTATACCAGATCCAGCGGATAACCCAGCTCCGGCCAAAATAGCAACGCGTTTAGAGTTTGCTAAGGCTGTACGGAAGCTGTCGAGATCATTTGATGGAGTTGGGCTCATCATGTCTTTATGGTGTTCAACGTACCAACTGCTCGTCGATGGTTCTTAATCGATTTCCCACGGTATCGGAAGCTAACTCTGTATGGTCCATTCATGCTTATACACTACAAATTATTGTTTTATTGTTTGAAAGACCAAGTTGAAGTTGTACGTTTGGTTGCGTGGACCCGGGCAGTATAGCAGTCTTCCGGTACATTACTTGTGATGTTTTAATATGTCGCGTACAGTCTCCTGGCCTTCAACAGACGCCTGCTGTCCGTATTTCTAGAGGCATTCCGCTTGACAAGGCCGGTACCAGGCGCAATTCCGTCGATATCGGTACAGTTCTGCGATACAATACTCTTAATTTTGCTCTTAACCACAAGGGTAATAAGATCAAAGCTAGAATAGACCAAAACTAGTGAGTGAGAGTGAACATGAATTGAGGGGAGACGTACTGAATCCCGTCATCAGCGTCGGCATTATCTGTGTCGAGGTCAAGGTCCTCTTCCAGTAGAGCACCCAGCTCTTGAATGTCCTGAACAATAACCATTAGCCCCGCACATGGCGGGACAAGTAGACTGTGGAAAAGGTAGGCTCACCCAAACGATTAGTACCGATTGGGTGCTGTTTTTCGCGAACTTCTTGAGCAAGTCCGTAACGCAGTCGTCGTCCGTGTTTTCATCAGCACCACTTTACCGAACATCAGCTTTGATACTCTTTAACCCTCCTCACGCAGATGTACACACCAACTCGTGTCAATAGGAAGACCTAAAGCATTGGCAATAGGCTGTGCCGTGTCGAGAGTCTCAAAACAGACTTCACTTTCGTCATTCTGTGGACACATAATAATCTTGCCAATGTCCAATGTAGAGAAAAGCTATATATACATATCCAGTGAGTAGGTTTGCTCAAAAGGGTATGAAAAAAGCGGGAGCTTACAGCTGGGAGGCACTCGTTTGCTCTTTTGAAGCCAACAGGGGTCAGCCCCGGTCGGCTGAGTGAAGGCTGCTCGGCATTGGTGATGATGTACACTGGATTGTTTATTGAAACAGCTGTATTGGCTAAGACAGCGACGCCAATAACGAGAACGAAACTATTAAAGAACATCGTTGTACTGCACGGCGGGCTCTGGCAGGCTGGGGTCAAACTATGTCCATTCTTCTTTGAATCAGAATCTTTCTTATATGCTCCAGGTCGAAAGACAGAACACCTATTTCATGAAACAGAATGTCCTCCAGGAAAGAGTATACTTCGCAGCGGCTTTACCAAGTACCGAGGCCTTCGAATTCATCTTGTCGAGGAGTTAGGGAGAGCACCGCGAGGAAATTATAATACGCCGGAGTTTCTCACTCATATTTGTCACGGCTCAAGAGCATGGTTGAAACTGCCAAGCCATTTGTCTTCGGAAGAGGTGGCCACGAGAGATGTCATCCACGAGTTGCGCTTTAAAAACGTCGGTGTTAGGACGGCGTTGTAGACGACTCCCGCAGCGCAAGGTTGCCTGCGAACAGATAATGTAATTGCGTACAGAGGTCGACAAGCGCTCGAACCAAACGTAAGCGCCCTGGCACTAGGTAAAGACGAGGTCACCAGTCAAGGAGGGCTGTCTTTGAGTTGTTATTTGAGGAAAGTTCGGCATTCAAAGATCAGCACCTCTAGTGAAGGAAGGAGAATATCGTCGGGATACGGCCGAGTATAGTGCCATTTGTTGTGTTTCATTTCCTGATATTTCTCTGTGGTAGTCGCGGATAAGTATAAGAGATATGTTAGAAGATAGCGGATATCGTGATCGATGTTATCTCGCTCTCCCTCAAACCGTTGTCATCATTCAGGGCGTATGCGCTACCGCGCGAGACTCGAGACCTGTCTTCTTTGTAGAAAGTATTTTCCAGAGACAGAACAAAGGATATAAGAAAGCAGTGTTCTTTGACAGTGGTCTTAGAGTGGTTGCGCAGAAATTGGGCGTATTCGTTGGGAGCAACTTGGGGTCTCCGGATTCATCGGGACACTCCAGGACGTCCGGAACTCTCGGCTTCGTGCTCCGGCTGCTTGCCTCATGCCGGCCATGTCCCGCCGTCACGGCCTTTGTGAATTTCAACAGATATTGGACTTAAGCCAACACATAATACCGACTTACAGAGGGACAAAACAAACAGTGCCATTACATTTTATCTGAATAAAATGGCCCGTAGTCACCACATAGCTTTGGCATATTAATGTAAGTAAAACCCAGCTCCCTACCAACTCCCAACTCGAGACGGACCCTATCATATATCTCCGGGACAAGGTTATCCAGGACTATCTCAGTCAAGTCAGCTGAGGCAGTTCAGTCACATCCAATTGCCACCCCGGCTACATTCACTGAACTCGCCGGAAAATATCAGCTTCAGTCGTTTAAATGATATCAGTATGCAGTGACTTACCTTCTTACAAGTACATAGTTCGCAATGTCATACCGTGTTTATGGAGATCCTTCTTGAGAATTATGATATTGACGTGTGTTCTATGGATGGTTTGAAGCTTGAAAGTAACATGTGATGCCATGGCTGCTGTTGAAAATATAGCTTCTTCGTTACTTACGCTCTGTTCTGCAGTGGTTTCAAGGACATGTGCAAAACACACTTGACTGTAGGTAAACTCAACAGCTGTTACCGACTCCTTAAAATTCAACACGCCAAACGTCTGCGTTTTGCTGGTTATGCTTGCATAATACGGCCTGGAGAAAGCTGCATTGCCACGACGGTCAAAGAGGCGGGCATCAAGGACATTATAGTCACTGTACTGTCTGGAGTTATCTGCGTATTTGGGGCTCAATGAACCTGGGGCCCCAGGGAGAAAACAGCCGCTTATATTGGCAGTTGCATAGTAGTCGCCTATCGACGTAAACCTTTTGTCGTGTGCTGACTCTGCCCCCAAAGCAGGCATGATAAGGACAGAGACCCTGAGACCAAGTGGAGTGGATAGAACAGGTTCGTATGGTTTGTGCCATTTAATATGCGGAACAGCATGCATATAGTGCTCCGGACTTGTAGGGAGAAGCCCGCGAATCAAGGAGGTTAATGCATCGTTCCCGTGGCCCTAGTTTATTATATCGAGCACCTCTGAATGGAATTGGTCGGCACTGAGAATTCTGTGTATCAGGCGACTGAATGCTACTTCTGCCCCTTCTCCGTACGCAGTTGAGAAGCTGACATGGAATATGCCCATAAGAGAATACGCTTTGTCTTCTTCCCGTGTAACGTTTCGCGCCGCTGCCCACTGCATGCGACGGGAAACACTAGTCTGCGTTAGGGGAGTGGTGAGCTCTGTCTCAGTAATCGTGGTGGCCCTTTGGATTGCCGTTAAGATTACGCTGTTGTTTTTGTCGTTGTGATCTACCGGAGAGTCAATGCACTTCCAATCCCTGCGGTAGAATTTTATCATTTCCGGTGCAATAAGCTCCTGTAGCGTCCATCCTCGTGTAAACCAAGTGTCTTTGTGCATGTCTTTCAGAGTCATAGTGTCCGCCAAATAAGTAACGCATACCGAGCTCGATTTATACCACCGGAACATCGATCTGATAGACTCGTCCAGTTCGGCGCTACTTGTTTTGTCAATGCAGCAGGTGTCCATCCAGCCTAAGGTCAAGCCGTGATTCAAAGCTGCGACCTGACAGAACATTCTCAGCTTTTTGTATCCATTCAGCTGTGGATCAAAATTATTTGTTGTCCAGTCCGTAAATGTGACTTCCCCAGGCGATTCACGGAGCCAGGTATGGGAAAGGATTGCGTACGCACAGTGTCGAGCAAGAAATTCCCGAACCTCTCGGGAGCCCATTAAATCCGTGCCCGGGTCGACCGTGGATATATCGTCGTTGTAGAAGTTTTTTTCGATATTGTGTGAAACGATGCGAAGGATTTCGGAGCGCTCAATAAGCCTGATTCCCTTTCCGTCCTTATTGAATGCCAACATCCGAATTGGCATCTTGTTGAAAACCCTGTCGCGTGCCTTATCCAGGATGCGCTTTAGCAGGGTAGGCTTTTGATCTACACTGAAAGCTACAGTTCTCATGTATGAATACATATTAGGCAGAAAACAGAGTTGACGGGCACATACATAGGATGGGATCCGGACTCGATATGAAGTTTATTGCCTCTGAATCAGATTTGTTCCGTGCTTTTCCGATGACCCACTTTGGAAGAGGCCGCTCCATTGAAACAGCTGTAGGTGTCATGTGTAAGGACATAATATTCAGCCAGAAAGCATTGCTACAGGGCACATACTACGTGGGATGGGACTCGATACGGACTTCACTAAGCCTGAAAGCGGTCTGTGCGTGCTCTCATAAGTAGTTCAAACAGCGTACCTGTAGGAGGACCGACTACAGGGACTTCATGAGATGTGCGCTTTGCTGACAGGGAGAAGACAAACTTCTGTAGTGCAGACAGAAGGTCTGCAGCCTCTTGAGTCAGTCCAGATGCCGGTGTAAGTGCTGGATATAATACAATAATAAAATCAAACAACTTCGAATGAATAAAGGGCTACGCACTGCCTTTCTCCTGGATGCTACTTCCTTGAATGAGCGGTACGATATAATTCTGTAGGGCTTGGATGACTTTCTCCCCTTCGTTCTCTCGATGTGATGTCAGTACAGACAAAAATCGTCCACATAATATTTAAATCTTACCTCTGATGGGATCTCTGCTATTTAAGGTCCGATGTTCCATCGACATCATGTTGCTTCGGGTTTACTACTAGACACTATACACAAGTCGAGTACAGCTGAGAGTGTCTGGTGCGACGATGTGGTCAGATGGCGGCGGGTCCTTGTATGAACTGAGACACTAATGATATGGTTTCGGGTAGAGCGGTGAATGCTTTGTGCCAATTTTGCCCATCGTGTTTGTGGCATGAGAAAAACTGTATGGCTTTCCAGCAGAGCCGCGAGCGGCTTGAATGCGTATTCTAAAAATAGTCTCTATGCACACCATACTCAGTACCATATACTCTATCGGAGTCTAGCTACCATCACGCTGGCGCACGCACCCATAAGTTTAAAATATATACCATATCTTTGAGTGGATTCACAATTGAAAAGATATCTTAGCACTAATTCGAACCAGATTTTGAAATATATAATAACTTGTTTTGCAATTGCAATTTGACACATCCTAATAAGGCGCAGGGTGGACGTGCGGTGCGGGCCGTGCCGCGGTTTGCCGATTTCGCAGCGGCCCATACTCATTTGCAAAGACTATGCTAGGAATTCAGTATGGAAATAGCTGTTATATAGAGTATATCACGGACTGGCCCATGGCGCAGGTAACCTTAGGTAACCCGCATTTTTGAGTGCGGTGACCTTCAGGTGACGTTACCGCTCTGATACACAAATTGCTTGGCAATGTATTGAGATTGTTGGGGCCGGCTCACATCACCAGAGCGCACCGCACACTCACAAATAATAACTTACACATGTAGTAGAGTCATGACAGTACCAATGTATTTACAATAAGTTCTTGTAAGTACCCGCCTGGTAAAAAAATGTTTTGTGCGACTGAGTGTGCGTGCATGTGTGTGTGTCATAGTGTGCGCGCAGGGCTTGCGTTGGACGTACATGCGTGTGCGGCTGCGTGCGTGCGTGCTTGGGCCACCTTGGGCCATCTGCGCTATTGGGGCCCACTTCACTCATAGTACAACGCTTGCCACTGTCTTAAACCGTCGTCGCTTACCTCCTAACATGAGCTTTGAGGCCACAATTCAATTTACAACCCCTTCAAAAAGGCGGCATGAAGCACTCACAAGTTCATTGGGCCCTCGTACCTCACACAAAAGGCAGAAACGTGAACCTCAGAACTGTGTCAAGGCCGAAGTACTTGACGGTCCTGGGCGCGCAGTGTGTATAAGGGGCGCAGCCCGCGTAGAGATAGCGTGTCCCACGGCTGGGGGGTCACATAAAGAAGGGGGGGATTCAGTCAAGATGTTCGGTACAACGATGCGATCAGGGCAAGATAAAATAGAGCAAAGCGCCAAGTGAGTGATCCAATCGAAGTGCATAAGAGCGGCGGGGCAAAGCGTCTAGGAGAGTGACCTAACTATTAGCGCCGGGGCGACCCATGGGACATAGTGGAGTACTCTTAAGAGGAGGTGCAGCGGGCGGCGCGGCTTGCCTACGGGGCCGTGGGTGAGCGTGCATGTATGCGGTAGTCGAGTGGAATGTTGAGCGTGCGCGTGCCCTTGAGCCAGCCGGGGTGACGCAGCACGGGAACTGTAAAGACCAGGAACAGCGGCAATGCGGAGGACCAAGGGCTGGAGCAGGAAGGGCCGGTACTGCGGACGGTGCGCGTGGTAGCGTAAGGGAATCTGCATGCATTGGTGCATGCGACTCGAGTGGAAATGTACATGACTAGCGTAGAGTATAGCTGTCGCGTGCGTGTGGGTGAGCAACTGGTCCCGTTTATGGCGTGGGCGTGGGCGGGAAGAGTCAGGAGTAAGCGCAGCAACCGCAAGGGTGAAGCCGCAGGCGAGCATGTATCCAGTGGAATTATTGTTGTGCTGTATGTATGGCTTGCGGGTGCGTGCGGTGGAGCACACCGGGGCTCCAAGGGAAAGAATAGACATGATATTCAGGTACGCAGATCTACGGGCAGGGCCGACGACGATGCGGGAGCAGCGGGCGGATGTCTGACGCACAGAAATGCAAGGAAGGAAGAAAAGGAGGAGGCTGAGGATTCAGAGGGGAAGATTGCACTTTGTAAGCGAGGCAGCAAGGAACGGCGGCGGGGGCCTGGAAATCTGTAGATGTCCATGGAGCCTCCAAGCACCGGGCCCATACACTATACTGCAGGTTGACATAGCTGATTAGAGAAGAATATATATACACTACTGATTTTGCGCACCTTGAACCTTTTGACCAGTAACATGGGCATGAGCTGTGTGGTTAAATTACATCCAAGATCCACACGTACTGCAGTGTGACCTTGGTAAACTGGTTGTAGCCACAAAATCATGCTTAAACCTCACGTTAGTTATATGGAGCGGTCGCTGATTGGTCCGTTGGCATTAATATTAGAGAGAGAGTCGAAAAGCAAGTGGGGGGAGGGACGAAGGAAGGGTGTTGCAGTTACAGTCGGCCCGGAGGTTCGTTGAACACTACGCCCAGGGATGATGGTTGTTCGGATGCGAGTGGTGCACGGGGAGGGAGATAAGGGAAGGGCGAAGGCCCTTGTCACGTTTCGTTGGAGAACATGATAGGCTACACGCAAGCTACACGCGTCGGTGACTTCCAGGGGAGAGAGAGTACGAGCCTCAGGGGAGCGGGTCTGAATCGTCTGGGCGTGGAAGGGCTGTACATGCATACATGTACATATGCGGCACGAGTAGATTATGAGCGCATGGATAGGTTGCGCCTAAGTTTGAGAAACGAACCAGGGTGGGTAGGCGGCGCTGACGTGTAGAGATAGATGCGGGGGAGAATGGAGGAGCCATCCAAGTCAGTTTGTCATGTCTGGCTGCTGTGCTTAGTCAATGCACTGCGCATTGGGTGAAGTGATACCTCAAGACGGGGGTAATTCCACTGTAATTTCGCTTTTACATCAATGAATTATGCATCGACGTCAGTAGGTAAATAATTTCAGTTCGCAGTAGAGCACATACCTTCAGTTCGGTTTTAACTAACCAAATGTGGTTTTGAGGCCCAGGTATGGCCCGTCACTTTGCTAACAGACATGCACTGGTCAGCATGACCGCAGGTCTTGTCCATGGTGCAGGGCCTGGATCGGGGGAGGGGAGCGATGCCGGTCATTGGGCATAGCATTTGGAGAGTCCGAATGATGCTGTCTGATGAGGGAATGGTAGGGGCTACTAATTTGTCTGAAACAATGTTGTCCAGCTTCAGTTGTACTGACGTTGAGGCGAGATGGGGTCCTATTTCGACTGTTACAATGTAAGGCGTGCAGACATAGTATAAACAAGACTGTTGGTGATATCGGATGGAGGAGGGAGCCGAAGGCTATAGAGTGCGGTAGGCGTCTGAACTGCAAGGCAAAGCATGCGCGCTTAAAAGCTTCGTTGGGGAAGAGTAGCTTTGAACGGCGAAGGGGAGAGTTTAAATTGGTTATGGATGGCGATCAGGACCATTAAAATCGGGATACTCTGTATGCAACACCTTCCGGGTAATGAATCATAGATGTGGACCACGCAGTACTCGGCACTCTTGATAGACGATATTAATTTGCTGGCACGCCAGGGCACAGTCGTAGGCGGTCAGCGGAGCAAGTGTCACTCAATATGGATATTCGGGCATGGTACGACTTAGACTTGAGTCGGTTTCAGGGAGAGTGAGCTACAGGTGGCCTGAACGCAATTTCAATGCAATTGAAGTGGCAAACACCTGCCAGCAACCTGCTAGAAAGATTGAGTTGAAGTGGGGATGATGTTGAGAAAAGTCGCGATACGGGCAAGTATTAGAGACCATACCAAGATTTCAATGATTTCCTCAGTAAGACCTGTGATATTAGCCCCAAGTCTTGTTGCATGTTATCGAGTTGGCGATGCGCAGGACATCCATCACTGGACGTGCTGTAGTGGACATCACGGCAAGTCCCGTGCCGGGCTTGCCGGATACCGGACTCTACTCTACGTTGACAAGCAAACCGTTCCACAGTGTGCATCATACTATGGTTACATTGAGGTTATTTGTTACATACGTCTGACTTTTACATGGGCCCAGTTACCTGCTGTTACGACCTGCGTTTTTGGCTCAAGGCCCGCTGCTCCGCAAAAACAAAATAACGTGACTACCAACTTCAGTCAAATATCTCCGGGATAAGACTGCTATGTAAAAGAAGTTAGTAAATTTAACTTGGTTAAATTAGATTGGAACGCTCGATACCTACCTTGAGGCCTCTGGAAAACACATCAGTTAACAGTTTAGCACTACTCTGTCATGAATAATAGCTGGATCCAGTCCCGATATTTGATAAATGCCTTGAATTCTTGTAATCGACTATTTGAGAAATTAAGTGCGTACTCACCTACAAGTACATGGTTTTGAGCATCATACCATGTCTATGAAGGTCTTTCTTGAGAATTTTGATGTCTTTGTTTGTTGTAGGAACGGATTGAAGTTCGAATGTGACTGGTTTTACGGTTTGTACATAACTGAATGTGGCTTCTTCAATGCTTTCGCTCTCTTCCTTCTTGGGTTTAAGTACGACGGCAAAGCATACTTGTCCATGAGCAAATCCTACAGCTGTTGCTGACTCTTCAAAGTTCAACACACCGAGTATCAGGGATTTGGCTCGATTTGATACAACTTTCATTCCACCGAAAGTAAATAGTCCAAGCTGGTTGTCATAGAGGCGATTGTCAAGAACGTTATATGCACTATATCCCATGGGCATTTTAGATCTTATAAACCGCCGAGAATAGATGGGGCTGTCATGGACAATGGCATAGTAGCTTCCCCTCGGAGCGAAATTCTTGGTGTTTGCTGACTCTGCCCCCAGTGCAGGCATGATAAGGACGGACACACGCAGTCCAAGTGGAGTGGATATAACCGGCTCGTAAGGTATGTGCCACTTAATATCTGGTATGGCGCGAGCGTAGGGCTCTGGGCTTCTAGGGATAAGTCCGGCAGATAATATGCTGTGTGGGTGTGTACGGTGGCCACAGTTTACAAGATCAAGAGCTCCCGTATGGTTATGGTTGGCGCTGAGAATTTCTCGTATAAGCCGTCTGAATGCTGAGTCCGCCCCTTCACCATACGCGGTCGAGAAGCTAACATTGAAAATGCCCATGAGTGAGTACGCCGTGTCCTCTTCCCTCGTAACGTTGCGCTTTCCCACCCACTGCATCCGGCGAGAAAGTCCAACAGTCCATGGGTCCTTGAGCTCTTGGTTAGTGATTGTAGTCGCCTGGTGTATCTGCTTCAATATTTCAGGGTTACGTTTGTCTTTCTTGCCTGAGGTAATGGTTTCCCAGTTCTTAGCGTAGAATGTAATCTCTACTGGTGCAATAAGTTCCTGCAGTGTCCATCCACGCGTGAACCACGTGTCGTTGTGCATCTCCTCCAGGGCCATAGTGTCCGCCAGGTAGGTCACGCAAACCCCGCTTGAATGGTACCACCGGAACATTGACCTGATGGACTCGTCCAGCTCAGAGCTACTGCTCTTGTCAATGCAGCATGTATCCATCCAGCCCAAAGTCAAGCCATGGTTTAAAGCAGCAACACGGCAGAACATTTCCAGCTTGCGGTAGCCCTCTAGGTGTTTGTCAAAGGAGTTTGTTGTCCACTGTGTAAATGTAACTTCACCAGGCGATTCACGGAGCCAGGTATGGGAGAGTATGGCGTATCCACAGTTTTTATAAAGGAGGTACTCGTGCTTGTCATAAAAGTTTGAACTGTAAAAATCCTCTTCGATTTTCTCCCAAACAATCCGAAGAATTTTGGGTCGGTCGACAAGCTTAATATCTGACCCATCCTCGCTGAAAGCTAACATCCGAATGGGCATTTTGTTGAACACCCTATCGCGTGCTTTTCCAAGGAGTTCTTTCAGGAGCGGAGGCCGCTCTGATATAGTGGCTATAGTAGAAGCCATCTGTAAGTTTATAATCCTTTGAAAGACACGATTACTAAGAACTCACTGGAAATGGAAGTCGAAGACGTTACAACTATAGCTGGATCAGGTTTATACAGGGAACTGGAAATAGCGCACGCAACTTACATTGTTCAGGATCCACAACATTGATTTTTTGAGGGGATTTCTTCGCTGCTGTAAGAGAAACCACGAAATTTTGTAGTGCAGCCAGCAAGTCTATGGCCTCCAAAGTCAGTCCAGAGGTTGATGTATCTGTTTGATCAAATGCGGCGGAGTAAGCATCAAACAGTTTTGAACAATAAAGTCAAATCACGTACTGCCTTCGCTCTGATGGCCACTTCCCTCTATCAACGGTATGATATAATTTTGGAGTGCTTCAATGAGTTTATTTCCACCATTTCCTTGATGCGCAGTCAATACAGAGAAAGCCTCACGCGACTTAATCAAACTCACCTTTAACGGCCTGTGCATCCGCTTTCTCCTGATTTTCCCTAGATGACATCGTGCTTTAGGTTTGCTATATGTGACCAAACGCAGGTTGAATACAACGTAGAAGGTCCGGTGTGGCGACGTGATTAGATCACGATGGGTGTCTGGCAATGTGGTTCCGTACAAAGCTGTGAATGCTGGGTGCGTGCCGTAGCCATATTGCACGTGAAGTATCTTGCTTGTGCTATTTTTGCCCATCAGGCGTGCGCGTGAAGTTTTGAGGCCTTGAGGCACGAAAAATCATATGATTTCCGGTGGACCGGTGATGTCAAATGAGTCAATGACCGTGTTCTCCCTCTGACGAACGTTGGCGGGATATGGGCGTCCCGTACCTTACCACATTTACTTTATTTTCTTACGGTCCGCTTTATGGTGCGTTGATAGTGCGCATCATTTCAACAAATAAGTATAATGTGGTTACACTTAGGTTGCGCTTAGGTCAAGAGTCAGAAAAAGGTCGATCTTCATATGTTCGACATATACAGTTTTGATTACATCTTTTCATGAACTGCTAACGTGATCGCAAAACATCTTCCACGGACCACTTGTGATCCTGGCTAAATCATTTTATCAGTTTAAAAGATATCAGGATACATACTACTCACCTATAAGTACATGGTTCTCAGCGTCATACCATGTTTATGAAGATCTTGCTTAAGAATTTTGATGTTGTTGTATGTTGGAGCAACGGTTTCAAGTTTGAATGTGATGGGCTTTGTCGTGTATCCAACGGCGAATGTGGCTTCTTTAATACTTACACTCTCATATGTTTCAGGTGTAAGCACAATGGAGAAGCATACCTCCCCGCGAGCAAATTCTACAGCGGTCTGCGACTCCTTGAAGTTCAAGACGCCGAGTATCAGGGGTGCTGCTGCAATCGAGAACGTTTCCTGCCCCCCGATAGCCAATTGTCCATAAGGTCCTAACATCACATTGTCCTGTGCGCTAATGGCCAATTGTCCGTAAGGTCCATACATGCGATTATCCAGAACATTATAAGCACTGTATGTCACAGGCCTCCAAATAGATGGGACCTTGGAGCAATAAGTAGGGGTTTCGTGGACGATGGCATAGTAATCTCCCATCGGAGAAAAGTATTTGGCATCTGCTGACGTCGTCCCAAGGGCAGGCATGACGAGAACGGACACCCGCAGCCCAAGCGGAGTGGATACAACTGGCTCGTAAGGCTCATGCCATACAATATTCGGCACGGCTTGAACATAGTAATCTGGACTTGGAGGAAGCAGCCCGACAATATCAGTTTCGTCGTCCAAGACTTGGCCCCAGTTTACAATGTCAAGCGCTGCTGAATGGCTGTGGTTGGCACTTAGAATTTCCTGAACAAGCCTCTTGAATGCGGATTCTGCCCCTTCACCGTACGCGGTCGAAATACTGACGTTGAAGATGCCCATGAGAGAATATGCCGTGTCCTCCTCTCTTGTAACGTTGCGCTTTGCTGCCCACTGCATGCGACGGGAAATAGCAATATCCGATAGCTGCTCGCGGAGCTCATTTGGAGTGATTGTAGTGGCTTTGCGGACCTGCTCCAATATTGCACCATCATATTTGTCATTCATATCTTCCCTTCTGGGGGCGAGGCATTTCCAGTTCTTGCTGTAGAACTTTATCATATCTGGTGCAATAAGCTCCTGTAGCGTCCACCCACGCGTGAACCATGTATCGCGATGCATGTCCTCCAGAGGTATAGTATCCGCCAGGTAAGTGACACAGAGTGCACTCGATTTGTACCATCGGAACATCGACCTGATAGACTCGTCCAGCTCAGAACTGCTGCTCTTATCGATGCAGCACGTATCCATCCATCCAAAAGTAAATCCGTGGTTCAAAGCAGCAACACGACAGAACATTTCCAGCTTGCGGTAGCCATTTAGCCGTTTGTCAAAGGACTGTGCTGTCCAATCCGAAAACGTGACTTCTCCGGGCGATTCACGGAGCCAGGTGTGGGAAAGTATGGCGTATGCACATTGTCGGTCGAGGAGGCTGTTGATATCATCCTCGTTTTGAATCGACAGGAGCCGCGGGTTGAAACGGGAGAATTCCTCTGTGATTTTTCTGGATACAAGAGAAAGGATTTCAGGGCGCTCAACAAGTCTGATATCTGTCCCATTCCTGTTAAATGTGAGCATGCGAATGGGCATTCTGTTGAACACCCGGTTGCGCAGGCGTTCGAGGATCCACTTGGGGAGAGGAGGCCGCTCCGTGACTAGGGCTGTAAAAGATGTCATGTATTATATTAGTCCACGTTCACTCCTAAAAGGCATTAAAAACGAGCACGTACGGGGTATGGGTGTCGAAGGCAATCTAGTGTTTGTAGCTGGATCTTGGCTGAATCAGGTCTGCACGAAAAGAGCGGGAAAAAATGCAGCCAACATACTTGGCCAAGGGTTACGTACAGCTGTTTCCTGGCGTACGGCCATTCTCTGCGGTGCTTTCTTTGCTGTCAGGGAGACAACAAAACTCTGCAGAGCGGCCAGCAAGTCTGTTGCCTCCGAAGTCAGTCCAGGTGCTGATTTATCTCTGTGAAGGCGTAAAACAACTTTGAAAGATAAATGTCCACTTACTGCATCCCACCTGGGCGCTACTTCCGTGAATCAACGGTATGATATAGCTCTCAAGTGCTTTAATGAGTGTCTTCCCTCCGTACTCTCCGAGTGTTGTTAGTACAAACCTAAACCAAAATGTTACTGCGCGACGTGCTTAAGCTCACCTTCAACGATCTCTGCATCCGTATTCTGCTGCTTTACGTCAGATCTCATTGTAATTGAGCCCGCTGAATACCAAGCTCAAATTTCCTGCAATGAATAGTATCTGGTGCAGCGAATTTGTCAGGTCGCAGCAGGTGTCTGTATGGACTGGGATACTGACAATGTGGTTGCGTATAAAGCTGTGAATGCTCATTGCGTGTGTCAGGACGTACATGCCATTCCCATGTCGCACGTATAGCACTGCACTTGTGTCAATTTTGCCCCTCATGCACGAGGCATGAAAGGACCGTTTGTGTTTCAGGTGGAAGTGGACCGGCGATGTAGAAGCAACCTGTCATCTAAAAATAGAGCACCCAAGGAGTTGTTTCCACTACCCCAAACTGGCGCGGTAATGGAACGAGCTTGGAAAACGAAGTCCGTTGTACGCAATGCAGGTAGACTGTACGCTCTAAATTTGGATGGTAAATCATATTTCGACTCAGCAATGCTCCTAGCGCAATGCGGGCATTGTTCGTTTACTCATCCTGGCATGTTAAGAAAGTGACCTATTCTGGGTACTTTTAGTATAACTCACTCGTTCGTTATGCTTTATTTAGGGGAGAACCGGACTTCATCTTCTGAGGCAACTACATGTAGTCTTTGAGTCTGCAAGTAAAGATTTGATCTGTAAAGAGTGGGCGCCAATGTGCTGTCAGACTCTGTCAGAGATAACTGTTGATGCAGATGGAGTAGATGTTAACAAGGTAAGCCTCAAGTGCTGAAACAGATGTAGCAATGCTTGCACAGCTCCCCGGCGTATGTGGAACAGTGACCCTTTGAGAGTTACCAGGCTGCGGTAGTTCTCCGCATAGACTTCAACTCGGCATCAGCATGTGGACGGCCTACAGAGTACCAGTATAGTACCAGTATAATTATACAATGGATCGCCGCCCCGCGCTACCAGCGCGGCCTGCGGGGAGGGTGGGCGCTGTGCGTGGGAAGCGCAAATGGAACTATGTAATTTAATTGAGAGTGGGTTAACCGGAACGACACAAATTAAACAAGGTAAGTAATCAAACAATGAATCATGATCAAACCCAGACTTACCGGCGCCACTTACGCCCACCTCCTCTGGAATTTCAAGGAACCTCCTGATACAATTGGGGCCAGACCAGACGGTATCCTGATTCAGCCCCGTCAAGGGGGCGGAGCGTAGACCTGGTATGTTCTACTGGTAACTGAAGTGCATGGTGCACGCGGTCAAAGGACCGACTCACGGTGACGCCGACACTAATTGCAACCAACGTGCATCATCCACTCCTGGCGCAGACAAATGATCCCGCATACTGCGGCTCGCCTACTCCCACTCCTCACTTCCACCTACGCCATACTCCTCCGCCCACTCCATGTTCTTGCGCCCTATACGCGCTTGACTGCTCCGTACCCACGCCCTTGCCTGCGTCCACTCTTAGCCCGCACCTCATTCTAGTTGAACGTGCTCGCCCTAGCTCGCTCTCTGCCCACCCATGCCCTTACCCAGGGGCCAGTCGTACGCCTGCGCGCGTCCTCACTTGCAGTCAGCATGACCCACGATCTCACCCACGCGGTCACTTACCAGTACCGCTCACGCTCTTACCCCAATGCAATTTAAAGTCACACTGTGCCCGCCTCGCGCGCCAACTCCATCCGGATTCCAGTGCGCACATTCTCTTCCAGCCCCCTGTCAATTATATTTATGCCCCAGGGCTCCGCTCCCCCCCCCCCCCCCCCCCTCAATAACCTCGACTGCCATCCTATACACAAACATACAACGTGAATAGGGGTCAGATGGATATCTTTACTTGATGTATACGGCCATGTCACCGATGCTCGATTATGCCTTCCCCGCTGGGTCGCGGCAGTCATCAGCGCCAGGGCCGAGAATAGCTCACGGGAGGACACTGTACGACTCGCAATAACTTGTCGCCCAAATATCATTGTCGCCATCTCCGAGTCGGACGCCTGGGCTCGTCTGGACTCTGAATGATCACTGGCGAGCTAACCCTCCTTTGGGTACCCATTGGTACGTACTATAAATATTATTAGTATCGTTGACAGGTCGACAAGTGTCAAGACAGCTGCAGGACACTGACTTTCCTAGGAGACAGGGCGCATTGTGCCCAGCTTTCCAAGACATAGCTGGGAACATGTTCAATGCCCAGAGGAGATGGACGGTCTGAGCGATTTGATGTGCTGGCGCGCAAGCAGCGTGCATGAGGTCGCAGGAGGAATGCGCGTCCCGGCTTCCTCCAGGCGCGAGTGTTGTGTGAGTAGTGCAGAGCGGGTAGAGGGGAGCGTAGGGCAGTGGTAGCCTATTCGGCCGCCGGATGTTATGGGACGCCACCGGGGTGGGCGACCGGGGTGGGCAGGAGCAGGTTAATACAGAGGCGGGGGGAGTGTGGCAGCTAATGCCGTGCGCGACGAGGACAGGGCCGTTGGGGGACATGCATATATGCATGTACGCGGCACTTGAGTGGACAGTTGAGCGCGCGTGGCTTGCGCGTATGTGTCTTGGAGCGAGCTCGTGAAGACAAGGAAGTTGGCACAGCGGCGATGTGGAACCTTTGGGTACACGTGGGTCAATAGTCCATACAAAAGGTCGATTTTTATACGTTCTGGATATACAATTTGATTACATTTCTTCCGAGACTACTAAAGCGACTGCGACATCAGCAAGTCTACACCCTGCTTGGGGGAACTTGTACAAGACTCCAACTCGCCCCAAGCAGCCCAACCGCACCAATTCCGTAGAGTAGTACAATAAAAGTTGTCCTGTACAATTGGAGCGCCTATGTTTCCAAGCCAGCCAATTCATAATTGATTGTAAGATTACCTTCGAAGTTGTGAGCTTAGTTGTGTCAAAGTACATCCAGTTGGGCTGAAATTGCGAATTCAATTGTATGGATGAGATCCTAATTGGCCATTTATATAACACGATTGTACGGTTAATAGGCATTTAGTTGGTGCTATACTTGTAGACATAATTGGTCATAAGTTGTTGATAAATTGTTCACACTTGGGATGTCGATATCACCAAAATAAATTTTTTGGCTGGTTTCTACCAGCCACTAATGATCAATTATGCAGCTATACAAACGACGAATGTACTAATAAATCTTTGTATACTACTTTTACGTTCAAATCTTGTTAAATCGCTAAGTTCAGAGCTCAATAACAGCTCTGTCATCATGCCCATCACCGCTACCGCCCTCATCGTCATTGCCACTTGCCTGTGATCCCGTGTACTTCTCGGCCAGTTCGTATATCTCGTCCCAATCTTCATCCGATAGGCGTGACGCTGCTTGAACCCATGATCGAGTGGTTGGACCCCATTCAGTCTCACCAAACGGCGTGATAGTGTTCTTCTTGCCGCTTGTTGTCGTGATTGTGTTAGGGTCTTGACCGCTGGCTTTAAGCCATAATGTGAATGCCCGTTCAAGCTGTATCCAAGTCAACCTCTTCAGCTATACATATATATCAATAACCAAACTTACCGCGGCAATACATAACCCCAAAGCGCCCACAGGGTGTCCATATTCAAAAACGGAGTGCGTCATCTTCTTTATATTGACCGCAAATAGCTGTATGATTGCTTCAGCTTTAAGTCCCCCAGGAGACTCACCCTAGTAGCGACATTTTCATAAGCGTGAATCTGACAGTCTGGGACAATGACTTACCGGGCCGGCCCCAGGGTTTCGATATACGAAAGCAAACTTGCGAGGCGGCGGACCATCGATAGCACAGCTAATGTAATCGACTGTCTCCTCGGGTGTCATGTCACACTTCTGGAAGAATTTTGACACTAATTCCATGGCATGGCGGCCGGTTTGACAGCGCCAGTCAAGCAGAATGTCGCCACTCTGTAAGTCATGTATGTTAAACAAGTCACAAGGTATCAATGAGACGATACACATACCAATGAGATCAACATATCCGCAGCCATGCCATCGCCCGGAACAGTCTGGTGGATATCAATGTCTGTGAATACTGTTTGCCATATCGTCAACACGATGTCGCCATTGAGCGCACTATTGTTGCCATATGGGTCCTGAGCTGTAGCGGCCCAACGGAGCAGGGTATGGCGGTACTGAGTGCGCCATAAGGTGTAATGTGGGCCAGTCTTCAACTGAAGATGGGCCACAACCCAATTTGGATGCTGACCCGATGTAACTGCCCCAAGTGGTCGCTCAACCATCTTGACAGTCTTTGCTAATGCTGCCTAGTAAGAAGTGTTCATATATGTATACGTGACGTTGAAAATAGTGTAGCATATACTCACCTTTGCCTTGCCCACATGTTCGCCTACCCCTGCCATCCGCACCATCGACTTCTTGGAAGCTCGAAGGGCTACAGTCATTGCCACGGGCTCCTCCATTGCAAATTCGCTGACCGCATTTGGGTTACTCTCGGCATCGGTACTCATTGCTATGGGCGTCTGTGCATGAAAAGTATCTGATTTAGAATGTGATGCCGCTAAGCGTGATTGCCACCCCGGCATGAGACCCCCGATGGCCTCTTTCTTGCTAGGCCCTCGTTTGCTGCTAGAAAATAGAAGTCAGTAGAGGGTTCTGACCAATGAGAACGGTGACGGTGGAAGTCGAGGGTCCTCTGAACTTCTCTCGTGGTCGCGAGTTTGGGATCTTGGTGAGAGTAGAATTAGTACTAGTAGTGGCACAAATAGTAGAACAATACCTCGTAGTCACAGGCATAAGTAAGAGACTCTTCGGAATGTACCCTCTGCTGCTGTGAGTGGTGAGGAACAACAGAGACAGAAAAAAATGATCTTAAAGTTTTCGCAGCATGCCGAAGAACTACTAGACAGTACTAGCCATTCTCCGCTGGCGCCGTACATGTTGAAGGAGAAGTGAGAGAGTGGCTGTGCCAGCGCTTGGGAGGCGCTTGGGACAGACTTGGTAATTGCTTGGGATGATATCACTAACTTGTGGCATATTGTGTACGTATTGGGTGTGGCTGCGAGAATTGTACAAGTTAAATTAATTGGGAAAGGTTGGGCGCTCGCCAGTCCTTCCCAACCGGCCCCAAGCACTTGCAAGTGCCCCAATGTACCCCGAGAATGTGCAGTCTTGCTGATGGAACCATCTCCCCAACATCTCCCATTTGATACCTTGATATCTTGACTTATCCGATCTCCGAGACGAGACTATGAATAACAGCTCAGCTCAGCAGCTGTAACTCAGTGAAGCCTAGTTGCTATATTTGACACATACCTTGAACGCCTAGACAAGACGTCATTTTGGTAAATTTCGATCATTTTAAAAATATACGTATACGTACTCACCTACAGGTATAAGGTCCTAAGCGTCATACCATGTCTATGAAGATCTTTCTTGAAAATTTTGATGTCGGATTCTGTTGTGGCAAAGGTTTGAAGTTGGAATGTGACAGGTTTTCTCCGATGCTTGACGCTGAATGTGGCTTCTTCCAAGTTTTCGCCCTTATCTTCATGGAGGTGAAGCTCGATGGCAAAGCATACCTCCCCGTGACCAAATTCTACAGCTGCCTGTGATTCCTTGAAGTTCAACACACCGAATATTCGGGATTCCGCTAAATTGAAGTCGAATGTCCGTCCGAGCTTCCCAAAAAGGCGGTTATCAAGAACGTTATGGCTAAAATCCACGACTGTGTGAGCAAAAGGGCTGATCCTGGGGTAAATGGCATGAGCATAGTAATCTCCTCTTGGAACAAACATTTCGGTGTACTCTGACGTTGTCTTAAATGCAGGCATGATGAGGACGGACACTCTCAGGCCAAGCGGAGTGGATACAACTGGCTTGTAAGGCCTATGCCATTTGATACCTGGCAAGGCATGAGCAAAGTCCCTTTCGCATGTAGGAGTAAGATCCTCGCTCTGGATACTGTAGTACGCTGGGCGACCGTTTACAATGTCAAGCACTGCTGAATGGCCATGGCTAGCACTAAGAATAGCGTGTATAAGTCGCCTGAATGCTAATTTCGCCCCTTCACCGTACGCGGTCGAAATACTGACGTTGAAGATGCCCATGAGAGAATATGCCGTGTCCTCCTCTCTTGTAACGTTGCGCTTTGTTGCCCACTGCATGCGACGGGAAATAGCAATATCCGATAGCTGCTCGCGGAGCTCATCTGGAGTGATTGTAGTGGCTTGGCGGATCCGCTCCAATATTGCACCATTGCGTCTGTCATCCAAATCTTTCCATACGGAGGCTCGGAGGCATTTCCAGCTCTTGTTATAGAACTTTATTTTGATTGGTGCAATAAGCTCCTGTAGAGTCCACCCACGCGTGAACCATGTATCGCGATGCATGTCCTCCAGAGTCGTAGTATCTGCCAGGTAAGTAACACAGAGTGCACTAGACTTATACCATCGAAACATCGACCTGATAGACTCGTCCAGCTCAGAACTGCTGCTCTTATCGATGCAGCAGGTATCCATCCAGCCCAAAGTCATTTCCAGTTTGCTGTAGCCATTTAGCCGTTTGTCAAAGGACTGTGCTGTCCAGTCCGAAAACGTGACTTCTCCGGGCGATTCACGGAGCCAGGTATGGGAAAGTATGGCGTATTGACAGTGTTTATCAACCAGTCTATCAAGAAGATAATACTCATCACCTGAGTCTGACTTGTACTTGTTATGGAAATGGGGATCGGGAAACAGCCTATCGTAAAATTCCTTCTCGATTTTGTCCGACACAATTTGAAGGATATCAGAGCGCTCAACAAGCTTGATTCCTGTGCCGTCATTGTTGAATGCTAACAGTCGAATGCATCAGAAAGTTGTCCATTTAGTATCCGGGTTTCTTTAGTTTTGTTCGGTTTTTCTGTTTCAGGAAACCGTACTTACATTTCAGCTTAAGATTAAGCTTCAGAAGCAGTTCAGAAGCACGGTAATATGAATAGAAATGGTAATTATCAGGCTTGATTCCCTTTTTGGTTTCCGACCTACCATACATATGTTTCCGAAGAAAGAAGTTTCCTGTTTTTTGCGGTTTTATTGCTGTTTCCAGGGTGAGAAACCGGAAAAAACTAAATGGTTAAATTTCTGATGTGGGCATAGTGTTGAACACCGTATAGCGTGCATTTTGAAGGAACTGCTTCAGGCGAGGAGGCCGCTCCGCAACAACGGCTGCAGCAGTTGTTATGAATAAGTGCATATTCATCTACAAGTCATGGCTACTGAGAACGTACTACGTGGGACAGTGGGAGTCGAAGATGATTCATCTGCATGCAGCCAGTGGATCATGGCTCAATCAGGTCTGTATAAACAGCGGGAAATAATGCATGCATACAACTTACCTTGGGGAGGATCACATAGTACAACCATTTCTTGCTGTGCGTTTTTTACTGCAAGAGAGATGACAAACTTCTGCAGAGCAGCCAGCAAGTCTGCGGCTTCGTAAGTCAGACCCAATGCTGACATATCTGTTTGAAGGCGAACGTAAGCATCAAACAACTTCGAACGATAAAGGTACACGTACTGCCTCTCCCCTGGACGCCACTTCCCTGAATCAACGGTAGGATATAATCTTCGAGTGCCTCGATCAGTTGATTCCCTCCGTTTCCTCAATGCAATCGTTAGCACAGGAAAAACAGAGCACGTTGTGCTCAAACTCACTTTTGGTGGGATTGTTACCGGCAATGGTTCGCTTTTCTATCAATGACATGCTTTGTAGGAGCTACTAGACGTTATGCACAAGTTGAGAGAGGCAGATAGTGTCTAGTGGGGGAATGTGGTTAGATGACTATAGGTGAATGTATGAACAGGGAGACTGACAGTATGGTCGCCTGCAGAGCTGTGAAGACTGGGGGCTGCATGTCATACCCATATTGCACGTGTAGCATTGTGCTGTGCCAATTTTATCCATCGTGAGTGTTGCATGAGAAAACTGTATATCTTTCCGGTAAACCACCGATGCAGAAGCAACCTGTGCTCCCGAAATACTCATCCTTTTTCGCCCACACACCGCCCATCTCTCCCTCCCCTCTTCTGCTAAGCTCGAGTCTCGAGAGACCTGACACCTCCCCTCCGCGCATTGAACAGAGAGCAGCGACCAAGACCAGGATCCCCACTCCCTCGACGCTCCCGCTGGGCGAGTAGCGCGTCACGGGCGGGAGGGCCGACGCGAAGAGTCAAGACGTGTCAGCACCATAGCGCGAAGGCACGTTAGCATTGGGGTGCGAAGGCAGGGCCCCGACATAAAGCTTTGCATTAGACATCTACTCGAGTAGACTGCATCATCGCATTGGAAACCCAGAGGCAGGACTCGATTTTAAACCTTGGAGGACGAAGATTCACTCTTGCGTATTACTGTCTCGACTGAATACACGCATCTTTATGACTGAATTCGGCCTGGACTTATACCTCGGGCGCCGAGCCCCAGCCATACAAAAAAAAGTGTAAGAGGATGGCTGAGGCACGGCGCTAAATCGAATCAAGGTACACTGTGAACGGTGCAGTAACACAAGAGTACAGTGCATTTGGGTACGTCACCTTGAGCGGTGGGTGTTGGTGTTGTAGAGTATACGGTGTGGTAAGTGGATACTTGCTGCATTGCAGGATGCGGGGGATCAGTTTAGGCACATAGACCACCGTCTATGTACCCGCAGTCAGAGCAGCCGCAGCCCGACCAGCACTAGTCCTCCTCGAGCTTGTAAATACAATCTGGGCACCCTGCGCGGCGCGCAGTGCTATGAATAGCCAACCGGAGAGCTGGCAAGTGTGGTGCGTATTGCAGGATGGAGAATAGTAGGTGAGAAGCCGGTGGCGACAGCGAAGCAAGCACAGTCGGTGGAGAGGGACAATGTGACACGGCCTCGCTTTATCAGGCAGCTAGGTCATTCCCAGAGATTACATAAGTACCCGTCGGTCCATTACACTCCGGAGAATGTTTCAAACCATCACTTTTGTGGTAGTCAGCACGTTCACGCAAGTCTCAGGCCTGCTCGCTCACTCACCCTCTTGCTTTCTGACTGTTTCCCCCATATCTAAATTCCTTAGGTCTTCTCCCTTTTTTCCCTCACCCTCCCTCCCCTCCCTTCCCCCGCTTTACTCTGTTCCTTGAACATGGAGTTTTCACTATGGTGAGTTATTTGCACCATATTCTCACGCGCCCCCCCGCACTGATCTGACTGCCCGCCCCCCAACTCAGAGGGCATTAAGTCATGGGTCGGCAGATAATTGCTTCAGATGGTTCCCATTGTGTAAGCGTTGGATAATATCGACTCTAAATGTATTTTGTAGCATTTTTTACTGTCTAATTTTAAATTATTGATGTAAGGCAGTCACAACATATAATCCAGTTTCTGCTTCGATTCTGGAGTACTTTTAAGTGTATTATACATAAATAAATCATAAAATACATATAATGTTGGAATCAAGTGAGGAAGACACTATATTCTCTGTAATTTCTGTCTAAACTTCCTTGTTGTTGCAGCATCAGGAAATTATCTTGGTCATTCTGCTTATTGTTATTGATTTATTTCAAATAAAATACACATAACTAGGTTAGCCCTTATCTATATACACTTATATGACATTGAAACCACATATTCAAATTTGTTGCTCTGAGTCGGGGCGGGCAAACTTGAACCCCAGTGAAAACGGGTTCCGGTCGAGTCTGCGCAAATCTGGTCATTGATGACTTTGAGCATGTTTCCAGACATGTCCAGCTATGGCCGGCTAAATTCCCCCCTTTCTGAGCCACTCTTGGTACCATTGCTGATACAGTTCCGGTCAATTTCTGTACATATCTGGTATGATCCGATAAGAAACTGGGCGTATCTGCTCTCATCCGACGGAATCAACCTTAATCAAATACTTGTATTTCCGAACAGTTCTGGTTACATCTGGTTTGCATCTGGTGCTACACGGCTATATCTGTACATAATTTCGTCGCTTACAGGTTGATCTACATAGTAATAAGAATATCTATAATGATTATAAGCATAAGCAATAACTTGAAGTGCGAGACAAAAAGCAAAGAGAAACGAAGTCAGCAATATGTAATGAAAGTGGGCAATGACAAGGGCATGAATGAAAAACGGTAAATGTAGGCGCGCTGCTGTGTTATAGCAGTGTATTCAACCGCTGCGAGCCTTCTTTGCTGCAGTAGCTTTTGATTGGTACTCCTACGTGTTCTCCAACGTAAGGGAAATGCTCGTGAATAATGATAAGATTTAAAGAAAGCGTACCTTAACTATTTTTCGGTCCAGATTATCCCAGACCTCTTTAAAGTCGGAAGCAAGGACTTCTCCATCGTGCTCTTTGAGATAGTCGATTGCGTATAAGTTTCTAATTGAAGTTATTGCCATAAACATAATGAAAAAGTGAGTGAGCGCGAACATACCTGGCTGAAAGAGTACTGTTTGCCACAAGATGCTTGACCTTTCCCTTGCCAGGTCTTGTATCACTGGGTTCAGGGCCTGGGCAACCTTCAGTGACCGGGGCAATGACCTCGTCGGATGGCTTCGGGATCGTCATATCTCGTCTATTGTACAGATTAGTCAGAATGCTATATGATAGCGTAATTGCAAATATCATGGACGTACAGGATTCTAATCGTGTCCTTGAAGACAATTATACTTGGGTAAGTAGACGTCAAACCAAGCATTACTAGATGGCATACCTTCCTCTTTTGACGTGGCGCAACCGAGTATTGTGACGGTATTTGTTCTGTACAATCCGTAACTGGCGCTGTAGGTTCTTCGGTACCAGCCAGTGCTTTACCAATATCAGTTTATATTACTTTCGACATGATACATCACTCACAGTTACTTATAGTGTCATGACCAGGTGGAACCGTACTGGGCTGGCTCTCTGCTTCCGCAATACAACCAAGAGTTCCCATCGGCTCACTCCGGGTCACGGAAGCGGTCACGGAAGCGGTCAGTATTGTAACCGGAGTGATAGTGGGCTCATCCAACCCAGCAGTTGTCTGCACAATTGGTGCCGGTTGGGGAGTAGCCGTCTGGGTGAATGGGGCCACAGGCCTTGTTCCCGTAGCAGCTAGTGGCTCACCAACATTTGGGGCTGTTTGTACTAACTGTGCTGCTGTGGAAGAGGAATGACGTACAGAAAGTGAGGCCGATGGGGACGTAGGCTCGCACTTGGCATTTCGAGGTGTAGGCACACCAGCATGATTGACATTGATGCGGCTGATTCTCAGAGGTGCATTGGGCTCGCTCACAGGAGGGTGTGAAGGTGCAGGCTGCTCAGCAGATCTCTGCGTGAATGGAGGTGATGGCTCACGCGAAGATTGCTGCATGAACGGAGGCAACGTTGTAGACCTCTGTGTGAATGGAGCCACTAGCTCATCCGTAGTACTTGGAGCCTGAAATGTGCTTATTATGATGGGCCAAAGACACGGTGACTAAGTAACTTACGGCTGTAGAAATAGTAGCATGCTGATTTCCATTGATGTAACTTGGCATTGCTTCAGATTCTGCCCCTACTGTGGCAGCCGCGTGACCCGTGTCTGTTGACGATACTAATAAGATTTAAACCAAGAAATTAATATCATAAAGTCGAAGATCAATGAAAAAAAAGAGATGTTTAAAACATACGGAGAGCCCTTTCAGACGTCAATATACCAGCCTTTGGTGCCAACGCCTTACGAGATTTGGGAGCCCTTGTACTGTATGGCCCCACTTCCTGGACTGAATCGGAATTGGAATCACTATTGTAGGTCCGCTTGGGCTTTTTCGGTGGACGGGCACTGGCACTGCCGCTTTGCTTTCGCTTACTAGAAACACTGCCATGACTGGTGTGGCTAGTGCTGTTTCGAGATGTGGATATTGGAGATGGATTGCAGCCTAGCATACAAAAAAGAAACCAATGTTAGTACAAAAACGAAAACAAATCATAACTTATACGTACGTGGCAGGTCACCTGAGTTTCGCACTGGCTTCCAGTCACTATAGCGCACTGTAGCAAATGCGTCAGCCTTCCAGTTCCCCTCGCACCATCTAAACTCTTCAAATTTCTGTGCCATTGAGTTCGCATAAAAATCACTAGCCGTCTTTGTTTTGTTGCTCCATTGCTCTGGTGCAAGTCGTTCGTAGTAAAGCTCAGCCCAGATTGATTTTGCTGCTTTAGACATTAGCGAAAGATGTTCTTCAGATACCATATGGCCATCCTCATTGGTGATAAAACGGAGCTTGTGGAATGGTTTACCGCTTTCATTTTTCCCTCGAATATACCTTGACCATTCCGCCTGATGCCAGAACTGCACGTTGGGAAAATCAGCCTCGTCTTCCGATTCTGGTGCATCTGGGACTGTAAGAAAGCGCTGGCTGCTGGCGTTTGTGTTTGGCTGAAGAACAGGGGCTGGTGCGCTCTGAAAGTGTGGAGTTGATCCAGCATATATCTGCTCTCCACTAGAGCGCGACATGACCTTCCTGTAACTTTATAAGCACACAATAGTAGCATATATGCACAGTAAAGTTTGCTTACGTCGTTGCCTGAATTTCTGCTTTGAGTGCGATGTTTTCCTCATAAAGCTTGAGGTATTCAGCATTTTCGGATGCTAGAAGCATGGCCTTGGAAGCCGATCTAAGGATGCTTAGAGTATCACCCTGGCTTGAACTCGAAACAGGTGACGGTGTACTATGATGCTGCATGTTTGGGTAAAACTATGCACGTAAATCTCACAGTCACATTGTTTTCCTTGAGCTTACTACTGATCCGATTGACGATCTTGTCATACTTTGCTCAATAGAAGGAAAAAAAGGATGGTGATTATGATTATTGTCTCCAAAAGAAAAGTCGTTCATGGCGGTCGTACGAGAAAAGGGTTGCTGTCATTTTTTTTCAATACAAACAATGTACAAAGCTGCTGTCACTACACGGGCCGGATTTATGTCGAGTCACTGCTCTCCTCGATTTCTTGTGTGTCTTCAGGTTGATGGTACCTGTAATTTGTAGAGTAATATTCAGGAGCATCGCACTGTGTTTCCACAACAGCAAATTCGTCTTCATATGTCCATTCACTTTCCTCGGAAGCTTCACTTGTGGAATCACCGTCTTGAGCTGCATCGGGCAAAGGTGAAGGTGTTCGGCATGTATTTAGCCATTCTTTGAGGCCTGGATTTTCTTTGTAGACTGATTCGTAAAATTTATCAACACGGTCAAATAGTTGTGTCCCAGTCTATTGACATAGTTTGTGAATGTAGCAGAGCAATTTATTGAATGACTTACCAGGTCAGATGTAGAGACGCTACTACATGTATCATCACAATTGTTGCTGACTGTGTGAGTCTCCCCCAGTGTATCTTCTGGGGCTTGTGGTCCTTCTTTGACCATGGCCACTTTAGCTTTCGATAGATACTTTTGCCGCTCCACCTCCTGAGCAAAAAGCACTGCCGTGACATAGTCCAGGAAAAGATAAAAATAGATAAAATAACTGTAACATACCTTTTCAGCTTTCAATAGCGCCTCTTCTTCGGCCTCTATTGGATCAGAGGAGGGAACAATCTCATCGTCCCAATAAACCATGGTTATGAACAGAAAGAGGGGCAGTAAGATAAGAATTTGCTTGACTGTCTGCTTGTGTAAGCGTGCACAGAGCGACAGAGAAGCAATAGGAGCTAAAAATAGATACATGTGAGTACGACTACATACTACTCCTGTTCCTGGTCCTTGTCCTCTTGTTCAAATAATTGAATATCCTCTAGTCCCGATTTCTCCACAACAAACCAAAGGTCCTCAGTATCTTCTGCTTTGCGAGGTAAGGGCTGCATTGATATAACAGAGATGATTTCTTGTACCGGACAACATTCAAAGTTGTTCTGTTCTGCATATCGACATGCATAAAGAGTTTCAAATGAATCTGTAAGCATTTGCCGATTAGGAGGTCCATGATAAGATATCATGGCATAGGCAACAGGCTTGATGTTTTCATTAGCATCCCGGTCCAGAAAGTAGTACTGGACTTCGGCATATTTGATAACGCCATCCACACAAAGCTATAATAAATGTCAGAATGTTTGATATGGATAAAATAGAGATTAAAATTAGTACCTTTACATTGCAAGATATTCTTGGACTAATACCTGTCTTTTTCTCTTCGCAATACCTACTTCGAGCAACTTGTCCATTTGGAAGTTGGATACGGCCCCACCGTTGTCGCTTATCCTTGTTGCAAACTTTTTGTGCAGCTGCTAGCTCTGCAGGTGCTAGTTTTTTTGCAGCTTTTTGACGAGGACGAAGGAGACAGTAGCCATTGTCAAGAACATGTGAGAACTGTGGAGTATGCTTAACATGATCATTGTCAAGCTCCGGGAAAATGGCTTTGATGGCGTTCACTTCCGCTTCCTGTATTGCTAATTGTGCAAGATTAGCAAAAATGTTTGATGGCTGCCGGATACGCTTTCCTAGGATACCAATAGACCTTTCCATAGTATATTGGTCTGAGTGACAACCATTCCCTACGCGCAAAATCTCCGCTGCAGCATGAAGAAGAGTGTGTATGCAAGGACGTGTGAAGTGGATCCGTTCAATACGGCGCTGGTAATACAGATGTTCGTATTCTTCAACAAATTGTACAAGATAGCTGTGTGCTTCTTGTGCCTGACGAGCGGATGTTTCGCGCTGCATAATGATGCGCATTCCCCGCACTAATTTGCAGAAATTACGCCAGTATTTGAACGGCAATACAGCACGGAAGTGTCCTGGACCAAGTCCAAAAAGATACAGGTAGAACTCGGTTGCCTTATAGCCACTAGATATCTTTTTTGCTGGATTCCGTGGTGGGCGATGAAAGGATGAAGGGAAATATTTTGTAGCCTTTTCAATAAGTTCACCATGTGCCGTCCATGTTGGTCCAGTTAACGTTACCCAGTCCCATGTTGATTTATCATCAGGTTCCTCACAAGCAAGTTTGCCACGCCACAATGAAATGAAAAGACTGCCGAGATTCAAGGAAAGATGCATAAGGTCGAGTGTAAAGCATAGAGGCACCCGAAGAGTATAGGCGTAATAGAGACCCAGAAGAATAGATGGTTTACTGATGCCTGTAGCCTTTCGGTTACTCTCATAGGAGGTACTATCCAAGGACATGAGTACAGTATCCAGTTGCGCTTGATACTCTTCAGGAGAAATTTGAAATTTAAACTGGTGGAAGTCGAAGTCTGGTTGATTGCATTCAAGAACCCCATAGTTATTTGGCCTCAGGTGTGCCGCATAGTAATGTCCAATGGAAGGCTTATGCCGTCCTTTCATTTCACAGCCCTTGCGACAACCTTGAGCTCCGTGGTGGCCAACACGTCCATCGATCTCCGTAAGTCCCACGGCGTCGGCTGTTCCTAGCAAAAAAATTGTCCGTGATGATACCACGGCCTTTTTTAACGCATCATAGACCCGAATTCCGGCACCGCGGTCCTCGCGCTGAATGGCTGAGAGATGGTGAAAGGAGCGAAAGAGAAAAGAATCGATGTTCTTTGGTTTGTTCGGGCCTGGAATAATAAGTGCTGGTAAAATGTGTTTTGAACATGAGCGGGTACTGGGATTGTAGTTAACAACTATCCAGATGGCAATCCAAGTATCAGACTTCTTGTTTTTATATAACTGTGCGCCATCCACTGAGAACATGACCGTAGTATCATCACTTGTAAGCCTCAGATTCTCGCAGATATCAAGAATATCGTTTCCACAGAATATATCGTCATAGATGCGATCCAGATCATCGTCTAGCATATCAAGTGATTCAAGAATATCACGAACTTTGCGCTCCTGATAACGCATAGCATTTGCTCCAGAAACTGAGCGCCGTAAAGCCTGTATCTGTGGCCCAAGAGGGATCGTAGTTGCTTGTAAGCGGGGCTTCTTCTTTTCATGAGCACCTGTGCCTATGGTAACGAAACGAGGCTCAGAGCATATCCTACATTTGTCAAGAGTAGCATATGGGCCTGTGAATGCGTGACAAGAGCCGATACACATGTCGTCATTGACGGAGATTATCCCGGTAATGTTTGATACCAGTTTCTTTGCTGAATAGTGTGATAGAAGTTCGACATCAGGAAACCGACGCAATATAGTCTTGCTAACTCTTCTATATGTCTCTTCCGATGCATTTCTGCATGACAGATATAAATCCAAAGAGAGTCGTATATCCGGATCAGATATATCAGGAAGGGTTTCATCAGGGTTACGAAGACGATCAATAACTATGTTGTCTAGTCCGCTGTTTTCGAGTGTTGCATTCCGAATCAGCTCTATAAATTCCTGTGATGCTTTCAGATCTGCCAGCAGAGAACGAATGTTGGAAGGGTTATATTCAGCCGCATTATCGACTTGTTTCTCGAGGTTTGATTCAACACCCGGACTAAGAGACCTGCTGTCATCGGAGTCGGAGTCGGAGTCGTGATTATCAAGGTCTATAGTAGCCGCATTAAAACCTGCAAGGTCTTCCAAATCACTTTCGGAGTTGCTGCCTGAGTCCGTGTTATCTGCCGCGTGTTGTCTGGTCTCCCTGTCATCAGGTTCTTCTATTTGACCAGGCTTGTGCTCTTCCAAATCACTGTTATTCAACTAATTTAAAGAATTTGAAGTAAGTGTCCATTTCAATATTCTCAATATGCACTTACATATACCTCCCCAGCATCATTGGTATTGTCTCTATCATCCAGTGCGGAGTCAGTCATTTCTACATCATTGTATATGTCGGGGCCATTATCCTATGTAATTAATGGTACTATAGTAAGATTACACTGCCACGCAGTGGTATATTAAGATCGCTCACCGGACTCGGAGGTCTTTCTCTGTGCTCAATAGACATGCTGCTTCTTCGACTGATATTGTTTTCATTGAATACCAAATCAGAGTTATGCGAAGAGTCCTCGTCACTATCAGATGGTGTACGCGTATGCCTGCTATTGGCCTGCAGTAACGTGTCTTCTATAGCTGCCTCCTTTTCAGCATGCTTTCTAACCGTTTTTGCATCTCGAAGACGGCCGTGACAGTTTACGCAATAGCATCTAACTTTTTTGGATGGCATTGAAAGAGGTAGAGCAAACCCAAACTTATGCTGAGTTCTACTATGTATATGTACTACAGAGTCGTACGACTCTTCTCAAAAGCAGACAGCGAAATGCATTGCGAATCTCAATTCTCACGATTCACGAAGGAAGCACAGTCGGCTCCTTCTATACCCTAGCTATATCCACTAAGTACATTGGTATTTTAACAGGTCAGTTATACATATGTAACCTCGATATGAAGGACTCTGATAGGCCGTAGCCTATGCATATGCAGTGTCTGGAGATTTTGGCAGCTGTCAAAATTGACAATGCTGATCGCCATGATTGTCGATGTCAAACCAGTGTTAACCGGAACTTACCAGAATTCCCCGTAAACAGCCGTAGACGGCCGTGTTGGCCAGATTATCCCAGAACCGGTTTTCACTGGGCTTGAACGTCGGGGGGGAAATCAGGCGTGGGAATTCATCAGGCTCGGAATGATGGCAGTGAACATCAGCAAATCCAACCATTTTCTCATAGCATGTCATAATAATACCACATGATCTCATAGAACGGCATAGTAATACCGTACAATCTCATAGCATGTTATAGTAATTAGACTGGGCTTATAATGGCCCATAGTCACATAGCACTATATAGTATAATTATAATCGTTATATAGCATGTTGTAGTACTCTATAATAGGCTCTGCAAGTCATGCCATAAATACTAATCTAATAACGACTATAGTTATAGCTTCAGCAGTTTTCAAAGCTCGTAGATCTTGTTATGTCTTTGGCTCATCTTTATATCTTTCCGAACCGCTATATACTAAGTTAAATAAAGTATACTGTGTGTAGATATAATGATATCGACAAATCGTACAAGTTACAACTAGCAGTAAGCCAAATTTCATGTATGCTAACTTATTAAAAAATGCGACCAGCAAGAATTGAACCCCAAGCCTCAAGGGACTTATGTAGTAGAAGGCCGTAATAAACCACCTAGGCCATACCACAATTTATTTTGATTGAACTAAAGAATACATATACCGCTTTTTCTCGGCTATTTCCGAAGGCTGTGTCAAGGCTGTGTTATGGATATTTCTTGCCACGTCGCAGCCGTTCCCTCTTCATCCACTACCACCACCATGCCAAATTCCCCTTCCCTCTCCCCCATAGTGCAACCACCCTAACAATGTTGACGACGCCAATGACGCCAATGACAAGATGACGATGAAGCTGCAGGGAGCAGGGAACAGGCACGAAAAGGGGTGAAGCATAGGTGAGTAACTGAATCCCCCAATCTGTCCATGCTGGTCCCACTGCCTCGTATGTCCCAACCACCCCATGACCCTGCCACATTGAAAAACGACTATCACGAGACCCATGCCATGCCATATACGACCCCACTGCATCACGAAACAGCCCCTGTCTAGCCCGTGCTCTTAATGTACTTACATATATATATATAAGTTTAATATTATGTTGTTTGTAATAGACATAAAGTGTGAATAAGTAATACACAATATTATAGCCCTTGATCTACCTAAATGCTGCTCGAATTTAAGTACTGGTACTGTACTATGTAATTCTACAGAGTGTTATATAATACTACATAATGTAGCCGAGTTACTATGTAGATATGAGCCTATGCTATGCCGTGCTAAATAGATAAGAACCCTTACTATGGTGCTATGGTATTATATAATGCTAGTAGGTACTATATAGTAAGTCCCAGATTTGCTGATGAAAATCGAGTAAATATTGAGCAAATACAAATAATTTCATTGAGAATTTCACAAAGAGGGTTAGAAATGTGAGTATGCTTGTGTACTTAAGTGATCCTTGCAAAGTACAGCACAATGGAAAGTGGTCTGGCTTGCCGAGTTGGGGGGCGGGCAGTCAGATCAGTGCGGGGGGGCGCGTGAGAATATGGTGCAAATAACTCACCATATTTCACCGTTGGAGCCCCCACCCGTATCTGGTTTGCACCATACCACATATAACACGCAAACACAAACGTAAGCCATGAATGCGCTCCAGTCCACTCATACTTGATATAAGCCGTTGATATGCTCTAATATTGAACACTTTATTTATTAGGCTGAGCAAGGTTTACACTATACCAGCCCAGTGTACACGCTCCTATAAGTACATGGTGGTAAGAGACATACCATGCTTGTGAAGATCGTCTTTTAAGACTTTGGTTCTCTTGCTCATGTTGCGAAGACTTTTAAGTTCAAATGTGACGGGTGATGCAATGTACGCGGGCCTGAGTCTAGCTTCTTCATTGCTTGCACCAGAGTCTTTGAAAGAGATGAGCACAAGAGCAAAGCAGGTTTGACCGCCAGCAAGTGTTACAGTTGTCTTTGATTCTTCGAAATTCAACACGCCAAAAAGTTGCATCCCACTATCTTCCCTTTCATCACCGGGGACGGCGAAAGCTAATTTTCCAATTGCGTCAAAGAGGCGATCGTCAAGAACATTATAGACCCCATATTGCTCTGAGCTATTTTCTTCTGTTGTCCTCCGAACAGGATGTGTGAAGCGGGCAAAACGACCAAGTATATTGACAATGGCACTGTAGTCTCCCTTCGGAGTAAACTCTTTTGCATGAGCTGATTTCTCCCGTAAGGCAGGCATGATGAGAACGGATACACGGAGACCCAGCCGAGTGACTACGACAGGCTCGTACGGCTCATACCATGCAATGTTTGGCACTCCGCGTGAGTAATACTTGGGTTTCCCTGGAATAAGTTTGCTGCTGCTGTGAATGAAACTGGACCTCTCATTCCCGTAACCCCAGTTTACCACGTCGAGCACGGGGGAAGACCAATCGTTTGTGCGGTTGAGGATCTCTTGGATAAGCCGACTGAATGCCGCATCCGCACCTTCGCCGTATGCAGTCGAGAAGCTGATATCAAATATGCCCATGAGGGAGTACGCCATGTCCTCTTCCTTCGTAACATTGCGGTCCGCTGCCCACTGCATGCGTCGCGAGATACTGATCTTGTGCATCTCGTAAATCGGGTAGCCGAGCTCGAGCTTGGTGATTGTAGTGGCCTTTTGGATCTCGTTCAAGATTGGCTTATTTTTCTTGTCATTCTGTTTCTTGGGAACGATGCGTTTCCAGTCCTTGCGGTAGAATTTCATGGTTCTCGGCGCAATCAGCTCCTGGAGCGTCCATCCGCGCGTGAACCAAGCGTCCCGGTGCATGCCTTCCAGAGCCATAGTATCCGCTAAATACGTGATGCATACCGCGCTCGAGTGATACCACCGAAACATTGACCTGATGGATTCATCCAGCTCGGCACTACTTGTTTTGTCAATACAGCTGGTGTCCATCCAGCCTAAGTTCATGCCGTAGTCCAAAGCTGCTACACGACAGAACATTTCCAACTTACGGTATCCATTCAGCTGTGGGTCAAAGGTCTTCATTGTCCAGTCTGTAAATGTGACTTCCCCTGGTGATTCACGGAGCCAGGTATGAGAAAGTATGGCGTATGAACAGTGTCGATCAAGGAACTCAACAATGTCATAGTCAAAGTCCATGTCTGCCCAGTCCGGGCTGATACGGGATACCTTGTCTTTGTGAAAGTCCTTTTCAATGTTTTGCGAGACGATACGAAGGATCTCAGAGCGCTCGACAAGTCTAATTTCTGACCCATCCTTATTAAATGCCAACATGCGAATTGGCATCCTGTTGAACACCCTATAACGTGCTTTTTCGAGGATAAGTCCTAGGAGAGGAGGCCGCTCCGGTTGTATGACTTCAACTGCAGGTCTCAGACATAAGTAGTTATTCAGCCAACAAGGACAGTTACTGAACACGGACGTGGGGTGGGACTCGAAATGGATTCTTCTGTTGCCATTAAAATGAGGCTTGTATGAGTGAATGTAAATAACACGGAAACTTACTCGGAATATGCTCAACTATGGCTACTTCCGGAGGTACGTCCTTTGCTGCCAGGGAAACAACGAACTTTTGTAGAGCAACCAGCAGGTCGGTGGCCTCTGAAGTCAGTCCAGCTCCTATCATAAATACCAGGCGTGGAAGCGAGTGTAAACATATAATAACTCCGTCGGACGATGATCCAGTACGCACCGTCTCCCACATGGACACGACTCTCTTGAATTAGAGGTACAATATAATTTTTGAGGGCGTCAATGAGTCGAGCTCCGTCATTTCCTGGATTAATGATTGGCACAAGCGGAATCAAGCTCTTCCGAAGCTCACCCACCCTTGACCGGATCTCCATCAGTTGTTGTCCGATTTTCTGTAGATGTCATGCCGCTTTGGGTTTGTTATATACTATGAGAGTGTCTAGTGCGCAGGGATCTGGATGGCGAGGGAGGTATTGGTTAGTGATACTGGGTGCTGCGGCTGTGCGTGTCAAGGCGTACATGCCATACCTGTGTACTGCTGCACGTGTAGTGCCATTTGTACCTGTACCAATTTTATCCATCGTGCATGTAGCACTCGAATACGGTATTCTCTATTCTACGAAGCCCCGCAAAACAGATTACATACGTTTTCTTCTATATTTGAGTACACATGAGGTATACTTTAGTGTTCTAAACTGTGGCGCAATGTCGGTGCCAATGCGCGAACACCAGGCTGGGGCGCAAAGGCATCGCTATGCTGGGCCGCCTCTGGATCTGAGGCTTAAATTAAGCCTCGGTGTCCCTGTATTAATATTGCATCTGCGAAATCATAACCGTGAATAGTGACTGATGCCTTTGCCACCCGCACACCTTGCATTCACCATCCCTGTCTTTGAATTTTTGGCATCTACGCATCCTTGGGCTTTCAAGTTGTCGTCTGATGAAAGTAAAATCGTGAGTTCGTCCGCGTCGTAGCTCGGGGAGTCAGAAAGGATAAAGGCACGCTCGTCTCGGGCCATTGTCATTCTTTTCCTTAGATACATTTATACCTACTTTCATATATCCTGTTTATACCCACATATGCTCTCAAATGTGCTCTCTTTCGTCACCTTCCATTTCAACTGACAAATAATAAATTAAATACGGCCTTACATGTTATATCCCAGCCACTCCAGTGAGAGCACGGAATCTGAATCATACAATTAACTTGTCTCTGTGTCATAATTTTCAGTAACCTATCTTCTATGCACATCGTGCGTTCCATGCAACATGTGCAACAGGACAATCGCACCAGGTTTGTTATGTACTATAACATACTTTGGAATCATTCTTCATTACATTGCTTGGACGTTGCATTACATTACTTACAATTTACACATTAATTCAATACTGACTGACAAATGACAAGCTCGTCCTGTATTTTTGCCTTCGGCAGTGACCGTATATTTAGGTATCTGTCTGTATCTGTTGACAGTATGTAACTTGAATGATGTTGTCGTTGTCACTGTTGCATTTGCGCAAATGCGCATGTCCCCATTTGGCCATCATGTTTCGGTGTCGTCTCGTGAGGCCTGAGACCGAGGTCTGAGGTTTCAAATAAATGCCTAGCCACTCCTAGCCACTGTGCCATTGTCGTTGTCACTGTCATACAACCCGTTGACGCTGACATTGGCTGCATTGCCACCGCCGCTCTACACACGTTCCTCCTGGTTGATTGCTCGCTTCGATAGGCTTCGTTGTCGAGGAGTTAGAACACGTCACGCCTGCCTTTCAGCCGTCCCGGTGCCCCAAATGACAACCGGTTCCAGCAGATAGGGTGGTAGATGAATTATGTTATGATGCCACCGTTGCTCATGAATCAGGCGGAAATCGATGCTCAGCCGAATAAGGAGGGGAACAGGAGGTTGATCCCGATGGCAATTGACTTTATGTATAGGTATCTCCCACGTATATAGTCAGCACGCGAAGTGACTTAAACTATGTAAGTAATGCCGGCTAACAAGGCGACGGGGGTGAAGTGGGTCCCGGTTATCAAAGTCGCATACAGCAGCTTTGAAGGAAGGCAAGTAGTACCTAGTAGTACTTAGCTACAAACGCCAGTAAGACTGTTGTACGCACATAACAAGACCTTGACAGGACTTGCGTCTGTTTTTCGAAATTCGCACTGCTTGTATTCCAGTAGACTTTTTAAGGTTTATCTAACTTCTAAGATTAACTAAACCTAGCTACATAATAGCTTACGGCTGACATGAGCGCCACGTCGCCGCCCATCCTCGCCCATCGTCGATGAGCGGCCGCGCAGCGCCAGTCCACGCTTTGGTATCCCTTAGCCTCTATTACATAGCGGTATTGGTATCAGGGACTCAGTGCCCTATACATAACATATAGGTAATTAACACCTGAATGCTGTGCCACCGCATATGCACCAAGGACCCAGGATCCAGGGGCCTCAACGCCACTGTGGTTTCTAGAATATAAAGGAGTGGCCCGCGACTCAGGGAGTCTCGTTCTATGTACTTTGTAAGTATTTGAGGATGCCCTCGGGTGAAAGAAAATAGCCCCTTAGACGAATAACAATACTCAAAATTCCTCCGAGACTGACCAACGTATTAATTCACATAGAGTAAGTCAAAGCAGACCTGTTTATATCCAGGAAAATGTGACATATATAGGTAGAAAAGGCAAGTCAGCCTCCTGACTATAAAGGCCAATCCTATGAGCAGTGCGTTGCCGGAAGGTACGAGCCGCCGCCACCTACTACACATGCTATGTAGGTCGCGTGTACCATGGAGCCGCGGCAACGTCCAAACCGCCGCGTGGACGGTCTGCGCTTACTCATAAACTGTAAGTACTAAGGTGGTTGGGCTGTAACGAGGCGAGCGGTTAGCGGCCACCAGACCGCGGCGTAGAGAAGGCTTCAGAAGACACGGTGAACGACGCAGAAGCGCGTGTGCGTACTACGTACTTATATGAACATAAACTAAGTACGCGCGTAGCCAGGCAAGTAAGTAACAACCGTGTAGGTTTACCAGACGTACCAGGAGCAAGTTAATTGCAAGTGTACTTTTACTGTTTACGCATACATACTTCCCCGCTACGCGTGTTACGCAACGGCCGTTCTCGCCCTCATTTCCCTGCTGCCGACGCGCCAGGCGTTGAGCTTAAGGCTGAGCATGAGCATAATGATCACTATATGCGGCTTCATAGGAATAAGTAAGAAAATGAGGAGTTCCGGCGCAAGATCAGGAAGCGGCGGCGGGCTGGTGGAAGCGGTAGCGCAAGCTTTAAATTTGAGCTTTGAGGCGACAGCGACGGCGAGGGCAACACCGTGCGTCTTCTCGGTTCTATGTCACACTCTAAGGTACCTTAACTCTAAGCTTACCTTACGTCGTGCGCCCAATTCTTGCGGAGGTCATATTGGCGCCGTGAGATACACACTCAACTATACCCTCCCAGCGTGGCAGCGGCTCTGCGGTTGTACATCTACTTACACGATTGCGAGTAACCATGGTGTTCGCTCACCTGTCCTCATTCAGGGTGCGCCTTCGTAGCCCATAGGTGCGAGCAAGGCAGCGCTGTGCACTTTGCGTAGAGTGATATGTCGTTCCTGTTGAGGCAGTTGGTCGCATCCCAGCTCTGAATGACAATTTTCAGCGCGCTCGACGCGCTACATAAGCGTGTGACCAGCGACATGTCCCCGCCAGGCATTGGTAGTCATCTGGGTGTGAGAGGGAGCATTGTCAGATAAAAACGGAGGGAGACGCGGATCGGCGCTTGTGCCGTGCACACTGTACGAGTATGTACCTACATAGTACAATACAAATACGTGCCGGGGGCAAGACATGCCATGCATAAGTATAGCCATCCCTACGCCGGATTAGGATACCGCTGAGTAGAGTGTATGATAACCACCGAGGGGTGGCTGACCCGCCCCAGGAAAGCACCAAGGGTCCAAGGGACGGACGGACTCCGAAATGTGAGGGGCGTTATATATTTCTGTCTTGAAGTACAGCTGACGCGCCAAAAGGGAACCGTCCGGGAAAGGCCTGAGCTCAGACAGGCAGGCAGGCAGAACGCAGGTTGTCTACGTCTACGTCTACTTGGCAAAGAAAAGGGCGTCGTACGTGCAAATGCAATCAGAAGTCATCAAATTCAATAAGAGGGGCGGACAGCGGGCGGCAGGCTCACTAGTACCCTACCCCCCGTCACTAGTCACTCCTTGCGCTAATAAGTAGTAAGTACCCGGCACGCCCTGTGTTACGTGCGTGCCGAACGGCGGACAGCCACAGCGGCAGAGGCTCTGCAGTGGGCAGACACATGCTGTGTTCGGAGGTAAGTAGGTGAATATCACACTGTGTACTGTGTTTCGATGAGTATACACACCTTTCTATAAATACATAGTTCTAAGCGTCATCCCGTGTATATGAAGATCTTTCTTGAGAATTTTGATATCGTTTTTTGTTCCACCGACGGTTTGAAGTTTGAATGTGACAGGTTCTTCCACGGGTATGAACGTCAAAGTGGTGTCTTCATTGCTTATGCAAGTCTGTGCTTTGTTTTCGAGCACAAGGGTAAAGCACACTTGACTGTTTGTGAGGTATACAGTTGTTTCCGATTCCCCAAAATTCAACACGCCGAATATACGAGATTTGGATATTTTGTTTCCGATGTACGCTGTGGTGAACGTTGAACTTTCATTCGGGTCAAAGAGGCGGGCATCAAGAACATTATAAGAGCTGTGGTCCAATGGGGGGTATGAATACCTTTCGATGAGAGAACGCGTGCCTCCAGGGAGCAAATGATCAGCTATATCGGCGATTCCATAATAAGCCCCCTTCGGTGAAAACATAGACCTAAATTCGTAGAATCGTGAACCTCTGCCTTCGCCTAAAGCAGGCATGATGAGGACTGATACACGGAGCCCAAGCGGAGTGGATACGACAGGCTCGTATGGTTCGTACCACCTAATATTCGGTACCGCATAAAAATAGTACTCCGGATGTGTAGGAACAAGCCCCGGAAAGGCATCCGTAAAGTATCTTGTAGTCCCATATCCCCAATTTACAATGTCAAGCACTCCAGAACGGAAGTGATTTGCACTGAGAATTTCTTGAATAAGCCGTCTGAAATCCGTTTCTGCACCTTCACCGTATGCGGTCGAGAAGCTGACGTTAAATATGCCCATGAGAGAATATGCCATGTCCTCTTCCTTCGTAACTTTACGGTCTGCTGCCCATTGCATGCGTCGTGAGATGGTAGTACGGTGCATTTGACTGAGTTCATCCTTGGTGATCCGTGTGGCTCGGATGATCTCTCCTAATATCTCAATGTCTTCTTTGTCATTCACGTGTGCCGTTCTGGAGGTGAGGTATTTCCAGTCCTTGCCGTAGAACTTTGTCACTTTGGGGGCAATAAGTTCCTGTAACGTCCATCCCCGCGTGAACCAAGTGTCGTTGTGCATATCCTGTAGAGCCATAGTATCCGCCAGGTAAGTAATGCAGACTGCGCTCGATTCGTACCATCGAAACATCGACCTGATGGACTCGTCCAGCTCAGAACTGCTGCTCTTGTCGATGCAGCATGTATCCATCCAGGCCAATGTCATTCCGTGATTCAAAGCGGAGACGCGACAGAACATTTCCAGTTTCCGGTAGCCATTCGGGTCAAAGGTCTTTGTTGTCCAGTCTGTATATGTGACTTCCCCAGGCGATTCGCGAAGCCAAGTATGAGAGAGTATGGCATATGCACAGTGTCGGTCAAGAAACTGACGAACGAAAATATCACCAAAAATATTGTCATCCGGGTCGGTGTTGAATAGACCCTCCGACCTATAGAAATTCTCTTCAATTCTTTGTAAAACAATCCGAAGAATCTCAGGACGCTCGATCAGCCTTACTCCAGTTCCATCTGCATTGAATGCCAACAGTCTGATTGGCATTATGTTGAATACCCAATGGCGTGCCTTTTCGAGGATCCATGTTGGGAGCGGAGCCCGCGCCGCTACAATGACTGTAAGTGTCAGTCAGTACCGATTTATCTGAACGGAAGAGATCCTGATCACTTACGTGGGAAGGGAGTCGAGAAGAGTTCAGCGACAGCTGGAGCAAGTTTGTACACTCATCGGGAAATATTAGCCTACACGACTTACTTGCAGGGTGATTGACTACATCTCGCACTTCCAGCGGAACGTTCTTCGCTGTAAGAGAGACTACGAACTTCTGTAGAGCGGCCAGAAAGTCTATGGCCTCAGAAGTCAATCCAGATGATCCTGATGCATGTTCTGAGCGTAGTTGCAAATATAAACATTAAACTTCACTTTGAATAACAAAGGTCTACGTACTGCCTTTGTCCTGGGCAATACTTCCTTGAATGAGCGGTACAATATAGTTTTCAAGTGCCTCAATGAGCTTATTCCCTCCGTCTCCTCAATTAAATGTTATCAACGGAGAGAAATATAATGTATTGCACTGAGCTCACCTTCGACTCTCTTTCCCTCAGGATTTATTTTGTTTTCCCTAGATCTCATCATGCTTTGGGACTGTTAGATACCAAAATCAAGCCAGGTATACTTGTCACTGTCTGGCGCGGCGATGTGGTTAGTTTGTGGTTAGTTTGTGGTAGGTATCTGTATGAACAGAGATACTGACAATGTGATCGTCTGCAGAGCTGTGAATGTTGAGTCGTGCACACCATACCATACCAATGCTGCACGTGTATCACTGTGCCTTTGCTAAGTTTGTCCACTATGTGTCGGCACTGTCGGGCGCAAGGTAAAAGAAATTCCGCCCTGATCTTAAAAATATATTGAGAACGGCACAAGAACGGCAGTGGAACCGCCGGCGGTCACCGTGGATCTGAGACTTGAAAGGATCCTGCCCTTTCTCTTGCTCTCTCCAAGCTCAGCACAAGGCAATTGCTTTTTTCTTTCTGCTCACCAAATCTACTCGCCAAATCTGAATTGATGGTACAAGTTGGCCCTTCGGTATGAGCAAGGTATGAGACTACAACCCTTCATGCGTAGAAAACACGGACTGAATAGGTGTGTGGTCAAATTGCCATCAAATATATGGACGAATCAAGCCATAGAAGCGAGTTGGAAGCAAGTAATCAAGAAGGGGAACAGGGCTGCAACATCGGAGAAAGCTGAGCTGCACAGGTAGAACCTGGAGACCTCAGGCTGTAAGATTTACTTGTACTATTGGGATGTCAATCAATCAATTAATCAATCCTTTGTAGTATGGTTTGACTACATTCACTGTGCCAGATAATGTATTTCTCCCTTTTTAATACCGGCTTACTTTTGTATAATTACATGATTGGATTGGTATCTATTATTCTTTCTTATAAAACTACATATATCCCAAATATAATATCATTTGAGTTGGACTTGAAGCTCATCCACCCTGCATAGAAAAGACTCTATGAGCATTGAAGCTGCAGCAAGTACACACCGCTCGCCAGCCTTTGTACTTAGGTATAGTAGCAACACATTGAAAGCGGGCGGGGCAGCACCTTGACGGGCCACGGCACCCTATTTCGGACATTAATCAGCAACCCTCGCTCCACCAGTGACCACCCGCAATTTACAACGGTAACAAACAGGGTCAAGCTTTATTTAAGCACAATAACACAACACAACACAGCTGATAACACACAGCCTATATCTATGGAGTATTGTACCCACACCAGTACACAGTCCACATCCACGGCACCATGCATAAGTATATATGTACCACTACCAGTCGCTAGTGCCGATCCCATAGCGCCGGCGTTGCCCCTGCCGTGCTCACTGTTACGGGTAAGTATGTACCTACATAGTACAAGTACAATACAAATACGTGCCGGGGATGGGCTAGTGCTAGGGCAAGGCACACCGTGCATAAGTATAGCCATCCCACCTACGCCGCCGGATTAGCCTGATACCACTGAGTAGGCTGTAAGATAACCACCGAGGTGTGGCTAACGGCCCAGGAAAGCACCAAGGGATGGATGGCTGGTGTAGCGCCCTTTAAAATAGATTAAGAGGGTGCGTTCAAACGATGCATATCGATGCATGTTCTAAGCCGAAGTGCAGATTCGATGCGCGCGATGTTGTACAGTGGTTTTTCATGGAATGTGTAGTAAGATGATACGAGCAATGTGTATAGCAGTCTCATTTTGTGCCGCGGAGCCGCGACGCGAGGTGCACGCTATGACTATGAATCTGACGCGACAAGCCACGCAGGTGAGTGTGTACTCTTCCAAGAAACAACAGATCAGGCTCAGAAACCCAACGAAGCGCCAATACCATGTGCATATTTGTTTCTGCGGGGACTAGGCGAGGAGACAGTAGGTATGAAATCGAAGCTGGGTATTAGTGTGTGAAGGGGGAGGCATTATGACGGCGAAGAACATATCGTAGTATTATGACAGGGATGCTCGAGAGCGACGTGGTATACACGCTAGTAAATGACACAGAAAAAGACATACGACGACAACGACAGACCTCGCTGCCATACACAGCGTAAAAACACCGCGAACGCATCCCATGTCATGCAATCATAGAGCGCTCCTATTCTGTAGACATGCCTAACCTTGGTATGGCCCTATGTTCTGCAACAGTGACATTAACATTCATTAACGTGGTATATTCTCCCAATACATCAACGCGGAATGTTAATCAACAAACGACATTCTCCGAGTCCAGCCGACACGGAAAATTTCCAATAGACAGGGAAATTAATTAATTAACCCGGACTGGCGTACATATATATCGGATGCAGAGTAGAATTGATTTATGTAAATATACTCGGACGTGCGGTGTACTACGCAGCGAAACATGGTCTCCATACGGCGTGCGTGCGTGCGTGCGTCCCGGACACGGGAGTATGCCTACGCGGCTAGTACCTGGCACCCACCACGCCCACTGCCCGCCCACCCCCGTTCGCGAGTCGCAGGCACGCAAGCCCAGTTCTAAAACATCCCCTTTATCACCGCACCGCACCGCACCGCAGACCTCGCCGTCCCTCCGCCGTCCGGTCTGTCCTAAGAATCGGTCGTGTGAGAACAAGATAAAGATAATATGTATATCATGCGAACTTTCTCGAGAACCAGACCCGTCGGAAAATAAGAGAATTTATAGTAGCCTGTGTTGGGAGTATGAATAAACCAGAACACAGAACACAGAGCTTCAATCAGAGCTCGGAATGAAATAAAATAAAATAGGATAACACGTCATCTAGATGTCGCCGTCGCGGGACACGATGAAATTAAACGCGCTAGTAGGCATATTGGGTGTATGTATATGCACGTACTATTAACATTTATATGCACGGACTATTAATATTGTCAAGTAATGGTGATTAATTTAATGTCATTGCCGGGACGGCTGGGCACGGCTGGGAGTCGGGACTGCTGTGTTATTAGGAGGGAAATCGGTACTGGTACTGGTACTGATCAGCGGCCAGTCCTACCCAGGTGGGAGGTATTGACGGAAGGTTGGAGAACAGCAAAACATCTGCATCATCAGTCAAGCGGTTTCGCGAGAGGACATTAAATATCTTTGAAAGAAAGAGAGTAATAGGTCCCGGTAGGGGGGTTATCTCAGCGGTGTGAAATGTGCGCGTGTATAGTATGTAGTATGTACGAAGTACTGTGCTGTACTCGAGTACACTATTACTTATTACCATCAACTTCAATACGCACATCGCAAGTTCGTATCAGCTCGACTGCACTTGACGACACTCCACGACATTAACTCCACGACAAGTCCACACTCGGAGAGTCGGAGTCACCTTCCATCGACATCCATGCATCTGGCATCGACTTCACAACTTCACACCTTCCTGCTCATTATATTATAGAGTACTTTCCATCACCTTCCTGCTCCTTAACTATATTTTCCATCAACGTACAGACATCAGCTCCACCCGCGACATCAGCTCCACCCGCGACTGCGACATCATCTAACATCAGCTTCGAGCCTAGCCTCTCTAAACGCGACCGTGCAACGCGCTGGAATATAGGTACTTGGAGGTAAATGTGGGTGGGTGCTTGGGTGGGTGTAAACTGTGCACGCTGTGCAGAAGCGGAAAGGTGAAAAAGTGGAAAGGTGCAAAAAGCGAAAAGATGAAGAAAAGTGAGCAAGTCAAATTAAAATGCATAAAGCAAGCATAAAGACGAACGAGGTCAAGCGCGTCGTACTAGTACTATGTACGGGTACCGAGCGCGTCAGTGTCTAGGGTATATGCGTCAGTGTCTAGAGTATACACCATGCAAGTGCCAACAAATTCACTCAGCTCAGCTCAAATCGCGTACCAACTCGTGTATGGGTGCGCTAGCGCAGGGCGAGTTAGTGAAGTGTGAGTTAGTGAACGAAATTTGAAATTTGAAGGGCGGTGGCTCGGGCTCTTGGCTTATCGCTGTGGTATGGTGTTTCTTGGTTAGGGTACTCTTTGGGCTCTAGCGCTAGTACCCCCCTCGTTAGGCTCTAGCGGCGGAATAAGAGCACAAGGGAAAGTGCATCCCGGTTATCTGAATCTTACCTTCAGCTGGCGAGCGGGGTGAGCGGGTGGGCGGGGGCCGAGCGCTGAGTGCTGAGGGCTGAGGTATTGGGCGGGAGCGGTCCGAGCGGAGGGACTAATTCCGGGGGCGGGATGGAGGGGCGGGCGGGTTGGAACGCACTGTGCTCTACGGCACGAGTAGGCCGCGGCACGAACGGGGAGCACGATGAAGACGGGACCGCGGGGAACGTGCAATCATGCGTGCGTACGTGCGTGCTTGTATGCGGCCCACCAAGTGGAGCGCGCGCATGGCTTCCGCGTGTGCGTCGTGCGTGGGGTGGAGCGAGCTAGGGCGGGCGGCGCGGGGTGCTCCAAGGGCGGGAATCGGAGGTCGTACATGAGCTCCAAGGGCGGCGCGGGACACCAAGGGCAGGACACCAAGGGCAAGGAACAGGCGGTGCGCTCAGCGGGAGCGGGGGTGTGGCTGAGTATGGGTATGGGCATTGGGCCGGGGAAGGGGAAGGGGAAGCTAGCTAGCTACGTAGCAAGGGGGAGAGCAAGGATGGAAGCTCAAGCTAGCAAGGGGCCGGGAAGGGGGGATGGCAGGTGGGCGGTGCAGCAGGCCCGGAGGGTTGGATCGCTGGCGCTGAGGGCTCCAAGGGCCAGGGACAACCTTCCGACGTAGGTACGTACTACGTACGTGCGGGCTCGAGCGGGCGGGCGGTCGGAGTGTGAGGGCGGGTGCAGGGCGTTGTATTTTTGTCAAGTACTATTTCAGCGGCAGGCAGGCAGGCAGGCCGCAGGTGTCTACGTCTACGTCTACGTCTACGTAGTAACGACAAGGAGGTACATAGTACGTGCAATCAAAGGCGGGCAGCACCACCCGCCACTCCTTGAGCTAACAAGTAACCCTGCGTCGCGTGCGGTGTTACGTACCCCCGTCCCGAGCGCGCCGAACGCCGAGCACACAGTGGCGGGCGCGGTGGGAACTGGGAGGACGCCTGGTAGACCGTCGGTGCGCGTGCGTATGCAGGGCGGGGGGAGGGGGGGTGCACGGGGGCGGGCGGGGACTCGTCGACTCGAGGGAGGAAAAGTAAGATGCCGCAGGCTGAGCTAGACCGCGCTTGGCGGCTTGTGCGTACGTTAGGCGCAGACAGCGTTTACTTTTCGAACATTCCTCGATGCACCCCGAAAGGTAAAAAGCGGATCGCAGATGTGCTGAATATGGTTAGCCCCGATATCCTGATTCCTAGTCCATCTCCATCGCGGCTGCCGCTTCTGCAGGGAGGTGCAGGGGGCTTCTACGCTGATGGCCGCAGCACGGTCTAGTCCTAACGTGGCTGATGCTATAAAGCCGTCCCCCGCCAGCCCAACTCGCTTCCACCCACTTCCCTTTCTCTCTGTTCTCTGTCCTCACTCCGGTTCTGCCCTTGCTCGTCGTTGTCTGTCGTCTGTCGTTGACCACCCTACTCCGTCGTCGCACGTACCCACCACACCACGCCCGCACGCACCCGCACCAGACAGTCTGAGATGAAGTACACCATCGGCCTCACCCTCTCCGCCGCCCTCGCAGGAGGCGTCGCTGCACAGAGCACCGCTCCGGGAACGAACGCTGCACGTATGGCGCGCGGCTTGCCACCAGCCCCGCCCACACGCCGCTGGACACCGACCTCGGGTGAGTACGCGTTTTGGGTATTTTGATACTTTCCATTATTGTTTTGTTATTCCGTTTTGGCTTGGTTGGGTGGTTGATTTTTATCTCGTGCGCGGCTTCTTGTTACCTTACACTTCCTCCTCCCGTTCTCAGTCACCCCTTCCTACCCGTCCTCTTCAATTATGTTTCCGCTCATACTTCAACACGCATTCCCACTCTTCCCGTCCTCCCACTCCACCTTAATTAAACTCAATTAGCACTAGTCCCGCCGGCCCTCGGCGGGACCAGTAGACGCTAAGATCTATTGCGCTCGCTCTTCCCAACAGACGGACAAGTCTCCAGTCAGGGAGATGCGATGCTCCGCTGTCAATGTCATATCCTCCTTCACACGATGAAACGATGTCGCAATGTCATTATCTATTATTTTTTCTTCTTCCTACATCCAATTTCTTATCCCCCATTCAAACAAATCAACTAACCCACCCACCCCCAGCCGCCCGTCGCACAACCCCCTCCGCCACCCCCTCCTCGCAATGCAACACCGGGCCAGTACAATGCTGCAACTCAGTCACACAATCCAACGACCCCATCGCCTCCCTCCTCATAGGCCTCCTAGGCATCGTCGGCGTCCCGTCCAACGTCGCCGTCGGCATCACCTGCTCCCCGCTCAGCGCGGTCGGGGTGGGCGGGAACAGCTGTTCCCAACAGCCGGTGTGCTGTGAGAATAATAGCTTTAATGGGGTTATTGCTGTTGGGTGTACTCCTAGTGCGTTTCTTTTTTGGTTGATTGTTTTTGGAGGGGTTGGTTAATGGTGGTGTATTTTTCAGTTAACATCCACCTGTGAGCCTCCCGTCGCTCCGGCACAGAACAAGAAAAGGGTTCTTAAACCCCGCACACTTTCCCCGCCCGCCCCCCTCCCAGGCATCCTGCACTCGCACTGTAAAGTGCGTACATGCAGGTAGCACCGCCAGTCCAGCAGAAGCTGGACGCGCACCCACACTCGTTTATATCCCACTTTCTCTCGCTTCGTAGTCGGTTCAGCTTCAGTTATAGCTTAGTTATTTCTTCTTTCCATTCATCCACCTTTTTGCTCTTATTCGGTTTTTGGTATACCCGCACGTACACTTCCATCCGCACGCGCACGCCACCTATCGTGCTTCCCTCCGCATATATTCCTCCAATCCGCTCCCGCACGTACTCTGCCTCTCATCCGCAGCACGTCTTCGCACCTCCGAAGCCCGAAATAGATAGCTAATGCTTTCTTCCCTTCCTCTCGTACTATCTACTTAGACCCCTCGCTCGCGCAATGCAGTTAATAATTATCCGCATGGACATGGCTTTCGTTTTTGTGTCGTGATGTTGTGAGGGTGTGTGAGGTGTGGTGTTGTGAGTGAGGGTGTGGTGTTGTGTGCGGGTAATGTGAGGTAAGGTAAGGTAAGGTAATCACCTTAGTACACTTGTCAGAGTCTGCCTGCCTGCCCGCACCTTTGGACTTTGCGTCTCTGTTCGTTTTCGCGTCGTTTCGTTTCGTTTGCGTCGTGTCATTTCGCTTATCGTCGGTTGGGCGGGGTTGTATAGTCGTCGGTCGAGGTGGGACTCGGCGTGTTGAAGTTGCAAGGTGAGCGGGAGGCGTAGATCTGATATGGTGGGTGGTTCGAGCATACCGAGCCTATATCTATGGTTATGGTTATGGGTGTGGGTGTGGTTATGGTTATGGGGTATTTCGGACTCGGAGGCGGAGTAGGAGGCGGAGAGATGTGTTTGTTGCATTGCCAATGCCAATGCCAATGGGCCTGGGCCAGGGCCGGGGGGAAAGGTTAAGGGGAAAGGGAATCACGAAGCACACACGCACTGCATAATATTAGGCTCGAGCTTCGAGCTTCGACTCTCGAGCTGAGCTTTCAAGAAGAGGCGGGTAAGAGGTGGTAAGTACGAAGCCTATCTGGGTCCAGGCTTGAACTTGATCATTGTTTAATGTAATAATGGTATGGTATGTGATATAATCAATTAATAACCTACCTTCATCATTTGCTCTTCAAAGTAGATACACTCCTATCCACGTGTGTATAGTGCCTACCTCATCCCGGCGCAATTGATCCCGCCTGCCCGCATCCCATCACTGCATCCCGGCGTCCATGCACCACTCCCCATCCCGCTCCATACCACTTAAGTATTACCTAAGTGCCGGGAAATTTAAGAACACAAGGGTATGTATGTTGATGTCGTCGTTGGAAAGAGCCCAGACTCTGAAGCTTGAAGGACAGCAACCTAAATTGGGTTTGTTATGTCCCAAAGAGGACTCTGGGTTTCCGAGATTAGTAGTAATATTCACGCCGGTAAGTACTGCGGTCGATCGATACATTCGATTACTTACTACTCTATAGTGGGCATACAGCGGCCCCGCCCGTGGTCTTAAGATAAGATGTAAGTCGCAGGTGGAGCAGTTTGCCGTTGATGAAAATATACTCTATAATGAGAAGATGATGTTGTGATTACCGAGTGAGAAGGGGACGAGTGTGTCAAACAAGCTGTCGTCGTGAAGCTGATTGTCGTGGAGTGGTCGGTGGAGCTGATGCGAAGGTGATGCAGATGTCTTGAAGCTGATGGTGTTAATAACTGAGTAGAGCATACTCCACGTCAGCATGATCTCTGAGCGGCGAGTTCAGCGTGCTGCGTGATCCTGATCCTTAACACTCCCATCCCGACTCCCCAGCTGTCCCGGCAATAACAATATTAAATTAATAGTCAGACTTGCATATGCATACACCAAAGTAGGCCTAGCACATTTAATTTGATCGTGTCCTGCGCAACGGCGACAGCAACAATCTGGCTGACATTTTATTCTGAGTTCTGTATTCTGTGTTACATACCTTATATGAGCATGTTTTGCAACAACATATTATGGTTCTCGAGACCCGCACGGCGATATGTTATCATACGGTTCTCACACTATCGATTCTTAGGACCGGACGGCAGAGGGACGGTAAGGTGGCCACGCCTGCGGTGAGGTAACAAAAGGGATTCTCTGGGATTGGGCTCGCATACATGCGCCCCGCGAGCTGGGCGGGCAGTGGGCGTGATGCGTTCCAGGTGCTAGCATCGGCGTACTCTTGTGTCCAGGACGCACGCCGTATGTCTATGTCTGTGTTTTGCTGCATACACCGTATGTCCGAGTATGTCTAGACGTTAATTAAATTTCCGTATTGGAATTTTTTTGTGTTAGTTGAAGAAAGCTGCCTGTTAATTAACATTCTGTGTTACTTAAATTTGCACGTCATTAACGTTTAACGCGGAATGTTAATGAATTAAAATATGCCACGTTAATGAATGCTAATGTCACCGTTGCTGAACATTGGGCCATTCCAAGTCATGCCTCTAGAATAGGAGTGCTCCACAACTGCATGACATGGGATGCGTTCGCGGTGTCGTTACGGTGTGTATGGCAGCGAGGTCTATCGTCGTATATCGATTTCTGTGTTGTTTGCTAGTGTGTTCACCACGTCACTCTCGAGCATCCCTGTCATAGTACTACGATATGTTCTTCGCCGTCATAACTCCTGCCCCATTCCCACCCTAATACCCAGCTTCAATTCCATACCCACTGTCTCCTTTCCTAGTACTGTCCGCGCAGATAATAATACATTCGGTACTGGTGCCCAGTTGTTGGGTTTCTGAACCTGTTCTGTTGCTCCTTGGAAGAATAAGCACGCAACTGCTCTGTTGCATCAGAGTCACAACGTGCACCTCGAGTTGCGCAGCTCCGCGGCACAAAGTGAGACTGGATCATACATATTGTTCGCATCCGAATCCTACATATTCCAAGAAAATTTCCTCTGTACAACATCGCATCGATCCTGCACTTCGGCTTAGGATATGCATCAATATGAACACACTGTCTAAATCTGTTAATGGGCTCTACACCAGGCATCCCTTGGTGCTTTCCTGTTGCCTATCAGCCACACCTTGGTGGTTATCTTACAGCCTACTCAGTGGTATCCTAATCCGGCGTAGGTGGGATGTTATACTTATGCACAGTGTGCCTTGCTCTACTAGCGCTAGCCCATCCCGGCACATATTAATAAAAGTACTATTTGTATTGTACTATCTATGTAGATATTCGCAACAGTGCGCACAACAGGGGCAGCGCCAGCGCCGTGGATAACGAACACTACTCTAGTGGCTGGTATACATGGTGCCGTGGATGTAGAAGTGGGCTGTGCACTGGTGTGGGTAGAGTTTAGTCTGTGTTGTGTTGTGTTATCGTGCTTAATGCTTAACCCTGCTTGTTGCCATTGCGAATTGCGGGTAGTGGATTGAATTAATGTTTGCCTCCATTCAAGACAAGATCAGAGAAGATGGGAGACGGGCAAATGCGCACGCGCACGTGCGTTGTGAGGTGCGAAGTTGGGTTGGACTGGTCTGAAAAGCCTGTCTCTAAAGTTCACAATGTGCGAAGGCAACGTGTGTACAACGATAGCACGTTGAAAAGGTTTTACTTGTTTCAAAACAAGGAGCTTCCAGTGTACGAGGTTTAAACAACGGTTTCCGATGCGAACTGGTATGGTGTGTGTAGGTAGAATTTAACCCTGAAGGAAGCTGGAGAAGTACAGAGATATTCTACTCCTTAAATACCCGTCTGGTTGCCATGCCCAGATCGTACCATATCCATCCACGAAGATCCGACCGCCCGTGCTGACTTTATCTCGTCGGAAACCATGCTGCACTACAGCATGCTTCATATCTTGGCCACAAATATCCTTATCTTCGGAAACCAAGCCCAAGCACAAGAGATCTTCCTGCGACCGGATCAACTCCATGTTCTCCCTAAACACACATCTCCTCCGACCCTCTTTCCACACCTATGTCCCTTGTGTTTGTATCGAGATACTTCTGCTTTCTGCTACCACACGCTTGCATGTCGTCGGAAACCCCTGCATATCGTCGGAATCCGTTGCCATATTTGTCCCATGTCGTATGTACGAGTATTTCCATGTGATTGACTCCCTTGTGGGTCCATAGTTACATCAGATTGTTAATATTGATCTGATGTTGTCGGCATCAGAAGTCCAATATTGCTCTGATGCTGTTATCTTTCTTGATCTGCCATTGAGTTGTAATAACATCTTGAGTCTTCCTTGTGCTTGTCTTCTTGTTTCATCATGTACATATTTCATATCTTCGAATAAACTTGCATCTTCATATCTTAGACTTCATATTTCGTGCTTCTTCTTGTTCCTTCAGTTTCCGATAGTAGTTTCCGATCGTTATGGCGGATATGTCGCTTCTTGTGTATCTATGTTCTGAACCTTATGGTTTTTCATGTTTTCACGAGGGGCCAGCCCCAGCCCCTCACATCTCCCCCCAACTTTTAAAACACCACCCTCCTGGGTGGTCGGAAACCTATAAATTTCAGCCAAAAGCGTCGTCGCCATCAAGCACCATGGACCCCGCAGCAGAAAGAATATTTCGCTCGCTCTGTTTTGCTCCAGGAAACCGAAGCCATGCATTCGTTGTACCAACAACCATGCGTGAATTTGCGTTGACCATCCGTCACCAACATGAAATCCTATGCCTCACCATCTACAAGGACATCCGCACTCGCAGCGTACGAGAACTGAACATAATCGACCATGCGCAAGTGGAAGCGTACGTTCATGATCATTTTGATCACATGGTAAGCCCTCGAACCGCTTCACAACTAGCCCTGCTAATGATAGCGCAGCGTTTATTGCTATGCTCGCGCGTCAACATGCGGCCGTCAAATGAGCGTGAAATCGAGCGTATGATTCCACCTGAATGCCGCTACCTAAGCGCCAGTGCCAGGCATTTACTGGAGATGTTTCCGATGGAGGAACATGAAGGGTTTGAGTATTGGTCGACCATACTGCGGTTCATGGCGCTATATGCTGAGGACACTGCCGATGCCACCAAAGAAAACCAAGTCGACTTCAAAGAATTTAATGACCTGGACAGCAACAGTCGGTGGTGGTTACAGTTTTCAAACCGCGTCAAAGCCGAAGACACCCTTGAAGAACACCTGCCAGCATTCAGGCCAGCCGCAACACCTGAAGACACATCAGACATCGAAGAAATTCCAGCGGCGATCTTTCATCTTCAAACGGCCGTTCCTCCCAGCGTCCACATGCTAGATTCCGAACATCGGTGCGAGAGATGGATATATAAAGTGTAGAGCTCTAGTAGATTATTCCGTAGCACCCGCAATGCAAGCGCCTTTACGTCTATATCTTCAATCTTTAGTGCTTGAGTTGCCCACCGATCTAAACGATTTCCGATCGCGATTTCCGATCCCATATGTCTTCAAACATTGCCTTGATCCATTCGTCGAAGCCCTAGAATATGAATACACACGAATACTCCAGCTTGACACCATCAACTTGCAGCCTGTCATAACCGATCTCCGGTCCTTCTTGTTCCTAGGACAAACCATAGCAGTAAGTAACGTCTTCAGGGGACGTGCCGCCTAACACTATCATAGTATATAGCATGGCATGGTCGTCAACATGTAGGCATACATCAATCGCCCAACGAGCAAATCACCATGGCGAATTGAGGGTGTTAATGCGTATGCGATACATGACGATGACATTTGGATACACCGGCACGAGATTCCCGAAATCAAGGAGCACATGGACGACGTTTTCTTCCAGTATCAACAGGCATGTGTGTGCGGAGTAGGCGACCCATAACCAACAACCGGCTGTCGGAAATTAGCTAGATAATCTCCAGACAAGTGACATGTATCCATGCGTCCAGATCGTCCAATGCCAAGTAGCCCAGCGCCTGAAATCTGTATAAAAGGGAAGGCAACTAGTCTGCCCAAACACCAGAAATGAGCACCACCACGCGATTCACCACATTATTGACCACAGCTGTGAAGAATCCAGCGGACATCATGCAGGTCCTAGAGCATGCCATTCGGCCTACCATAGACCAATTGATATCCGATCAAATGCTATCTCGTTCGCAACAGACGCGATGGAAACACATCGGACACTTGCCGCCCTGTGCCATTACATTGTAAGTTGACCCACTTGTCCCGTTGAAATCAAACCCAATTGACAATCCCTATTCTGCACAGAATGACCATTTCGAAGATTATATATCCACGAAACAATTCCGACCCCAGTCATCGTGGACACTACTCTTGCTTCGCCGGGTCATGAGCGAATACGGGGCCGTTCTTGTAGACAGCGAGCAGGATAAGGCATTGAGCCTACTCAAAGCAGCTGAGAAGCAGTCGCAAGGTTTCCGCCACTGCTACTTGTGCGAAACTGACTTCACCATAGATGGAGTAGAGAGATGGAGGGACTGGATCGAGAAACAAGCCAATCAGCCGTAGATACAACTGCCCATAGATGTAAACTCCTTATGATAGATTTCCGCACACAAATTTGACACTGCCATACGATGCCGAAAAATGCCGAATGAAAATGGAAGATGCCGAAGTAAAACTGAACAAGCCGCCCAGCTTACACATGCGCCATTACAGCCGAAAACGCCAGTTGAAAATTCCGCGGCAGCCCAGAGCAATGCCGCAGCAACAACCGGACGGCAGACAAAAGAGGTATCGCCATTCCCTAAAGCAGCACGGCACGTCACCATAAACCCGACGCCATCACGCCGTCATACTTGATTAGGCAACGCCGCTTTCCAGAACATGAGCCACGGTGATTTCCGACCTAAAAATAGAAAATCCGAACAAGATTCGCGTCGAAGTTATCGCGGTTCCAGTAAAGGCAGGCCAATTGTCCAACATATAGGACCGAGTCATAGAGAAGAATCGACAGCATTCTATCGGTTTCTTCATAGTGCCATCCACGCCTGATGCCGGACCCATTCAAAGCTAGCCGATTTCCGAAAGCGTGCTGAACCACTGTCCCAGAAGAATATAAAAAGCCTGCCCATTCCACTCATACTTTCACCATTCTTCCCCCCCCACATTCATCACCTGCTTAAGACATGCCTCCTCGTCGCACCGCTCGTCCCGCCTCTACGTATGAAGTCGATATGCGCTGGTCCGCTCCACAAATTCTTGGACTTGCAGAAGGGTGGTATGAGTACGACCAGGTGAGTAAATATGCCATACTGAGTTACAGCCATACTAAAGCATTGACCTAGCGGTGTTCTTGGTGCCAAAGTCACCCCGGCTATATGTGTACTTTGCGCTACACACCTCGCTGGAGCAGGGCATGTACCAATTGCAAGGTTGACAAAAAGAATTGCAGCAATAATACTGCCGAATGTGTAAGTGTCTGTTAATTGTATTCTGTCGCTTTCATGCTGATAACTTCATCCGTAATTTAGAAACAACACCCGGGCGACTTCCTGACTCGTGCCTTAGCTGGCAGCGACTTCTCATACGACCGACGGTCCCGTACCGTCCACCCAGAGCCCGAAGAAGATAGCGACGGCGACAGCGACAGCAGCCAGGACAACGAGGTCGAAGAAGTGGACGAACTTGAAGCAGACGACACGGCCAACGCAGTAGCCCCCTACAACGCGCCTTCGAGCCCTATGCGAATTGAGGATGATGGCCCTCTTCCATACTATGAGGCAACGCCTGTTTTCGAGTACACGGAGTCCATCGTCGCAAAGCAAAAAGATGTTGGCGAGGGAACTTCAGGTGAGTAATTACAATTCCCTATCTTTAACAGGTTTCGGTAACCTCGTTGCACAGGTATTACGCGTTCTAGTCCCAACGCAAGTTCTAGCGGTCCTGTTGAGGGTTTACCCTCGTATGCACCATATACACAGTTGGTGCGAGATTTCCGCGAATGGCAAACGACTGCCAACCCAACAGATGGGCTTGAAGAGCTGGACGACCTTTGCGAAAGAAACCTGCGACATTATTCTGACATGGAAAATCGGCTTCGCGATCTGGTGGAATTATCAATGGAGCGTATCGAGGAGATCCGTAGAATGTCTGGGGAAGTAAAAAGATTCCGCAGGAGGTAAAAAAGGATTTATATGTATTTCTTCTTGTCGTATTTCCTTTCGCCCTTCGTCGGAAACCATATTGTCATAGTATCTTGTAGTCAATAAATTGTCTTGGTCATGCACATTTTAGTTTGAAAGCAATAATTTCATAATCTTGTAAAAACAGAAACATAACCTAAAAGAAAAAGAGTTTATTTAACAAATGAGAAGAAATGAACTTGAAACTGTTGAAGCTCCATTAAGAAATATAGGTTGTGTAAGCGTTGTCGGAAACTTGTTATTCATCATCAGGCGCCACTTGCGAGTCCTCAGGTACCTCTTCGCGTACCATGCCTTCAATTAGATCCTTGGGTTGAGACAATAGTTCCCATGGTATTTCAAGCGGTTCTCTTGATATATAAGGTATTAGGCGATATGCGGCGAATCTCTTGTAGGATACGGCTCCACTGAGTTCAGCGCAGATGTAAGACCCCCCTTTCGTTCGTCGTAACACCATTAGAGGCCCAAAGTATCGCGGTTTTGTTTTCCGATCAAGTGATTTTTCAACTGGTGAATTTCTGACTAGGACCAAAGTACCTGGTGCGAAATCCTGTAACACGATGCGATGCTTATTGTATTGCTCAAAATAACGAGCTTGCCTCAGCCGTGCTTGCTCCACTTTGTCCTTGACCCTTTCAAGATCTTCCGGTCGCTTCTGCAGCATTATAGCTCTTCGTGCTATTAGCTCTTCTTCGGAAATCATATCAACTTGATCGGGAAACATGAAAGTCGCTTCTGTAATGTCAAATGGAAATAATGGTTCCACTCCGTGTGCGATATAGTAGGGAGTATAACCTGTTGATTTTTGTACCGTAACACGTTCAGCCCATAAAACAAATCGGAGAATTAATGGCCATATTGATAAGTCACCTTCACAAGTCTTGACTATTGCTTCCCTAACATCGAGATGTCGTTTTTCAATCAAGCCGTTTGCCTGCGAATTATATCCCGAAATTCTGATGTGGTAGATTCCATATTTTTCCGCCAAGTAGTTCACGGCTTTAACCCAAGGTGTACCATTGTCTGTCACGATAATAGCCATAGCTCCCCATCGCGACATAACATCCAACAGAAATTCTCCTATAACCGTATGGTTTTCCGACGCTACAGCCAGAGCTTCAGGCATTCCCGAAAGTGAACATCGTAGATGAAGACAGAGATGTTTTCCCCCTTTTCCTTTGGGCATAAAGAAAGTATCCGCGTGAACCTTGACAAAAAGCGACAATGGACGAGCTACCGTTGGCGGAATGAGGTTCTTTACCCTAGACTGTCGCTGACATATATCGCAGGTCTTCAAGTACCACGTAAGATCATTACTGATGTTAGGCCACCAAAAACGCTTCGTGAGCCTATTCCACACAGTGAAATAAGACTTATGTCCTAAGTTATCATGTACTTCTTGAAGTATCCGAAGCCTATCTTCTTGTTGTACCACTTGTTTATGTTCACCATCATCGGACCTTTTCCATAGCTTTCCGTCCAGTATGAAGAATTGCCTTACTTTCTTGAGGAAGCGGTCATACTCCTTTCTTGTGCGAATCCATGCGGGTCTTTTGGGGTCGCCTAGAAATTCTTTGACCTTCTTTAATTCCTCATCCATGTCAGCCCCTCTGTCGGAAACCGGTAATTTAAGCGTTGTAGTAATTTCCGAACGGTGAGGTACCGATTTAGCTGCAATAAGTACCATAGCCTTGTAAGACAATGACGATCCTGGTATTTTCTTCTGTACCATGGACATGTGAGTGAATTTCCGATCGTCATTTTTGTTTAAGACCCAGATTCCGAAGCCACATGCCCTGTCGATCCAGTCTTCTACTTCTTCTTCGGAATCTTCTTGAGGATCTAATTCTGATCGTCTCCTTCTTGACAGACCGTCTGGTGAATGTGATTTTCCAGGGACGTGTTCTAGCTTGAAGTCAAACAAAAGTATGGCGGCTATCCAGCGATTTATCGTAGCATTAGGTTGTATATCGGGGTTGTTTAACATTCCCTTGAGGTAACTCGCATCAGTCCTGACTATCAAGTTTTCCACTCCAACCAGGTATATCCGATACGCTCTAAGGCTGCGAAATAGGCCATATAACTCGATCTTGGCTTGTGAGTATCTTGATTCTCTTTCGTTCCAAGTTATAGAACCAAACCGCGCAGGATGTTCCTTTCCGTCTTCTTTAACCTGAGATAAAATAAAACCCACGGCTATGTTGCTTGAGTCCACCTCCATTATTATCTGTCCTTCGGATTCATAGTCCAATGCCGTTAATGCTGGAGACTGAATTAAGAGACGCTTTAAACTGTCCATTGCTTCTTGTTCTCTTTGTCCCCATGTGAATTCAACGTCCTTCTTTGTTAGTTCAGTTAACGGTCTTGAATGCATTGCATAATCTTTAATAAAGATACGCATTACACCCAATGTTCCCAAGAATGAACGAACTTCTGTCAAGTTTTCACAAGGTTTCCAATCCCTGATAACTCTGACTTTTGACTCATCAACCGTCCTTCCTTGGATGCTGCACATATGGCCAGCAACATTAATTCTTGGCACAGCCAAAAAGGATTTCGAGGCATTGAAGGTTCCTCCAGCATGCTGTATTCTTTGAATAATGCGATGTACATTGTTCAAGTGTTCCCAGACAAATCTTCTGATACCAGGGTTTTCGGAAATCGTTTCATAGACCCCATTCTCATCTTGATAATAAGATCGTGGTCCTTTGACCGGTACATCGTCCACAAAAGGTGCCGTAAATTCAGGAATCTCAGGCTCCAAGATAAATGACACATCTCCCTGTTGTACTTGAACCGAATTTGTAAATCCTTGTGGTAGACGGGTCAATCTCAGGTTTCCGATAGGCGAAGAGAACGTAGTATAATCTCTTGAATCTTGATGAAGAACCCGATGGTCAAATCCTACGAACAAATCAAACATGGCATAGATAGTTCTTCCACCGAAAGATTCCGCATAAAGTTCTACAACTGGCGGTAGAGCTGAGTCTTTTATGGTTACTGCATTCAACCTTCTCAGGTCATGCACCACCCGTATTGCTCCGCTTTTCTTTGGCACATATAAGATCCTGGACCGATAAGGTGAACTAGAAGGTTCATATACTTTGCTTGCGACTTTATCTTGAAAAATTCTCGTGACTTCTTTAGCGATGCCTGGAGGTATCGGTATCGGTTTTTCCGCCCATGGTTCATGTGGTACAACGGGTATCTTTAGAGGTTCAAAATAGTCTTCTCTGAAGGCACCTTTCTCCATCTCATTCCAGGCGAATCCCATCTCATGTTCTTTAATGATCCATTGAACTAGACGAGCTTCATCCGGTGTCAAGAAGCCATCTTCATTTATGTTCCAGGCGTCCATTCGTTCTTTAGTATAGCGTATTCCTGGTTCAATATGGTCCACTTTAAAAGGTAACGGTTTCATATTAGCCAGAGGATCCGATGGAATTCTTCTAATAACACGATATTCTTCGGGAAGTGTAGTTGACACAGGAAACGTCCGTCTTGCCACAGGTTTATATTTCTTCCTGGCTTTTATTATTAATGCTCTTTGTTGAAAAGAGTAAGCATAAGTCTTCTGTAAACATTGGCCGATAAATCTAGCCGAAACTTCAAAATTAAAATTAGTAGGGTATATTTCATGGTATGATGATCCTCTTTCATCATCTATTCTTGCCGCAAATAAGGGAGTTATAAATCGTCCAAATGATAGTGCTGAAGGAATATCCTTCTCTTGCTGTTCATGTCGTTTCTTGTGCACTATATTTAACATGAACATCTTTCCCGACCGTTTTAATTCAGTCGGGATTCTGGAAAATCCGCTAACTCTTTTTCGGAAACCTTGTTCCTGGGCTGAGTTGGAATAGTAACCACTTTTTGCGTGTTGGGGCAAGTCAAAGTAATTTCCTGGTCGCCATTTGTATAATCCCTAGTAGTGCATCCAGTATACACAAAGAACGGTCGTCCTATCAGAACTTGAAAAGGGGCTTTATCCACGACATGTACTTGAAAATAGAGTTCAAGGCTTCCAATAGTGATTTTAAGGTTTTCGCACATTCCATCCGTTTGCGATAATTCTGTGTTGGCAGACTCCATATATATTTTCCTTTCTGGGTTTATATTGTGAGACAGTTTTCTCCATATGCGCTTGTCCATTGCCATGATTTCCGATCCTTGGTCCAAGACACATTCCGCCGTGAATTCACCGTTTAGCAACGCGGGTATCACCCTGAGTTTCATAAGGGGAGAAGCCGTCAAAAGGACTCTATCCGATGGCCCATTTTCCGAAGCAAATTGTAGCACATAAGACCCTTCATTTTCTTCGCCATGAACATAGCTAACCGTCGGAATTCTCTTTGGTGTAGTTGTTTCCTTGAAATATTTCCGAAGTTCTCCAGAAATAGCCAACAACTCTCTTTGAGAAATAGTAATTTCTGCATCCAAAGATTTTGATATGACTTTCTTAAGAAGATCCAGATTTTCCGCTCCTGAGGTGAATCGGTACTGGGGTCCTTTAGCCGGTTCAAATCTTACATGTGCTTCTGGTATTGTCTTTTCCGATTTCCTTTCGGCAATCACGACTTCAGGGACTTTTTCATAAGCAGATGAGTTTTTGCCTGGTCCAGGTTTGTCTTGGGGCGAAGACCTTGTCTTCAGATAAACCTCACCGATTTCTTCGTCGACTTCTTCGAGTTTACTGGAAGAATTAAACAAGGTTTCAGCCGTAGTACAGGAAAACATCATCGTGGTAGCTGGCGACAGGTGAGGGGGTACATCTCGAGCACGTTGCAGTTTGAGGATGTTTTCAATCCTTTCTTTTATTGTTCCAGTTCCATTGATCCAGTCGCCGTTAGCCATTGTGAATCTACCATTCGGCCCTTGTTTGATGATTCCCTTGTTTATAAATTCATCCGGCAAGTTGCAAGACCTCATAATATGATTAATGTCTCCGCAAAACAAGCAACCAGGGGCGTAGCACGGAGTGGAACGATACATAGGTCTTTCTTGCGTCGGAAAAGATGTATTAGGTTGGCCTTGCATAAACATCTTTATTGATCCTAATTCCGATGTCATTTTCCTTAGCATGAGCTCAAGAGCAGTTTCTTCGGTTTTCGTCCGTTCACGAGGTGTGTCTTCAAGGCCATACCTGTCAGAATAAGTGTTATCTTGAAGAACATATCGAGCTGCTCGATTAACTTGAAGATAATCATGAACCAGGCCCGGTTTCCGCTTCGGGTCTTCAGCCGTTAATTGAGTAAGAACCTTCGCCCTGAATTCTTTTGGAAGACCTAGAACATAGTTTCTGTTGATGTCGTCTCTTGATGATAATTGCTCCTTCTCCAGATAAGTAGCTATAATCATGAATTCACAATGATATTCTGCTAGAAGTTCTTGATTATCCATGGGTTTGCTCGAAAACTTCTGTATTAATTTATGCAGATCGTTGACTGAGTATTTGTAGAGCGAATCCAACCCAGGGAAATATTCCAGTAATATTTGTTTATTCTCCTTCCAGGATTTGTTTTCATCTAGAATATTCTTCCATGTTTCGTGGTATCGGTAATCCACATACCACAGGGTTTTTGTAATCCGTGTGATATCCGATGTGTCTCCCCTGTCTTTGCATAATTCCTCGATGTCCTCTAGGTATCGATGTAAAGGAGTAGTGGGTCCTGTAAACGATGGAGCATCTTTTGAGTTGCGATTTGGGTAAGGCTTGACTTTGGGCGCCACGGTTTGAACTTCAAAAGGGTTTGCTTCGATTCCGTGATCCATTTCCGATATATGGCTGAGTACTGAAGATATTTGGCTTCCTGACGGTGTCGGTCTTTTCCTTCTTCTCTTGATGGGTGCTTCAGGAGGTTGTAGGGGTATAGCAAATTCTGCAGCAAGTTGACGAGTTATCCGACGGTCTGGAACAGACGGATCTATTGTGAACTGTAGACCCTCGCGGTGGGCTCCACGTTGTGAGGTGCGAAGTTGGGTTGGACTGGTCTGAAAAGCCTGTCTCTAAAGTTCACAATGTGCGAAGGCAACGTGTGTACAACGATAGCACGTTGAAAAGGTTTTACTTGTTTCAAAACAAGGAGCTTCCAGTGTACGAGGTTTAAACAACGGTTTCCGATGCGAACTGGTATGGTGTGTGTAGGTAGAATTTAACCCTGAAGGAAGCTGGAGAAGTACAGAGATATTCTACTCCTTAAATACCCGTCTGGTTGCCATGCCCAGATCGTACCATATCCATCCACGAAGATCCGACCGCCCGTGCTGACTTTATCTCGTCGGAAACCATGCTGCACTACAGCATGCTTCATATCTTGGCCACAAATATCCTTATCTTCGGAAACCAAGCCCAAGCACAAGAGATCTTCCTGCGACCGGATCAACTCCATGTTCTCCCCTAAACACACATCTCCTCCGACCCTCTTTCCACACCTATGTCCCTTGTGTTTGTATCGAGATACTTCTGCTTTCTGCTACCACACGCTTGCATGTCGTCGGAAACCCCTGCATATCGTCGGAATCCGTTGCCATATTTGTCCCATGTCGTATGTACGAGTATTTCCATGTGATTGACTCCCTTGTGGGTCCATAGTTACATCAGATTGTTAATATTGATCTGATGTTGTCGGCATCAGAAGTCCAATATTGCTCTGATGCTGTTATCTTTCTTGATCTGCCATTGAGTTGTAATAACATCTTGAGTCTTCCTTGTGCTTGTCTTCTTGTTTCATCATGTACATATTTCATATCTTCGAATAAACTTGCATCTTCATATCTTAGACTTCATATTTCGTGCTTCTTCTTGTTCCTTCAGTTTCCGATAGTAGTTTCCGATCGTTATGGCGGATATGTCGCTTCTTGTGTATCTATGTTCTGAACCTTATGGTTTTTCATGTTTTCACGAGGGGCCAGCCCCAGCCCCTCACAGCGTGCAAGCTTTCATCATCTGACAATGCCCTATGGGTGTAACTAGATGTGCAACCGCCCAACCGCTGCCCGCCGGGGGGGGTATGGTCGGTGTGTATCTTACGGCGCAGATATGACCCTCCGCAAGAATTGGCCGAGCGACGTGAGTTAAGCTTAGAGTTGAAGTACCTTGGAGCGTGCCATGGAACTGAGAAGGCGCATAATATTGCTGTCGCCGTTGCCGTTGCCGTTGCCTCGATACCTCTTCCAGCGACACGCCGCCACTTCCTGATCCTATGTATTACTATGGAGCCGCATATAGTGATCAATATACTCATGCTCAGCTTTAAGCTCAACGACCGGCGCATCAGCGTGGAAATGAAGACGAGAATGGCCGTTGGGTCACGCGTGTAGCGGGGAAGTATGTATGCATGAACAGAAAAAGTACACTTGCAACCAACTTGCTCATGGTGCGGCTGGTAAACTCAAACGGCTGTTACTTATCTAGCTACTGGTGTACATAGTTTATGTACATATAAGTACGTAGTACGTACACGCGCTTCCGCGCCGCTTGCCGTGTGCTTCTCTACGCCGCGGTCTGACCGCTGCTAACCACTCGCCTCTTTACAACCCGACTATATACATATAGGTCAGCAAAAGGAGGGAAAGCAGGATGAGCCTGTGTACTGTTAATTAATATTTTATTCTTCAGACCGCATTGTTGAATTGATGCGTAGGTTTAATCCGAGAGGAGGGAAAGAGAAAGGGTTAAAACATATTAACAGCGGTTGACGATCAACAGAACACCCCATTTTGCGTGCGATGCTGAGCAAGTTTTGAGTACCTCTGGGTACTCTTTTTTAAGAGAACACATGGGTTCCGGGAATAAATATAGAGTTGTTCAAGCCACACTCATGATGGATAAATTGGGTACATTTGAGTCGATACTACACGTGCGGCATGCACATCTTGACATGCACAGCCGCAGTATTCACAGCTCTGTAGATGACCACATCGTGTTTATACATACATCTACCTTCATATAACCACATTGCCCCACCGGGAAACTCTCAGCTATAATCTAGCTTTGATTACCGTCTAGTAAACCCAAAGCAGCATTACTTCGATGGAAAATCCGACCCGGATCGCTAGGGGACATCCCATCCAAAAAGGTTTGAAATCTAATCAATGCGTTCTCGATATCTCACCTGTACCAACATTCAATTGAGGAAATGGAGGAAATCAACTAATCCAGTCACTTGAGAGCTATATCGTACCTTTGATTCAAGGAGGTAGCGTCCAGGAGGAGGCCAGTGCGTTCTGTTATTCGAGCTTAATCGCGTTGACATCAAGCAGATTCGTCAGGGTCTGAGCTGAGCTCCGAGGCGACAGACCTACTGGCTGCTCTCCAGAGGTTTGTTGTCTCTCTTACAGGAAAGAAAGCTCCACAGGAAGTAACTGTTGTCAATCCTCGACGATGTAAGTCTTGTGCGCTATATCCGGCTCATTGGGCAATCCTCATCCAACAGCTACAGCTCAATCCTCTTCAACTCCAATCCCGGGTGTGTGCTCTAGAAGCATGCCTTTTAACCAATAATTTACTCATACGCGACAAGTCCGACGTCCTCTTCCAAGTTGGATTCTCGAAAAAGCACGCTTCAGGGTGTTCAACAAAATGCCTATTCGAATGTTAGCATTCAGCAAGGATGGGACGAAGATCAGACTTGTTGAGCGCCCTGAAATTCTTCGTATTGTTTCACAGAAAATGGAAGAGAATTTTTACACGGACAAGATATCCAGAATCAGCCCGGCTCAGGCTCAGGAAGACAATGGCGACGCATCCGATGACATCGACGAGTTCGTTGATCAACACTGTAAATTCGCCATACTTTCGCATACTTGGCTTCGTGAATCGCCGGGGGAAGTTACGTTCACAGACTGGACAGCGAAGACCTTTGACCCGAGTTTGAGTGGCTACCGGAAGCTGGAGATGTTCTGTCGCGTCGCAGCCACGAATCACGGCATGACTTTGGGATGGATGGATACCTGCTGCATTGACAAGACCAGTAGCTCCGAGCTTGACGAGTCTATCCGGTCGATGTTCCGGTGGTACAAATCAAGCGCGGTTTGCGTGACCTACCTGGCGGACACTATGGACCTGGAGGAGATGCACAAGGACACATGGTTCACACGCGGATGGACCCTGCAGGAGCTTATTGCGCCAAAAACAGTCAAGTTCTATGGAAGTGACTGGCGGTGTCTTGCTCCCGGAATATCAATTGATCTTAGTGATAAATATGACCGCGCAATCTCGAAGAAGATTTTCGATGCCACGTCAATAACTGAAGAGGAACTACGGCACATTCGTTCAAGTCACATTTCCCGTCGCATGCAGTGGGCAGCAAAGCGTAATGTTACACGGGAAGAGGACGCGTCGTATTCACTCATGGGCATCTTTAACGTTAGCTTCTCGACCGCGTATGGTGAAGGGGCGGATGCAGCATTCACGCGACTTGTACAAGAAATTCTCAATAGAGGCCGGGCCTATCCAAATGTGCTTGATATCGTGAACTATGGTGGGCTTGAAAACTACCTTCGCATGGACCTTGTTCCAGACGGTCTGCAGTGCTTCACTCGTGCCTTGCCAGATATTAAATGGCCCCACGGTACTTATGAGCCTGTCGTTTTGACTCCGCTTGGGATGAAGGTGTCCGTCCTCCTCATGCCTGCGATGAGGGTAGAGTCTACGTACAGCCGGAAGATTACTCCAAGAGGACATTACTATTCTCCCATGGTCAACATATCTGGTTGTCTCCCGTATGAAAAATCAGACGAGTATAACACTTATAACGTTCTCGATAGTCGCCTCTTTGACTCGTACGGACGTTTAACTTTCTCCAGGCCCTCTTTCCCGGATGACAAGAACAAAATTCACATATTCGGCGTGTTGAACTTTGAAGAATCAATGTCAGCCGTACAATTCAAACACAGTCAAGTGTGCTTTGCCCTTGTGCTTGTAACCAATGCGGCAGGACGGAGTGTAGGCATTGACGAAGCCACATTCAATGTTGCAACCATGAAGAAACCTATCACATTTAAACTTCAAACGATTGGTGGCACATACAATATTCTGAAAAAGGATCTTCGCAAGCACGGTATGACGCTTAGGTCTATGTACTTGTAGAAAAGTATGTATCTTAATATCTTCTCAAATGGTTGAAACTGATAACTAACGTCTTTCAGGAGGTTCGATCGGGGAGTTGGATTTGACTATTAATCGTTAATCACTAGTCACTACCGATTTACGTTGACCTGGTTGGAAGCATTCTAGGGTGCAATGTAGTAATGTAGTAAAATTGTGTATGTGTATATATGTCGAACATGTGAAAGTCAACGTTCAACCCTGTGTAATATTGACCTGAATGTAGTCCAAGAAACCGTCAGATATAATGTGGTTGGTTATACGCCTTAGCCAGGTACAGGTGAAGGCTTGGTGAAGGCTTTCTCGGAGCTTGCTCGGAGCCAACTCGGAGCTTTAGCATGAAGACGCGGCAACTCGGCTTGGGATCGGCACAACCAGTTAAAAAGCATTCCGGCAAGCATTCGGCATCCGCCCAAACCCCGTGCCAAATACCAAGTTTGTACTACTTATTTCTGCTTTGAACGCATCTTGAATGTATCAACTTAACTGACAAATCCATTGTGGCCAGCACTTACTTCGATGATCGCTGTAAATGATGTTGGAGCCTATTACTTAGCGTCGTAAGCTCACAATACTCCATCACTCTGCAATGTTGCTCACCCACATTATTCTGCGTACAGGTATCCAGATACATACGCTCCTCGTATTGCCGTGCGTAGTGAATATACGGCCCCGTCGTAGATGAACGCCGACATAGCTTGCCCGGGACACCACGCTATGACGGATCTATTGGAAGATGTGAATCTTCCTTTCTCTCACCAGGCAACGTCAGTCAAGTCAATGCAATGTGTCAAAAGGTGCCATACGTGAATCACAGACTGCGGCCGTACACGAGTGAAGGAAGGGGTGAATACAAGGTCAATATTTTAATATTTAATGCCTAACCGGAACCAGGTAGATACGCTCACTCCCTCTTGAAAAGCAAATGAGCCTCCACGCCCACTCCCCCGCTCCCTCCACAACGCTGCTCAGCCTGTCATGACATATTTCATCTCCCCTGCCCTCCCTGGATCCTGTACTTGCTTGCTTCCTCCCTCTTGTTGCACAGTGCGCAGTGGGGCTTCGCCGACGGCTGTATATGTTCCCATGTCCTGTGAGTCGGCAAGTACCCACCTAAGGTTCAAATCATATTGCTCATGCAAGTTGCATTCAGTTATGTAAACGCAAACCGCCATCACCAACTCGCGTCCTATCTCCTACCCGTTATCTCCGTTCTCAGTTCCACCAGCTTAACCCGAGGTTCAGAATGCAGGCAACAAGCCTCAGTCTCCGGGGCCCGCTCTCCCTCTCCACATTGCCATCCCCTTGCTCATGACACAATTACTTGGCTACCTCTTCTCTTACTTTTTTCCGCTTTGCTCTCTTGATCTCTCCGATTCGCCGCCGCTACTTCCCTTTGCAGCTTCCGCATCGCACCGCCTGGCTCAAACAATTAATTAATTACTCATGAAGTCTACAGCTCACTTCCCATGGCATGCGCGGCCCTCCAGCGCCCGCGCCCACAGACTACGCAGCTGCACTGCTCCCACTCCCCTGTAACCTGCACTTGCATTGTCCGCTCCTGCTCTCGGCCACCTTGTTGCTTGCCCCGTCATTTGGCATCCTGCGCATTCCTACCCCAGCCGCCCAATCCATCCCGTCCCGCAAACCGCTCCTCTTTGATCTGTAACCGCTCTGTACTCGAGTCTCGCACGACACAAACCCTGCCCAGCACGTTCTCTGGACTCGGACTTGGTGAGTACCTACAGGTCACGTTGTGTAGCATGTACATGCAATGAGATACAATGCCCTTTGCCCTCAGACTTCCCTCACCGCCCACCCGCGTCCGCGCGGTCACGTTCCCTGGCCCTTGGTACTCAAAATGCCTCCGGGCTCGATGCACTGGCTCTTCTCGTCCGCCGCCCCCCTTCCCCAGCCTTCCCCTTCCCTCCCTTCTTGATAGTCTAACATTGCCGCCATTCCTTGTCTTATAAGTTCATGGGCCGAGCCGATTCGCTCCAAGACACACACGCAAGCCGTGCGCGCGCGATAAATGGTCCACTTGAATGCCGCATACATCAAACATCACTTGCATATTCGCCCCCGCCCCCGCCCCCGCCCTTGCCGCGCGCAGCGCACTTGGCCCTTCCGTGGCTTACTCACGAGTCGCACCACTCAGTCCATCTTGCGCATTCAATGCACCCGTTAGGTCGTCCAGCGCGCCCCCCGCATGCTCCCCTCGGCGAGGTTATCCGCTATGTTTCCCGGTCCGCTGCTTGGAACTACAATGCAACATAACACCCGCCACTCAAGGTAATGCAGATATATTGCACCGTGCCCTAGTACCGCCACATGCCGGATCCTTACATCGATCTCTTGGGGTTTGTTACCTGACGCGTCCTATAAGACGCGTCCCTTCTCTCTTCGTCCGACTTTAGACCTTTTCTTTGGCTCTCACATCCATCCTGTCGTCGTCGCTCTCTTGTCGTAGCCTACGAAGTCCCGAATACACACGCGTTCTGTTTCCGTTTGTGTGATTCGTGGGCCTTCTCTTCTCCTCTCAGTGTTTGCCGCACGGCGGCTTTCCGGCCGGACTATTTCTCTCAAATTTCTGTCTCGAACGGCTCAATGAACAGGCAATCCCAATTTGCATCGACACACAACTTGCGCATAACTGCATCCATATAACGTATGACGAACCATTTGGCAGATGCGCCTTCTGAGTCTTTTCATCCCATCCAGGGATGGCCCGTGCCCCCACCATCGACCATCGCACCCCCTGACCTGAGGCGAAGCGCGTTCTTGAGTCACGTGCTTTGGTTATAGACAGGCCCATGAGGAAGTGCGTCTTCGACCTACATTTACGACTACATTGCGACGACAAGGTCGCGGCTAACCCAGGGACGTCGTAACGCAACCACAGTGCTTTCATGCTGCTTGGAACTAGCAATTGAAACGGTCTCCGCGCCGCGCGCTCGTGGTATGACGGACCACGTGTCAGTGTGGTCTGTTCTACACCGACGACATGGGGCCAAACACGGGGTATATTTCTCGTGCAACGTAGCCGATGGGTAAAATATGGTACAGGCGTAAGTGATACATAATACAGATTTGGCACAGCTTTTGCATACGCTTTTTGACACGCATCGCCTCAGTACTCCGCAAGTTGAAGTATCAATGACATTGCTCTGTATACAGACATCTCCACGATATATCCATCCCTACCCACACCAGGCATTCTCTGCGTCTCTTGCATCTCGTCCCATTTGGTAGTCAAAAGGTAGCATGAAATCGAAGAAGAATGAGGCAAGTGCTGATGGAGAAGGTATCAAAGGTGAATCTAGCTAGACATGATGTGCCAGGCGTTTTTCCATATTAACAACTCATCGAGGAAACGACAGAAAACTGCTCATTGAAGCCCTTGAGACCTTTATCGTACAACTTACACGTGGAAGTAGAGCGTATCAGGGAGGTAGTGCGTAGCCTATTAATATTGGTTGCTCAAAGTGGACTGATGTTTACGATCATCACAGAAGTATCTGAACTAACGTCAGAGGCCACAAATTTGCTAGATGCCCTTCACAGTTTTGTGCTCTCCGTTTCAGCAAAGCGCGCGCCTCTGGAAGTGTCTGTAGCCAATCACCGTTCAAGTCAGTTATGTGCGTCATGAACAACTTCTCTTATAAACCTGATGTAACCCCATTATTTCTAGTAAAATCAGTTTCGGGCCCCGTCTCTCGTATGTGCTCGGCGATTTTCCCTTTGGTTGAATGCGTGCTTATCCGGGAGACCTATAGCGGCTGTGGTGCAGAGGCCTCCACTGCTGGAACAGATCCTGGCAAAGGCACGTTATAGGGTGTTCAATAGAATGCCAGTTCGGATGCTAGCATTCAATAAGGATGGGACGGGAATCAGGCTTGTCGAGCGTCCAGAGGTCCTCCGTATCATCTCTGAAAGAATAGAGCTAAACTTCTACATGGACACCAACATATCTCAGATTGACCCGGAGTCAAACTTAGAGGCTAACTATGCTATTAAACAATTCCTTCATCGACACTGTGCCTACGCCATACTTTCCCATACCTGGCTTCGGGAATTACCCGGCGAAGTCACATTCACAGACTGGACAACGAACACCTTTGACCCACAGCTAAATGGATATCGCAAGCTGGAGATGTTCTGTCGCGTCTCAGCTCTGAATCACGGCTTGACCTTGGGCTGGATGGACACTTGCTGTATCGATAAGAGCAGTAGCGCTGAGCTCGACGAGTCTATCAGGTGCATGTTCCGATGGTATGAATGGAGCGCGGTATGTATTATATATTTGGCGGATACCATGACTCTGGAAGATATGCACAAAGACACTTGGTTCTCTCGCGGATGGACCCTACAGGAGCTTGTTTCACCGAAGATTTCAAGGTTCTACCGTAGGGATTGGGAATGCCTTTCCCCTAGCAGCTCAATAAGGTTTAATGACAAAGACAGTCAGCCCATCTTGCAAGAGGTTCATAAAGCCACCACAATCACTCAACATGAGCTCAATCACCCATTCGATACCGATATTTCTCGTCGCATGCAATGGGCGGCGGAGCGCTGTGTAACAAGAGAAGAGGACACGGCATATTCCCTTATGGGAATATTCAATGTCAGCTTTTCGACAGCATATGGTGAAGGGGCAGAGGTGGCATTTGGCCGGCTTATTCAAGAGATTCTCAAGTCAGAACAAAGGGGTTCGGGAACGCTCAGCATAGTAAACTGGGGGAACGGGAATGATGGGCGGTATAGCTTTAGTCACAGTGGCAGCAGGCTTATTCCCGAGAGTCCCAAGTACTATGCTCACAGAGCGCCAAATATTACATGGCACGACCCTTACGAGCCAATTGTACTTACTCCGCTGGGTCTTCGTGTATCCGTTCTCATCATGCCTGCATTACGCGCGAAGTCAGCACATCCAAAATACTTTACTCCAAGGGGCGATTACTATGCTACTGCGAATATACTGGGTCATTTCGATGTTCTTCCGCCATCTTCGTCGAGGACCGCAAATGAAGTTAACTCAAGCAAGCATGGTCTCTATAATGTCCTAGATAATCGTCTCTTTGACGCCGACGGAAACATTCTTTTCACCAGGCCTGCATATCAAAGCGAAGATAGCAAAATCCACATTTTCGGCATGTTGAATTTCGTGGAATTAGAAACATCTGTAGTATGCAACTACAGTAACGTCTGCTGCTTCGCCCTCGTGCTCCTTTCCCGTCGTGATTCGACTTTCTACCCAGCAAGAGTGACTTCGCCTGTAACATTTCATCTTCAAACCCGTGGCTTTCGGATGCATAATAGTAGCCACGAGATACTCAAAAAAGACCTTCATAAACATGGTATGACACTTTCCACTATGTACTTGTAGGAACATGTATATAAATGAATTATGATTCAATTGTCATGGTTTCATGACAGTACTACCTGAGCCCCAACCGAATATACACCTCTTCTTGAGGAATTCTATTCAGCGAAGGGGCAGCGGCTACCTCGTGCCTAATCCTCATTGTTGGCCCTCGGCACCACATCTCCTTCGTTGCCGACCCCGTGAAAGCACTAACTCCGCCCGCCGTCGCGTGCGTAGATTTTGATTTGGTTTGATCAAATCTTATCAATATCTTTTATCTGTAGCGCACAGAAAAGGCAACCGCATTGTTCGGTGTCAAGTCGGTGTCACGATCCATGCATACATCGTTTCCAATGTATCCACACCACCGCGCCTGAGACTTCGTTGTGCGATAACCTGAAAGAAATGCTGGCATCTGTGACAAATTTAGTGAAAACTGATTGTGATGCCGCCCGGGGTGAGGGCATACCCTAATGAGCTTGTTCAATGTTTTCATCTACAATATAACGATAGATCTAGCAAACGAAAAGTTTCGGCTTATCGAGGCCCTCAAAGAATTTATCGTACCGCTAATACAGGGAAGTGGAGGCCATGGTGCAGGTGGTGCGTGCAGTCTATAAACGGTGGACATTTGGACGTTTGATGCTTACATTCATTTCCACACCCAGCAATAACATCAAGTTACACACTGACCGTAGAGGCGACAAACCTTTTGACAGCACTACAGCAGTTTGTTGGCTCATTGGCAGAGAAGAGCGCATCTCGGAAAGGAGCTCTGACCAGTGTAGACCCTCTTCTGAGTCCCGGTAGGTCTTCTTGGATGTTTATGACTGTATTGGCTCTTACGAGCCTGATCATGCAGCTGTTGTATCTAAATCGGGTTCTGCGTCACGTACGTGCACATCGATTCCACTATTCTGTTGCATAAGCACTTATCCGACAAGAATTCTGTCTTTATAGCGCAGCGGCCCCCTCTTCTCAAACTTTTGCATGAAAGGGCACGATATAGGGTCTTCAACCGAATGCCAATCCGGATGTTGATGTTTAACATAGATGGGACGGGAATCAAGCTTGCCGAACGCGCTGAGGTCCTTCGTACTATCTTGGAAAAGATCGAGAAGACTTACTACACGCACCGTATATCCAAAATCAATCAACATTCAGAGGAGGCACCTGACGCTATTGACAAATTTTTAGACCAGCACTGTGCATATGCCATACTCTCGTATACGTGGCTACACGAATCACCGGGAGAAGTCACTTTTACAGACTGGACAGCGAAGACCTTTGATCCACGGCTAAATGGATACAGAAAACTGGAAATGTTCTGTCAGGTCGCAGCTTTGAATCACAGCTTGACTCTGGGTTGGATGGATACTTGCTGTATTGACAAGACCAGTAGCGCCGAGCTCGACGAGTCTATCAGGTCTATGTTTCGGTGGTACGAATCGAGCGCAGTATGCGTTACATACTTGGCAGATACTATGACTCTGGAAGAAATGCACGACGACAACTGGTTTACGCGCGGATGGACCTTACAGGAACTCATCGCACCAAAAATGATGAAATTCTATAGAAAAGACTGGACGCGCCTTGCCTCCAACAGGGTAAAACAAAATGACAAATATAACAATGCGATCCTGGAGGAGATACGCAAAGCCACTACGATCACCAAGCTCGAGCTCGGCCGCTCAATGCACAAAATCAGTATTTCGCGTCGAATGCAATGGGCAGCCGAGCGTAAAGTTACCAAGGAAGAGGACACGGCGTATTCCCTCATGGGTATTTTCAACGTTAGCTTCTCTACGGCTTACGGTGAAGGAGCAGAAGAAGCATTCACTCGGCTTGTAGGAGAGATTCTCAAAGCAGACCAAAAAGGCTCGGATACACTTGATATTGTAAACTGGGGTCATGGCAGTGATAGACAATACCGATACAGCAGTGCCAGCATGCTTCTTCCTGTGAGTCCAAAATGCTATGCTCACAGTGTACCAAACATTACATGGTATAGCCCTTGCGAGCCAGTAATATCCACCCCGCTTGGCCTCCGAGTATCCATCATCATCATGCCTGCCTTGCGATCACCGTTCCTTCAAGCAAACGACTGTGTACCCAGGGGAGATTACTATGCTACTGCCAACATACTCGGACATTTCCACGCCAATATACAATCGTTTTCGAGGATAGCGAATCAAGATAACCCCAACCAATATGGCGTTTATAACGTTCTTGACAAGCGCCTCTTCGACACGGACGGGAATTTGGCTTTCGTCAGACCGAAGGTCGCATCCGAGATCAGTCTAATCCAAATATTCGGCGTGTTGAATTTCGCAGAAACGAAGACAGCTGTATACTTCTCCAGTAACAAGGTCTGCTTCGCGCTCGTGCTGCTTACCGACGAGGATACAAGCGCGATGCATGAAAAATATTGGGCCGCGATGCAGGCAACACCTACAACATTTCAGCTTCAGACCCGTGGCACAACAAGCAACAGTGTTCAAATTCTCAAAAGCGATCTTCGTAAACACGGTATGACCCTTGCCACCATGTACTTGTAGCATATGCGGCTGTATGTCCGTATCACTTTGCTAAGGTTACAGAATTCAAGGAGTCTAAGAAAATTTAGCGTTTCTCGCAAGTGATTGGTCAGAGGGAGCACGTTATATTGAAACTGGCAAAAGAAAGCCAGCCTAAACACCGTCACGTATGGTGGGTAGACAAAGGGGGTATATTTAGTCGGATAAAATCGCGTCAGAGCAATTTGCGTCTTTTGAGAGTGGATTGGGTTTCATGTCCCTCCTTGAGACTAGCTCGAGTTGGCAATACCACTCCCCATCCGTGCCCTTCCTATAGTTTCAAGCCCGCCTCCATTGCTCCTGCTCCCCGACGTTTCCGCACACGAATCAGGAGGCAGAGGGGCCCACTCCCCTGCGCGCTTCCACACCTCGTCCGAGACGACCAGGTTCGCGGGTAGACGGAGATTCAGGTCTGTGAATATCCGCAGCACGGCGTGAGGCGACAGGCCCGAGTCGAGCAAGACCTCGGGGGGCACGCCCCACCCAAGGATGTCTAGCACGAGGTTCTTTGCAAGGTCCAGTTGGGAGGAGGTAATTGCATTTTGTGATGCGGGCAAAAGTAAGGGTTGAAGGGGACGAAGTGAAGGTGAATGCAGAGAAAGGTCTGTTCGGGGTGCTACGGTGAGTTGCGTTATGTTGGAGGTTATCCCCGTAGTGTTTTTTGATGGGAGTCCCACCCAACGATTTGTGGAATGAGAACATGAAGAGGAAGACGCAGACGCCAATGTAGGTGGAGGTGAAGAAGGGGTAGATAAAGGCGTCGAGGGCTGCCTCACCCTCCCCTGTTCTATCTCATGCATCGAATCATGTACAGATGTGAAGGCCGATACAAACACTCTTTCTCCATCTCGCCTTAATCCTGAACTTGACTGGGATCTGGTCTGATTGGTTCCATGTGGCTCCGCAAACTCATGCTCGACCGTCTCCCTGGGTGATGACGCGGACGAGCTCGCAATGTCGCTTTCCGCAGAGGGCGAAACAGACCGGTCATAGGGGCCTTTGAGGGTGTAGTCCCCGTCGACCGTACCCGTGTCAGTTGGAGACATGGTAGAGTTAGCAGTAGTGGTGCTGGCGAAAGGAAGTGCAGGTAATGAAGTATAGAAAAACGAAAAATGTGAAATGTGGCACTACTGTCACCAATGGCAGTAGATGTAATCGAATCTCTGGCGTTATTGCTGTCGCGTCGCCTTCGATGTCGGAGTCAGTGTGGCACTGGTAACAGACAGTGGCTTTGAGGGAATCCGGTGTCGTCAAACAGACAGACCCTGTACAGGGGAGGTTTGGATTCAGAAGCGCGACGTCAATGACAGTAGTCCCTGCCCTCGGGTGTGATTACTCCTAGGCACTGAATGTAATGTATCTTGTTATACTAAATACGCTTTGAACAATCTTTTTTTCTTCAGTTCATCGCTAATTGAAGCTTGTCGTAAGGAATCGGTGTTCAATTCTTTCGCTTTACAAACACCTGGTCGATCATGCACGAAGTCGCGTCCTTGCGTGGTATAGCAGAGCTTGAAATCAGGTGTATCAGAACAATGAACAGCCCCATGATATAAGCAAGGAAACTTGTGTACTAAACGAAGGATTCCCTCGAGCCTACCTTGTGCCGAAGGACTGGAAAAAATGGAGATGATGCCTGGATTGTCTGAAAAGGGGGGAAAGATGCCAGAAGTAATTACTTATGAGACCGCCGGCCGGAATCTGCCGTACCCGGAGTGATCGGACCGCGATTTGGTGCTTCACGCTGAACAAAGTCAAGAAAAGCGTAGCATTGGATTCGAGGAAACATTACCGTCAAGTATGTTAAAGCTGTTATTAAACGATAATTACGAAACGGTACAACAAAAAAAGTGACATAGAGCATAGGCACTCTACGAAATTGCGACATTGACAACAAAATACACGAACCCGACAGGCTACAGCTCTGCGTCTGTACATGGACATGAATTATGCGCTAGACTTACGTTGGACAATCTAGCGGCCTGAGTGAGGTGACCCGGACGCAGTCAATTATAGATATCGACTCAATAGCAACCACTGAGTAGAGTTGGCGACGCCGATGTCCAAAATTGAGCGACCCATTCTAAAAAATATTGATGCGTACCCAACAGTAACAACTTGGAGGATATCGATTCATTGACAGAGGAAGGGCTGGCTAGTAGACCTTCAACACTTCGCGGTGATAGTCCCAGGCAAGCTAAGGCTATGACTAGACATATGGAATTAACCAGACTTCCATACACTGCCGATGTTTCCTAGCAGGCTAACTAAAAGCTAAGTCCTCTTTGAGGAGGTGATATGCGACAGTGTACCGTTACAAGGCATGATGCGGCGTAGTAACTCAGCAGCAAGAAGCATACGAGCCATAATGAATGTTTGTTGTGAACATTTTGAAGTTCGAAGCATAGTAGACCGAGATGGGAGACGCCGAATCCTTAGTCGACGAGAAAGCCTGTTTCTGGAGATGGAGAGTCCGAATACGTCTAGTCTGATAACTATGGAGTCCAGATCTTCAGGGTCAACTAAGAGACATCCAGTTGTTCCGTAACACAAGTCGACTATCAAGTCTGAGGAACGCATGAACGACAGCGGAGCGCAAGCACAGAACCGCCAGGAAGAAAGTTACCTAATTAGGTAACTTGAGCGATCCATATATTGCAAACCTTATTTTTTACAGCTAGCAAGCCACGTCGGGAAATGCCGGGGCCTGTCCGAGCCCAGTGTCGTATTACCAAAACAGCAGTAATCAAGCTCGTCGCCGTTCATCAAGATGGTTAAAGGTGCGCCGTTGCCGTTTTGTGCGTTCTCAGAGGTTTAACTTACGATCTTGCAGTATACAAGCCCGGCAAGGTACGCAGGACTGCCTGAAATATCGTTGAAATGAAGACTTAGCGCGTGTTATGGTGGAACAGGTCGCAATCGTCCTCCAAGGTCGTCAAGCCGGCAAAAAGGTCGTCGTCATCAAGCAGCACGACGAGGGCACAAGCAGCAAGCCTTTCCCCCACGCCATCGTTGCTGGCATCGAGCGCTACCCCAGAAAAGTGACGAGACGCATGGGCCAGAAGAAGTTGGCATACAGGAGCAAGGTTAAGCCCTTCATCAAGGTGCGTATCGGAATGCTGGTTCTGGATGGGCTAGGACATTAACAAAATACTGTCACTCTTTGTTTGTGCAGGTCATCAACTACTCCCACCTTTTCCCCACCCGTTATGCTCTTGAGCTCGAGGGCCTCAAGGGATCCGTCAGTAACGAGACTTTCAAGGAGCCTTCACAGCGTGAGGATGCCAAGAAGGTCGTGAAGAAGCTGTTCGAGGACCGCTACACGAGCGGAAAGAACAAATGGTTCTTCCAACCTCTTAGAGTGAGTCCTTGTGCCCTTTCTTTGCTGCTTTTTCGGCGCGCATGGCAGATTACTGACAAATTTCTATCGCATAGTTCTAAGCGACGGTTTTTTGTATTCATATGCCCATAAAAGACCACTGTATGCTCTGACGACCGAGCCTTTTACGCATTATACATCTCATATGATACACTTGTTGGGTGAGGATGATATATACCCATGAACGACAGACGGCTCCGCAAGGAGTTGGCAAGTTGTATGCGCGCCATGATCAAACCATCTCCATTGCATTGTACTTCTCCGCTGCAGCGCCATAGTTGAACGAATTGCATCTGTGTGTCAGTCCCACTTTTCGATCCCCAAGCTACCAGCATCTTTGGTTCTCGTGATGTTTGTTTCATTTTGCTAGGCGACCTCCCTCTCCCAATTGTCCCAGTGGTACGAGAATGTTTCAATCCTTCCTACTCTGTGAACGAAGGGTGCTACTTTCAAGTTTCTAGCTTGACTCTCCAGATGTTCATAAGTGATTGATTGGCCGGGAGTAACTTTCTAAAAATCTAATAATTCAACGGTGATACATTGAACGGGTGCGGTGAGGATCATACACCTCTAGGAGCGAACGTTCTCAGAGCGGAGACCACATATTGACTGTTCCGTCATTGAATGAGGTCCAATAAGTAAGTCTGACAGCTGTTTATGGTAGTGAGGTTCAAGTGTTCAACAGTTGTCTTGGGCGGTATGTTTGGACCACATAATATCAGGACCGGCTCATCCTGAAGGCTTAAGACATAGAGCGGCGTAAGGTATCATCACAAATTTTCATCACAGCGAAGTGCTGGAAGATCCGTGTTCAATCGTCGGCTGTCTGTGCTCATGTGCATGTGTACATTGGAAAACAAGCGCCCACGGCATTTCCCGAATGTTCTCGACGCCTGCCGCATTTGGTAGCTTTCTAGCTTTTTCCAGTACGTGAATGCCAGAAGTGACGTCGGTGCTGACTAAAGCATAGTCGACTCTCTGTTTCCCGTACATTCTTCAAACTTTCTCGAACATCACTGGTAAAGGTATAAATTCCGGGTATTCAACTGCAGGGGAACACCAGTAATCTTTCATTCGAACACATTCATCCCATACTCTCCACTACTAGTACTACTAATCACATTACTCAAACGCGCTACGTCATGTCGAACATCTTCTTCTATGAGCCTTTCTATGACTTCGACCGCCTCTTCGACGCTGCCTTTTCGTCTCGTCACTCTCATGGGCATTCAAATAACCAAGTTCAGAACCAGAGGGATACTCCTGTAGACGGCGCTGTTAGGCTCTTCAAGCCTAGGTATGTGATGATCTTGACACAAGCGTTAGTGTTGTATTTAACTTTACTTTCCATAGAATGGACCTCCACGAAGATACAGAAAAGAACGTTGTCACCGCTTCCTTTGAGCTTCCTGGAGTCGAAAAGCAGGACGTTCAAATCAACGTTCAGAACAACCAGCTGACGGTCTCCGCAGAGACTAAGCAGTCAAAGGACTTCGAGGAAGGAGGTTACGCAGTCCGCGAGCGCCGTTTCGGGAAGTTCTCGCGCACGCTCCAGCTTCCGCAGGGTGTCAAGGTATGTGAATTTCAGTTTCCCATAACCAACGGAGTTAGTGACATGACGATTGCGTTCTAGGACGACGACATCAAAGCGAATATGGAAAATGGACTTCTCACAGTGACCTTCCCTAAGGTCTCTGCAGAGATGGCACCTAAGAAGATATCAATTGCCTGATTAACGGTCGCTGTCGTCGCATTCCATTGAATACCCTCATTTGCTTGCTTTCACTCTCTGCTTTCCATTTATACCTGTAGGTTTATGTAAATACTAAAAGCATCAATGTAGCCATATTTTCGTCATCATTATTGTAGAGCTCTCCCTCGTTATTTAAACAAGGGTATGTGGGATCTCTATTTAGATGATCCTGTTTGGGACTGAATTTGTCACAAAGGGAATCTCGTGAGCATCGACGTACCCACTAGACAGACACACTCAAGGCACACTCGCAATACTTCTCATGTTAATAATGAACTATAAGTTATATCTATTTTTGTTTGGAGTAAAAAGCTCAGTGGACTGAGATATAAGTAATGAAGATATAGACTTTGGGACACTGCGAATCACAGCCCGCAATCCAGATAAGAGTAACATACATTTTCATGAATCTACGGTTGCCTATCACCATAAACTTATAGTGATGTAGATATGGCCACATGTGACCATGCAGTGACTCTGTTTCTTCCAAACTATCTGCAATTACCGCACTCGCACTCCTCCATGTCTTCGATGAAAAGCAGCAGCTGCGCGTGGCAAAACGTCTTGCCTCTCTGCTTTCCTCACGTCCCAGATCAATGATTCTAGAGTGGCAAGTAGGGTCCGCCGTCCCCAAGTTGGAAAGCGGGGACGGGCCTCGGCCACCTATATTCTTTCATTCTTCAGCTTCTTGGACATAGATGTGGGATGGTCAGGTCTTCTCAAAGGGTACCGTCAGAGTGGACGTCGAATAGAGACGTAGGCCCGAACAAGGCACCGGGCTGGATGGAATATACTGGTGCATAACGCGTCTGTAGTCTATATAACGCGTCTGCAGTCTATAACGTTAATGGAGGGTGTTTTTGACAAATCAGTTGCCTGTAAATTACAAAATATGCGCGTTTATTCAATCATTGAGTTAGATTCCGCAGTGGATAAGAGGTATGATGACAAGGTTCAGACACTACTTAAATCAGTCAGCGAGAAATTCGCGGGATACCGGTCGACTGTTGGCCGACCACATGCCGCATTGGACCCGCTGACATACTCGAAATGATGTGCCGACGTACTATACTCTACTATACTCCCGGAGTTTTCCGCTTCGGTCATTTTACCCCGTTTTGTGATTAGATGGATGACGAACTCTTGAAGTCACCATACCATGTTCACTGCCCGCCCACCGCTCACAAGATCCATACTTATGTGTTTCACGAAGCTACAGTGCTAACCTAGACCAACCTCAAAGCGTCTATTTATAACTTTGGGAGCCCTATGGGCGGCAGCTCCGAGTGAGTATTCTCAATCGCGGTTGCCTTGCATCCGAGACGCACCAGTGGTTAGAGCCTAGAAGCAGAAGCTCTGGGTACACACCTGCGGTCAGGACCCAGAATACGTTATGTAGCTAGCTCTGGGAGCGAGCTTCATAAGGCCTCACATGTATACATATCTATTCACATAAAACAAAGTCCGAAATGTCCGTCATCCTTCAGTTCTAGATATGCACGCTATGCTATTTTTAACCGTTTTATAGCAGGTCATTGAACGAGGGTAATTAGGGTAATGATATCAATCCTGCGTCCTGTTGTCTTTATCAGTTGACAAGATCTCTCACTTCCAGGGCATCGTAATAGCAATAATTTGGAAACGAAGTTGCTACCAGAAGTCGTACGGTGTAACAGTTGAATAATCCTCAATTTCACGAATAAGCAGTAGTCTTCACGAAAACGGTGGAAATTGTTCGCGCTTGTTCGCGGCCATGTGGTTTTTGTGATCGATCAGGATGTAAATAGCCACTCCAACACGACGGGCCGCATTTGTATGGGCGTGCATATCATGCTTCTTTTCGAGTCTTCCAGCATGTCCATTTTCCTGTTGCTGTCGTCGTCACTCTGGCTATAAAGAGCAGATGATGAGCATCTGGCAAGTTCTTTCTCCTCTTACTCTATGATGCTTACCCTGCTGAACGAACTAGCAGCACGCTCTGTCGTCAACTTACATGCTCTCAGGCAGACGTAGGCCATTTTTGGCTTTGGGTATAGGAAGCCGACCGAACTGAAGTAACTTTGGGTTCCAGTCAGATCAACAACTATGCAGCGTATTCTCGCATAGGTATGAACGTTTTCGCAGGTCAATGAGGCTACCCCTAATTACACCCTCAGCACTTTATGCTTACGACATCCTGCTCACCCTCGATCGCGAAAAGGAGCTTATATGGAAGGAGGGCCTCCGGCCTTCCAGTCTACTCTACTACGCTACCAGATACCCAGTTGTCGCGAGGCAAATATTTAACCTAGTATCTGCACGGACGCACATACATCAGGTACGGTTTCACGCTGTAAAATAAGGTCTAACTGCTGAAAAAGTGCTCAGTGAGACGTGTTGATTTCCATCTGTGACAACGTTCTTACAGTTGAATCGGTTCCGCAGCTGCACCTCCTGGTCCCAATTTATATTCGCTATTTCGATATTGATACCCCGGATAACCATCGTTTGTGAGTGATGCTACAGATCCGTCGGCTTTATTTGCGCTGACGACCTGATTACTTCGTAACAGCCTCTTTTATTCTGCGGGTTTACGCCGTCATGCACGGCGAATTGTTCTTCGTGGGAGTGCTCACGATACTGGGTTTACTATCGACAGCTCTGGATATCGTAGGTCTCTAAGAACCAAGGTTTCGATATCACGGTTAACATGCTCACAAAATTAGGTTCAAATCAAGGAACTGTCGTGTACTCAAGCATCTAGTCCACTGTATGTGCGTTAATTGTTCAACATAATAAGTACTAACTTAAGTCCGGTATTTCATTGACATAATAGTGGTGAGTAAAATCAAAAGAGAGATTTTGTATTATGGGACTGACCACGTATCTTAACGCAGCTTTCGTTATGACATTTCTCTCATTAATCGCGTTTGATATCATCGCCACGATACTGATCTTATGGAAGCTGGTAGATGTGATTAAGAAGCAGCGGGGTTTGCTCAGCGGAAGCGTAGCTTCCTTAATTCTGAGAAGTGGTATGTTCTATATCCTACGGCTAGGCAAACATTCGTATTCAAAACCCCTAATTTTTAGGGGCCTTATACTTCGTGTGAGTACGCCTTTCATGCGGCACGATAGACGCGCTCATGCAAGCAAGATAGAACCATTACTAGCATTCAGTTAGGCGCAGTGATACTCTACTGGGTGTGTTATCAATAATATTTCTCGTTGACTGGCAGCCTGATAATATCTTCTCTTAGCTGCCAAAAGTTAGTACTGTCAACTGTTAGACAAGCTGCCACTGACCTCAGTCAAGGGACTATATAGTGGGATTTTGAACGACTACACAACACTTGTATCGTCGATCCTTATCTCCCGGTTCATACTGGACCTTCGGGGTCTATCCTCGGGGAAAGACTTCTCCCCGGAGCATGACGGACAAGTATCCACTTTGGATTTCGCCCACAATCCTACAGGAGAGTACAACACGGAGCAGACGGGGACAACAAGCAAATGGACAAACCTCGTACGGGACTTCGAAGGCGCACCTGAAAGTCCATTGGGTAGCGACGTTTCGTGGCAAATGGACGAATACACTAAGTAGTATCGAAGGGTTACTTTACGTTATCTTAAAAAGTACACACGTAATAATGCACCTTAACAGCAGGAGTGCACTTGTAAGACGTTATGATATACATTGTATTACTAGTACAAAGGGGAGAGAGTTGCTATTACTTCTCGACAACGCCCTGAGGATGGGTATTCATTTCCATCTGTTCTTCGTTAAAGTCGTGGAGACCTCCCTCAAAGTCTTTAACAAGATTTGTCCAGTGTCCTGATGCATTTGAGCGCTGTGTCGTCGACGCTCCATATTCTAAAACATTAGGGGCGAAATTCAAGGAGGATATAACGCCATCGCCAAGCATATCTACTGTATCCTTTCGAAAGAACCCCTTGAGGTCCAGGATGAGACGTGATATGAGGATGGATGATATAATGAGAGTGTAGTCATTCATAACAGTGCTGTACAGACCCTAAGTATTCAATAGGTTGATCAGAGTATGTCATCTAAGAAAAACTGGCACAAACCTGTGGTAGCTGTACAGATAAATGAGTGTGAGTTTATACGATACTTCAGAAGGGCCTGGGACGTACGAAGTACAATATGACGGCGCCCAGCTGTATTCCAGTAATAGTTCTGATTTACACTAAGTTATATGTGAAAGACGTCCATAGAAACGACTCACACAAAGTATAATATTCCTGTGTATTTCTTTAACTCAAGTTCAAATGATACGACTAATCTCAAAATACGCACCGCTTCTTAAAATCAGCGCTGTAATGCTGCCACTTGCTAAGCTTTTAATCCCATTCGTCCCGTTTTGCTGTTTGATGACATGGAATAGCTGCCACAGAATTAATCCAGTCGATATGACATCAAAAACGATCAACGACAGAAAGGTCATGACAAAGGATAATGGATTTGACACTTCAGTACAGGATATTTGCTTGACTTGAACCTGATATCCATCAGCGCAAAATAATAGAGAAGCCGCAATGCGCAGCCATCAGGATGACTTACAATGTCCAACGCACTTGAAAGAATGCCGAGAACTGAAAGAACTGCGACAAAGAACAGGCCTCCATGCATGACGGCGTAAACTCGGAGGATGAATGATACTACATGCTCATTCAGAAGACAATAACAGAAACGCCATGGATTGATTTGTTACAACACTCACAGGCAATTGCTACTCTGGGAACAAGTAACGCCAGTATAGAAACAAATCTGTACCAGGCGTCGCAGCTGATAACGGAAATAAGCACGATATTGCAACATATATTGCAGGGATTTCGCCTCACTGCATTCAAATACAGACATCAGTATGTTGGCGGAGCTTTTTCAGGGCAGAACTTCACCTGTGATACGTATAGCTTAGGATTGGTGTAACATAGATAGAAGATCTGCCGTGCAATGACCGGATATCGCACGGCATAATACAGCAGACTGGACGGCCGTAGTTTCTCCTTCCAAATCAGCGTTTTCTCCCTGTCAAGGTTGAGTACGAGGTCGTAGACCCAAAGGGCTGCGATTTTACAGTAAGTTAAACGCTTGAAGTGATCCAGTCAACCTAATCTCGCTTACTTATGCGGGAGTAAGTTGCAAACGTGTCAATCTGGCTTCAGGTTCAAGGGCCTTAATGGCAGTCCCTTGAATGTAGAATTTGAGAGATGCACTCACGTTTGTCTAAGGACATGCATCCGCGACGCAGCGCGTCCCACCAGAACAATGACTGACGCGGACATGGTTGCTTGGAGCAGGGGGCAGAGCCGAGTCCTACGTGCAAGGTCCTCATAAATGCGCTGGAGTATCAGACTTATTTCGGGTGTTGATATGTTAGCATTCTAAAAGATGGAAGCAGGATAAACATACCTTTTGTGAAGGGCAAATTTAGAATCCTCAGGTCAGTTGAACAAACAACAGAGCCTTTAGAAATCCAGAAGATGATGCTAGTTTGAAAGTCCGTTTTTAGCATTCCTACTACTGGTTGGACTTGGCCTGTAGACATGACTGCTCAATATCGCAAGGGCCGACCAGCTGTTGGCCCTTGGCTCCGCATAAGTTTTAAATTTGAGCGTTAAATAGACTGATATTGGTGAGAACGCGAGGTTATTTTCCACATGACTTCGTCATGTCATTCCCAGATAAGTATTGCTAGACGAGTCTAAATATAGAAGCTTCGGAAGCGATATTTTACAGACGACAAATGATACAGGTTGCTACAAGAAGTACTCCTGTGAATTGCGAGAGCTCCGTTCTTCCCAGAGCTCAGAGTCAATATGATGTTTATGTACAGTATCACTAGCTTTCCTGAGAAAATACATATACGTATTTGATGCGAAATCAACGCAGGAGGCTGAACTGCCTCTGCTGACGTTATTTACTATATACACATTTCAGCCATGGATTTAAGCAGACACACCAACCAGCATACACTACCAGTTTAGTTCGTCCATGTCATCAATTGAAACTACTTCAGGTTGCACTATACCCCCGCGTCTTTCAGGAAGTAACCCAACGGCAAAAGCACGGGGTAGCCGCTCCTTGAGAGGCTGTGGCAGTTCATAAACATTTTGCGGTATGCGTTCGGGATGATACATGTCAATGTCTGTTTCCAGGGCGTGTGACAGCAGACGTAGGCTGAACGTGCGCAATGATGGATGCATGCCTCCGGTAAGAGCATGATCCAGGGGGTCGAGTGCGGTGCGCTTTCCGTGAACATGTGTGATGTGGTACGGTCCCAGCATGGGTGGCAAGTGGGTGAGGATATCTATTCGCACTGCTTCCAGCGCGGTCGGATGAGAGGGGTTTGACAGCATTTCGATAACAGCTTCTAATGCCGTCCAGTAATGCGGGGCCAAGTCTTTGATCTGAAAAATAAGAGTATGTAGGATAGGTAGTGCACCAAGGTCTATAAGCTTGAATTCGTCCGGGCCCTGCATATGAAACGAACCGTCAACTGCCCTGTTAATTAAGTTGGTTATTATGGATATCTTTCAGTGGAAATTGGAAGACCGTACAATCGCAAAGTTGTCAAGCTCGCGCTGGCTTCTCTAATGACCGTCCAGTATGGCAATTCCCAGCACGGCGCAGTGGTGATGGTGCAGTCCAGCGTCTGAACTCGTGTCAGCAACGGGCCGAAGGACGGAAGATCTGCACCGCTCGTGGAACCATGTGATATCCGATATAATGCGTCGTCCTGAGAATGAATCTCCTCTAGCATTGGCCTCTCTATGAACCCCGTAGGCGGGAGGGGTATTGAATACAAATATAGCGCGTCAGCAAGTGTAACCTCTGTAAGAGTGATGCTCCTCATGTTTCCGTGAATTTTCGAAAAGAACTCCGGCGGAACATCTCGTAGGCAGCCTAGCTTTAGCGTATGCAGCGCTCCAGAGAGGCATAGGTTGTAAAGAGCTGGAAGGAATCCGATATCATGCCAGAAATGCGTGCGGTCCTGCAAGCCCGCTTCCGAGTCGAACGCGTTTTCAGTAAAGCCCGTGAGCACCAGTGTGTGGAGCCGGCTACCTGGTGTACTGTACAGGAGTGTGATTATCTCGCTCAGACCGCTGTGAGCTCCTGTTATCTGCTTTAGCATGTTGCTGTGTAGAGGAACCGGGATGCCGATGTCGAGCGTTTGGATGGACTGGAGGAGAATAGGGTCCGCTTCCAGCAGCAGCTTGAGGGTCTGCGTTTTGTGTAGAGTTGGCCTGACAAGAATTCCCTTCGCGGCCCACCGAATCTTCAGGTGTGAAAAGAGATGGAACCGCGCCCGTGTCGTAAATATCCGGGAAACCAAAGCGCATGACTGGAGACTGCGGAAGCGTTCGTATTCAACCCATGCTGAATTATATGCCAGACTGTCCACGACAAGGTCAATTAGTTCTGGGGGAAGGTATGGTGGCATGTTGTCTGCGTCTTCAGAGTAGGCATAGCTATGACATGCGAGGTGGTAAGTGCTGATTCGGAGTAGCGCATTAACAGCCTCTGCAAGTTGTGCCACGTTTCATGATGAGAAACATCTAAAAGCATCTATGTCATCCCGACTGTATCAGCATATGCACATGACCCGAGGTCATGACAACGCGGCATTGTGTCGCTGTTGTTGCGGCATCAAGATTCAAAAGAGTAACAGGATGTATGTATGACCTTTCCCTTTGCACTTTGTCAATAGAGTTATTATAATATAGCGATCATAAAGACGAGACATCAACGCTGGAGCTATGCCAAAAGAAGAGGTTCTATCGGAAACGGAGAAGTTTGAGCCTCGACGGAATACGACTCGAATATTCTCATAACTGTTGGGCATTTGTCACCGTTTATCAAATACTTGCTGTACAAACACTGAAACTTACACTTGAAGTAATGTTCAATGGTAGTGGACATGTTAGTGAAAGTAATACAGTATATATGCTATTAAGGCACTCTGAGATCTGAAATCTGAGTACTGAGTACATACTAGTGTAAGTTATAATCGATAATAGATGAATGGATATCCCAAAAATACACATAATTAAAGCCGAAGCTCTTCTGCCTCTGCCTTATTCTGAGCAATGTTCTGTGATTTACTAATAGGATTAATCGTCTGTGAGAGTGATAGCTTCAACAACCAAACGGGAGATAATAATCATCGAAGTCACTCACTTCAATTTCATAACTTTCCGTACCGACGTGAGACTCTCTTGAGGCGCGAGGAGCAACGCAAAAGGTGTTCACTTCAAATTCCCTGGTGATTCTGATCCCTCGGTTCCCTGAGCCACTTCGGCTGCTACCATTTGTCTCGAAGCTGATATCTTTATTGATGTTTCTCATCGCAATCCGGTTGTTGAATGTCACAAGAAGTGTATTTGAATACCTAAGTAAAGCAAAACGCGAACGAGTGAGTAAGTACTTAGAGAGATTTTTGGCAACACAACAATAAATGTTAAACTAACAGTTTACCCATGATTAGTGTTCTTATGCACATTCAAATCAGTGCGAAGTTAAAGGAATGGGCATAATAACACGTACGTGCAAACGAAAAGATTGCTGTTCTAGGGGAATATCAGTCAGGGTCGGCCTGAGGAAGTGATAATTCATGTGACTCACAGGCAATGCAACATAACAAATGAGAGATACAGTTGCCATTCCAGCTGGTGTATATTAGCAATTATGACACATAATGAACTCAGTATGAGCCATACCAGTGAGTGTATTCGTTTCTACAATCAGGCGCACAAGCCTGCCTAGTATCCGCCTCCCGTTTTCGATTCCATCTTTTCGTGATTGGTGAAACTTGATCATTAGAGTAAGTATTGGTACCTGACCACCGAATAAGAAGCACCCACAAGCCATAACATGGCACCCGCAATCATGATATCGCAAACGGCATCACCAATTAGCCACACCTAATTATGACGTTAATCTCAGTCGAGTCCCTATCCACCAGTGATGTCACCGAAAAGCACGTACGTAGAATGACTGAGGAAAGTAACGGTGATCATGAAACCGGTCGTACTCTTGTAATTTGATGCCCTAGAGGAATGGAGAGAAATGAGTATCAATATCAGTAAGCACGTCAGCGTACAACCAATGGAAGTCACGGACCCGGATGCCCGTTCCCAACGCCCCAGCAAATTGAATTATTGAAGTCTTTGTTACGATGAATTGATACCTATCAGCACTTATTCTGAGCTGCGCAGAGATGTGAAGCTTGTTACCAGGATAACTAAGCCGCAGAACCACTTGTATGACCGTCGGAGAGTGTAGATGCGGTAGGCGAAGAAGCATTGAACGACGAAGGCTATGATACCGCATAATATGGGAGTGTCAACGGGAGAAATATTGACATTTCCTAGATGTAATACGTTTCCAAAACCAGATGCAAACCTAAAAACAAGTGGTGAATGTCTGACGCTAGGAGACTAGATAAATAACGTACCAAAAATATAAATCTGCAGCGGTCATGGCTGTCTGAACTACCTCCAAGATGTAGCAGCCATAAACTTGCAGATCCAAAATTCAATACGTGAAAATACAAGATTAATAGAGGCTCACCGAGAAGCATCTGCCAGAGCTTATCATCTCGAAAATTGAGGTAATAAACGTCTTTGGAGGCCATAGACATGCTCCAGCTAACTAGGTAGAAGATACAGAATTAACAAGTACGTACAAGTTTGAACAGTCAAGATTCCGAAGAGTGCCCAGTTAAACAAAGTGCCTATTAGCTGTTATATCAAGAAAATTTTTAACATATTGCAGAACTTTGCTGAGCATTCATCGACCAACCAGAGGTGCAGTACTACGTCAACTATCAGCATCTATGTCGTACGGCCCCTGAAAGAAGCAAACTTACGCAGAGATAATGTCTGGAGGAATGGGGGGTAGATCCGCCGAGTTCACCATGCTCTGGTGGCTCACGAGATGATGGTTAAAAGAGAGGATGTAAACGCCGGGCTTGGCTTGATTGGGGTTGCACCTAATTACTTATGCGAAGAGACGCGAGGAGTAACATATGATCTGGCGGCTTGCTATTTTTAGCTGATCGGGAGTCAAACAATGCGCACTCTGACACAGCGAGCCCCGCAGTAGCCTCAACGCAGCCTCAACCGAAGCCCCACACCAAAGATGTAGCATCAGCGTGCTACATCCTGCTTGAAGTCCCTTAAGTCTGTAGATTATCGGCAAAGTAATGAACTTGATAATCTAGCTGTCCTTGTGGGCCTTGATACCATGGGGATTTACTTTGAGAACCGTTGCGATAGGTAAACGCATCCACCTGTTTTGAGCATCCTCGCTCTGCGGCTGTTCGTTGACTGACCGCATCACGGAGAAGTGAAGGCCACGAGTACTACATATGTGTGTATGTATCTTTCCGTCACAATTCTGAGGTTGATGCGTATGCAGCGGTCAATGTCTAAATACCAAATGATACATTACTTCGGAGTCGAAATGGTGACTGATGCACGCACTCGGGTCCCGGTGTAAGAAGAACTTTATATTCCGGTTCAATTTTGATGGGTTGGATACATTAGGTATTCCGGTTAATGGGAGAATCCAGTGTCCAATATGTGTACATAGCCGGTTTATTTAGAAGCAACCTGGAGCTACAGGATGTAAACTTCAAAAAGCTTGCGATTTGCCCAGATATTTGAAACACATCTCTCCACTGAGACAGTGCTGAGAAGTACTCCTTGTTTCTGTCATAGACATAGCCAAGTATCCTTGATATCTTTCACGTGGATAGGCAGAACGGCGGAATGGAGCCTGCCACAGCATTGTCTTCTGGGTTTTTAATTTGAGCCGTATACTATGAACTGTCAGTGGACTGGTGGACATACAGACTCTCACAGATCCAGACAAGTCAAAACCATAAGAGCCTATTAAAAATTTCAGCCGGGCACGAGGTAAGCCGCAATAGCACGTATTAGGTTTCATGCAATGCAATGTAATCGAGATTGTGCATGTAAGAGAAAGAAAGGCAGGGAATTGTTTAATATCAACTGCCCAGTCGATGTTGATTAAGAAGTACATATCTATGTAAAGTGGTATTAGGGTATAGTCTCAGCAGCTCGGCCAAGGCCCAGACAAGATACCGTGGGGAGTTCAAAGACAAAACTATTCCTCCGGAGTGATACAGGTAATGTGCCCGTTAGCATAGACCGAGAGACATTACTGCTTCTTCCGATGTCTCATTCAGCGCGCTTGATATCTAGAGGCAGAGTGGCCTCTCCGAGATTATTGACTGGGATCAAACTAATCGCAGTTGCCTTCTGAATAGTAACGCCGTCAGGTAGAGAGAATGAGAATGTTTTCACCATTTCTGCCGTCATAACCTGAAGCTGGAGTATCCTAGAATGACATTGTTAGTTCCTATCTGTTGTCACAGAGGTATAACAATGACTTACGCGAACCGCCACCTTTTCGACGAGAATGTTAACATTGGGAAATTATACAATGGTTTGAAAGAGACCCACCCGAGGCAGACCCGTGGACCTCCTAGGAATGATAGCCTGATGCTCTTGAATCAATAGTTCACAGAGCAAAGACCATACTTACAAGCTTGCATACGGTCCGATTGACGTTCCCTTTCCTGTTTCTTGTTTATCAATCCACCGAGACGGATCAAAAGTAGAAGCATCGTCTCCCCATATACTGCGTGATCTGTTACCCGAGCACACATAAGCAAAAGACAGGGACACCATACACCCAGGCGCACCTATTATAATCTGTTATACTGATCACCACTGTCTGACCTTTTTTGATCTTCAGCTCTGTTATACTATGACCAGTCGCTGTCGTCGTCTGGCGCGACAACGGAATGACAGTGTCGACTTTGGCTACACGCTCTGTATATGGTATTGCTGTGTAGACGCGTAAAGTTTCCTAACAAAAAAGCGATGATTAGATGGTCGGCCTCAGGCACATGCAGAATTTACATTTAAGTATTTGCTCAGAGATGATACGCACTTTGATTACCGCATTCAGCACAGGAAGTTTATCGTATTCAATTTCATCTGCGAACTGGCTGAACGCCTGGTTCACCTCTTGTCGCAGTAGATCTTGCCACTTTGAATTGGTCGATAGTGCGTAGAGAATCCACAGGAGCGTACTTGCCTAAACATAAATCTAGCGTCAGCCTGATAATGCACTATGTTTTTCCAAAAGCAACGATGGTGACGGACGGTAGTGTCTTGACCTGCAATAGTCAACGTTCCAAACTGGTCATGAAGTTCATCGTCAGACATGGGGGTTGGGGACTTGTCATTCGAGGATACTGGACCAAAAATTACAGTAAGTGCGGTACAAAAAATGGGAGAGGGCTACGACAGGGAATCATGCTTCTCATGACCGTTTGTTGTGCGTACGTACCTAAGGTAGAGAAAAGGTCAACGTTTTGGCTTTCCCAAATACGTTCGCTGCTCTCCCTCTTCTTGTTCAGAAGCGCAGAAGAAATCTCGCGAGCCAACATACGGTGTCGGAAGAACTTCTGAAACGCGGCCGGAGGGTGGTCTTTGATAAACTTTATCATCCAAACTGGAAGACAAGCTAGAACTGCACCCGAGAGTAGAGCTGATTTGGTACGTTGGGAGATTTCCATACTATGAAGATTTAGCAACGCGTCGTACGCAAGTTCTCTAACTTACACGAGGTTACCGTATGCAGCAGTATATGGGTCCGAGTCGGAGGGCTCATAACCCATGACAGCTGGACGTAGATATTAGATGTGGGTAAAGAATAAATACTTATAGAACAACCTCCGGTGATGGATTGTAAAGTCGTCGAGTGAATGATTGGGTAGACATCGGCAACGGAATTAGGTTGATTTAATAAATTTGTGCAAAGCTTTATTAAACACTCCCAATTAATCATGTAAACCCTCGTCCCCAGACCAATAAACTGACCTTGTGGGCTACGTTTTGAAGGAGCGGTATACTGCGGCGTACGGTAGACGCAGAAAACATAGGATTTGAAATGGTACGCGTTTGGCGGTGGGCTTCACCTGCGCATATATTCAAAGGGCATCGGGCATCTTAGAGCAACCTTCTCACCTTGCTTGTACAAGACACTCCCGGGTCCAAATAGTACGATATTAATAAAAGAATGGGCCGGACTCTTTCCAAAGTCGGCTGTGTTGTTAAGTATGTGTTTGATTGCGGCCGGATCCGAGGTAAGGAACTGTCGTTGCTGGCAGAGGGGAACAGGTTTCCTTGCAAGTAAGATTCGAATTAAGAAGAACTATGTATAACGCACACCAAGACACGCGTTGAACATCAAAGTCGCCCCATACTCGTCGAACCAACTCGAAACGGTTTTTCCTCCCGGGATTTCCAGCATGAACTCGACCATATTGCCTATTCAAACCGACAAATCAGTAGGGACTTGCAAGAAAGACACCAGTAAGCACTCAATGCTTACCATAGATCCAGGAGGGTGATTTTGGTCCTTTCAAAGTAGTAGCCTTGTTGGTGCCAGTTCTCCTGAGGATAATCGACGATAGAATGACCAGCAAGGTGGCAAATAGGATGTATTGCATAGTTCCCATGTCGATGCGACTCTCCATTGTTGCTCGACCAGTCCCGCGTCCGCCTTTTATAACTTCTAGCTCCCACTTTCTCCAGAGTCAGTCCGACGACCGGAACGGCCTTTGGCCTGCGTCGAATGCAAATAGTGCTCCGCAGGATACCCTGTTGACTACTTAGCTTGCGTGGCACTATCCACCTAGATAGGTGAAATGTTCGTGTATACTATTGGAAGGCAGACGAGCTATGTGATGTCAAATTTCAACAAAGTCGGAATTGTACCTAGGTTTGACGGCGTCGAACTGATCATGAATATCTCCTGGAATGGCTCACGATCTCGTGATACCTGCGCTAAATATAAGTTTGTAGGCCATTTAGAAGTACGCAATAGGGTCCAACAGTTAATATACTTATATCATGATGATATTGTGCAAAATCTCTCAAGAAAATCCATTAGCAATCATAGGATAATTGCTGCGTAGATTACTATATCTCCCATATCTTTATAATTATGACACGCTTTTGTATGTAGGTGTTTGGCTGACGGAGTCGCGGCATGCAGATCTGGGTTTGAGCTGGTTATGGAGTGACAAAAAGAGGTGAAATGCAATGCAATGGTCTGATACCGCCAACCAAACCAATCATATATAGTACGCTATGTGTGTAGCACTACTATCGTACTTTTGCCAAACTTTTGCATCAGCGGCCAATCGGCGGCTGGCACTTTATGAGTCTATAAGCACCGCGCGCGCAAGCGCGCCCAATGCGCGCTGATTGCGCGGCGCGTTACTAACAGTGCCGTGACGCTTCATATTATACTATTTACAAATGCTTTACAACATTACTTACATACTACTTTGTTTACTGTGTACGCCCCAAGCCGCAGCGTAGCGAGGCAGAACTTGTTATGTACTTATCAATGTTACCCCCAACCCTAAAAACCTGGCGTGTTCTACTGGAACCGCTCCTCGAACTTTGCGAACGTGATCGCAGAAAGGCAGCTCACTTCCCTCTGCGCCAGTATTTTCTAGATTAACAAAAAGGTCGAGTTAGTCAACTAGTTCTGGACAGAGAGTAGACATTCATGCATAACAACAAGAGCGGAAAGAAGGCACGAATGAAGAAAGAGGATGAAAAGGTGCTCACATCCACGAGTTCATTTGGTAGCCCCTCTAGCGCTAGTTGGCTCCATCTTGCCAGACCCGGCAGGAGCCCTGCAAGTTTTATCCGTTTCTCTCCTCCCTGATGCTCCCCTGCATTCGTACCCACACCCCCACCACCCACACCATCAAAGACATTTTTCTCCAGCCCATCAAACAGAACCTCCGCCGCGCGGTCGAGTGATACCTCAAGCACGCTCGCAAAGTCGGACGAACAAAGAACACGGCGTGTCTCTTCGAGAAGAGCGAGGAAAGGTCTATTTAGAAGAGCAGCGTAGTGGGGAGCCGGCGGGGGCGCGAGGTAGCTGACCCCTGCGTGTACAGGATGTCTCTGGCCTTGCCCCGGTGAGCGTGGACTAGACTGGGGAAGATGCGGGTGTGCGGAAACGGCGAGGGCGGGGGAGTTATCGAAAGCTAGAGAGAGCTGGGAGGAGGTGACAGATGTCGTAGATATTCCCGCACCATTCTGTTGGTTGCCGCGTGCCCTGTCGTTTAATGCTGGGTCGGCGTGTGCACCTAGATTACCGAGCGTGAGGTTCGGGTTGACAGAGGTGAGCGGGAAGGGAGGCGGAGCACTGGTATATCCTCCCTGTGTGAGTACATGGTAGATGGTTTCGGGGGTCGGGGGAAGCAGTGAGGAAAGGAAACTAATTGAAAAATCAGTTTTTGGAATCCGAGCACATATAGGTAATTGGCATTACGTCGTTCTCTTCTCGGTTCCTTCAAACGTCACTTCATGTTCTACTCTCCGGCGGATATCCGCAATGAGCCTATGTAGATCGCTTGCCGACAGCATTGTTTTCAGGGAAACTCTGATTAGTAGTCAGTATATTCAACGTGAGAACGAAGGAAGATACGGACCCATTGAAAACTTCCTCAGCTGCTCTCCGCACTCGTTCACCGACATCCTTCCACCCCACATGCAATAGCCACCACGACATCGTTAGAAATTTGTTCTCCAAATCGTCGTCGATTTCGCCTAACCACGCCCCATCGTCCGTACTATCTCCGTCCAGTACTACGTCTTCATCTTCTTCGTTCCCCAGTCCAAAGCTGCCATCCTCCGCCAGTCCACCAAGAAATGCATCGAGGCCGTCCTGCATGATGCCCCCAGAATTGCCCATCATAGACCCGACCCAGCTGGACACGCCCTTCATGAGGAGGTTTGTCGGGCTAAGCTGACGCTCCATTCGCTCCCGCATCCGGTCTTCGAGGCGTTGCTGTCGCTCGGCATGAATGATGGATTGAACATACTTCCCCCGAGAAAGGATGGTGAGCTGAAGGGTTGTTAATAGTGACAAAAGCGTGCTCGCATAAAGCGTCGTCAATGTTCGTGTAAATGCTGTAAATAATTAGCAGAAGAATCACAACCCATCAATACGACGCACTCAGTATCTTCAGCTCATTCCACAGTTCAGCTTTCGAGCGCGTGTCAGAGGTTTCAGCCTCGGAGTTGGATGTGGTGTTCGTTGTTGTACTGGTGTAGCTTAGTGACTGTTTTATAAATCAAGACCGCGTCTATATATCGGATAGCATATACGCACTAATCGCTCATCTGCACTAGCCTCAGAAACTCCACCAGATACCGTCGACCTTGCCGGTGATCTTGAGCGCTCCGCAGCCGAGTCCATGACCCAACTCTGTGTCACTGAGCCTCGTTCCGACACGAATGATGCCGAAATAGCGGTATGATAAGCAGAGGGTGCATACGCTTCTGAAGCGTCAGATGAGTGAGCCACGGAGTCCGCCTCTGATCGCGTGTCTACTTCAACGTCAAGCGCAATTGGTGGATACGGTGTTGGAGGATATGGTGAGACCTGGACGATGCTGGACGCCAGGCTTGACGATGCAAGCTCAGAGGCCATTGCATGTCGTGCTTTTGACCGAGCTTGCAATTCCCGTGTAAGCACATCCACGTCCATTTCTTCCAGGACTTGTGCAGACAGCGTTGGCAATAATGCGAGGATTGTATATGCTACATCTTCATGGGTTTGCGAGAACCGCACGCGAAGTCTTAGAGACACGATGAGATGCAGACCTTGAGCAAGAATGCGTAAACATACGTTTCCCTTGCCCGTCTCTCCTCCTCCATTTTCTCGCGGACATCTTCCAGTCTCTCGCGCATGTAGCCGCGGATCGCGTAGACGCCGCCAACTATGGTCCCGGTCTTGACGATGAATGAGCCCGGCTTCCGCAGTGTTTCGAACATTGCTGCAGAGTTGGGCACGAATAATGTTTCAGGAGTTTCGAAGAGGACAAACAAGGATGGCTGCAGTCAAGTAGTCTCCCGCACTGCAGGCCAAATAAACAGATGACAGACTAAATTCAATCTGTAGTAGAAGTCAAGCGGAAGTTGTGCGGACACGGCGGTGATGGCGGTGTGAAAATGGGCTGGGGGGAGGATGGGGACAGGATGGACTGGGACCCGGCGGCGGCAATGAGGACCACGCGGTTGTCACTTGTCACATGTTTTTGACTTTAATGAATACGTTGAGTCCGACGAGCCACTTGCTTCCACTTTTCCAACACAGCACTGTTTGCTTTTTCTTATTACCCGCTTCAACCGTCATTTCAACTGTTTACTATACAACGCCTTTTAAGAAAAAGATGCTATAAGTGCTATATATAAATAGCCTCATTGGCTGGTGGTCGGACTCGCTAATGGTCTGCTGCAGGCCTTACGACTCGGAGACTTTCTACATGCCTAAACGTTCAAGGTAAAGCAAAGCTTAAAAATTCAATAATCACGTCTCTTAGATACTCCCTTTTTAATCTCTTCTGCTGGGAAAGGAATTAAACTAAAGGCCATTCACTCCATGTTCGTTTGGTTCATGTCTTCCTCCTGGTTTCGGCTGAGCACACTTCCAGGTTGGAACTTGACAGCGACCGCTAGTCGGCAATGACGAGACACAAGAAGCATGGCTCTTCTATTCTTCTTTGTTTAGCAGGCTCACTTGAGGCTAACTGGGATCGACGTGCACTTTACTTGACTTTACTGGGTCCTCAATCCGTCCTGTGACCAGCAATTACAAGTACCTACACATGATGGGACTTTACCTTCAGCCATCTATTTCTAGTCTCGAAGCTTGACAAGTGACTCCATCTTGACTTTATCTGTAAATTTGCAGTTTCCTTGAAATTTTCTTGTCCCCACGCCGTCTTGTATAATGAACACCTCTCCTGGAATAGCGTTTTTGGGTGCGGGCCTATTTGCCAAAGACGGTCAGTAAATGACAGCAATAACAGCATGCATAATTGTCGGACGAAGTTCACCTGATACGCATATATTAACACGGCACTGGCGGGAAAGGCTCCTCAGCTCAAGGCAGTGTATTCACGCTCCTCTAAAAGCGCTCATAACTTGGCGAATGCGGCTTCGGATGCTCTTAAAAGCGAACCTCCTGCCGTGTACTCTGACGAAAGTGAAACAGCCAATTTGGATTCACTCTTCGCCAGACAGGATATATCTGCCGTGATTGTTGCTCTTCCAGTAACACTGCAGCCCTCCATCATACTGAAAGCCCTTGCTGCTGGTAAACATGTAAGTTAAGCGAAAAACCTGTCGCGCCGGACGTCGCGCAAGGTCTTGCCATAATCGACACATATAAAGAAAAGTATCAACCAAAAGGCCTCATATGGAGGGTCGCGGAGAATGACGAGGCGGAACCCGGATACCAATACGCAGGCGAGCTCATTCGGTCTGGCAGGATGTTATGTTCTTCAAAACTGTGGTCGTTAACTATATTGACGAGGAATCCATGTGGTACAAAACACCCTGGAGAACAATCCCCGACGTAAGCTTCCCAGTCATTTTTCTTCATCTTTAATTACTATGCTAATACTCCGCAATATCAGGGCGGCTTTCTCGTGAGATTCTTTCATATACATATATTTATACATATACTGAACCAGACTCAAATGTTAGTTAAACGGCGGTGTGGTGAGTCAATCTTCCCCAGGCACATCACAATTGACTTTAATCATTACTTTCAATATAGCACACCATCGCTTCTCTGCGTTTAATCCTTCCCTATGCGTTTACGCACCTGTCCGGCTTTGCTTCTCTTCACAAGGACTACCTCATACCACACGACACTATCCATGTGATTGTAAAAGCCGGAAACTATTTCACTGGAACAGTAGGGATTACCTTCGCATCTCCCACTCAGTCCCAGCCGGTTGCAGATAACTTTGTGACAACAGGCACCAATGGATGGATATCCGTTAACATTGTCGACAAGCCGGGCTCGACAACGTCTACAATTCGCATTCTCATAAAAACAGTCATAAAAGTGGACGGCAAGCCTGAAGAGGAAAAAGAAGAAATAGTCGAGATTGATTCGAATGGCATTGTTGTAGAACAGGAGAGCTTCTTCAAAGCCATTTCGGGAAATGATGATGGGTTTAAAATTGGTGATCCCGTTGGTACCCTATACGATGTTGCGTTCATAGAAGCGGCATTAAAAAGTAACGGCCAACTCCTGAGCCTCTCAGAAATGGTGGGCGATTAAGGACATTGAAATCAAGATTATTTGAAGCAATATAACTCTGCGACTACGCTAACTTTCTGTTTTGTAAATATGATAATTGGCATGGACTTTCGAAAATGCGGCTTGAGTTCAAGTATATTATGTCGGCAGATCGACGATTAGAGCTCTGGAAGTATGTTGAAAGTAGGACAAGAAAGGGGTTACATAGGTAGCGGTGATTAACTCGGATACGGTCATGAAGTAGAACATTCTCTTATCTTCACTTATAACGCTTTGCACTGAGCTCCGGGAAGAGCATGCAGCGTTTACTACCACTCTACTAGGGTGGAAAAGAACCTGAGCAGCACTCGGCATATCGGCGTAGATAAATAAATGAAAGACAGCTTGATGTGAGCCTTCTGGCAAGTTATTTGCATCGCACTATGCCGCGCCGCCGAGGGACAATGTAACGGCATCATTTCTTCGGGCCGTAGGAAACCGTGGGAAAATTACAAGTCGCTTGCGCGCGTGCCTGGTCCCAATAGCTACCGTCGGAAATACTGACGAAATAATTTAGGCGAGTCACCGGACCCCGCTTGAGGCTTGCTTCTTACATCCTTCCTCGTTCTTACACTCAAGGCGTTAGCAATGTCACAGCAACTCAAGTCGTCTATCAGCCCTTTGAACAAGGCATACGAGGCTATCCCGATCAATGTCAGCCCACATGCGACACCTTCTTCGCCCTTGGACGAACAACCAACGATAGGGCTCATTGGCATGGGGGCGATGGGCAGGATGTACGCAAACGCTCTCTGCCGCGCTGGGTGGAAAAAGTGCGTTCTCGACGGTGATCTCAAGGGTGTAGCTAAATGCTACACAGGATCAACGTCTGCGATCTGCCGGAACGTTTCGACAAGCTGGTGCAGGAATATACGGGTGTGTTTATATTTGCACCTTATCTTACGTTCGCTAAAACTTAGTAGATAGGCCTACGATTCGGGTTATGAGGGATGGCCACGCCGTATCTAGGTCCTCTGATTTCATAGTCTACTCAGTCGAGGCTGAGTTTGTGGACAAGGTCGTCGCAGAATTTGGACCATGTAAGTCCTTTCCGTTACCGGAGGAGATAATGAAAATGACTTGTGCGAAGCAACGAAAATGCATGCTATTGTGGCTGGACAGACATCTGTCAAGGCTCCTGAGCGAGCAGCCTTTGAGAAATACCTTCCGGAAGACGTCCACATCATATCTTGTCACTCGTTACATGGGCCGACTGTAAATCCTGTCGGTCAGCCACTCGTGAGTGTACCTCTTTCTTCACATTTCTTTTTATTTTACAAATTTTTAGGTTTTAATTCGTCACAGAGGCTCTGAAGACGCACTTACACTCGTCGAGAACATTCTGCGACCTCTTGGGTCTCGACATGTTTATCTTTCATACGAAGATCATGACCTGGTTACTGCGAACACGCAAGCCGTGACCCACGCCGCCTTTTTAAGGTAGGGGGCATTCCCATCCCATGAGCGTGACTAAGCTTCTGAAGTATGGGGACAGCATGGTTCTCTGCACAGTCCTACCCATGGGAGCAGGGACTTTATGTCGGAGGAATAGAAACCGCCAAAGTTAATCTCACGCTGCGCATCTATTCAAATGCATGGCACGTCTACGCCGGACTCGCAATTCTCAACCCCGCTGCGAAGACGCAAATTGACCGCTACGCCGCGAGCGCAACTGAACTATTCAAGCTCATGCTCGAGGGCGGTAACGGCGGCGAGGTTGAGCGCAAACGATTTCGCGAACGCGTCGAGTGGGGTAGGAATATCGTATTTGGGGACGAGAACAGCCCCGAGCGCAAGCGCCGGCCAATCTTGCTCTCGGAGGACGTACTTGACCGTTTCAGCCTGGGCAAGGCTTCTTCGGGAACGCACACACCACCCTCGGCCGGCTGTGCGCCGTCTGCGGGATGTTGTCTGCCAACAGATGGTGGACCCATGATTCATCCACCCCCGAAGTACCGGCCGAATTCGCACCTCTCCCTGCTCGCGATGGTGGACTGCTGGGCGCATCTGGCAATCAACCCGTACACGCACCTGTCACTTGCGGCGACGCCTCTGTTCCGGCTTTTCCTCGGAGTCGCGGAGCACCTGTTCCTCACGCCCGCATTGCTGTCAGCATCAATTCATTCAGCTTTGTATGACGTATGGCACAGGGCAGACGACCTTGAGTTCGTGTGTGCCGCCCGGGGTTGGAGCCAGTGTGTGAACTTTGGTAGCTTTGGGGTGTACCGCATGCGGTTCGAGGAGACGTCAAAGTTTTTCGAAGGTCGATTTGAAGAGGTAGGTAAGCTTGGAGCGGAGATGATTAAGGCGGTCATGGAAAGCGAAGTGATGAGAGAGGAAGAACAGAAAGTAAAGACCATCTCATGATCATGAATAAGTGCGTCCTCCCTACTTGCTCCTCTCTAATACAAGCTGAGATCATGTTTCATTATCTATTCAAACATAACGAATTAACTTATAATACCAGGCTATGCCATTCGTCTCCAATCATTCATTCGAGCTGAGTTTACTTGCAACTATGTATATGTTTAGTTCATGTCGTCGCCGTCTTCTGGGTGCTTGAATATAGATATGGGCTATTCATTTCAATCAAATCTGATGACGAGCGGCATTCCTTTTGTTGGTTTCAATTCTCTTATTCTCGCTGTCTGCGAGTGATATCATTTACATCATGGGCTAAGAAAGTACCTGGTAGCAACAACCGCACTCATTGGTCATTCAAGTACGCCCAGTAGCCGGTATGAAGCATACTAATGGGAAGCATACTAATGGGTATCTTCTGTATTACACACATGTTGACGTGCTTGGTTCCTACTTGTATACCGGTCTATTCATTGAGCACAATGGAAGCATATCCGATTTCAAGTTGATTGATCAGAGATGTGATTCAAAAGTAACTGATTTTATCTTTCGGAGCGCCCTCGACTGGTGTCCGTTAATACACAGCGAAGATTAGCTCAAAGGCTATACCTTGGATATTTCGGATCACTTGTGTCCAGCAGGACCTTTAAAGGCACGAACTGACAGATGAAAGCTAACAACCCCTCTGTCAGCTGCGCTGCGCCTTAACTTATTCTAGTGCTGGTCACTGGAGAGAAAACTCGCTTACCTCAATTTGACCTCGAGTCTTCTAAAAATGCGTTTATATGCTATAGTCGCTTTTGTGTCTGTTCTCTGGCAGCTTGGATCTGCCATTCCTTTGGTCAGGGAACGTAATAATGCTGGGTAGGGCATCTCATTGAATTTGGAGTAGTGACTTACCATGGGATATCAATACTGATGTGATCACCTCTCTCCCAGAATCAAAATTGCGCATACTCCTCTACGAGAGGCTTTCGACCAAAATTCCCGAAACCTAGGCAACTCGGAAGTACTGCTTGAAGCACGAGGAAACCACGGAAAAAACTTCAAACAAACAAGCAAGCCCAAACCGCCGCCGCCAGCGGTGACATTCCGCAAGGGTGGTCTGCACGATGCAAGCAACGCCCTGGACAATTTAAATCTGCATGCTGATAAGAGGAAAGAAACTGAAGAGTTTCACAAGAAAATTGCGCTGGCTCATATGCCTCCTAATGCCCATTCCGCTGAGATCGTGTGAGTGCCAGTTGGTCAGATTATGCGAAGCTTTGCACTCAATATTTGTCAGTAATCTGGCGCACTCAAAAGGATCGAGGGACCCCAAAATTCATGTCTCAGTGCAGTACAAGGACAAGAGTGGAAATATTGTTCAAGTCCCTCGATTTGGTGATCCGAAGAAGCACGACGATGTTGCCCACATTTATCTTGGAAATCCCCACGATTTTAGCAATCATGATGATTACAATAAGCATGCACTTGAACAACTTCCGCATCCATTCAAAAAGGCCGTAATCAATAAAGCTCTACAAGATAAAAGTGAGGAAGAAAAGAAAAAGATACTAAATAAATCCACACAGCATCATCTATTCTAGTTGTGTATTACTGCCAAAAATGTATGTACTTAAAATATTAGAAATTAAGACATAGGATTTGGGGAGCAGTTAATAAAGCTCGCTTGCATCGTTTCCTCCAGAATCATGGGAAATTGACCATGAATTGGAATCGGTTTTGAGCCGCGTCGTGAGTTTCAACACCGGAATTAATTCTGAACCATAAGTTCTTCCAGCGATTATCAATTATCTGTCGAACATAGTGAGCAGAGTGCCCAAAGAGTTCCATACTTCTCAAGTATGTCTGAGTTTAAGTACCGACAAGCTTATCTAAACCACGCATACGATGAACTAGTAGCCGTCCATAGGTTTAAGTAAACAGTGTTTGAGGAGTTGCGCCCGTGCATGGCACTACCACGCATACTTGACGTACTGAGTACACCAAGACTTTTGGAAGTACGACTACGCTCTAAAGGATAGCAGCTGTACCCTGCGGGTGCATCTCAAGTTAGCCCACTGAGCCATCCTAATTCGCCAGTGTACTTGCTCATCAGACAATCGGAGCGGTTGGAGCTATCTCCGGCCCTCCAACAAGGACGAAAAGCGGAAGAAATGCATGTAAAGCGCCACTTCTTTTTCAAGAAATCAAACGGATAAACATATGATTTTTGCATGGTTTTTGGCCTCGTTTTGCGAATTTGACCCTATTTGACCTTGGCTTTGTTTGTCCCTCAGTCTCCCATTCAGCGATAAAGCGATAGATGTCGATGAGAATAGACTAAGTGCCGAGATCCTCACGGATCTGCGGCAGCGTTGAATCACTGATGGCCGGCGGTAACGTAACCTTGGTCCACGTCCAACGGTCATTAACATAAATCGAAAGTTCTAATTCGTCAAGTAGAAGAACACCTGTCCTTGTTCAAAGTCTATATCCAAGTTAGGTGGGTCTGAATTGTTGATACAAATTATATTAAAACGGTGTCTGGTAGAACCCGTCTGATCGATGCAGTTGTGTGTCCACTTCCGCTTTAAGAAGGTGGTATATATAGCGACATTATGATGAACTTCATACCCAGTGATAACATGCAAGATTCGAATTTCATGTTACCGTCACTGACGTTTGCCTGCTGAGTGAGTTCTTGTATCTCACGCCAGAACAGTAATCTGGACCTTTAATTAATCTGTCTTCATACACCGTACTACTGGAGACGACTGTTCTGAAGGCCATAAAAACATAAAAAACTAATTCGCATCTGCATTAAATCAGGCATGGGAGTTTCAGGAATTAAAGCCGGAGTACGAGAGGCATGATATATTTTGGCACAAACAAAGCTAACTAAAACATGTCCGGATTAGACTTCTTCTCATCGTTCTTCTTTGCAACAGCCTTTTTGTATGGCTCCGGAAGTTTGTCGTGCGCCTGCTTATTGTAATCTTGGACGGTTTCGTGATCGTCAGGATTTCCAATATAGTGGTGCTTCTTGTCATCCAAGGCATGTTTGTTCCCGTGACGAGGATTCTGGATAATGTTACCGTGCTCGTCCTTGTGTTGACCCGTGACATGGATCTTGGGATCGACGGAGCCTTTCGCATGGGCCGCGTTACTAAAAAGAATATTAATAAACTCGGACGCATAGTGAAAGAGTATGAGACTTACACGACCTCTGCGTGAGCTGTGCCAGCAGGCATAGTTTCCTTAACAACATTCTTGTGAAATTTCTCAACTTCCTCTCTCTTTTTACCCTGGAGACCCAGCCTGTCGAAAGTTCTGCCCGCATCGTGTTTGCTATCACCTTTCCTAATATCTACCGGAACTTCAGGCTCGGGTTTGTGATGGTCTTTATGATCTTTGTTTGTTCGAGCTTCGAGCGCTACCAAGTCGTCGAAGTAGCGAACATAGAGATCCAGTAGCTCTTCCCGAGACACAAGATTGCTAGAGAAAAGTGTCAGTATATGTCCTACGAGAATTTTTAGAGCGCTCACTTGGCATTGCGTTCTGGTATCGGGATAGCAGCGCCAAGCTGGCAGAGAATAGACGCAGTGGCGAGGGCGACAAAGAAACGCATGACAAAAAGATGAAAGGTGGGAGATTGTTGAGAGTTTAGTGACCGGCACTTGAACTTGTGGTTGTGATGTACAGCACAGCTGACGATGGATTTTCATTGCGAATTTGCGAGCCCTTTTATAACAGAAGTTGGACAGTGTGTTTCCCTTTTCAGCTAATCTCAGAGGGATCTGTCACTTGTTCTAGCAGCGAACTATTTCGTATTCAGCAGGCAGTCCATAGGCGCCGGTGTGTGTATTCCTCACCCTGAAACGCGGAACTGCTGATATTCATCGGAGAGTATATCCATTTAGATGTTGGGCGCAATCAATATTGAAACAGAATGTAAACCAAAGGCTTCCAAAGATTGGAAACCACAAATCGACCGAAGGAAATAGTAATCAGTAGTATTATTTAGAGAAATGGGGGACTCCTCCGATGAGTAGGCCGGCATAGATACATGCACTACAGTTTCAGCTTAACTTCGACACGTTTGGATAACATATTGGCTCAGAAAAATAATACGCATCCTTTCGCACTCTGCGGCCCAAATATGTGACTATAAGACTTTAGGGGACCATATTAAGTAGTTGCACCGGTAACGGCTGATAGAAAGTCTCTACATACCGACCATGCCGGTATACCCGTACGCCGAGAAAAAGCGCCGTAGCATTTTTCCGTAGGCTAGATAGTCGCTGGATATTGACGTGCGTCAAGAGACGCAGCTCGCATGCAATAAATTACATCATTACTTACACGGACATGACGTCTTCGCAGCTGTGCGATCTCGGGCTGCAGCTCGACTACCGCGCCTAGAGTTGATTTTTCAGATGCTAGACCCGATTGTACTCCTTGAAATTTTTTCACGCTCCACCACCATCTTGTTGGACAATATTGGACAATGCAATCCAAAACCGCTTGGTTTCGCAACATCTCCGCCCATCAAGTTACAAGATGACACAGCGTGCTACAAAGGACTCTACATGTCATCGGTGCTCGGCGCTCGTGCAATGTTTGGACCGCTGAAATTAAGCGTATTGCGTCTACTCCGTTACTTTGCTCCTGTACCCAAAGAATTTCTTCCAACTTACTCAGAAATGTAGAATAATCTACAACAATCACGCATTCCAATGTTACCTCAAAATGACAGTAGACAGCAGTAAACTTATGGTTCCAGCCGTTCAGGACAAAGGCACCGGTCTTGCGAATCATCGTTGACGTCATGCCTTGTTCCTGTTTCCAACCTGATTCGCTACAAATACATAACGTACTCGACTAGAGCTTCATGCAAGAGCAAACAATATGTAAGCGCTTCATTGGTCTGCTATGATAAGGTGTTTCAAGAATATTTCAGAAATGAAGGCCCGTAAGCCAACTTTGGGGTTTGAACTGTTCTTGAGTCATTCACTTGTCGTTCACCCGCTGATAGACTTCATCCTCGCTTCTGGTGCGGTACTCTGTGATGTACATATAGTCTACATACATGAAAACCATCACCCTTCTGCCATGATACATATTGTAAAGATAAGCTACAGAATAAGATGTATAGAACCTCGCTCATTCCTTGGCGGCTGGTAGCATGACGTTAAGATCTTTCTCGCAATCTTCCCATTCGCGTCTAGCCAGTTCGACATGTTTCTCTGACCGAGGTATGAAAGCAACTGGAAAATCGAGGGGTTCAGTCCCGAGCTGTGTGACCAGGAGATGTATCAGAATGAAGAGAAAAAAATAACATAACAGTAATTAATACGCACGCCGTCATGGAAAGCTGCATCACTTGTATCGTACTCGTAAGCGCGACCTGTTCTTGGATCATTCCCCTCTGGCTTCTTGATGTCGAATGTCCACAGTAGCATAGCAACAGATATCCATATTATGCGCTCTGCAAAAGGACTTCCCGGACATACTGTTGGAAGCGACACCATTTGTAAATTAGTGAGCTTAACAATTTAGGAGATAATACTCACAGCGTCGTCCGTATCCAAAGACCGTGGTCGTTTCATAGTCGCGGATAAGAGTCCCATTACTGTTTAGCCAACGCTTATGGTCGAAACGGTCTGGTTCTGCGTACACGTTTGGGTCGTGTTCTATAGCCCTATAGTAAAGTTGTTCTCGGTACAATCACACAGTAATATTTATGTCACTTACCATGGAGGACCAAAAATGATAGTCCCGGCACGAATGGTGTACTGTTCGCCATTGTATTCTATAACATCGTCAACGGTCTGAAGGTGCGGAACGGCCAGACGCGCAGGAGGGCGCCAGCGGAACGTTTCTACAAAGAGTATGAGAAAGTTATGGATCTATATGGGGCCTGGAATGTGCCCACCACGAATCACGGCATCCACGAGCGGAAGCCGTGAACGATCAGCGAAAGTAGGCATGCGGTCTAATCCAACCACGTCGTCGATTTGTTTCTGTACTTCTGAGATCCAATCCGGATAGACTACGCATGCCAGAATAAAAGCTTTGATAGTACTCTCCGTCTTTGATTGGCAGTGAGCTATACTAACACTGAAAATTTGAAGGAGGGCTCCTCACCGTTTCAATCGCTGCCTGTATAGCAGCCGAGAATGGAAGGATAGTCAGCAGCATGAAATTTACACGGCTAAACAGTGATACTGACAGAAAATATCATTTTCATGAACCGAGTCGTGTCCTCTTGAGCCGTAGCTTCTTTGGCAAACTGGGCCGCCCACCTGGAAGTCATTTATAAACACGAGTAAAACTGATGCATGGAAAGGACGTACGTGTTAATTCCAGATGCCTTGCCTGTCACTGCGTCTTGAATCATCTTCGAGTAATATCTGTTATCGAAATCAAGAAACTCTTGAGCTCTTTTTCTCCATGGCATAGGTCCGGGAATCCAGTCCAGGAAAGGAAAGAAATTGATGATGCTTCCGGAGAAGTTACATTCGACGTTGATTAAATTCATCGACTGGTCTAGCGGTCAGTTATAATGTAGATGCTTTGGAATGCGTCATACTTACAGCTAATCCGTCTACCAGTTCCTGTTCGTCACCATTGGGGCAATGAACACCAAATCCAGCGGCTAGTGCATTGCTTGCTACCAACCTAGTTGTCGATTGTTGTAAGCATTAATAGTCAGAATTTGCTAGGCTTAACCGGTGACTTACCTATTGATGTGCGTCGGCCAATTGTTCGAGGCATTAATAAGGTGTTGTATCGTTAGAAGGGCCTCGAAACGATGCAATGGTTCTGTTGATCCTGCGCGTACGTATGACATCGCAGCAGTCACCAACCTGCGACCAATTTGGAAGGCATCGCATTGCTCATGAAGCGCCCAGTACGCTTTAGAGGGGTCAATGTACCGTCTCTGTGATTTCTTTTGAGTGAAGGAATAATTGCTAGAGACGTGGCACTCACAACATATGGTAACACAGGTCTGTCAGAGGACTTTGCGGCTCGTTTTTCAAGAATCTCCTTTGCAGCTTTTGCATTACCGATAATCAGCATAGGCTAATGGAAAGGCAACAAGAGCTAGCAGTCAGACGGTGGTAAGATGCGGATAGAAAATGTTTTGCGTACAACGCCCATCACGTTCAACGACGCGATACCACCGTACGCGCGTGCAACGTCACGGAAATAAGTCGCCATATGCTTCAGCAGTCATATATTAGCTTAGAAATATACTAGAGTTGTAAACATCGTACCTCGTGGGGAATCTGAAGAGCATTGCCTATGATGGGCAGGCCTGGAGGGCCCGGCGGAGGTTTGTACTTCGTTCTGGACGAGCGGACATAAACAAGCACCAGGCTCGCTATGATGACAGGAACAACGAGCTGGTAGTGCTGGAAAACGAACATAACGGCACGAATGAACTCCGAGTCTCGAGCCTGGCTTTATAGCACTCCCATGCCCATTAAAGTTTAAAGGTTATGTCGCGTTTCTCCGTGTGCACGAGCGCGCGCGTTTTCAAAGCAGGTACTGGGTTAGAAATTAGATCCATTTGAATTCGGCATGCCATTAAGTCGGCGTACTAGCCATTCAGTTTATGTATCTTCTTTTCCGAATTCTGACAGACTAGCTTAAAACGGGTAGTGATGATGGCAGCGCGTAAGCCGAAATTGAGTCTTGCGATTTGAAGGGTAGCCAGAGAGCTAGCTAAAGTCGCATGGCTTTTAATCAAGTGCTTAACTGAGAACGTGCCCAAATTCCGTAAACTATCTCAATTCAAAAGCTGATATTGCTTAGACCACTTTACTACATGATAGCGCATAATGCAGCGTTATCGTGAATTAATGGACCATGCCTATTTATCTTTTGCACGCCTCATAGACCCAATTAACTTCATGTTCCTCTGATAAGTAAATGTGTAAACTCATATTCTGATTCTTAAATTAAAGTACTCGGCCATTTAAAAAACAACCATGCGCTATGGAGAGATCAGCTTATTGTACGTCAAGCGAGTCCATTAATTAGGCGATATCTACACAGACTCCGACTCTCTTACTTAGGCAGGTCTTGTATCAATCGTCCCACATGTTACTCGGGCGCTTGCATTAGAGCGATGGCCACCATCTATGTAGTCATTCACAACACGGCAGCAACATAAACTGAGAGCGTACTACATATATCTTATCCTAGCCTAGTATGACTAGGCCACCAGCCCGGGTGGATTTGTTGCACAATACCCTCGTCTGCTGGGCTGCTGTGTGCAGTAGAGTCAATTATCCCATAATTCAGTAAAACATTCAGCCCGCCCGCGATTTCTCTAGCGAAGTCACCGTAGGTTAATACGTCGTCACCACGTATTACGCCAACGTCTAAAATTAGACCACGCAATATCGGCACATTACGATGCTTTGCCTGAACGAGCCGCAACAGGTGGTTCGCTGAAATGTGTGTGTTCCGGTCCACGACGGAAAGGTACTCGAGTTTCGGGCAGAGTGCCTCAGGGACACATGGACCATCCTCCAATATGGTCTTGTCGGGGGGCATTAGCGCGGAGAACAAGTATCGCCCGCCGTCCGTCTGGCTAGGCATGCAGAGGAAATCGTACCATGCCTCTAGCTCTTTACGCATTGGTGATAGTAGCGTAACACCCATGTTCCGGACAGAAAGAGACTGCAAGTGGGGACACTGGCGAAGGCATTCCACGAGATGAAGAGGCCCTTTGAGGTTGTCCACCGATAAATGCCGGATCCTCTCCTTCGCGGAACAGAGAAGGCCTATCAGCGGTGCAAACGCGTGCGCGGCATCAAAAGAAACGCGTTCTAGCGTCGGGAGGTGCAGGGTAGAAAACGTGGCGCGCGCCTGAGGTGTCTCGAGGTTCCACTCGTCATCGGCAAACGCAACGGCCAAATCGGTGAGGTAGGGCAGGCAAACAGGGGGCAGCTCGGCGAATTTAATCATATATAGCTCTGCCGTGCGCAGCTGTGGCGTATTCTGGAGTATCTGGCTAAGGCATGCCATTCGGATGGGATGAATCGCGCTACCGAGAGATACATGCACAAGGCCGCCCCAACAAACGTTGTATGCCGTGTACGTGGAGAAGGATGTGGACGCTTGCAGCCTTACGTCTTTCAAACTGGGTGCGCGTGACAGTGCACTGGCGTTGTACAGCAGTTGAGGGTCTTCGCCGCGTCGCAGCTTACTGTCAATTTCCATGCTGAATGACTGCAGAAAGCGGAGATCCGTGCAACATCTGAGGGATTCCAGTGTAGAACGTATGGTTACGAAGGATGCATGCAGTGATAAGCTCCTCCACCGCGAAGACGAAGGGACAATGATCTTCAGCAAAGGAAGGATATAATCGGCCGTAACTCGAGCACTAGAGCCAGGTGCTTCATAGACAGATATAGATAGATCACAGCCGCTGGATCGCCCCAGCCACTCTTTGACAGCGAGAATCCGCATGTCAGTAGCATGTTGTGAGTGAGCCACTGGTATGTGCAAAGTAGCCCAAAGGCGCGGCGTAGCCAAAGCAATGGCTCTGGTATGGCGCGAAATGTGGCTCAGAACGGTTGGAGCATGGCGAGCACTGATAATCGCATTGTGCTGAGTGGGCACACAGGCAAGAAAGATTTCGCGGATGATGTCGTCTGGCAAGCGGCGGAAAGGAGAGAAAATCGCCTGGAATGGCCTCAACGATGTTGCTAGTTTTTGTTCGACATCTACCAGCGCCGCCAGTCGTCTTTGCAGAGTGGCAATCTCCTCCCTGACCGTCTCTAATGTCGCTTCTGAACCTGCTAGCGCGTCGCATATAATTCGTTGCTCGTCCTGAGATGGGGGTTCATTGGATCGACTAAGAGCCGACAAGCTGGCAGGGAGGTCAAAGCTTGTTGAATAATTCAAAATCTACATGGAAGGATGAGATGTAGATGAGCACATAAACAAGATGTCCATACCATTTCGACATTTGCAGCTCGGACTAGAATCGATGTGGGCTCAGAAGTGAGGTATGTGTTTGATCATACATTTAAGTCTCTCCTAATATAAGGAGATAAAGCGGTAGCTGTTCACATTCGGATATGTGTAAGTCTATCGGCGACCTGCTTCTTTCATAGTAAGTGGCTGTAGGAAGTGTGATAGAGTGTCACAATGAAAGCTCGGAATAGTCGGCTGAGTGTTTCTCCTTAAGCTCTATCAGCCCAACAAGTTGCGAATAGGATTTGCAGGGCAGGGTGGGAACTTGAGAGAGAGCATTAGAAATTTTAATAGGACTCGGTCTGGATACATGGCGTCAAGCGGCTCGCCTCCGAGTCGACCTACATACTGACGAAAACGTTGAAAACAGGCCTAGGGCCAAATGCATTTTACGTAATATGATCTGTTTCCTTTATTCCCATTAGTTACATAAGCTACTGCATCCGGCGGCTCCCGCATCGCGCTGGGACGTCCCTGGGTCCCAACCAGGTTAATCACATCGCCGTCATTGTTCCGTCAAGCCACATCCCGTAGAACAAATTTAGTCTTAATCTACTTTCTGTTGTTCACAACAGAGACGTCCTTGGACCTGCAGGAGTCAACAAATAAATCTTCTCAAAGCTCACCATTTTGTTCAAACGCCAAGTCGCTTCGAAATTCGTTATGATCTCTCTGATCAGCTGTCGCATAACAGGACATTAGAGGCGCATGGCAGAAGATGGTGTGCACGGGTGACGGAACAAGACGTCGGCGACACACTGTCGACAGCTTTCCGCTCACATGGGCCTGCACAATCGAGTGATTGACAGAAGAACATACATATGTAATACGTAATGTAACGTCAACTGCTATTCTCATCACATTTTTCCTGGCTACGAGAGGTTTCATCAAACTCACCGAATTTAGCGAAGGGCGAGGTTAACTAAGGGAGGACGCTCTTGGACAGCCAAGTTCTCTTATCCCCACTGATGTTCTGGCGTTCAATGTTCATACGGGTCCGTGCGTAGGCTCAGGAGATCTAGATTCTAGGCATATTTGTTAGAAATGTATGTGCTGTAATATGTTCTCCAAATTTTTATCATACAGCATAACGTTAACCTCCAGGTGCGCTGGCTGCCATCCAAGGCGTTCAAATTCCAAAAACGAAATTGATTAAGTTATGTAATGACAGGACTGTTGGGGCTTCGCGGCGCCGCTGGAGAGCGCTGGAGATATATCAACCTATTAGTACTAGGGTGAGGCGATACGAGTTGTCCTTCACCACCAACTGCATTGCCAACAATGGGCTTTGTTCTTGCCCTTCTTTTGCTCCCCATAGCCTATTATGTCCTTGTCGTCAGGCGAAGTCGGGGCTCTCAAGATGATATTTCGGCACTGCAAGGACCAGAATCTTCCTCGTGGCTCTATGGTACGCATTCTACATTACTGTCATGTATTACCTGAACTTGATATCTTACCAGGGAATACGATCGACTACAAACATGCTATTCCTGCGGGGGAGGTGGAGTTGGCGTGGTTCAGGAGATACGGAAACATGTTCAAGTTGAACGCGTGCTTTGGAGTATGTATACTTAGGGAAGTATCACCTTAACGTGCTGTTAACGTCTCTCCTATTGTAGGAAGAGCGCGTGATGGTCTGTGATCCAACTGCTGTTAGATTTATATTCAACGACACAAGTTCTTTCATCAAGAGTAGAACCTACCAAATAATCAATATTCTTGGATTTGGAGAGGGAAATCTTATCTCGGCGCATGGTATGTCACTTTGTTCTAGCGTCAATCTCTTTAGGATCTTAGTATGTGACTCGGATGACATGCAGGCGAGGACCACCGCCGAATTCGCACCGTCATGAACTCTATGTTTTCCCCCGGACGGGTCCGCGAGCTCGTGCCGACACTCGAGAAATGTGCTAAAGAGGTAATCTTGTCTACATCTTCGTGGAGCCCCGCTAAATGAAACGCTTTTTAGTTTTCGGAAGAGTTAAGCGAGAAATCTGGCACAGTCGTCGACGCGTTCCATCTTATTCACAACGTTACATTACATGCTATCACCCAAGGTACTCAAAGCTGTTTAACCGCTACGCCTATTGCTATTTTAACGAACGCATCCAGCTGTTATGGGCTATGACACGACTAGAGATAGAGAGTATACATCCATTTACGGGAATCTTTTGTAAGGTTTTCCCCCTTCAACCAAATGTTTCTATAACGCACTGCCCAGATACGCAGTGTCGCAACGGTCACCAAAAGGAGTCATCGTAGATTCTCTCGTGTCCCGTGTACCTGGATTCCTGATCTCAATATTCAAAAAGTTCCCCCCTCCGGACCTCAAGATCCTCCTGAAGCACTACCGAATGTCAACTGAAATATCGGAGCAACTCATCGCCTCGAGGAAAGCCTCGTTATCTGTAGGGGACTCTTCGGACACCGATTTGTTCAGTGTACTCTGTAAGTGGTTCACGTAATTATTCAATGTACACGAGACTGACATTTTCTAGTCAATGCAAACGAAAAAGCGCGGGACAAGATGACGCACGAGGAACTAAAAGATCAGTTTAGCGGGCTCATCGCCGCCGGGGAAGATACTACGGTACATACCTTGTGTAATTTGTTGTAAGGCCAGCCACTAATTTGAATATTTTGTACAGGCGAACAGCTTGTCATGGATCTTCTACGTACTTGCAGAGCATCCGGAATGGCAGCAGAAGATCAGACAAGAATTCAACGAGGCCTTAGCAGCCTCAGGAAGTGGAAGCGTTGACTACGACCGACTTCCCTTCCTGAACGCAATTATCAAGGTGAACACGTATCAAATCTGGTTGGTAGGATGTCTTACAGTTGAATTATATGACAGGAAGTCCTGCGCGTCTACCCTGCGGGCTTGTACACAGAGCGCGAGACAGCTTGCGACACCGTTGTCCCCCTCTCGAAGCCCGTATATGACGCATCAGGAAAGTTGGTTGACACGGTCAGGATGAAGAAGGGTAGAATAATCGTCATAAGCATGTCGGCATACAACAGGTGCGCGTTCTCGCAAATGTATCTGGGTCAATGCCGGTCTCTCATAGTACTACTTATATGGCAGATTACATTCTATATGGGGCGATGATGGGGATGTGGTCGATCCTTACCGATGGCTGGATGGGCGCGACAAGTCGTCTGCTGGGACGATTGGACCTTACGCTAACCTGTAAGCCTGACATCGCGGTATATTTGTCTAGAATAGACTAATATCCATATGTTCGTGCTTAGGCTCAACTTCATCGGCGGACCTCGTACTTGTCTAGGGTAAATACTACAGTTTTATATATATACGCGGCTCGTTACTGACAGTGTCGTCGTCGCTTTCAGGTGGCGGTATTCGTAAGTGGAGGCCCATAACGGCCTATAACTTGTTACGCTGACGCATGATTTATTGCTGGTAGGGTCCTCGAAATGCAGATCATAGTCGCTGAGATTGTCAAGAACTTCACGTTTGCCTTGCCTACAGGGCATTCTGTCCAGATGGCATGTGGTTTTACTCTAGTGCCCCTAGATAAAGAGGGAAAAACCGGCTTGCCATTGATTTTTGAAGGCGTCCGCGAATCCTCGTAAATACCGTAGAGAAAGCTACGATGTAGGAGGTTGTTCTCCAAAATGACTCTTTAGTGGGGCGCTGTAGGCTTTTGTTACGTTCTATTCGGGTTTTGTGAAAATAGGATAGAGTCGGTGCTATAGTCATAATAAGGTCGATGTTGGTGCAGGTTTCTGCGAGTGAAACAATATTTATTGACTTTAAAAAGATATACTCATGTATGATACAAAGGCCTGGAATACTACATTGTCTTCTTATTACCTTCTTCACCAGGGAAGCTTGGTCCCATCTACGTTTATAAACTCTCCGCTCTCGTTCTCCCTGGAGGAGGTATCGATGATGGAAACCAAAGCTTTGGAAGCCTCTTGGACTGTTCGCGATCGACCAGTAAATACTCCTTTGAACAGATCCTGATCCGATTCTAATGCCTGGCCCACTATGGAGAATTAGCAAGTGCCCTCCAGAAAAAATGTCTTACAGCACCAGCTCTGACTTACTCATATCTGTTTCTACAACGCCTGGAGCCAATGGGAAGGCAACTAAAAAGAGTTCCCCGTCAGATGTTTTCACGTAGTATGATATGGGAAAGTTGGCACGTACTTAACCATTCGTTCTCAAAGTGTATCTTTCGTGTGATGTGGTTGAGCGCGGTCTTGCTGGATCCGTATCCAACAAGTCCTGTTGGAAGCTTCATAAAATTACCGGCAGTAGATGCTGCCCCAGTGCTGATTGGCACAAAACGGGGCTTTGAACTGGCTTTGAGGAGATCGTGAAGAGACTGGAATAGAGTGATAGGTCCCAGTGCATTGATCTAGAGTAGATGTACATGAACAAGCTTCATTGAGGTACTCTCAGTACGAGACGTACAATAAATTGCCTCTCGAATGAACTGGGAGGTGTCTCAAGTACAGTACCCGAAAACTCGGAAACGCCTATTCGTTAAATGAACAGAGGGCCACAGAGGTCAGTCAAACGGCTTTCAAGGCTTTTAAAGCAGTTACATGCCTGCATTTGCGATCACGGTATCCACTCGTCCATGCCCTGCCTTGATAGCATCTGCCACCCTTCTATTACTTTCCTCGTCGCCGGCGATATATTTGATGACTGAGATGCGTCCGGGGTATTTTTCTTCGAGACTGTTCAATACTGAGTGGTTCAATGGATTACGGACGCCTGCGTAGATGAACGCGTCGGCATGAATGGCTAAGAGCTCCGTTACGAGGCCAAGCCCTGAGTTATAACGACAGGGGCTATTAGACTTCTGTCCGCCAAATTAAAATTTATGCTCACCCAAACCGCGATTGGCGCCCGTCACAAGATAAACCGTTGTAGAGGACATGGCTGGCTACCGTATTGACAGGTATGTGGATGTCGGAAATAACCACGAGGAAGATCTATCGTTTGGCTCGGAATCGAATTCCATGTCTTATGAACACGCCAACTTGTCTATGTTACTCCCTCTACTACACCGCTTGCCGTAAGCTTGCGTCACTAGAGGACGTTGTCCGGCAGAAGATGACTTTGATCGACATAGGTCAGCGGGAGTGAGCGGCCGCAGTTCGTGATTGTCGCTGATGCACGGTATGTCGCGGTGACGTCAGCACGAACCATTGAGTATCCCCGTTTGATCAGTTGTTTACTATGTGAGTAAGTCAAGAGTAAGTAGTTAGTACCACCAAAGTACCACAGCTTAGTAGTGGTGTCACGTACAATATCTAAATTACCAGGCATACCATTACCATCATGTACTCGTGGTCACAAAAAGTAACGGTCACATGATTTCATCATTGCGTTTTCACTCGGATTCACGACGCACAATCCACTTCATATCTCTATAACTACATACTCCTATACTACAAAATGTCCTCTGTAATTACTATACATATTGAGCATGATACTCTCAAGAAGAACCAATTAATCAGACGTGTTTTGGTCAACTAAACAGCAAAACCCGCAGCTGAAGCAACAAACATTCCAATTGTAACTGCAAGGAAGATTATTGCAAAGTAAACTCAATTTAAATGCCAATTAAGCCAGTTTGGCATGACTTCAAGGCTATTTTTTTCTCTCAACCTTCGGTAAACTCAGTTAATGCACTCAAACACGCAGTCCAAGCCACATGGGAAGAATTACCAATCAAAAAGATCAACAAGTACATTCTACAAATGCCTCAGCGTGTGCAGGCTGTTTTGGAAGCAAAAAATAGTCATACATAATTTTAATTTTTGTTCTATGTAGATATTAGATTAAACTATTTAATTACAAGTTTTTGTGGCTCAAAATTGATGTTAAAATGAAATATACTTGTAAAATGTCGGAAGTAGGAGGAGGTCAACCCGTGGAAAAATGGTATGTGACCGTTACTTTTTGTGACCACGAGTATAGTGATTTGTTTGTTTTACGAGAGAAGGAACCTGTGGAGAGTGGTTTATATGGGTCTTTTGAAGGCCTCTCACTTATAGTTCTAAACGTTTACTTCTTGAGAAATCCAGAGAGGTCCGTGATATCGGCATGATTGACAATGTCGCCGATCGGCATCTCGGCATGTGCGACTGCTTGATGTGAACATTTGACGAACACACGTCGACGTTCAAACTTCAGTCGAGTTTATTTTGAAAATAACTTGTGCAGTTCAAAAAGATCTTCCGGTAGGAGCTTACCGACACCATGACAGATCCTGAGTGGGGTTGACACGATTGGATTATTCGTGCATATCCAGTGAAGTTTACGGTGCACGTATCTAACCGCCAGTGACTAACCTGCGAGCGCGCTCGACAATCTACTTGATTTGTAGTGTTCAATGTGAACGCTTCTTCTTAAATTTTCAATGAACGACAAGCGGTGGGATGCCATCAGTCATTGATATTACTGATTGAATAAATGGTACAGAGAAAGTATGTTTATACAAAGTCCGTGGATCAGCTTAGTTCAGAGTTAGACGACATCATGGCCGGTCAATCTGGAAGCTTTCTTTCCCTCTCCCAAGCGCTATTATTGTTATTCGCACGGCAAGCAAGCAAGCGCGCGGTTAGCGCCAGCTGATTCAACGGCTAGATGTAGGCACTCACGTCGACATCGTATGACTCTACCATCAGGTCGGCCTGCCCGGGATAACTCGTGTAAGACGCTTGGAACGTATTCACTTCGATACTGATATCTGTAGGTTGCCGGATGCGCATGGTACCAGCCTCGTATGTGCTGTGGTGCTTAGACATGTTTCGCAATGCGATGCGGTTGTTGAATGTCATAAGGAGTGTGTTGGAATACCTACATCAAACACTATCGGTCTCGAGGTAGAGGTGAAACAAAAATGGAACGTACAGTTTTCCCATTACAAGTGTCCTTAATAAGGCAAACACGTCAGCTGCCATCACTTGTCATCCACAGAAAAGATACCAACGTGCAAATGAAAACATTGGTGTTCTGCATATATTGATTAGCATTTGTAGAGCGGTGCGAATTGTACGGGATAGCCACTTACAGGAAGCGCTACGTAGCAGATAAACGAGATAAGCGCCATGCTTGCTGTGTCCGGGTGAGTATACTCTGGATATACCCGGTCATGGGTACACGCACCTGTGAGAGTATTTGTCTCTACGATTAAGCGAACAAGTTTTGCGAGAATCTTTCTGCCGTGGTCAACTCCGTCTTGACGCGAGGTATGGAGCTGTTAGTGCGTTTATGTGCAAGAGAATCAGATACAACTGTCGAGACACTGGTCCTACTGATGCACTCACGATCCATAACATAGTCCCAGCAATCAAAATATCACACACGGTATCACCGATGTACCACATCTGAGGGAGTCACATTAGAGTGTACCACATACGATAATTGTGTGTGAACGCACATCGAAAGCCTGGGGAAAGAATACATTTTCATGGAAACGAGAGTATTCTTGGAGCTTGAAGGACTGGGCGATCATCCTTTAGCACATGCAACATTTTTGTCGTTATGTAGAGAAAGTAACCCACTCGTATCCCTGTAGCTATAGCTCCGATGGTTTGAATAATAGATGTCTAGAATAGAGGGTTTAGATGCTCATCCAAGACGACGAGTAGGTCACCTTACCAGGACAATTAAAGCACATATCCAAATGTACGATTTCCTGAGGGTGTATATTCGGTAGGCAAAGAAACACTGGACGATGGCTGCTATGATCCCACAGAGTATCGGGGTGTCCAAAGGAGAAATATTCACGTTCCCCAAATGATTGAGGTTCCCGAATCCGCTGGCGAACCTTTACAAGTTTCCATGAGTGACGATGGATGACGGGGGAGAAGTCGAACAGATGGGTACCAGAAGTAAAGATCCGCCGCTGTCATTGCAGTCTGGGCGACCTCGATGAGATACGAGCCATACACTGTTTGATAATGAGTAATCCGTGGTGAGGAGGGTGGAGAAGCGGCGCATACCCAGAATCTTGTTCCAGATATTGTCATCCGGGAAATAGATATAATAAATATCTTTTTATAAAATGGGTTTAGTGAGCACCTGGGGACCATGGAAATCATTACGCACATGTTTGGACCGTCAGGACGCCATAGAGAGCCCAGTTGAACAACGTCCCGATTATCTACCCGAAGCTCAGCAAACAGAACAGGTTGGTCGAGTCGATGACAATCACCAGCGGGGCAGTTCTGTCACATATTGTAAATACAGCGTGTAGTAAACAGTTATGTCGACTTACGTGTTAGCAATATCCTGGGGAATATGGGGAAAACTCGTCGAGTTGGCCGAGCTCATGGGCCTCTCGCCAGTATACGGTGTACGGTGTCAAGGTGATTGAGCCCCAGATTGCAGAGCAGGGTCGGACTTAGCCATATGCTTATATACTTCGGCAATATGTCACGAATGCATTGGACACCGCTTCGTGGCGGAAAAAGAAGGGAATTTAGTAACAAATGCGGCTTCGAGACTATAATAACCCACCACCGCCGAAGCGATTCCCTACTTGCGCAGAAGACAAAAATAGCTGCTAAAAGCGGGATCTATCACACTCTGCGCAACACACGGATGGCTCTAGCCGCATCAGCACGCAGGATGTTGACGTTCGATGAGAAACGGAATCAGGAACCGGTGGTTTTGCTCTGTTGGGACGATCCTGAGGATGATGGTATGATAAATAATAGGCATCCATGAGAAATGGCTCTCACCTAAACATAGAGGTACCTATTGCCATGAAGCAGAATCGGACGAAAGGACGTCCGCGTTTGCCGTACATACTGTCTAGAAGCATTAGGCGCTGGTAGCAGTCAACTAGGGTGTGGCCATTGCTAGTATCTCCACTCCTTTTCTTCGAATGGCTCTCTTGTGTGCCTTGACGTTGGCCCCTAAGGCCTAAGGCCTAAAAGGCAGCTCTTGTAACTTGTTGACCTGCGTGTGTTCAAGCTAGGAACACGCTTATTATCGTCACAGTCGCATGTGTAAATCGATCCAATATGGATTCTGGAATCCTTGTATTTAGAAATACACGGTAGTTGAAGCTGATCCATGCTGGTCTATGATTATTTGAATGCTTGAACGTTCTCCAAGGCACAATACAAGCCACTGCCAGTGCTAAAAATTCGCGTCTAATTGTTGGAGTTCGCGTACTGATGGACATTAAGCGGCCTGCCACATAGTATGATCATCTGACCGAGACGGGGTTGAGGGTTGGCCTACCACGTATGAGGAGATACTTTGCTCGAATATGGAGGATATGCTCAAGAAGGAATGACCGTGTTTGTGAAATGACTTCGAAAAGGACAAGCCGCGACTCGGAGCTTTCGGCAGATAAAACTTTTGAATTTGAATCCCAGATGTAACTCCGACAGGTGTTAAAACGTTAAAACGCGGCACAGTTCCCCAACTGTTCTCTTGAATCTGTTTCGGCCCGTGCGTATCTACCTATAAAATATACATAGTGCAGAGAGTTACATTTACAGTGATTCAAATAGTCTTTATCCGCGCACACTTGATTACCAGTCTGCCAAAAACATGAGAAATGCTCCACCACGTACGGTGATAATTAAAAATGAATGAAAGAGCCACGGTAGTGCTAAATGTAGACTATCAGTGTTACGTACAGCTCTTCAGAGTCTTTCATGGCCGCTGGAACATTGATGATGTATGTGATCTATCTGATTGAGGACATCTATAAAATGCAAAGCCAACGGTATTCTAGGAATGACTGATGCTCGAGGAATGTACACTGTGATACGGTAAAATGATGCATGGTGCTCAACATCCTGTGGTGTCCCCATCGGCAACAGCGTAGCACCTGTGCCACTATATTATGAGCCCTATTCTCGATCTGCAGATTTAAAGGGTATACCTGGAATTAGAAACCGAAGGACAACATTGTAGACCTCTTCGACCTGTTCAACAACATTTAGCAAGTCAACAGTACTGTTGAACATAAGATAAGAGCGAGGGAAAATCAAAGGATAATGTGGGGCTGTTTGATGCGTTTGGACAGGATGCTTACAGTCCTGCCCCAAGTTAATAGTAAGTTGAGAGTCACAATATTTGTTTGTGAACTACGCACATCGTTACTCTCGCCTGGTCAGAAATAAAACAGAAGGAATGATGAAGTGCTATTTGAGTCCTATACACGAGAATGATAAGGTTGAATTACTAACAGATCTCTCCCACCCCGGTCAGCGAAGGAGGGAGTCTGAATCTTTGAGCATGTGTTACGGCGACGAGAATGGCGAAGCATATGCTGCTAATATATTTCTTCATGACTTGTGAGCTAGATGAGTGTGAATGTGAGAGTTAAAAATACGGTGCGCTACACTCTTATATTGCAAAAAGGAGCAGAGGCTGACTAGGCTGTGTGGATTCAGGCCTGGTGTGCGGTACAGTAAGCGCCCATAAATCCCGGGCCGGTCATGTCCGATCAGGCATCACGGTCGCGCACTGCGCAATCAGAAAACGTTCTTGTAACTGTCTTCAATGATCCTTGTAGAAGTCTACTTGAGCATCATGTCAGCCTGCATATTTTACATTTGTGGAAATTATCTTTTGAACTTCAGCCCCTGCACCTGATAAGTACAAGGGCGGTCCCGCCGGTCACGTGGGAGCCAGCACACTTCGGCGATAATAATTATGATTCTCATGTCTCCCCAAGGTCTCTCCATCAGAAAAATATGGAAAGTCGGATAAGCATCTAAAATGCTTTATAATGTCAAAATAATTGTGGTAATTTGCTGGCATACATATAATTTTAATATAATATTACAACTCTGCTTATAATGGGTTTATACTGCCATGAGGATTGTCATAATTGCCGCAATTTTGTGACAATCTTATATGTATGTTATTATTGTAATATTTTCTGGCCAAGTAGCATAATTTAGAGCAGGAATTGCAAGTATACAGTAAGATGCAAACAGTGTTTCTGTTTATAGTAACCAGGTATATATACAAGTGAAGACTGGTCATGTGTACAAGTCTGACCAAGTATTGTAAGCTGTGGCAGAGCTTTCAAACATGGTCATATGTAAACAGTGTTTCTGTTTATAGTAACCAGGTATATATACAAGTGAAGACTGGTCATGTATACAAGTCTGGCCAAAGGTCTAGAGGGAGTTGCATACATGTTGACCCTTTTTACTATTTAATATTATATCAGACACTGTTTTTGCATACACAAAACCTTTCTTGAAAATTTATTTTATTATTTTATGTAAATAATATTTACTGCAAAATTTGTATTATTGGTAAATAGCTAGTGTTTTGTACATTTACTATATAGGTGGGGTTGTTTCTCGCATAGCCCTCTGTCTGGCAAGCTTGTCCCGTGATTTGCGACTATTATTAGAGGAGGTGCTATGATGAGGGAAAATCTGTCTTTTGAGAAGTATTATATCAGATAAAATATAATCAAGTGAGAGTAAATAACTTACTTGCTCCACCATTTTATGAGATTTTGTGAACGTTTCTGTGCTTCCGGACCACATGGAGCATCAAAAAAGTCAACAATCATGTCATATAGTGCACGGAAATTGAAGGAGTTATAAACTTCCATCCAATAACTTGCATCAGTAAGGTTAAAGGCAAGCTATAGCATTTGTGAGGTAGTCAGTTAATTAATTGGTAAGAATAAATTCAAATCAGCACACCAGAACAGCAGCATAAGCAATTGACCGTGAAGTAACCATTCCATTCATACCAAGAATGTTAGCAACATTACACTTGGTGGCCTTTCTCTGTGACAGTGATGTACACTGTTTCTTTCTTGCTGAACCATCTTCATCTTCATCATTAAAGGCCTCAGATGATGAAGGCGAGATAAAAATACTGGAATATGTCTACCATATATTAGATATACACCGACCAAAAGTATTATATAGTAAACAGACCTTGACAAGCAGCCCACTTCGAAGAAATCCTTTCTCAACATTTTCGGCATCTCCTTTTCCATAGGGGTAGAAACATCGAAGGAAATAATCTTCCGATATGTTGATACTACCATCTCGAATTTGGTTACGGGTCCTACAGGTGGTCACATTACATTAGTAATGCAATAGAAATAAACATTATAAAAATTACAAATCATTGTCCCAATCTTGTTCAATTGGACAGAGAAGGCGGCCTGTCACATTGTTGTGTATTCCTCGATCGCTTCGGCACTTTGTATTCAGAGGAGGAGTGGGGGCATACTCTGCATTAAGCCATAATGCAACCTCTTCTTTGATTCGACGAACATCGTCACTGCGTGCATCATTCGCTCCTTTCTGCAACTACGAATAGTAGTAGGAAGATCCAGTTGAATCATTATATATATAGAAGAAAAGTGTTGGAATGCAGACAAACCTGTGACAAGTAGGCATCGACATCAATATTTGGGTCTTCAATCACAGCTCGGACTGATGGAATCACTTGCAGAAGAATTTTGAATGCAGCAAATCGACTTTCAGACCTAGAAAAGAGTGCGTAAGAACTTTGATATGCCATAAATCAAACAGACTCTTGACATACTCTTCATGCCTTTTTTGTCCCTCCTCATCCAACTCCACATCATTGGTTTCATCTTCGTTGTTATAATGATCATCAGCTGCTTGTACCAGATCATCCAGTGAGTCATATAATGTCACTAGTCGTCGAATGCCGCGACCCATCGTTACATTTGTCCTGCAGGTTAATTAGTATTGAAGTGATTTAAGTTAAGCCTTGAAAGCCAGACTCGTATGGAGGTTTCTTAGCTTTCCCCTGGGATAGTTCTTTGACTTTCTCCTCTGATGCGGCAAGGCGACATTTATATAGAGCCAACTGAGAGGTTGCATTGGTACAGGGTTCCTCCAATGGCGTGGGTGGAGTGTTCGGAGTGAGTTCAGTCTGTGATGATTGAGTCGCAGACATTCCCGGCGGCTAGTAGCAGAAGGGACTTTTTGGATGTAACTCAGTAATGGCAACCATATATATATACTAGTCAGCCAGGTTGCTTAGGCTAATCCAAAAATGACTCGAAATGACTCGTACCGACAGTGTAAGTAGCAAGTAAGTAGTACATTTGGTCACTAGATTATCAGTAAATAGTACGGTATGATCATCCGGGGGCCCCGTCAATTTATGACTCGAGATGAGTCCTACTACTTATGTCGTTCCCCGGCTTGCGAAGGTTCCGACAGACGGTGCAGAGGCCCGACGTGTAGAACAGAAACTATACAGGTGGTAGGGTGGCGTGGTTTCAGGGCGCAGGGGAGGGGCGGGAAGGACCGCGCCGCTGCAGGGCGTCGGATATGCATGCCAGGACATACCCAACGTCCTGGCGTGCGTTGTAAGCGGTGGGGCGGGAGCGGTGTTATGGCATATCGGAGCAGCCATGATTTGGGTGGATTTCGTGTCCCAAAGTGACGAAGTTATTGTTCAGTCTTCTTTCATGCGGACAAAAGGTCTTTCATTAGTAGTACATGATCAGATTGTTATCGAAATGCATTATAATGAACAGAAGAATACAACCTGAGACGCCGGGATTGAAGTCTAATACATAAATTGAAATCTAATACATAGAAAAGGCGCGCATCTAATTGGTTGGCCTTCTCGCGAACTTCTTGTCAAGAGCTGTCTCTCCCAGTGCACATACTTCATGGTGAGATAGCCGGTTGAAGGCTTGTCGAGTTTGACGTTTGGAGATCTTCACCCCTGGAATGCAAGGTAGCATCCTTTTCCCGGCACTATCTGCTAAAGCCAATTCCCATTTACTGATGTCCCAGTCAAGTTCATGGATCGCTGAAAGACATGGGTCCAATACATCCCTGGTTAATGTTAGAACTGCTTGTAGTTGGACTTTGAGACGTTGCAGGGTGATGTTTGGTGAGCATAACCACTCGGTTCTGTCGAAATTCCACTTGTAGTTGACCAGCATCTTGCAAATGTCAATCAGGTTCATTGCAAATAATTTTGCGATGGGGCAATTGGGAATCCCAGAGTCATACATCATGTCAAGCCAAACAATGAGTTCAAGAGAGAACCCGCGAGTCAGACAAAACAGTTTCCGCTGGTGATCTGATAGGCCATTTAGATCAAACTGCGACCATAATTTAGCTTGGTGGACAGTCATTTTCCTATGATGAGTTGTGCCAGGAGCTGAATACGTCATATGGCAAAGGGCATTAATCAGGACTCCGAGGGTGGAAATAACCAGAAGGTTAGCGAAAGACCCCTCCGTTGTAGGATCCGGAATATGGGATGCTGCGGATTCTTTTTTATTATTATTGGCGGGTGGGGGGTAGAGTAAGAACAGGAATATGCAAGAAATTGAAATAAGAAACTCACCCGCCATAACAGCATTCTTTACTAGACCAGTGTGATAGAAATTAACCATTGCCGCCAAGATGAGACGAGACTCCATGTAAACAGCATTGGTGATGAATAAATCACACACAAAAGTGTGCACCATAGCTACGAATGTGTCCGAAATAGTCAACGTTGCATAGAAATGACCTCCATGGCACACCGCGTGCTCAGGAGTAAACACGGCGTGAGGTGTATTTGGGCGCATTATGCTAACAAAGGTAGTAATAATTAGCAGATGATGCAGACAAAGAGAACACGATTTTTTTTAACGTACAGTTCCGAACCAGGCTGCAGCAGAATAGCCTCCATGTCGAAAAGATCACCGCCTGCTTTATAAAGCCCAAACCGCTCATCTAGAAGAAAGGAAGAGACATTGAAATCTTCGAACGTTGAACCGTGTTTTGGACGAGCCACCATCCACCACTTAGAACCAGCTATAACTTTGACAAATGTGGCGTATCCATCACTGTCGATATGGAAGACATGGAAAGCATCTTTGGTTGCAGCTAGACACCAGCGAAGATGCTCGGTTGGGATTTGTCCCTTAAACGATCCCTCCTGTTTGAAAATGCTGCGCAGTGCACGGGCATCCGATGAAAAAGGTAACGAGTCAATCCCGGCGAAAGGAAGTTTCAGACCTAAGCAATTCAAAATCTTTGAGCTCTCTGATCTCGATGCCTCAAGGAGATCGTTGAGTGTCCCTGTCCGAGTCCGGTATGCCCCATTTTCAATACTTAAGTCTTAAAATCGAGTAAGTATGCTATAACTAATTATATCAAACTAGGCCAATGCACCTTGGATATCGGTGACTGTGCTAGGTTGTCCGATGTCTAGGACAGCATCCTCGAAGCTGACGTTCTCATGGTGTTTGTCTGTGACAACAATATGCTGCTTACGCAGGATTTGCTGTACATCGGGTGGTCGTAATTTGACAAAGTCTGCTTCGCTTATAATTTTGAAGATGGATTCCTTCACCAACCTGTTTTGAGTGTTAGGATCACTGACGTATAAGGGTTTACCGTTTTCATAACCCTCTTCTATTTTCTCGACGAAAGACTTGAGGGCGTTCATAGTTAAAGCATCCTAGAGATTGCTTTAGCTAATAGCAAGATCCTGTAAGTGCAAAAGACATACATGAGACGAAGGTTCAAATTCGAGTGTCTCTCCTTTGGGTCCCCAAGCTTTTACCAGACGCTTCATCTTTAGTTTCGGGTTTGGCGGTACAGATGTGTCGAGGTCAAGGACAGGCTGTTCAACCTTTTTGAAGTACTGTTATAACCGTTCCGCGAGTTCTAACGCTTAAAAACTTACAAACAGTTCCTCCTCAATTTGAGTCCATCGCATCTGATTTTGCTCTGAGGTGCTTTCCTCCACGTCGGTGATACCAGAATCAACAGTTGCTTTAGATTTTGGTTTTGGTTTCTTAGAAGTTTTAGGTTCGCTGGTATCTACTCTTGACCGCTTTCGGACTCGTAGAGACTTTCCCTGCATAGCATTATTGCTCCCATGGAAAGTCGTGCTTGATAAGATTCTATAACGACGATTGCTTCTGTCGTCGGCCATTCTTTCGTCACTCAAATTCTCATTGTCATTCTGCATATTATCAGCATCCGGCTCCATGGAATTTCCTCGCCTTTCTGAATTATCGATGGGTTCTTCGTCGCTCGAATCATCATTTACATTCTTCATATTGACGTCAACGTCCGGTTCTGCAGGGTCGTGTGGCATGTCCCCAGTACGGTCTCTGTCCAATCCTCCGTCGGTCCGCGACATTGTCCCCCCACTGGCATTATTTGAACAGTCCATATCATTGCCCAAGTCTGGCTCTGTATGCCCGCCTGTTCCGTGTGTACTAGTATGCTCAAAATTATCTTCGTTAGACCCTGTGCCTGTCTGTAGCGCTGGCCCCCAATTGGGACTATTTCCAGTGTCTATATCAATGTTACTTGGACAGTCTGTGAACTCGCCAATACCACCGAGTTCCGATCCTCCGCCCACCTCCAGATTGGTCTCGGCATGCATGTCAGCAGTTATATCACTTTGTGCTCTGTAATGATTGTCGATCATCTGCACATTTCCAAAGTTATTCCCTGCCGCTGGATAAGCGACGAGTGGTGTATTTGTTAGCTGACGATCAACTGGAATGGCATGCCAAATGTGAGTTAGCTTTCAAATCAAGCATGTCCAAAAACTCACATTTGAAGAAAGAGAAATCGGCGTCTGTAGGTGACATGTCGAATGCCTTTAAAAAAGGTTCTGAACCAAGGAGGCGCTGAAAGGCACGATGAGTTGTTCCTCGATTACACTCAGCTGTTGCCATGATCGACAATGCCATCCAGATTTCGCTTTCAATTAAAGTAAGGATTGCTGGCTTTTGGTTACCGATAGCAATTGATAACTAAACAACCAATTAAGTAAAAGCACAGATAAAATAGCAAAAAAACTGACCAAGTTTACCGACTCCCGATGAAAGTTGCTCCCAGCCAGGTTAACAGGCATTAACAAGAACAGAGGTGTCAACAGTAGCGACAGATGCAATGGGAAGGAAAGTTTTCCATGATTGTGACTCGAGAGAAATAGTTTTATCTTCTCAGATGTCGTTTTCGAAAACTGGGATAACATTTGGTCCAAGGTTGGTCGACTGACAATGCTCTCTATGGTTTCTGGAAGGGAGGGAAGATTTTGCTCGTCTGATGGGGACACCTCCTGCAAGAAGCTCCAATGAAGGGCTGCAACGCGAAAGTTTTTCGCAATATTGTCCAACTGTTCGTCTGAAAATGAAATCGCCAGTCCTTTGAGATGTGAAAGAGTATTTCTGAAACTGGGTGCTAGTTCAGCAGGAATGTTCTCTTTGTCTTTAGAGCTCGCCCTATTGAAGCAGTTCTTGAAGTTGATAATAAGCTGTTGCCAATTATCGAGTTTCTTCCAAAGCTTCTGTACTGTGCTTGGCTGACTTCGGAGCAGCGAAATTTGCGGGCATAAAGATTGGAGTGAATAAGGTTTAGCGGTACAGTCCCGGAGGAGTAACTGAACATCAAGTAACCGATAAATCGCAAGAAGGGCTGAAGCTTGGTGACTGTGATTCGCAACAAGTTTTTGAGTTATATTCATCCCAATAATACGAGAGTCTTGAAGAAGGCAGCGGATCCAAAGAGACTCGATATTTGTCGACATCGAAAGCGTTCTTTCGTAAGTCTGCAGTTTTACGGCCATACGCTATAGTATTTACATTTTATTATCAGTCCTAGCATAGACACAATGAAGAAGTTAAGATGATATGCACATACCACACACTACCCTCGGGAAACATAGATGGTATATCAAGGGACAAGTCGAGTCGGTAGAGGGGGTAGTTGTGTATTAAACGGCAACGCGTTCGAAATTCTCTGTCTTGGTTCAGTCAAGTCAGCGTAATCAGCAGTCATGACTCTCATGTATAATTGGCCTACTAATACTAATACTGTCAGGTCCACTTTGGGACGCCGTCACCGGGGAAGGCAACATCCTCTAGTACGAATGCAACTGTAGTGCCAGTCGGCTTGTATTCATCCACGGCGCATCCTCGTCGCGTCCTCGTCGCGTTCTCGACGCGTCCTCAAGTTCACAAAGTCCGGCTATGATGTTCAATGACAACGATAAATACAGCTATTACGCCTAATCAATACCTAGTAGAGTACGAATTAATCGCAAACTCAACTTGCCTGAAATAGCGGCCGTCCGCAATGCGCCCGCAAACATATAATAGAATGTAAAAAGCTGAAACGGTTTCAGTTTGCAGATGTGCGACGTTTGGATGGCGCGACTTCAGGGTAGGTGTATATTTGGCAATGACCAACTTGGGCATTTCCGCCGCCGTCTCGAGTGACCATTTTGACTGTGATAATATCAAATAAAATTCTCGTGAGATATTATAATATGAGTAGTAGCGGCAGACGTACCAACTCGTAGTAACGAACTTTTCTTTACCTTGAATTAAGAATGATGTCTCTGTTGTTGAATTAAGCTACGACGTCACGGGCCTCCGAGCCTCGGATGATCGCAGGGCGGGGTCGCGCAACCGGATTCTTCACAAGGCGCTGGGGCCCGACTCGCAGCAGCAGATCCTCTCACTGTTCTTACATCTCTGGGACCTGCATTTTGGGCACGACACTGACATGATTAGAATGATGTTGAAGATTTTTACACTCTTAGTACAGAATCGAAATTACAGATGTAGAACTTTACAAGTTACTTATAAGCTGACCCCAAGTTGACCTCACCGTTATTCTACCTTCTGCTAAAGTTGTGGCCCAGCCTGGTGTGGTTGGAACTGTCGTGGCTTGGGCAGTTGCGGTTTGGACCTTCTTTCTGGGGGGGGGATTTACCTTGCCTGAAGAATTTAAAGCCTCTTGCATGAGCCTTTCCACCAGGGTTTTTGGCTTCATTTTGGGAGGAGGGTTGCAGGTTTGTAGAAACTTAATGGTGGCCAACATACCATTGGCCTCATCCACTGAACAGATATCTGTCGTTCTGTTTTCTTTAGCAGCTTCAAGAAATTGGTTTTCCAGCTCTGTCAGGCTCTTGACTGAATGAGCAGCAATGTTGGCCTGATTTCGCAGTTCCTGCACTTGCTTGGATAGAAAGCGAAGCCCTATTTCTGAGTCCTGTAGGAATTTGAATCCGACGTTTTCCTGGATACCTTGACAGCTTTTTAAAGATGATAGTAATTGCTGGTGACGGTAGTTGTCCACCTCGGTCCATCTCTCCTCTGCCGACAGTTTGCCCCATTGCTGGATAATTTCAACAGGGCTTGGCTGTAATGAGGCTAGCCATCTTTTGAAATTGGACTCAGTCAAAGGGTTGTGAAGGCAGAGGTAATAGTGAATGACTTCATAAGCCCAGTCAATCGTGCTGCGACATTCAACCCTTAGGAAACGATAAGAGTCCTAGCAGATATAGTAGATATGAGGCACAGCTGTGACCTTTAAGAGTGATATGTTGATTTACGCACCCCATCCAATAACCATCGCACAAGCGACATTACATCCTTTTCCACGGAATGTAGTTTGGCAGCTAACTCCAACTCGAGAATGGCGTTCTGTTTCGGCGTGATTAATACTGAGTTTGTGGGTAAGACATGTCCGTACCTTTTCATTTGCTTTATCGAGCAGGTTGCTCAATTCCTTTACACTCGACTCGAGCTTATCAGCCTGATTTGCGCGTTTAATACTGACATTTCGCGTTCCGAGACTTTATCTTACCTCTTCTTGCATCTTATGATGTACTTTCTCCATCCTTGCGATCTAATCCTGCCTATTTAATATCGTCTTATACTGTTAGATAGTATCTTACCCTATCATTACTCTGGACGTTTGTTGTCTCCAGATTGGAGATCTTTTCCTGCAGCTCGGAGATCTGGTCTTGCCAATTCAATACCGTCTTTTGTTGTGAAATAGTCCTTACCTTATCGGCATTTTGGGTATTTATTGTCTCTAGGTTGGAGACTGTTTGCCGCAGCGCGGCGATCTGGTCCTGCATATTTAATACTGCCTTTCGTTGTGAGAAAATGCTTACCTGACTGCTCTGTTTTGTTTCAGAGGTTGCAACCTCATTTTTGTGGATCTCATCCTTTTCGCTCATTCGTTTTTCCATGTTGGATATCTTCGCTTGCTGAAGTAGCATATTTTTTTGCAATTCCGTTAGAATTGTGGAAAGTTCAGATACTGATTTTGACTCTGGAATAGGCGGGGATTGGGAGGTATGCGGCACAGGCGGGGACCGGGGGGCATGCGGAATATGCGACTGAGAGGCCTGCAAATTCTGCGACTGGGAGGCTTGCGGAATGTGCGACTGAGAGGTACGCGGAATATGCAACTCGGAGGCATGTGGAATATGCGGATTACGCGACTGGGAGGCCTGCGAAATATGCGACTGAGAGGCCTGCAGATTCTGCGACTGAAAGGCTTGCGGAATGTGCGGAATGTACGACTGAGAGGCACGCGGATTATGCGGCCAGGAGGCCTGTGGAATATGCGGAATATGCGACCGAGGGGCCTGCGGAATATGCGACTGAGAGGCATGTAAGTTATGTGACTGGGACTCGACATGCGGAACATGCGACTGAGAGGCCTGCGGGATATTTGACTGGGGCTGAGAGACCTGCGGAATATGTGCGGATTGAAACGCCTGCTGCCTGCTGAAAGGTTGTGCACGATGCGCGTTCTGGCGGAGCCCGTGAGTAGGCTGCGAAGGAGGCAGGGCATTTAAAACGCGTCCCACTGCTGGTGTTGGGGGCTCGGAGACCGCTTGCCTCTCGAGCAGTTGCGCTGAAACAATCGGGGGCAAGGGAGCGTACCTAGTATAATAATTCGTATCAAGATCGGGGGGCGGGGGGTAAGGAAAGTAATAAAAAGGCATGGCATGGGGGTGATAATAACCCAAGGATGATGAGGACGTCGTGTTACTAGCAGATCCAATAAATGGCGGGTTTAAGGGCTCCGAGACTCTGGATGTCGGCGAAGGGTCAAGATCCAAAACACCTGCGGGATATTCAGATGGGCTCAGAAGCAATCCCTGAGGATTGTCAGTGGCCGTATTCGAAAACAGAGGCCGCTGATCTCCGTGTCCACCTATAGAGCCCGTATAGGTGCTTGTGCCACCCTCATAATCTACAAAGGCCGCCTCTGATGAGTCAGGCCCGTGATTCGGGACCTCGGCCCCAGAATATCCCACATGTGGGCGTCTCTGGCCCCATGGGTTTTGCATGGGCACCTCTCTTGCTTGGTTTGCTTGCGGACCGTTTCCGTGTGGCTGGTTCATTGAGATCAAGTGGGGATGGAGTGGGGATGGTTGTGGTACAGCTGGACGATAAGCGATGAGAATCTTGTCTGCCAGTGTGTCTACTTTTGATTTTCAAGGAGTCACGGCTCAAGAACTAAATATATAGCGTGGCATCTTAAACATATGTTCCCATCATCTCCGCTATTGACATGTCATTGAAGGATGAGTGCGTTATGGAGTGTAGGCAATAGTACGTGGGAAGACACAAGGCTAACTTGAACTTGTGTTATGAAGCGATGCAGTTTAGGGTTAATGTGCAGTTGAAGGAGTAGTCAGGACGTAGCAAGGTTGACCTAGTAGAAATTGCTTGAAGTCAGTTCAGCATTAGACATTTCACAAACCAAAAGCGAGAGGCCGGGATCCGAAGCTATTCCAATGATAAATAAAACTTACTAACATAGTAATTGAAACCTGTGTCAAAACAGCTTTTGCCATGTCACAATTCCATCCCAAAATCGTGTTCATCATCAGATTGCATGTCAGAATCTACAGCAAATTGGTCTTGGTAATAGTCGTTGTCGTCTTCATCATCGCCAGCATGATCGTCATCGTTAACACCAAGTAGCGGTACTGCTTGTTGCATATTATGTCGTTGCACAGTGACTTGTTCAATATTTGAAGCGTCAAATGAGTCAGACTCCATGAAATGTTCAAATTCTTCACGGAAAGATTCGAATGAATTGGTTTGACCCCGGTGGCCAATTCCGTATCCTAAAAACCTCATGAACATATCACGATCAACAAATCTAGACAGTGCGTAAGCTATGAACCCAAGCTTTAAAAGGATAGCAATAGGAGCTTACATTCCAACGTAATATGACGTCCAGCCATTCTGTTCGCCAGGTCTCCTTGTTTCAGTGGTGCTCGGGATGGTGGATGGCTGGTTAGATGCTCTTCTGTCTTCAAAGACTGGCATAAGGTGGCATCCTCGCAATACGAGAGAAGGGTCCAGAAAACCGAATGCATGTTCGTCTGATTCTGGCACAAAACTGACTTTTGGCATACGTGCTTGTTTCCGCCCAAAGGAATAGTCAGGAACTACACTAAGCCACCGCACCCAAAAAAATTCCATTCGGTGGATGCCATGATTATTAGAATGCTTGCCAATGTGCTGAACATCTGCATGAAATATACCCAGGACAGCGGCGTACCAGAAGGGGTGGCAGTTCGGTCCAGACTCGGATGATGCGACCATGACGAAGGGTTGAGTACGAGGATTAATGGTATCGTAGGCCCTCCTCATATCATACGTGGTGTAATTGATTTGCGCAGTGCAAACACGATATAACGTCTCATTCTTGATCCGGATGGTGAGACGATCCTGTGGTGTAAAATCGCTCTCTGCATCTCCGACATTCCCAAGCAACCGGCCCAGTAGGTGGTCCTTTAATAAAGGTATAAAGTTCTACAGCGATTGATTGTTAACAAACGAACATATGTAATCATATGGATTGACCTTCTTTGCTGGATCATTTGGATTTTCAAGTACAAATGTATACAGGTTTACGGGGTTATTGCGAGAAGTTGATACGTGGTGGTGGTCTTTGAGGGAAACCTTGCTGGCCTCTTCAATTTCCTGGCGCTCCTTTGGCAGTAATGCTTGTATACGGCAATACTTATTGCCGATCTGTTGAATGGCATTTCGCTTGTTCGAAAGACCATATAGTCGTTTTACTACACGGTGTGCTACCTCGCCCTGTGTTCAATATGTAAGTTGAGTATTGCTACAAGAAGCAGAAGTAATACCAATTGTGTCGAGTAAGAATCGGTTGTACCCCACATACGAATATGCTGAACGTAGTCACCAAGGAAATGAAATTTTATTGTCGACAAATTGAGTGTCTTACGTTGTTGTTCATTGGATCGGCGGACAGACGCAACTATTGAATGTGTATTATCTATACGAAGCACATGTTCCACAATAGCGACGCTTACCATGTGGAATAGCAGTAGGTTCCGTAATATGATCTGTATTTTGAACATGAGAAGCCACCTGAGCAACGGGACTTTGGGAAGGTCCCGCGACTTTATTGCTATTCGTGTTGTTATTACGGCGCTTCCGGGCCTCAGCCTCGCGGGGGAGCTCTACAGTATCGAATTGGGAACATGTAAGATCCCGAAAGTTCCGCATGAGTATCCCGAATTCCACCGTCAAAGTTTCCAGCAGAATGAGCGTCGATTCGGTATGCATACGTAATTTAGCAAGGGCGTGCCACTCTGCTGTACGGTAAAGCAGCTGTATAAGGCGGCAATTGTGAACTTCAGGAAGAAGACCATCGAATGCGGGAATTGCACACTGATAAAAGCATATATAAACCGGAATAGACTGGTGTATTTTGCAAATTCTCATACCTGCAATAAATCTTCAAAATCACGTGCAGCAAGTTTTTTCATTTCAGACGAGTTTTGGCTAAAAGCCTGGATTGTCCCAGACCCAAAGGTCGAGATTTGACGATATCTATAAAATATAGGCGATGAGCAATCTATCAAACCAGGGCATATATGTAAAAACCTTGAATCAAGCGTGCTGACTAGAGTTTCCTTTCCTTTCCCAGCGGCATAAAGCAAGCAGATGAGCTGAATAAATAGGGCCTTCCAAATGCCTAGTTCAAACTCATGTAGTAGATCAACAGTCAGGATTTTCGATGGTTGAAAATCAGGTCCTAACCGATCAGCAAAGGCATTCTACAATAATGTTAATATGTATAACACAGGGAGTGATCTAAACTTACTACTGTTGGGATACCGGACATATTTTTCAGTAACGCCTCTACAGCACTGCCATTGATTGCTTTTCCATCTCTATAAATGAGCTTTCGCGCTTGTTTGACGACGTTGGTAGAAGGAAGACGAGCCGAGAGGTTGCGAGTAGCCACTTCTTCAGGACATCCAAGTTTATCCAGAGCTGATTTGTCTACGAGGCATCGAGGGCATGGAAAAAGCCCATTATCTCGAACGGTGGCTAGAAGAACCCTGAAACGACAGGTTAGAAGGGTAAAAGTATGAGAAGGTGGTACTACACGAACTTTTCAGGATAATCCGCTGAGTAAGTGAATATTCTGGGATAAACTCTGCACTCGACTCCGTCAATACATACCACAACAATTCCATACGTATACGCATTGATGAAATCATTATCTAGAATAATATTCCACACTGCTTGCATAAGCTCACGTCGACAATGAGCCATGATTGTCTGCTTTTGGGTACGCCATTTGCAATGGAAGGTTGCTGCGAAATCTTGAAAGGAATCTGGTAACTTGAACAATAATCAATGAGTGCGCTATGTAGAAATACAGATATAGCCCTTACTGATGGGATGTATGCCAAATGATACATGGCCCCGGAATTGGGCTTTGCCCGGATGTATTTAGACAGATTACCCAGCATAAGGTATATCGGCCAGGCCTTAGCATTTCCAAAATTCGTGAGATGAGTAGCATCAGATGAGAACATCAGAGCTGCTACAATCTTCTCGCGTTTGCAGTTTAGATCGTCCGGGGGAAGCTTTGAGTGGCGTTGAACTCTTTCATGCTCATCTAGGAAAGCATCTGAGTTGTAGATTTCCCCGAAAATACGTTCCTCTTTTCCCGTGATAGGGGACGTATGATATAATTTGAAGGGCGAGAAGTGGAGTAAATGAGCCAGAGAGTCATTAAAAGCATCGGATATCACTGTAATCAATTTGCGGTGGAATAGCCCCGGTACAGAGAAAACTTTGGGAGGGATTCCTTGCGCTCCAGACGGGATAAGTATATCAACCTTGCTCTCTGTAAATTGTTCATGAAAGGAGGACTTGATCAGTGCTTCGTCAAGGCGCTTATTTTCAGTATGGGCATTAAAGCCATCCAGATGACAGCACTCAAAATCTGGAGCAAGTATAACATTTTCAATAAATGCGTTCATTTGGCCTTCAGATTTTGAATGATTGCCGTTGTTTAACCACTGCATGACGCGATAGATTGTTACATTGGGAAAGGGCCAAAACGAATTAGGTGGCTGAGGTGACTCCGATATGTTGGGGTGTAAAGAAGGCAGATCAGTTGGTGGATTTACTGCCAAGTCTTCAAGAGATAGTAATACATCGGGATCCCTTGTCGGTCTTCGAGGGTAATCTCTCCAAACCCCAAAGGAATTGGCGGCCGTTACCAGTCGGTCCCGCACGATAAGCATAACGCGTCGGATGGGCCGAACTTCAAGCTCACATTCGATTGGTAGTGCCGCCTCTGGAACAAAATCCTCGAAGCGACGCGGAAGCCGGTAATTACGCCGAGGGCGTCCTGTTCTCGTCAAATTGGGCGCTGGAAGTATTTCGACGTCCTGATCTGCATTGTCTGTCGTCTCTGCTATCATATCCACGGGAGTGTCACCGTTTGCTTCAGTTTGTGAATGATTCGCCAAATCAATATTCTCTTTTCAACTGAAATCTATGCATGTTCGATTGGTAGATTCAATAGCAGCCTGAATATCAAATCAGCAGAGTAAATCTCAAAAGACACTTGCTCACGACACACCTGTAATCGATGTTTTCTGTCCAATGGCTTTGGGACATGGCTAAGAAATTTACGCACGCGATCCGGATTGGCCTTGCATGCGTCTTTAGCAGTATGCCGAAGGCGTTGAACATGAACACAGCTTTTCTTGTGCCGAGATAGCCCATGATTTGAAGAGAAAGTGCGGTTGCAGCCTGCTACACAAAAAAGCTGCTCCATCAGTACATGCCACCTATTGAAGATCGTGAACGATGTCTAAATGGGAGTGAATAATGAGCAGTTGAACACCATCACTGTTTGTAGAAATATTGATGAAACCCATAGCTGAACTTGTCGCGGCTGCGACAGTAGCCGAAATGACTCAATTAAGGGACAGTATATCATATATTGACTAGAAAATAATACATTTAATGCGGCCACAGAGCAGGTATGATTCCAAGTGATTAATTACGAACTGTCACTGATGTACTATGTATCTATCCCAAGTTCCATCTAATTATGTTTACATTCCATATGCAATGTTCTCAAAAGTCCCATTACCTAGTATGTCGAATAATTGGGTAAGCCTGTACGACGTCGGAGGTGGCAAATTGTATATCTGGGTTTTTCTTGCTTGGCCTATGAACCCCCAACTTTCGCAACACACAAACATCTTGTTCAATACGTACAACTCTCAATTGAGTGCCTTGCAGTGCGCCCACAATAGGCGTAACGAGATCACCTTCCGACATTGGTGGCAGGGGATTGACCGATGTTAGAGGAACAAACATTGACCCCATCTTATCCCTCACTTTGACAAGGTCGTTATCCACTCCAAGGAATTCGACGTACGGACTCTGAATCGAAGAATCATTTACCTTCAACTTGAGTCTCAAATTATGCAAACAGGGATCGTCCAGCCAATGAACGGGACGCGGTGAGTCTGCGGGAGGAGGGCAGTCAACGGGAGGCGGGGAGCCAGCGGGGGGAGGATCGTCTACGGAAGGCGGGGGGTTTATGGGAGAGGGGGGGTGAACGTGAACGGGACGCATAGAGGATGAGGACAGAGGAGAAAAATGTAAGCAAGATAAAGCAGATAAATGTGGGGGGGTCCAAGCAGGGGTCTCAGAAGAAGGATCCCACGCAGGGCTCAAGTCGTTTGTTGGTTGGCAAGAGTCCCATCCTGGCGTCGGCTCAAAAAACGAAGAAGAAGAAGAGGGCGATAGCTTGGGGATATGGTTAACGTCGAAAAACTTGCCATCCATCAACATATGACTGCATGTACCCTGCGTTGACCTTTGAAGATGTAAACATGCGCACCTCAAATGTATAACAGGAAAGAAAAGACTTACTGAAACGCCAAATTACGTAGACCGACTTTAATAGTTTGTTGGATTCGACTGTCCAACTGAACGAATGCGTACCCGTCTGGGGTCGTTGACTTGATGGTACCTTCATAACCTTTCAGTACTTGGTGTCCGATTACCACAACGCGCTTTGAGTTGAAAACATCGTTGGGGTTTTTCTCCCCTAGTTTGCCCCATTTCACTTGGCTTGGAATATGGGATTGCTGAGCGTTGTTGTAGTCCGCGTTGTAGAATTCTACGTCTGACTGAGGCACATTGACCTGTAAATACGTTTGGCTGTAAGTAATGTATCTCATACATTAAACTAAAAGCAGCTAGCAATACCTCTTTAGATACTTGTGCATCCACGATACACAAATTATTACCGACAAATCCGACGATCCAACCTACTAAGTCCTTGTATTCACCGTCAAACACTCTGACTTGGTCTCCAACGGAATACATTGCCCGCATAGTATCGATGGCCATCTCCTCCACAAGATTTAGGGAGGGGAGATATACAGAAACCACATTTTCATCAACTCCTCGGACCTCCCCAACAGAACCGTAGTATGGCCCTGATGTAACTTTCAATTTGTCCCCGATTTTTAAACGCAACTGTTCCATGCGTCGTTCGGTTCTTTCGGATACTGCATTAGATAGTAGTGACGTTGATTTAAATATTCGCAACTCTGAAGAGGATGGAAGAGGTTCCAGAAGTGGGAGAACAGAGATCTCGTCCAAATGGACTAGCAGACACCCTTCGGCAGAGTACATCCGTTTACGCCAGATATACGTCCCACTTGGCCCAGCTTTTGGAATTTTCTGTATGCCCAGACTCCTTCGACTCGCGAGTGCTTGGGGTGGCCGTGATGGACCTCCATCGTCCACGGGGATTCTTGGTATGACTGCAAGATACGTTTTGTCGTCGATCTTGGTCAGGAGCCCAGTGTCGTCAGCATAGCAGCGCCATTTTTTCTGTTTTCCCCTCACTTTCGCCCATGGCCAGTCTGTGTGGTAGTAACGGGAGATACCTAGAGACCTCTTCTTGATCTCGGCTCGTACAGCAGGTTCAAGGTCTTCAAAGATATCCTCCTGAAGAAACGGCCAAGCTTCGATTCGCCAGGCGTTGATCTCTGCTTCTTCGTCCGGAAGTTCCGCACGTTGACACTCGCGTTCCGATTGTGTTTGTTCGTTAGCACGGCGTAAAAGTACTTGGTCTCTTTCTTCATCTACCCTTTCCTGAATATGGTTTAAAAATTGTTGCCATATCCCCTGATCTCTTTCTTCGTCGTCCCTCGCAAGATTTTGATGTAGGACGGCCTGATGTTCCACAGCTTCACCGGAAACAGGACCGTCAGCTACAGAATAAGAACGTCAGCATATGCCGCAGATAATTCTCGGGTGCGCGAGACTTTACTCGCCTTCAGAGAACCTCCTGTCAAGTCCAGGTTCTTCACAACCGGAATCTTCAGGCTCCGAGTCTGACCCTTCCGCATCAACAGCCTCGAGATCGAAAAATCTCTATGGACTGGCGTCAGTTCTGTCCTCTATTTCAATACAATATCTACGCTAAGCTACCCCGAGGTCCGACATGGGATAAATATAAATAGGTAGGCGCTCTTGCACGATCTAAGTATAAGCAGTATGTGGCACGGGGGAAGAGTAGACAAAGGCTAAACATATCTCCACAAACAAGATGTAGGCCAGCACTCTAAGGTTAGTCTGTTTTCGTCACATGCCGCTATTAGTCAGCTCCTGTCTGGATATCATATTAGTCAGCTCCTGTCTGGATATCATATTAGTCAGCTCCTGTCTGGACATCATATTAGTCAGCTCCTAGCTGGAAATGATATGACTAAGCGATCAGGATCTGGCGGGGCCGCCGGCAAGCGGTGTGCACCGTCCAGCCTTTAACTTGCATTCGACAGTAAGTATATGATCTTAGTAGGGTGACCTTCTTTTCGTTGAGGAATTCACTGACGAGATATACATCACAGATACTCACGATCCCATCAAGACAAATGCTGGGGAAGGCTGGGTAAATCCACCTGAAAGAAAGTTGAAGGTGATGCGGCCGTCACTGCACAGTCATTTGTTCGCTGAATCCTATGTTCCCTTCAGCGTTGTTGGCCCGATAACCGACGACGACGAGTCCTGATTTAGGCTTAGCATTAAAAGAAAGTCCCATCTGTTGCAACAAATGGAAAGTCGAAGGTCTATTATCCAACCAAGAAGGCTCCACCCGCCCTGTTTGACCTGAAGATTGACAAGTCTGCATGATGTAGATGAGGACATTGTGGAAGCAGACGACGATGCACCTGAGCGAGATGGCGAAGAAGACCCAGAGCATGATGCTGACCAGGACAACGAGCTTGAAGTTGCTGAAGTCGAAGTCGAGCATAAAAATGAAGAAGGCGAAGACGCTGATAACGACGACGAACACCGTGCTTCACCCGAAGCAGATTTTGATGTCGATGTCGAAGATAACGAAAGGGACTTGCAACCTGCTCACCGTGCAGAGGCATTGGACGTACTTGCCACTATTGAGCTCAAAATTGCCCTTCTACGGGGCCGAATTTATGTGGAAAAGATGGAAACACAGGCTTGGGAAAAGACACATGCCCAAAACGGTATATCTTTTTCTGTCATTCCTTGTATTGTCTTTGATTGTATGTTTTACAGGTCCCCATCCCGAGCTCCAGCACCTTCAAAAAGAACTGTCTAAACGACGCGACAAACGCTTGGAATTGGCGTCAAGAAAGTGGCGGTCTTACGAAGTCGCTAATGCGATTACACGTCGAAAGATGAATTAAAATCATATTTGGAGCTGGTGGCAGGTAAGAGCACATGTATTAGGCCAAAGATTGCTCTCTAACCGGCTGTATACCACAAAGTGCACTAGGGGTGATCTGCAGATTGAAATGATTGCTGAGTCCAGTCGTAAGCGCAGGAAACCTTTGCAAAGGGAACGGCGGGCTATAGACAGGCCTCAGCCAGACGTGTTTGTGTATCTTGTTTATGAATGATATTAACTTTGGTCTAGTTTGACTAATTCCCCATCCTTTGGAAATGACTTTTCCTCCTGGAGCTCCGCCATGAATTCGGAAGACGATCAACCAATACCCTTTTTGGATCAAGAAAGCACTACAAGTCAGATGCCCATCAGTGGGCGCATTCGTATTTTCCAAAAGAATTTTATTTAACCTTGCAAACCGCGATATTGAAAATGATTTACGCATCCTGGTCTACATAACCGACGCGCTTCGTGCGCGATGCCCGCTTCCTTCCCCGCCCATCCGTACATAACGCATGTCAGGACAGGTCTTCGCGTCCTGGCATGCCTTCCAGATGCCCTGCAGCGGCGCGGACTGCCTGCAGGGCGTCTGCACTGTTCTTCGCGCCCTGCCCACCCGTACTTACTGGACGCCCACCTCCATGCCCGCCCCTGGAGCCCCGCCACCTGCAAATCACGCACGCCAGGACGTTGGGAACGTCCTGGCGTACTTACTGGACGCCCGCCGTGCCCGCCTCCGTGCCCACCCTGCCCCTCTAGCCCTGCCCACCCGTACGTCACGCATGCCAGGATACGCCCTCGCGTCCTGGCATGCGTGCCACACGCCCTGCAGCGGCTGTATGCGGCTGCAGGGCGTATGCGCCCGCCGTGCCCGTCCCCTTCCCCGCCCACCCGTACACCACGCATGACAGGACGTTCAGAACGTCCTGGCATGCGTACCAGACGCTCTGCAGCGGCTCGGACCGCCTGCAGGGCGTCTGTGCTGTTCCTCGCGCCCCGCCCACCCGTACAGCGAGCACGCCAGGACGTTAGGAACGTCCTGGCGTGCTCACTGGACACCCGCCGTACCCGCCCCTTGTGCCCCACCCACCCTTATGTCACGCACGCCAGGACGTTGGGATCGTCCTGGCGTGCTTACCAGACGCCCTGCAGCTGCTACGTGCGGCTGCAATGCGTATGCGCCCGCCGTGCCCCCCTCCGTGTCCGTCCCGCCCCTCCGTGCCCGTCCTCCAGCCCCGCCCACCCGTACATCGCGCATGCCAGGCCACGCTCTCGTGTCCTGGCATGCGTGCCACACGCCCGACCTGCCCGCCCGCCTCCGTGCCCGCCCCGCCCCTCCGTGCCCCCCTCCAGCCCCGCCCACCATTACACGCCCTGCAGCTGCTACGTGCGGCTGCAAGGCGTATGCGCCCGCCGTGCCCCCCTCCGTGCCCGCCCCGCCCCTTCGTGCCCGCCCTCCATTCCCGCCCACCAATACATCACGCATGCCAGGGCACGCCCTCGTGTCCTGGCATGCGTGCCACACGCCCTGCAGCGGCTGCATGCGGCTGCAGGGCGTATGCGCCCGCTGTGCCCGCCCCTCCAGCCCCGCCCACCCGGAAATCACGCACGCCAGGACGTTGGGAACGTCCTGGCGTGCTTACCGGACGCCCCGCTGCAGCGGCATGCAGCAGCAGGGCGTTTGCGCCCGCCCTGCCCGCCCGCCTCCGTGCCCGCCTATACATCACGCATGCCAGGGCACGCTCTCGTGTCCTGGCATGCGTGCCACACGCCCTGCAGCGGCTGCATGCGGCTGCAGGGCGTCTGCGTCCGCCCTGCCCGCCCGCCTCCGTGCCCGCCCACCCGGAGATTACGCACCCCAGGACAACGTCCTGGCGTGCTTACCAGACGCCATGCAGCTGCTACATGCGGCTGCATGGCGTCTGCGCCCGCCGTGCCCCTCCAGCCCCGCCCACCCGGAGATCACGCACCCCAGGACGTTCCCAACGTCCTGGCGTGCTTACAAGACGCCCTGCTGCACCGGCATGCAGCAGCAGGGCGTCTGCGCCCGCCCTGCCCGTCCGCCTCCGTGCCCGCCCCTCCAGCCCCGCCCACCCGGAGATCACGCACGCCAGGATGTTGGGAACGTCCTGGCGTGCTTACAAGACGCCCTGCTGCCACAGCATCATGCAGCAGCAGGGCGTCTGCATGCCCGCCCGCCTCCGTTCCCGCCCATACATCACGCATGCCAGGGCACGCTTCTCGTGTCCTGGCGTGCGTGCCACACGCCCTGCAGCGGCTGCATGCGGCGGCAGGGCGTCTGCGTCCGCCCTGCCCTCCCGCCTCCGTGCCCGCCCACCCGGAGATTACGCACCCCAGGACGTTCCCAACGTCCTGGCGTGCTCACCAGACACCCTGCAGCTGCTACATGCGGCTGCACGGCGTCTGCGCCCGCCGTGCCCGCCGTGCCCCTCCAGCCCAGCCCTGCCCCTCCAGCCCCGCCCACCCGGAGATCACGCACGCCAGGACGTTGGGAACGTCCTGGCGTGCTTACAAGACGCCCTGCTGCACCGGCATGCAGCAGCAGGGCGTCTGCGCCCGACCTGCCCGCCCGCCTCCGTGCCCGCCCCGCCCCTTCGTGCCCGCCCTCCAGTCCCGCCCACCCATACATCACGCATGCCAGGGCACGCCCTCGTGTCCTGGCATGCGTGCCACACGCCCTGCAGCGGCTGCATGCGGCTGCAGGGCGTATGCGCCCGCCGTGCCCGTCCCCTTCCCCGCCCACCCGTACACCACGCATGACAGGACGTTCAGAACGTCCTGGCATGCGTACCAGACGCTCTGCAGCGGCGCGGACCGCCTGCAGGGCGTCTGTGTTGTTCCTCGCGCCCTGCCCACCCGTACAGCGAGCACGCCAGGACGTTCCTAACGTCCTGGCGTGCTCACTGGACACCCGCCGTACCCGCCCCTTGTGCCCCGCCCACCCTTATGTCACGCACGCCAGGACGTTGGGATCGTCCTGGCGTGCTTACCAGACGCCCTGCAGCTGCATCAGGAAAATGACTTTTGTCCCCAGGGGCTTTGTATCTCCCTGGCACAGCCTTAGAGATCCTAAGGCAGCCAGGGCATGCAAAGCAGCCAGGGCCCTTAGGTGCACTCAGGGCAAGGTCCCTCTGCAAACTACCAGGTACAACTTTCCCAAGGCAATCCAGGGCAGCTCAAGGCATCCTAGGATCCACCAGATGTACCTTGTATCATTCAAAGATGTTTATATATAATGCCATTTAACAAGTACTATTCAAACTTCTTATAAAAAACAAGTTATATATTGACTCTAACTAGACTAGATAATACAGTATTCATGTAGATACATATAATACAACACAGTGATAGGGCGCTTATGAAGATGGTAATTCTGCTCGGAATAACGCGTTCAGGGGCTCGTTAGAAAGCCTGAATTAACGCGAAGAAGCTCAAAAAAACCGCGACGCAATTGAAGAAGTTGTTCTTGACTTAGAGCAAAATTAGTCCAAGACAGGGAGATGGAGGAGGACATGGCTACTCACAGGCATCCAGGAGTCTCAAAATTTGTGTAAGGAACGCGTTCAAACCCCACATAAATGGTGAATAAACGTACCAAGTTGCGAAAGCCTTTGTTGAAAATTGAAGGAAGGAGATGATATTCAACTCTGCAATAGTAGTCATATGGTCAATAGGGACATCGGATATTGAGGGCGTATCGGACGCCGTAAACTGGTCGATTAGTCGATACATATCTATAGTAAAAGACTCCAAAAAGAATTAGGTAAAAATACGAACAGGAACCCAAGATATGAAGTACTTTACCTGGAGGAGGGAGGGGGAGGAGGAGCACATGGCGGATTTTTGGATTCCAAGCGACGATATATAGCGTTTAAGGGCTCGTTAGAAAGCTACAATCAAGGTGAGTTCATCATAGAAAGAATTAAGGAGATTGGAGACGAACCTATGTCAGAATCAAAGAAATACTCCAAAACTCCGAAGTTGACTAGCAACTTGAGATGAAGGACGCTTGGTGGCCCCAAAAATTAATCCGTCGCAGGAGAGGGTACCTTATGTAGTTTAGTAAGTTTTCCCAAATTTTGAGACACTCAGGACATCTAGAAGCGCACCTATGAATTAATTTGTCCCACCTAGGGGTAGGAGGACACACAGAGTGAGATCGCCCTCAAGCTTGTCAAATCGCGCAATTAATGGTACTGTTCGATAGGTATTAATGAGACGAACCAGGAAATGCAAAGATCATACTGTTTGGCCGGGTATTGACAGATATATGAGGGAAAATGCGTCCTAGGGGGACTTGACACCTATAAGATGATACTTGGCAAGTACTGGATGAATTGGCATGATCTTGGAGACGTTTGGCAGAGGACTAAGATGGTCTTGAAGGTGCAAAAGGAATTAGGAGTGAAGGTGGACAGGATCTGGAGTTATGGCACTTACAAGCAGAGGCAGTCCAGGGGCAGGAGGAGCACATCACAGTTGTATGGCTTCCAGGCGTCGGAATCGAACGTTCAAGCACTCGATAGAATCCCCTAATCTTCAGGAGCTCATATGTGAAAAGAACGACGCAATAAATCCAACACATACCTTTAAAATCGATAAAACATCGGAAATTGGGGGAAGGAGGGTAACATAGCCGGTTCTCGCCTTCCAGGCGACCAAATCCATTGGTATTGAGCTCGTTAGAATCGCATAATTGCCCACATTCTGAATCTGGGGCGACCGAAGGCTCTGAATAAATGGATGAGAAGGGAAATGGTGAACTGTACTAATAGGGGTCTCCAGATGGTGTTAAGTTTGCACGTCGAATACTGGTTCGTTTGGAGTGTTCTTGGGTGCGTTAGAAACGTATAGACGAGCTAAAAACGTACCAAAAAACCGCTTTATAATGCGGTTCACCGTTCCGACGATATACAGCAATCTCTATTGGAACAGGCCCATTCCATGATCCATCCTTGTCTGCCCTAAGCCCAGGTCAGGATCCAACAAGGTAGCAGCAATCAAGAACTGCCTGTGTAGAGTGAAGCCCAAGCATACAAGTAAAGTTGGGTGAGGGGGGTGGGGAAGACAAGAGTGAAGTGCAAGTGAACTTAGAGGACTTAGTCGACTTAGTGCGATATTGGATAGGCTTACATAATCAAATTATCGCACTATTTGAAGTACTTAAATGGGCATGTCACCCACATAATGTGTATAATTTTAATGTTTGAAAATCAACAATGAAGGTGGGAAAAGTCATTCAAGCTGGCTTTATTTCCCCACGTTGCATGGAAATTCAAAGCATGCCAGGGCATGCCAGGACATGCCAAGGCATCTCATGACATCCTAAAGTAGTTAAAGGCCCCATCAATTGATGATCTGATCACACTTTCCTAAAGTGCCCTCCGATCAAAAGTCTTTTTCGTGATGCTAGTGGTATATAACAATGTATTACATGTGTAATGCACCCCATAATTTAATTGAATATGCGTACATCGCACAGAACGCACTATAGCACACCCTGCATATCGAACGCGCATCCTCCCTTCCAATTGCTACCGCTAGCACCTGTATCTTTCTCGGTTCCCAGATATAGAACACTAAAATTGGACCCTTACCAACCGTATTTCCAGCCGAGAAATCGTCCCATTTTTTGGGAAGAAGCGCAAGACGGATATGGAGGAGATGGATGTACTGGTAATATTGTCAGTGAACATAAGTTTGTGGTTCACTCTTCCACTCATACATGTACTGTATATACTATACATAGTCCATATTCAAGTTCTGTGCCGTTTAATTATGTGAAAATCAACATTATCTGCTATGTGCTTTCGTGCGTGCTACATTCAAACGAGAAATACGAGGATGCACGCAAGTGGAACGGTGCGCTCACCTGCGCTCACCCATACAGTGGTATCTCATCAGGAAAATGACTTTTGTCCCCAGGGGCTTTGTATCTCCCTGGCACAGCCTTAGAGATCCTAAGGCAGCCAGGGCATGCAAAGCAGCCAGGGCCCTTAGGTGCACTCAGGGCAAGGTCCCTCTGCAAACTACCAGGTACAACTTTCCCAAGGCAATCCAGGGCAGCTCAAGGCATCCTAGGATCCACCAGATGGGCCTTGTATCATTCAAAGATGTTTATATATAATGCCATTTAACAAGTACCATTCAAACTTCTTATAAAAAACAAGTTATATATTGACTCTAACTACACTAGATAATACAGTATTCATGTAGATACATATAATACAACACAGTGATAGGGCACTTATGAAGATGGTAATTCTGCACGGAATAACGCGTTCAGGGGCTCGTTAGAAAGCCTGAATTAACGCGAAGAAGCTCAAAAAAACCGCGACGCAATTGAAGAAGTTGTTCTTGACTTAGAGCAAAATTAGTCCAAGACAGGGAGATGGAGGAGGACATGGCTACTCACAGGCATCCAGGAGTCTCAAAATTTGTGTAAGGAACGCGTTCAAACCCCACATAAATGGTGAATAAACGTACCAAGTTGCGAAAGCCTTTGTTGAAAATTGAAGGAAGGAGATGATATTCAACTCTGCAATAGTAGTCATATGGTCAATAGGGACATCGGATATTGAGGGCGTATCGGACGCCGTAAACTGGTCGATTAGTCGATACATATCTATAGTAAAAGACTCCAAAAAGAATTAGCCAAAAATACGAACAGGAACCCAAGATATGAAGTACTTTACCTGGAGGAGGGAGGGGGAGGAGGAGCACATGGCGGATTTTTGGATTCCAAGCGACGATATATAGCGTTTAAGGGCTCGTTAGAAAGCTACAATCAAGGTGAGTTCATCATAGAAAGAATTAAGGAGATTGGAGACGAACCTATGTCAGAATCAAAGAAATACTCCAAAACTCCGAAGTTGACTAGCAACTTGAGATGAAGGACGCTTGGTGGCCCCAAAAATTAATCCGTCACAGGAGAGGGTACCTTATGTAGTTGAGTAAGTTTTCCCAAAGTTTGAGACACTCAGGACATCTAGAAGCGCACCTATGAATTAATTTGTCCCACCTAGGGGTAGGAGGACACACAGAGTGAGATCGCCCTCAAGCTTGTCAAATCGCGCAATTAATGGTACTGTTCGATAGGTATTAATGAGACGAACCAGGAAATGCAAAGATCATACTGTTTGGCCGGGTATTGACAGATATATGAGGGAAAATGCGTCCTAGGGGGACTTGACACCTATAAGATGATACTTGGCAAGTACTGGATGAATTGGCATGATCTTGGAGACGTTTGGCAGAGGACTAAGATGGTCTTGAAGGTGCAAAAGGAATTAGGAGTGAAGGTGGACAGGATCCGGAGTTATGGCACTTACAAGCAGAGGCAGTCCAGGGGCAGGAGGAGCACATCACAGTTGTATGGCTTCCAGGCGTCGGAATCGAACGTTCAAGCACTCTATGGAATTCCCTAATCTTCAGGAGCTCATATGTGAAAAGAACGACGCAATAAATCCAACACATACCTTTAAAATCGATAAAACATCGGAAATTGGGGGAAGGAGAGAGACATAGCTGGTTCTCGCCTTCCAGGCAACCAAATCCATCGGTCTTGAGCTCGTTAGAATCACATAATTGCCCACAATATGAATATGCGGTGACCGAGGGCTCGGAGGAAACGGACAAGATAGAAAGTGGTGAAAGGGGACTTGACACCTATAAGATGATACTTGGCAAGTACAGGATGAATTGGCATGATCTTGGAGATGGTTGGCAGGGAACTAAAATGCTCTTGAAGGTTCAAAAAGAATTGAGAGTAAAGGTGGACAGGATCTGGAGTTATGGCACTTACAAGCAGAGGCAGTCCAGGGGCAGGAGGAGCACATCACAGTTGTATGGCTTCCAGGCGTCGGAATCGAACGTTCAAGCACTCTATGGAATTCCCTAATCTTCAGGAGCTCATATGTGAAAAGAACGACGCAATAAATCCAACACATACCTTTAAAATCGATAAAACATCGGAAATTGGGGGAAGGAGGGTAACATAGCCGGTTCTCGCCTTCCAGGCAACCAAATCCATTGGTATTGAGCTCGTTAGAATTGCATAATTGCCCACATTCTGAATCTGGGGCGACCGAAGGCTCGGAATAAACGGATGAGAAGGGAAATGGTGAACTGTACCAATAGGGGTCTCCAGATGGTGTTAAGTTTGCACGTCGAATACTGGTTCGTTTGGAGTGTTCTTGGGTGCGTTAGAAACGTATAGACGAGCTAAAAACGTACCAAAAAACCGCTTTATAATGCGGTTCACCGTTCCGACGATATACAGCAATCTCTATTGGAACAGGCCCATTCCATGATCCATCCTTGTCTGCCCTAAGCCCAGGTCAGGATCCAACAAGGTAGCAGCCATCAAAACTGCCTGAGTAGAGTGAAGCCCAAGCATACAAGTAAAGCTGGGTGAGGGGGGTGGGGAAGACAAGAGTGAAGTGCAAGTGAACTTAGAGGACTTAGTCGACTTAGTGCGATATTGGATAGGCTTACATAATCAAATTATCGCACTATTTGAAGTACTTAAATGGGCATGTCACCCACATAATGTGTATAATTTTAATGTTTGAAAATCAACAATGAAGGTGGGAAAAGTCATTCAAGCTGGCTTTATTTCCCCACGTTGCATGGAAATTCAAAGCATGCCAGGGCATGCCAGGACATGCCAAGGCATCTCATGACATCCTAAAGTAGTTAAAGGCCCCATCAATTGATGATCTGATCGCACTTTCCTAAAGTGCCCTCCGATCAAAAGTCTTTTTCGTGATGTGCTACGTGCGGCTGCAGGGCATATGTGCCCGCCGTGCCCCCCTCCGTGCCCGCCCCGCCCACCATTACACACATGCCAGGTCACGCTCTCGTGTCCTGGCATGCGTGCCAGACGCCCTGCAGCGGCTACATGTGGCTGCAGGGTGTATGCGCCTGCCGTGCCCGCCTCCGTACCCGCCCACCCGTACATCACACTTGCCCGGGCACGCCGTCGCGTCCTGGCATGCGTGCCAGCCCTGCCCGCCTCCTTCCCTGCCCACTCGTACATCACGCATGCCAGGACGTTAGGATCGTCCTGGCATGCGCATCCGACGCCCTCCCCGATCCCGACGTCCTGCTCCGCCTCCGAGCCCGGCCCCCGGCCCGGCCGCTCAGGAAAAGGAAGACTTTGAAGCCATACTGCGAGAAGAATTAAGCTTGAAGTCACCTGCTCCACCGTGCTTAGGTCGCGATCCCCCAACGACAGAATCAGCTCTGCTCGTCATGGCCGCCAGTGAGTAAATTTCATTTTTGTTCGTCATTCTCAGTCCTTACTGTCTTTTTATTCACAGGATCCGAGTATAGCATTTACCGCCATCACAGATTGTTGTCCCGCAACCAGGAAAAAAGAGAACGGGCTATCTCATGCCTGGTAAAGGCACTGGATGACGTTCGTGATAGAATCGAGCAGTTCAGCTCGATTTCAAAAGTATGGCGCGTTGTCGTGTAGTAAGTCTGAGTCTTTTGAAGTCTTTTCAGCGCATACTTACTAGTTCAATCCACAGCTCAGATCTTCATTATTCTGATAGTGAGGCCGGTGCTCTGTTGCCTCACTACACTGCATTCGGTTTCATGAGCATCAAAGGAAATCCGACTAGGAGGAGAAAATTCACCCGCTTATACCGCGAAATGTGGTATATTCACGCACAAGTCGACAATGAAGGGGTCGTGCAGCAAGTCAAATGCGACTTAACGAATCCGAAACGGCAGCGCGTTCTGAAGGGACATGAGATGCATTTTGCCGCTGTAAGCTTACCTCGGAGACCTGACTGTAAAATCTTGCTAACTCCTTCCAGGGCCCGTACTATATTTGACAGTTAGATTAGTATATCATACAAAATAGCAGAATATCTTGTTGAAAAAAATGTCAGAGGCTAGTTTAGTATAGTAGTGACACCCAATGCGTATAGTATTAATCTGTGAAACATGTATACCATCCCTCTCGCAATGTACATGATACCTACATGCTCGTATAATACTAATGTTAAATTGTACTGTAGTTTAGATAAATTAAATGTGTATACTACATTGTAAATGTATTATATGATCAGACTAATGATCATTCTTCAGTATCACAGTAAGCATATACTACATATCTTGTAAGGCTGTCATCATCCTGAGATATGATAGGCAATTTTTCATCAGGCCCTGTAACTCAAAACACAAATGCATTCCGATATATGTAAATACAGATTTGCTGGAATACTACTGCAGTATCATCACCCAAAGGGCACTGTGGACTACTATGTATAATGTCCCATAAGGGCATATAACTCTGCATCATACAGCAATCACGCTGTCGGAGTTAAAACGTCAAATCAATTTTCCCACTTTTTACTGATGTCAATGTCCCAAATCCTGCTTCTAATAGTCCACCGTTAGTCCGACAAGTCCCGTGTCATTGTCGCGTGGGAGCAGTTTTATTTTCGTACAGCTTCTATTTTCCTATCCAGAAAGTATCCAGATGGAAGAAAGATACGCACCCATGGGTTCCATTGTCGCAACACTGCGCAAGCTGGACGCTCATATGAATAGGAGCTAGTATACTGTACGCCAAGAATGTAGCAGGGGTTAGCAATTTAAGCGCTGGTGGGCATCCAATAGGAGGTCGCCGGCAGCGTTCGGCTTGAACGGGAAATTGAATTAAAAAATGATGCTGGCCGACTTGGAATCAGCGTCGCACCTTCCTTTGTAACCGCCAACTGTAGTACCGCCCAGGCGTAGTGCCATCCCTCTGGCTCTCCCACGAGTTCAGATCAGATATCTAAGAGGCTTGCAAAGCCGGAGGGAGTGAATTGGGCCGGGTACGTCGACCTTCTTAAGGCGTATAGTCCCACTGACCGGCTCTGACTGTTGTTGCATATATAAAGTATTGGTAGCGAAATCGAGACAAGACATCGGGCAAGTACTCCACCAATATTGAGGAGATATACCACCAATTGCGCTGGATAATTGCAGAGCTTACAAGAATCCACCGGAAGGCTATTGAGCGCAACGACGACTTTCTCACCTGTATTACTACGTTTGTTGCGGGATTATGGAGAGTAGAGGGGAGAAGCGCATCCCACTGGCTTGTCGATACAGTATGTCCTTTCTTATAAGCTAATATTTTCGCTGAAGTTATCTCAGTTCCCTATGATCAATGGTTTCTTACGCACGTTGACCCAAGCTGGAAAATCAAACACTTGAAGCAGCTCATACTTGCGAGATGTTTTAACCTGAGCTTCGATAGACGCTTGCTGGGAAATGCTCTAGAGCATCCTGAAGACAGTCGTGTCCCCTCCCCGATAACTTTCGCCCCTGACGCCGGCCATCGACCTGTTAGCCCGATCAAATTCGCTACGCCTCAGGAGCTGAAGAAAAAGAAATCGACGGCGGTAAATGTGGACAAGGTCGACGAAGGAAGCGTGGATCATGATGACGCATCCGACGTAGGGCTTCTAGAGCAGGGCAAAGAAACCGGATACGAAGAGGACGACGAGTATGATGAAGACGACGAGGATGACTACGAAGATGAGCCATCTCCTATATTTCCTGGAGGTAGGGTGGGCGGCGCTGGTGGTGCGGGTGGTTTGGCGGGCGCCAGTGGACGTATCGGGACATTCCCTGTCCAACCCAAACCTCCTCAGCCTGACATAGATATCATGGACGACGAGCCTCCCAACACTCGTAAACGTAAAGGCCGTTTCAACCCTCTATCAAAGCTTGGGAAATCCAAAGATAAATTGTCCGCAGAAGATAAGCGGCAAGAAGAAGACGGCATCCAGACTGCATGGTTCACACTTCTGCGCTTTACCACCGGCCAAGTACTCGAAGAGGATTACGCACTTTCGTGGTACAGCTTCATGCCACACGAGCTTGTCGAACTGCATAACAGTGTCCCGCCCGTTAATTTTTCCATCGCCTCCGCATTTAATCAGATCCTTCTGCCCAGTACCCAGTGGAACAAGATCGAAGGAGCACGAGTTCAGCAATTGCCCTCTCATTCTCAGGGAGGTGGGCTAGTTATAAGCGGGCTATTAACTGCATCTGCGGATGCTACCGCCGTCCTGACTTCTGCATACTTGATGCCTAGCTCCCTAACATCTGCGGCCCCTTCACCAGTGCCCGTCGTCACGCAGACCCTTGATCCACATGCCCAACTACAGCTCTACGTGCGCGCACAACATGCCCACCTCACGAGCAAATTGCCAACGCTCACTACCTTACCCCGATCGGACCCCGACGCGTACGTACAGCCGTATTGGGAGGGTTGGGTGCGTGCCCTGCGGACCGTATGGCGGCCCGAAGCAGCGCCTATGCGGGACGCAGCGGGTCCTGGAGGGAAGGGTCGGTTTGAATACCCTGAGTACAGCGGCGGCATGGTGGGCGGCGGCGGAGTTGGTTTAGTTGGTTGGGAGACTGCGTTCGGGGCTATTGACGGCGGAATTGGTGGCAGCGAACGGGCTAAATTAAGGCAGGCGGATGGTAAGGATAAGGGCAAGGGCAAGGAGATCTATTGGGAAGGAGATGCTGCCGGGAAGAATGCACTTGATGGTAAGGATCGGCATACGGAACAAGAGGTCCGTTCGAGACAGAGGACGAAGCTGGAATGGAGGGAACGCTGGGTGGTCATCAAGGATGGTGTTGTGTACATGTACAAGAAACGAGAGGTCAGTTTCCCTCCTCGCTTTTAGACTTTGATTCACCATTACATTCGAGCCGCATACATTTGCATTCGCATTCCTGTGATTCAAACGTCTTGCTTCATATACCTCCATCCTACTTCGTCCACATTTTGCTAATTCCTTATTCGTGCAGGACACCGTGCCCTCACATCGGACGCCGCTTTCGGCACTCGTGAATCTCCGCGGCGCGGAGCACCTAGCGACATCCATTCATTCCAGGCCTGCGCATCGGACAAGATCCATCGAGCGCGCCCGCAACAGGACCTCAGCTCACCATCATGACCACCCCCAGCGGCGCAGTGCTTCTCAGCCGCGTTCATCTACATCGAACGCACGCGATTCCGTAAATACCAGGAACACGCTCTCTCCTCAACATTCCAGTAGTGCTTTATATCATAAGACATCAACGCATGACACACTAGCTGGCGGTCATAATTCGCCTTCAGCATCGCTTAGCCAACGATCGCAAAAATCTGGACACTTTCATCATGCCCAACCTAAGCATATACCGCCAGTTTCTGAGAATGTAATCCGCGCTCCCACAGACCGTGATCTGCGTCGCGAGAATGACAGGCAGAAAGAAATAGAACGTCGCAGAACAAAGGAGAAACAGGAGAAAGAGATCGAGAGTCTTAGGAGATGGGACGACATCAACATCTCGTTTCCTTTCTCTGGAAAATCGAAGGATAAGGGAAAGGTCAAAGAAAAGGTCAAAGACGATAAGCGTCGGACAGGTTCGGATGTGCGGCCTAAGGAAGTGGAACGCGGAGAGGATCGGGATAGGGAAAGGGAAAGGGAGCGGCGTGAAAGGGACCGGGAACGAAGGCAAGAAGCAGACAACCAGAGGGCAGCCGAGCGTCAGGCAGCTTCAAGGGATCCTGTGTCGTATATCCCTATCAGTCGCGACGAAGCTGAGGCTGCGGGGATGAAGATTATCTGCGCTAAGTTCCAGTACTCTCGTGCACGAGAACGCGAACAGGAGGAACGGGAGAGGAGGAAAGCTATGAACAATGCCTCCATAGCCACGCGGCGGTACACCAGCATTGCTCCCAGTTTGGCTGGGAATTCGATACCTTCACATGTTGAAGAGGTTCATTACGATAGCTCTGGTGGTGTTTTGAGGGACAAGCGGATGACTGAAAGTGCTCATGGGCATGGGCATTCTCAAAGTTTAGCCCCTCGCAAGACAAGCCTCCCCAGCCTACCTGGCCTCGGCCTGTATGCCGGCAATTCCGGTCCAATCGCAGCAGCTACAGTTGCTTCGTCTCCTTTTGTTACCACCGGTCCTAACTTCAGTCGTCCAGAGTCGTCAAGCACCACCAACAACAATAAATTTGGAATTGGTGGGCTCTTCGGAAAAGACAAAGACAGCGAGAAAGAGGATCGGAAACGTGAAGACAAGGAGAAGAAGGCCAAGGGGAAGGAGCAGAAGACCCTCCAGAAAGACAGAAAGAAGGGGCGATGGCGGGAAGATGATGATGACGACCCAGATGCAGCTAGCTCGACAAGTTTGAGGATAGGTCTTGCGAAGAAAGACAGGGTCCCCGCCGATGCATCACTCGCTTCTCCCTCGGAACACATCCACCATCCACCATTACCGCAGCGTAGCATGGCGTCTCTTGCTGCCTCTGATTCCACAATAATTAGAGATAAGGGATCCAGTGCTCACCCGGGTTCACCAACCGTCAACAGACCAGTGCTCACAATTTCACCGATAACGTCACCCGAGGGTCATCGGACTCAGCCCGAGATGACAGGTCGAGACGACTCGGATTCCTCCATGAGTATGTCATCTCCTGTCTTCGCGCCGATGGGTAGCGAAGCCGAAGACGATTTGATTCTTTATGGGCATTCACGTCGAGGATATCGATATGGCGGGTACCGCGTCGCCCCAAGGCCGCATGCATCCGATACAATCACAAATGCTAGTTCTGCACCTCAGAATAGCAACAATGAGATTAAGTCTGACAACCTCAACCTTGCTGGGGCACGCGCAGAGACAACTTCCGCAAAGAAAGATGATACGACTCGTCCCCATAATAAATACAAGGATAAAAGTGAAGATCGTGGAGAATGGATTGTATTTGACATGGGAAGCGACCAAGGTATTTGTTACCTTTCCTGTAACCGCAACTTTTTTCCAAACTTTTCCCCAGCTTTTCATAGTATTCTGCGTATCCTTCATCGACACTTTTCCAATCCCTTGAGCTCTGATTTCTTATCTGGGGCAGTATCGTCCAGTACGTTAGTTCCTGCTGTGCCGATAGTTCTCCTACCTAACTAACGGATTTTCATGATAGACGAAGGGGGAAATGTATCGCTGTTGGATGAAGGCGCATCACGGACATCTTCAGTCCAAGATGGTCAATCTTACTCAAGCTCTATCATCAGCGTCGAGTCGGATACTAATCCATCAACGAATGTCTCCGACCAAACATCTACCCTTGAAGGGTCTTCGCGTCGTCCACGTTTAACTATCCAGCCCCCATCATCCCAGACAATTGCCATAGCACCCGCTCTCCCCTATCCAGAATGGCGTACCGAAGTTGTCCATCGTGCTCGAAGTTACGGTCTACGAGAAGCAGGAAGGCCCTCGGAACTTTCTTTGTACGGTTGGGGGCGATATTCCTTAGACATGAAGACGTCAACTGCCTATGCCAAGCTCCGTAGGAAAGAAGAGGCCATTCGGCAGCAAATCAGGGCCAACCTCAAAGCGCTGAATGCCAATACTCAAAGTATGTCTGTACTGCCATCTTGGGATGATGACGACGTCAAGGAGACTGGCGATGAAGGCCTCCCTCAAAATCTGGACAGCTGTGTTGGCGAAAATGAACAAGTCAGCTATGTCTCGGAAGTTTATGCGTCTAGACGGAGGATGAGCACGGTGTCCCATGTTTCGACCATCAAGGCTTCGGTCGCACGATCTGAAGCATCATCGATCACAGGAGACGATGGACCGTCTGTAGTCAGTCAAGAAGCCCCAAGTCTAGGTGCCGACGGCCATGTGGACACAGACAAAGAAAGAGACGATGTTAGCGATTCCGATCATATTTCTCGGATTATCGAAGAAATCGAACGTACCTATGTATATGCACGCGACGACGAAGATGTTGCTCTCGTTGAAGGTTTGGGCTCGATAGTCGATAGTGACGAAGAAAGTGAAGTGGAATGGCTGGCCTGGACTACTGATCTCACCCGACAACACTCGATTAGGCAACAACGTCTGGCGGCGGCGGAGTTGTATGAGAACCATCCGCCTCAAGATGACGATGAACTTTCGGATTCAGACTCTCAGGCGCTTTCTCCCATGGAGTTCTCAGATCCGTTTGTATCTAGCAATAGAATGCACATTTCAAAGGATACACAGCTGCCCACCGTTTTACCGCCTATTCCTCCGCCAAAATCTCCTGAAGAGGAACGCAGACAGTACGCCGAAAAACGCAGGAAGCTGGAGCCAAGCGCAACCTCGACGTCTACACCACCACCGCCAACACCTCTTTTACCCATATCGCCTCGGGTTTCGTCTCTAAATGCACTGACAACACATCAGTCTACACCGGCACCCAATATTCATGGTACTTTGGCAATGCGTCCCCCGAGCAGTCAAAGCGGGTATAGCGCACAACGCTATACTGCACCGTTGTCGTCGCCTTCTTCCTCCGAATCCCTGGGCCATGCACATAAGTCATTTTCACGCTTAGGAACAAACGCTTTCCCCATAAATACCGGACTCGCTAATGCATCTCCGAGAAATCAGAGAAACCATTCAAATCCTATGTCGCCTTTGGGTGGAGATTTCTCTCCAGTTGATAGAGAGCTGAATTCATTGTCGCAATCACCTACGCCGTCACCCTCTGCGGGACATTCATATGGCTCACCAAGTCATCAGCGTATGCATTCGCGCTCGTTTTCTAACGCCCGTTCAGGTAAGTATTACATCTGCTCTCTGGTACTCCAATTGATTAGTTTAACCATGCATTCCCTAGACGAGGAGGATATGTACAGTTCGTCATTTTTGGGACCTGGACGAGCCACTTTACATCATTCGATATCAATGCCTCTCTCCCAATCCACCATATCTGATCCTGATCGTGGTACCTTGTCTTCTCATTCTCCCACCCGACTATCCGCTGAGAAAACTCTTACTCAGCCAATCTCAATTCCCATTCTAAGTACCGCTGAAATATTGCAGATCGATTCGGAGATAGATGCAAAGCTGGAGCAGAAAGCGTTGTATCAGTGGTCTGAGAGCAATATAATCAGTCTATCACCTTCACCTTCTACTTCTCCGCCGTTATCGTACGCTTATTTCGCCTCCCAGGAGCCTAGTACCTCGTATGGGAGTATGCCTCGACGCTCAAGCTCGGCCGGGATGGTGCCTGCTTCACCCTCATCTAGCCCCAGTGGCGGGTCCATTGTTAGACCAACCACTGTTCGGCAAAAGCCTCTTCCTATACACCCCGAGGACAAGCAGCTCGACAAGAGGGTGCTGCGAAGGAAGAGGAGCGACATGAGCAGAACTACAGCTGAGTCTGGGAACAGTGAACCGAGCTCCCCTATTTTGAAACAACGACCATCGCTTTCGTTGTTTAATTTGTCTGGTAACGGCAGTAAGACGCACCTCCCTTTATCCGACGCGCAATCTTTTGTTCAGCAGCGCCATCCCCGCGGGCCCAGATCAGCATACCCTGAGCAAAGTCCTAGTACGTCCTCATCTGGTAATACCCCAACCACCTACGCGAAAGCTTTATTGAGGCGCGTTCGCTCTGGTTCGAGTTTGAAGATGGATATGCATATTGAGCAAGTCACCGCACTTGCCGAGTCCGGTCAGAGTGTGTGGCCTCCGGACACACCTCCCAGTGGAGTGATAACAACCCCTGAATCATCAAATAAGAACACGAGTAACATATCGCGACTTCAACACGCGTCTTCCCCTGCAAAGAAGAAAATAGGAGCGATAGACCGGATTGCACGAGGCCTGGATTCATCCATCGATTTTGTCGATGGCCGGTGATCTGCATACGAGTGCAATCTTTCTATTAACTTACCCCAGGACATTTCTCCATTAAACCAATCCCCCACTCATTTTCTTCTGAACGTTTTTTCATGTATCTATTCTTGTATATCTTCACCGTTTTCTTTACTTGTTGTTTATATTGGCTCTGTCCTGCTTTCTGTTGTGTACTTCGTGTGGTCATCTTTCCATGTTTCAAATTTTGCGATATTTGTATCAGTACACCGAATTAATTTTTTCTCTTGGTCTCTGGATGGAATGGACTGATAGCACCCTTAATATTATGTGAATACTGTCAGCCATTTTGGAGCTTGAGGCTGACTACGTGATGCTAGCTTGGGCTGACAGCCTTCCACTCGAGCCGACAACGTATTTTAAAGTCGTTGCCTCTGGTTCAAAACGTTCTCGACGTGACCTTCGCTATTCTTTCACTGTCATTACACTCACTTACTCTTTCACTTCTACTCTATGACCTTCTCCGGGCATCTCCATTTCATACTCATTACTTTTTTGGCTTCGACATGGGCTAATGCCGCCAACATGAACAAAGTTATATGTCCTACTGGGCAAACAGTTTTGAGTCCTAAATGCTGTCGTGAGTCTAAATCAATCGTTTTATGCATTTAACTAAGATGGCACATTTCTCATTGACTAGCGTTGTTTACTGCGGTTCAATATATTCAGACAAATCTGTTCGACGGGGGGGAATGTGGAGAAGAGGCCCACTCTGCACTGCGCCTGGCCTTCCACGATGCAATTGGATACTCGACTCACGGTGGCAAAGGCGGAGGAGCTGATGGATCGATCCTGGCATTCAACTCAACTGAGCTTGATTATCATGCCAATGACGGGCATGTATAAAATAACTGCCAGTGACAAGGTTGTCTGATTATATGTCTTTTTTTATACTACAGGATCGACGAAATTATCGACCGTCAGTACCCAGTGTACAAGAACCTTAATATAAGCGCCGGTGATTTGTGAGTCAGATTGAACCTTTGTGCACAACGCGCCCAATCGATTTAACATGAGCGAACTCAGCGTTCATCTTGCAGCAGCTATTGGCACGGCAAATTGCCGGGGGGCGCCTCGCCTACGGTTCATGCTCGGGCGTCCCCCACCGAAGGCGCCTGCGCCAGATCGCACTGTTCCTGAGCCGACTGACAGCGTCACCGATATTCTCGCCCGCTTTGCCGATGCAGGGTTTACTCCTGCGGAGGTCGTTGCGTTACTGGCGTCTCACACTATCGCAGCAGCAGATGTCGTTGACCCGACGATTCCAGGCACGCCGTTTGATTCAACTGTGGACACTTTGTAAGTGATTCTACTTGTATATTACAAGCTGTTACTCACTTGCTCATTTCTAACAGCGACTCGCAGGTTTTCTTAGAGGTTCTTTTAAAGGGTACCCTATATCCCGGGAACGGTTCTCAAGTAGGTGAAGTCAAGTCCCCTCTGCCCGGCGAGATGCGTCTCCAGTCCGATTTCGCCATTGCCCGAGATAGCCGCACAGCGTGTTTGTGGCAGAGCAACATAAGTGAGTATCACATTATTTGCTTCACTGGGAGCGACTTCATGATTGTGACCAATTTTGTTCAGACCAGCAAAGAAAGATGATGAGCGACTTCAAAAATGCAATGGCAAAGCTGCAAGTGCTTGGCCAGCCCAAGAACTTGGTTGACTGCTCCGATGTTATTCCGGTGCCACAGACATTCTCCGGGCCGATCAAGTACCCCGCCAGCTTCTCTAAGAAAGATGTGCAGATTGTATGCGCAGAACAGCCATTCCCAAGTCTTGCCACTGTGCCCGGCCCCATGCCCACAGTTTCCCCAGTCAAAGGATCGTAGGTGGTACGTACTAAATAAAATAATACACGACCTATCTTTCTAGAGTTAGAGTTTATTATTTCTTTGTACATACATAGCGCTTCTGTTTCGACTTGCTTTCAAGTCTTCTCTTTTTAGCGTTTCATCTTTAATTATCTTATTTCAACTCAGGGAGCTGAGGTACTGTTGACGGAGGTACATCCTAAAGCCACGGAACGAACTTTCAAAACGGAGGGAAGTTTGTAAGTTGTTGAACTGCCTCTGTATGGAAAGGAAGGAATGAAGCTCACCATACTGGCTGCCACTGCAACATGCGAGTTGCATCGTACATGTGCCACCGTCTGCCACAGATGAGCAGTTGATGCCCATCGCTCCCCTGGAAAGCTGTGTCTCGTAGTCATTGGAAAGGCCGAGATAGTTTAAGACCAAGGTTGAATTGGATGCCTGGAGAAGTGCGGAGCCTACAAAACGTAACTTTGAACACATCTGATACCTAGGGTAGAGTTAATAGCCTGGGGAGATGCTTACAGCACTGAAGAGTGCCTGTGTGGCATGACGTGCGCGCTACGCTGCTTGGAGCAGACAGTACTAGGGCGGGCGTAGTAGAGCTTAAAATGAGGAACGATAATAGAGACAACATACTAGGAAGAATTTGGTGAAGTACCGTCTCCGCGTACTTTTATACGCCATGGTGCACAGGAAATATGATTGTGTTCATTCCTCCGTCAGGACATTCATCTTTATGTGGTACTCAAAAATTTGGCACATTCAATTCACTATGTTGCTATTAATGACTCATGACAGAGCATTCGAACTGGAATTTTATGACTGTACAAATATATCTTGCATTTCCTCATTTCACAGTGTTGGTATCATTGTAAAACCATTCTCGTCCTTGACAAGTAGTACGTAATTACGTACTCGCATCTCTACACCTGATTAGAGGCTAGCTAAAATTTATAGCTTTCACAGGTTTTCAGTGTATACATATGAATTAAGTGCTTCTGGTATCATTATGGCTCGGTTCTCTGGGTGGAGCGCCTCGTACTCTTTAATGATACCGCGGCACACCCACCCAAACATCAATTGAAACAGGCTATAACTTTGACGGCTTTCATTGATTCACCCATGCAAATTTCAGTCTTGTTCGTCGCACAAAATTCACTATGCTGGGCCTCTAACGATTGACCGCACTCTAGGTGGCCCACAGTAATGCACTTCCGAGTCCTGTCGCTGGCCTGTCCAACTTTTGATGCGTAACGCGTAAATTCTCATGCCATATGAGCGTACTTCCATCTCCGAGCCGCTCAGTCCGGCAGCATCCCTGGAACTCGGCGCTGACCCACTCAGCTGCAGGTGACCAATCATTAATCAACGTCAACAGGAGTCAATCTCTCTAAGATACTGGTCGCGGGAGAGCCTATGTATAACCGCTGATACAGATAATTTGGGGTGTGAATACACTGTAGCCGAGCTCTGTAACTGTCCGTTTGCTGCTGGAGTCTGTTGGTCACCATGTACGGTACGGTATAGGAAGACCGGTGCTCACGCAATGCCGTTCTTGTCTGCTTTTTGATAGGCACCACAAGCTGCTGGGAACGTATCTGTATTCCCGCTTACGCAAACCGTGACTGAGCGCCAAGACGTTGTATTAGCAATGGGTAGTCAGCCGGTGGACGACTCCCGGGTTGAACTATCTAAACACGAATAGGAAAAATTCATGTATAACAGACCAGTAGCCACGGAGGACTGTAATTTAGACCATAAGCTGCTGGGAGACACCGACTACCAATTTTCCCACTTGAGAGAAATATTCGAGCGCCAAGACAGTGTTTGTATTCTCTTTGTAGTAAAATGGCTAGTCAGCCTAGGTCAGCATTTAGACCAGAGAAATTAATGAGCTGTTTAAGCTCTTACCGGAGCTTTGATTTAGTTTCGAGCCTGCATAACACAGACAGACGTGTGAGAGAACTTTCACACTGTTTTTTAAAGGATTAAAACGCCACACATAGCTCCTTATATAGGTCGATCAAAGCTTCTTTATATACCTTGATTGTTGGCAGATATACTTTAGTCCATGCTGAAAACTTGCAAACACTTTGAAGTCCCTAACTCGAAGTACTTCAAATATTGAGATATTGAATATTACAGCAAAACTGCACTATTGATATGCCATGATTAGAGTTGTTAGTCAAGTCTGCTCCACCCTTCAGAAGCTTCATCGCTTACTCCACTCCAAGCGCGCTCCAGAGGAGTAAATCTTCTTCATAACGGACGATCAGTGAAGGCTCGGTCTCCCACGTAGTCTGCTGTACCGGAACGTATGCAGTAGACATTTTTGGCCTCTGTTGTAAATTATAGGGGTAGCACTAGAGTGATTCGGTTGATATTACTTTAGTAAAATTTGTCCCAGCAGCAGACTCCTTCCATTCCCAAAGTACAGTTCTCTGAACACCACTTCGGTACGTCTGGGGAAAATCTGCAACATGAGAAATGCCTTGAAACTCGATGCCGAGAGAACATAGTCTCACTCGTCTTCGTCTGCATGATATGTACCAAACATTCCTTCTTCCGTTTCTCATGCACTTCGGGGAACTTCCTTACCGTTGGGTTAGCCTTTCTTCCCGAGCAAAACATGTCTATTAATAGCGCTACGCCGACACGATAGGCGCTTGGCAAGCGCTTGGCTTTCTGCATCATCTGGCCCTTGAGCCAGTCACATCGCGGCTTTTTTCAGTTTATCTCTCACGGCGGTACCGCTCCCCCTGATATATATTCCTTCACGGCGATACCGTCGCAATACCAGCATGCCGGGCCGACCCCAATGCGAAGGAGTTATCCCCAAACCTGTGGGCATAAGCATCGAGGAACAAGAAGACTGGAAAGTCCTCGCTAAGGGCCTCCGGTCCCTTATTCCAATTATCCCACACCAGCAGGCGAATGGGAGGCTATTTCCACGCGCTACAGCAACATCACGCATCGCAATGATGGTAATTGAGTTGTACATGTGCCGAGCGGTTTATGTGGGCGGTGTTTGAGGAGATCGCAAGGTATATAAGCTGGGTGTTGGGGGATGAACCAGTAGGCAAAGTCCCCAGTGTCTTTACTTCCACTCATCTGCAATTATGGTGTTTGCTCGTCTTTCTGCTATCGTTTCGATTGCTCTCGCGACTGCTCAACTAGGACAGGCAGCACTCACCAAGCGTGTAACATGCTCGAATGGCCGTACTACTGCCAATGCAGCATGCTGCGGTAAGATAATATGGTCGATGACACAGAAGAAATAATACTGACGAAAATTTCAGCTCTTTTCCCCGTTGTTGACCTGCTTCAAGATCAACTCTTTGACGGAGCTGAGTGCGGTGAAGAGGTGAGCGGCATACCATAGAATTTGCCAGAGCTAAATACTAAAACAACTGTATTCCTAGGCCCACTCCGCATTGCGCCTGTCCTTCCACGACGCCATCGGTTTCTCTGTCCACGGTAAGTGCAAGTAAACAAGTTGTCTATTTATTTATAGCTTATACATATTCTAGGCGGAAAGGGCGGAGGAGCTGACGGATCTATCCTCGCGTTTGCTGACATCGAAACGGCCTTCCATGCTAATGGTGGCATTGACGATATCACGGACGGCCAAACTGTTGTCTGGAAGCAGACCAACCTAACAGCAGGCGACTTGTGGGTGTATTCCGGGACATGTCCTCAATTTGAATAACGTCTAACCATATTTATATAAAGTGTCCACCTCGCCGGCGCTGTCGGCACCGCCAACTGCCCTGGAGCCCCGCGTCTGCAGTTTTTCTTCGGCCGCAAGCCTCCTGTGGCCCCCGCCCCCGACTTGACTGTCCCTGAGCCCACGGACAGCGTTACCGCTATCCTGGCGCGCCGCCAATGCTGGTTTCTCACCGGACGAGGTCGTAGCTCTGCTTGCTTCTCACACCATCGCTGCAGCCGACGTTGTGGACCCCAGTATCCCTGGGACTCCCTTCGATTCTACTGTCGGAACTTTGTGAGTTTTATATTTTGAAAACTTTTTAATTCCTACTGAAGACGTGGTTAGCGACTCCCAAATCTTCCTCGAGGTTCTCCTCAAGGGCACGCTCTTCCCCGGGAATGGATCCCAGCCGGGTGAAGTTCTTTCGCCAATCCACGGTGAGATGCGCCTGCAATCCGACTTTGCCATCTCCCAGGACCCCCGCACTGCCTGCCTTTGGCAAGGATTTATCAGTAAGTCACTCCCAATGTTTAATAGAAACCATCAATTTAAATGTTTCCAAAGACAACCAGAACCTCATGATGTCCAAGTTCAAGGCTGCCATGGCCAAGCTCCAAGTCCTCGGCCAGAAGAACCTCATCGACTGCTCCGATGTTGTTCCCGTTCCCAAGCCTTTCGCGGGCCCCATCAAGTTCCCTCCCACTTTCTCTCAGAAGGACGTCCAGGTTGCTGTAAGCATCTTATCATATACTCTCTTAAATCTGTACTCAATGTTTGTAGTGCAAGGCATCGCCGTTCCCCCACCTTGCTACCCAGGCCGGACCCGCTCCGACTCTCGCACCCGTTCCTGGCTCTTAAATTCACTGATATAAATTATTTTGGGTGTGCTGAATATATAAATGTCTTAAACTATGATGGTTTAGCACCAATTTACGTTTGTTGGCATGTGCTAACTGTGTATAGCAAAAGAGATACCAAAAAAGGGTTAGACTGGTGAAAACTAGACAAGTTTTCAACCTTTTCCTGCTGCATACCAGCAGAGGTTCTCCCCGCCCGAAGGCCAGGTAATGCTTTGAAAAAGGAGGGAAACACTTACCGGGTTTGCACTACTGTGCTGCACGCAGTTGTGTTACCGCTCCAATCCTTGCAACGAGTCGGTCTTCATGAATGGTTGCTCCTCATAGTAAGCAGTAGAGTCGAGTCGAGTCGAGTCGTGCTACCAGACAACGCATGAGTGGTCAACAGCATAGACATTGTCACTAGCACTTACCAAGTCGTCCAGGTCCTCATGGTAGTGGAATAAAGGAAAGAGTCATGTCGTCTGCGGAGCCCCACGCTCCCGCCACGTCGCATTCCCTCGGCACGGATAGTACAGGGTTACAATGTATTCGTGTCTTTCCGTTATGTCCCGCTCTTCATTCTTCTTTTCATGAACAAGGTATATTTATTTCTAGCTACCGACATGAATAGCATGTATTTACATCCGGACACTACCCAAGAGAGAGAGAGAGAGAGAGAGAAATGCTGCGCTCGTTATAACAAGACAAAGTAATTTGCGCCAGCGGCACAGAAAATGAGAACTTGGGAGAGCTACTGCAAATAATCTGCTTCCAACGGCATTGCTGCAACCTGCTCCGCCTCGAGCCCTTCCGCACTGGAATGCACGTCCGGACAGTGCTCGCGGGAAGCTCATATGTTGTGTTTGAGCATGTGCGCACGCCTTCAGTAATGTAATTGAGCCGCAGAACGTAGGCGGAAGGAAAGGAAGGGACTGCGTTCGGGTCTGAGCCGCGGCGCGTGAAGGCGATCGCGGGACGGCGATACATCGTCTTGACGCCTGGGTGCGTGGTTCTCAGTGCATTCTGCGCCAAATTGAAGTAAGGAGCGCCTACCTGTGTCGTCGCAGCGCGTGCGTAGTGCTTCTCCCTCGCCACAGCCGTTGTTTCCCTCAAACCTGGTGCACCGCTCGCCGCGGGGCCTCGACTCTGCTCCCAATGCCCTGGAAGTTGGTCGAAAATAGTGTATTACCATGCCTATGAGAGGGACCGCGTGAAGGCGTTGGCAGGAGATAGATATATCGTCTTGAGGCCTTTTCGCATCATTCTTGGTGTGCGCCTCATGAGATTACACTACATATCATCCAAATAAGTGGGAAATTAAGAGCATAGAAGATATGTGACGTACCTGCGTCGTCGCAGCACGTACGCGCTGCTCCTCCCATTTCACATTGCCATTTGCTCCTCCACCTGGTGTTCCGCTCGCCACAGGGCCTGGAAATCGATCCCAGGGCAATACAAAACTGCCGCGCATGGTGTAATTCGCGTGAGAACATTGCTGTGAAGTGTATCGCGTGAGGGCGTTTCCGGGACGTCGATATATCGTCTTGACGCTTGAGTACAACATCCCAAACACATCTTGAATGTAATTGCACTGTACAACCACAGAATAAGTGTAAATAGGAAGATAGCAGGTGCACACTGCAGACGCACCTGTGTCGTATAACTACAGATATCTACTCAGCACGTAAACCACTCGCTGCGAGGCTTCGTCCTCCCTTCCCAGGCATCCTTGATTGCTGTAGTGAAAGTAGGAGGAGGAGGAGTGTCACAGTATGGCGTTTGCGGGGCGTCGATATGTCGTGTCGCGACCTGCGAATGCTGCGTCAAATGCACGTTCGGATTGCAGGAGCACGGTTGCAGGATACAGCACACGGAGAGGTGGATGATGACGTCGCAGCACTACGTCTATTTGCTGCTCCAGGAAGACGTGGCGCTCGCCGCGGGGCCGCAGCCCCGTATTCCATACCGCAAAAATGTACTATGGATCCGGTCTACACATAGAGAGATAGGTAAGTGTCATACTCTAGTGTACATGTGTGTGCTAAACACTTACTGTTCATTCAGCCACGCCAGTCCCCCATTTTCATGGGTGTGCGCTCCCCGCAGGGCGTCTCCCTGGAAAGAGACAGTCACTGCATCCAGTAACTGTGCCTTACAGCGTGTCGGGTGACTGCGTTTGCGGGGCGTCGAAAAAACTCATTTTCACATCCAGACATGTGCGTGCGTCGAGGAGCAAGTATACACAGCTGAAGAAGGACAAGGAGTCAATGACAGATGCTAGAGCAAGGTATACACGACGCACCAGGTCCTTATACGTCCCACAGAGTGTCTTCGTGGTGTGAGCTGGCAGGTGGTACGAGCGAGAAAGCAGTGTCGGTTAGTACGTAAAGTACTAGCACCGGCATACTCGCTCACTCCGCACAGGGCCGGGAGAGAGCTCCCGAGCGCTGGACCGTTCCTCCGTCCCCTAGATCCTTCCTCTGCAGTTCTTAATGTCTGTTTTCTGGTATCCCCGTTTGGGAACGGCAATATCGGTGCGAGGCTCAAGCGAGGATGAATGGAATGTGCGCTCCAGTGCGCTTCACGTAAAATCAAGTTGCAACCCATATACAAATGGTTTACTCAAATCCCCCGTACAAATAGGACGATGTACACACTATATATGTGCATGAAGGACGCAAACTGCGAATTATTTCACACAAATGACTGCGTGATTCACAGAATACTTGAGTGCGCACTTTGTTTGCGCACAAATGCAAGCTAAAAACTGTAATGCAACTCTGATATTCTGCATAAATACAAGATACAGAGTGTACATACAGTAAGTCATACATGAAACAAGAGCAATAGGTTGATACAACATTCGGAATTACTCACCTTGCATGCCCACGGCATCTCCGAACTACATTCTCTTCTACGTACAATTCTGCACAAATCGGCTGTTTATTAGCTCTGGAATCGTTCCAGAAGCATTATGTAAGACGGAAGCGTCGCTGCCAAGCCTTGGCGGTAGCTGGCGCTAGCGGGGACTGTCGTGCTGGAAGAAGCGCACAAGGAAGGTAAGATCTCATCCATTGTTTCGCGCACTGATTCCACCTACTGTGCATCGGCGGGGTGTACTACCATTTCATATGAATAATATAGGGGGAGTAGGGGAACATGTTTGTGTCCGCGTGCATGCAGCACTGACGCACACTGATTGTCACTTCTGTGGCACGCTCTGCAGTGCATCTCGAGCAGATAATGTTGATTTTCACATAATTAAACGGCACAGAACTTGAATATGGACTATGTATAGTATATACAGTACATGTATGAGTGGAAGAGTGAACCACAAACTTATGTTCACTGACAATATTACCAGTACATCCATCTCCTCCATATCCGTCTTGCGCTTCTTCCCAAAAAATGGGACGATTTCTCGGCTGGAAATACGGTTGGTAAGGGTCCAATTTTAGTGTTCTATATCTGGGAACCGAGAAAGATACAGGTGCTAGCGGTAGCAATCGGAAGGGAGGATGCGCATTCGATATGCAGGGTGTGCTATAGTGCGTTCTGTGCGATGTATGCATATTCAATTAAATTATGGGGTGCATTACACATGTAATACATTGTTATATACCACTAGCATCACGAAAAAGACTTTTGATCGGAGGGCACTTTAGGAAAGTGTGATCAGATCATCAATTGATGGGGCCTTTAACTACTTTAGGATGTCATGAGATGCCTTGGCATGTCCTGGCATGCCCTGGCATGCTTTGAATTTCCATGCAACGTGGGGAAATAAAGCCAGCTTGAATGACTTTTCCCACCTTCATTGTTGATTTTCAAACATTAAAATTATACACATTATGTGGGTGACATGCCCATTTAAGTACTTCAAATAGTGCGATAATTTGATTATGTAAGCCTATCCAATATCGCACTAAGTCGACTAAGTCCTCTAAGTTCACTTGCACTTCACTCTTGTCTTCCCCACCCCCCTCACCCAACTTTACTTGTATGCTTGGGCTTCACTCTACACAGGCAGTTCTTGATTGCTGCTACCTTGTTGGATCCTGACCTGGGCTTAGGGCAGACAAGGATGGATCATGGAATGGGCCTGTTCCAATAGAGATTGCTGTATATCGTCGGAACGGTGAACCGCATTATAAAGCGGTTTTTTGGTACGTTTTTAGCTCGTCTATACGTTTCTAACGCACCCAAGAACACTCCAAACGAACCAGTATTCGACGTGCAAACTTAACACCATCTGGAGACCCCTATTAGTACAGTTCACCATTTCCCTTCTCATCCATTTATTCAGAGCCTTCGGTCGCCCCAGATTCAGAATGTGGGCAATTATGCGATTCTAACGAGCTCAATACCAATGGATTTGGTCGCCTGGAAGGCGAGAACCGGCTATGTTACCCTCCTTCCCCCAATTTCCGATGTTTTATCGATTTTAAAGGTATGTGTTGGATTTATTGCGTCGTTCTTTTCACATATGAGCTCCTGAAGATTAGGGGATTCTATCGAGTGCTTGAACGTTCGATTCCGACGCCTGGAAGCCATACAACTGTGATGTGCTCCTCCTGCCCCTGGACTGCCTCTGCTTGTAAGTGCCATAACTCCAGATCCTGTCCACCTTCACTCCTAATTCCTTTTGCACCTTCAAGACCATCTTAGTCCTCTGCCAAACGTCTCCAAGATCATGCCAATTCATCCAGTACTTGCCAAGTATCATCTTATAGGTGTCAAGTCCCCCTAGGACGCATTTTCCCTCATATATCTGTCAATACCCGGCCAAACAGTATGATCTTTGCATTTCCTGGTTCGTCTCATTAATACCTATCGAACAGTACCATTAATTGCGCGATTTGACAAGCTTGAGGGCGATCTCACTCTGTGTGTCCTCCTACCCCTAGGTGGGACAAATTAATTCATAGGTGCGCTTCTAGATGTCCTGAGTGTCTCAAACTTTGGGAAAACTTACTCAACTACATAAGGTACCCTCTCCTGTGACGGATTAATTTTTGGGGCCACCAAGCGTCCTTCATCTCAAGTTGCTAGTCAACTTCGGAGTTTTGGAGTATTTCTTTGATTCTGACATAGGTTCGTCTCCAATCTCCTTAATTCTTTCTATGATGAACTCACCTTGATTGTAGCTTTCTAACGAGCCCTTAAACGCTATATATCGTCGCTTGGAATCCAAAAATCCGCCATGTGCTCCTCCTCCCCCTCCCTCCTCCAGGTAAAGTACTTCATATCTTGGGTTCCTGTTCGTATTTTTACCTAATTCTTTTTGGAGTCTTTTACTATAGATATGTATCGACTAATCGACCAGTTTACGGCGTCCGATACGCCCTCAATATCCGATGTCCCTATTGACCATATGACTACTATTGCAGAGTTGAATATCATCTCCTTCCTTCAATTTTCAACAAAGGCTTTCGCAACTTGGTACGTTTATTCACCATTTATGTGGGGTTTGAACGCGTTCCTTACACAAATTTTGAGACTCCTGGATGCCTGTGAGTAGCCATGTCCTCCTCCATCTCCCTGTCTTGGACTAATTTTGCTCTAAGTCAAGAACAACTTCTTCAATTGCGTCGCGGTTTTTTTGAGCTTCTTCGCGTTAATTCAGGCTTTCTAACGAGCCCCTGAACGCGTTATTCCGAGCAGAATTACCATCTTCATAAGCGCCCTATCACTGTGTTGTATTATATGTATCTACATGAATACTGTATTATCTAGTCTAGTTAGAGTCAATATATAACTTGTTTTTTATAAGAAGTTTGAATAGTACTTGTTAAATGGCATTATATATAAACATCTTTGAATGATACAAGGTACATCTGGTGGATCCTAGGATGCCTTGAGCTGCCCTGGATTGCCTTGGGAAAGTTGTACCTGGTAGTTTGCAGAGGGACCTTGCCCTGAGTGCACCTAAGGGCCCTGGCTGCTTTGCATGCCCTGGCTGCCTTAGGATCTCTAAGGCTGTGCCAGGGAGATACAAAGCCCCTGGGGACAAAAGTCATTTTCCTGATGAGATACCACTGTATGGGTGAGCGCAGGTGAGCGCACCGTTCCACTTGCGTGCATCCTCGTATTTCTCGTTTGAATGTAGCACGCACGAAAGCACATAGCACGCGCCTCCGTAAAACAACTTCTTAATTACACAATTACATGTTGGGGAGCTATATAAGTGTATATACATTGAGTAATGTCTTACTACGAGTACATAACCCAATGCAAATAGGTTGTGGATTCGCAACCTTCCAATGCGCCCCCTTCCTCCACTTTGCATTCTCGTGCAATCTTCCACAAAACGGGCGTGAATTCTCGGCCATCAAACGGGTCTAATATAATGATGATATGATGTACTAGCGGCTCACGGAGCTTTCCAACCGAGCGACTAGCTCTGGATTGAAAGATACATGCAAGCAGAACACAGGGCGGGAGTTTCTGCCTGCCGTATGACCAGTATAATATCTTTATATATGTTCATAGGAGCCCCGAGCCCTCTTCAGGGCGCGGTATATCATTGTCATGAGTATGCGAGCTCTGATCTGGGATGCGGACAACAAAAGTGCGCGCACCCTCCCGCATCCCCGTTCCGAAGGTTCTGGACAATAAATTAGAAATTACACACTTTCGTCGCGTTAACATGGTCCACCGCTGACCATTACGGTACGGCTAGTATTTTGATGACCGCCAGGCGAACGCTTGTAAGCTAGCTTCGGGTTCACAAAGATTTGGAGTGTACGATCCAGGCGTACATCCCAAATCTACACGCGTCCGTGAATTCCCTGTGAATTACCTACAGTATCTGAATGCCGTGAGCCTCTTTGAACCTAGGATGTGTGTCTGGAACGGTCTGCGAGATGGATTGGATACACAGATGTGGATCTCCTGTGAAAATGGATGCACATTGCTCAAGAAGTTAGCTGAGGACTGTGTTTGAAATTACAGCAGTTAAACCATTTAATTATGCTGGACTGGATTTCATGAATAATATTCTGCACTAATAGAATCCAATCGCGAATCGACTGGCGGAGGGGAGGGACCATGGTGCCGGTGCTCGCTTACCAGTAGACGCATTACACCCGGGACCCTGCACACACTCCTTTGTTCCGCTCCCTCGCCACATGTCTATTCGGGTACGTAGTTGAACAGAATATCTATATAAGGAGTGCAGCTAACTACTCTATTCCTCAGTTCTCCTCTCCTCTACTTCTCTCAAGGGACACGGCGCTCCCGCACTGGTTCGGGTTCATCCTGAACCGACCTGGGTGAGTACAGCGCTCCTACCTGGACTGACGTGTTCCTTATGACTGGCAAATGGATGGTTCTGCTACCAGGGAATCGACTCCGACCTGTTCTGGGTCATACATTTGATGCTGACAACACGGATTGGTGAGTCGGGTTCGTTTTCTGTAGGCGGCCTGGGCTGACCTGTCTGGTATATCACAATGTGGGCACAGTGAGGCATGCAGCTTTTCTGCCAACAGCACGGGAACGCCATGTACAACGACAAGGACAAGTAGCATGGGTGGACTACGCGTCGGGGTCTGCGCCGTGCCAGCTCATCAACTTGCAGCAGGATTGACTTGTGCATGTTCCCGGGGGGAAGACGTGAACTGAATGTAAGTAACCCTGTTCTCAAATACATTGAATATATTAACTCACTCACCCATACTCTTTCCAGTCACGTCAGTGCTTCAAAGTAACGGCTCTGCAGCACACGTACGATGCCAGAGCCCGGGACCAGTAATTCCAAGTTTGCTGTACAACTCCTGCGGTCCTGGTGCAATGGACTGGATGTCCAACAACGAGCTGGCCCACCGGCATGCTGACACGGAGAGCAGAGAGAGATCACTGGCGAAGGTAAGTCAGGCTGGTGTTTAATATCAATGAAATGAACTGACTTACCTTGAGTTTTGCATCGCAGAGTTGCTTCGCCTCTGCAGTAATATACATTCAACCTACAACACACGTACGATGGTAGTACTAGGGATCATGATGTGTAGGAGCCGTGTGGTGCCTCAGATATACAACTCCGGGGAAGGATGTTCAGTGGCGACCAAGACGCTGGCGTTGGGGGCCGCGACAACTGGGCGCGCACAAAGGTAAGTGAGCCTGGTCTCTGATAACCAGGAAATAAACTGACCTTGAGGCTACAGCTTTTCTAGCACCGCTCCAAAACACGCGCAATGCCAGCCCCAGAATCGATTTGGGGCAGGCGCGCATTGTGTGCTGCACACGGCTCCGGTGTTACGGGCCAGCAGCTGCGAAAGCGAATGCCTCTAGTAAGTGAGTATGAGCTAAGATTGACTGACAAACGAACTGACCTATGGATTCCTCTTTAGCAGAGGTGTTATTACTCGCGAGCCAGGAAATGGGACCGCATGTATCAGCACGACGCGGGTTATGTGATGTTGAATCAACTATGGTTGCAGGCACGCGCTGCCTAAACGCTCGTTTTCCTAGTTCAGAAGGCATGGGGTATAGCGAGAACGCTATCTGGCATGGCAGAGAGCACGACGACCGCGCACGCCGTTGCTGCTTGGAGCATGAATGACAAGGTGCGCCTTGTTTTACTATTTCGTGGCTCACATCACTCAACTTGTTTTACAGTCCCTGGTCGCCGTGCTCCGCCATGGTGAAGGGTGCTGCAACACGCGTGCGAAGATGCGCCCTTGAACGTGGGCAACGACGAGCGCCACTGTCTGGGTGTAGTGTAAGACGTGTAAGTGCTTTCCCTCGCCAACAAACATACCTACCTGACGTACATTGATGCCAGATGCACAACGAGTGGGCGTCCTATAAAGTAAGTCTTGTTATGTTATCTATAGCAACTTTACTGACCTTGTAGTTTGTATAGAAACAATTGTAGGGTTCTGCATCGCAATCCACAACGACAGAGTTCCTCCTGGAACGGTCATGTTAGTGAGATGGCACCACTCACCTGGCAGGGCGCAAGGCGCACTTGTCACGCCTCGAGCGCCAATGACCCCGTGCGCAAGAAGGGTCCACTGCTTTCCCCAGACCCCAGAGTTTGTGCTACTCGGCGCGTGTGTGGTAAGACCACAGTTGTTGCAGCAGGCACGCCGCGAAGTGTCCAACACCGCTTTACCTCGTGCTTGCTAACCCTTCCACGGTACGCCTGCAAGTGTCACTGCAGATGTAAGGACATGAGTGGTACGTATCTATGTCTATAAAAGCAGCCTAGTGCGCTCTGGCTCAAAGCGATCTTTGCTGTTGGGATGAGCGGCATCGCGCTTCTGGCCTGCCCCGCGCGCATATGACGCCGTGTGAGGGCTTAGTGATTGCACCAGAGGGCAGAGTGTCCGCCCCCGGCGCGTGCGCAGTGACACTGCAGTCCTGTCCATGGTCAGCGCGTGGGCATGGGCTGTCGTCGGGCATCAGGAGTACCACCGGCGCCAGCTCCTTCCGCCACTCATGCGCTGCGCACGCTGTCCCTCCCATTGACATCGCAGGTACAAGCAACGATGACAGGGACGCAGTCGCCCTGCACTGCTTGCATCTTTCTGGCGTAGGGCGGGCGCGCTCTGCGCGTGCATGATCAATGCATGATGAGAAACTGCTTATATCAAGTGAGTGCGCTTACCTGACCGGACCCATACCCTGCCCTAACATCCGGGAGGTGGGAGAGCGAAGGCCACAAGTAAGTGAACTTGGGTTAGGATTGACTGACAAACAAACTGAGGTGCTGTTATTCCAGAGCCAGGATCTGGGACTGCATGTACTCGCACGACGCAAGCACGCGCTGCCTGGACGCGCTTGTTTTCCTGTCCCGGAACGTATGGGGCACAGCGGGCGCGCGGGACAGTACGACAACCGCGCACGCCGTCGCCGCTGCTCAGAGCATGAATGACAAGGTTGGCGCCGCACTCACCAGGCAGAGTGCAACGCGCACCTGTCGCGCATACGACACTGGACCCGTGGGCATGAAGGGCCACTGATTTGTCCATGCCTCAGGGTGTCCGCCGTTCGGCGCGTGCGTGGTATGACCAAGGCTGTTGCAGCAGGTGCGGCACCCTCTCGCCTTCAAGTACTTTTGAGCGCTTACGATATGCCTGCAAGCGTCAGCGGAGACGCGAGCACTTTCACTGATACAGGATTATTGGTAAGTTATGCACGGTCTAGTGTATAGAATCCGTACCTTGCTATTCCGACTGACCGTAGTGTGCGCCCTGCCACGGAGCGGCACAGAGCTCACTGCGCCTCTGGCCCGCCCGTCGCGCATATGACACTGTGTGCCAGAACTGACGAACTGATTTTAGGAGAGTCCGCCGCAGACGCGTGCACGGTGACACCGCGGTCCTGTCCATGGGCAGCGCGTGGGCATGGACTGTGGTCGTATGTTTCTGGCGTAGGGCGAGCGCGCACTGAAAAGTCTGTATAACATGTGAGTGGGATTAGCTGACGCGCCAACATGGACGTTTGCGCAAGGAGGAGAGAGACAATGCCTCGGAGTCCGGGGTTAAGTCGCGTGTCTGTCATGCAGACATGACGTGAACTGCTGGTCTTGAGCTTGATCGATCATCTGGCCCTTGAGCCAGTCACATCGCGGCTTTTTGCAGTTCATCTCTCACGGCGGTACCGCTCCCCCTGATATACATTGCTTCATGGCGATACCGTCGTAATACCAGCATACCAGCCCGACCCCAATCCAAAGGAGTTATCCCCAAACCTGTGGGCATAAGCATCGAGGAACAAGAAGACTGGAAAGTCCTCGCTAAGGGCCTCCGGTCCCTTATTCCAATTATCCCACACCAGCAGGCGAATGGGAGGCTATTTCCACGCGCTACAGCAACATCACGCATCGCAATGATGGTAATTGAGTTGTACATGTGCCGAGCGGTTTATGTGGGCGGTGTTTGAGGAGATCGCAAGGTATATAAGCTGGGTGTTGGGGGATGAACCAGTAGGCAAAGTCCCCAGTGTCTTTACTTCCACTCATCTGCAATTATGGTGTTTGCTCGTCTTTCTGCTATCGTTTCGATTGCTCTCGCGACTGCTCAACTAGGACAGGCAGCACTCACCAAGCGTGTAACATGCTCGAATGGCCGTACTACTGCCAATGCAGCATGCTGCGGTAAGATAATATGGTCGATGACACAGAAGAAATAATACTGACGAAAATTTCAGCTCTTTTCCCCGTTGTTGACCTGCTTCAAGATCAACTCTTTGACGGAGCTGAGTGCGGTGAAGAGGTGAGCGGCATACCATAGAATTTGCCAGAGCTAAATACTAAAACAACTGTATTCCTAGGCCCACTCCGCATTGCGCCTGTCCTTCCACGACGCCATCGGTTTCTCTGTCCACGGTAAGTGCAAGTAAACAAGTTGTCTATTTATTTATAGCTTATACATATTCTAGGCGGAAAGGGCGGAGGAGCTGACGGATCTATCCTCGCGTTTGCTGACATCGAAACGGCCTTCCATGCTAATGGTGGCATTGACGATATCACGGACGGCCAAACTGTTGTCTGGAAGCAGACCAACCTAACAGCAGGCGACTTGTGGGTGTATTCCGGGACATGTCCTCAATTTGAATAACGTCTAACCATATTTATATAAAGTGTCCACCTCGCCGGCGCTGTCGGCACCGCCAACTGCCCTGGAGCCCCGCGTCTGCAGTTTTTCTTCGGCCGCAAGCCTCCTGTGGCCCCCGCCCCCGACTTGACTGTCCCTGAGCCCACGGACAGCGTTACCGCTATCCTGGCGCGCTTCGCCAATGCTGGTTTCTCACCGGACGAGGTCGTAGCTCTGCTTGCTTCTCACACCATCGCTGCAGCCGACGTTGTGGACCCCAGTATCCCTGGGACTCCCTTCGATTCTACTGTCGGAACTTTGTGAGTTTTATATTTTGAAAACTTTTTAATTCCTACTGAAGACGTGGTTAGCGACTCCCAAATCTTCCTCGAGGTTCTCCTCAAGGGCACGCTCTTCCCCGGGAATGGATCCCAGCCGGGTGAAGTTCTTTCGCCAATCCACGGTGAGATGCGCCTGCAATCCGACTTTGCCATCTCCCAGGACCCCCGCACTGCCTGCCTTTGGCAAGGATTTATCAGTAAGTCACTCCCAATGTTTAATAGAAACCATCAATTTAAATGTTTCCAAAGACAACCAGAACCTCATGATGTCCAAGTTCAAGGCTGCCATGGCCAAGCTCCAAGTCCTCGGCCAGAAGAACCTCATCGACTGCTCCGATGTTGTTCCCGTTCCCAAGCCTTTCGCGGGCCCCATCAAGTTCCCTCCCACTTTCTCTCAGAAGGACGTCCAGGTTGCTGTAAGCATCTTATCATATACTCTCTTAAATCTGTACTCAATGTTTGTAGTGCAAGGCATCGCCGTTCCCCCACCTTGCTACCCAGGCCGGACCCGCTCCGACTCTCGCACCCGTTCCTGGCTCTTAAATTCACTGATATAAATTATTTCATAGAACGACCAGTTTCATTCACGCCTCTTATGTCTGTAGTAGTCAGTTTCATGTTTTTAAGTCGGGGTGTACTCTATATAAATCAAACGGATACTATTCTACAAAACAGTTCAGCTTGGACCAGCGCAAATACTGTGTACCCATGTGTGCGTCTATATAATCCTGGATTTAAACATGTAAGTACTAGGCGACAGCGTTATATTAAGAACGCGTGGGCAATGCTCTCCGGACCGAGCGATCCGGCTAGCCGCAGTACACGTTCAACGTGTCCTACCAAAACATTCATCTGCTCTACTATCAAAATATCGCCTTCTGCTTTCTTTTCCAATTATCATCGCAGAACAATGACTTCTATCATCTTTGCCTCTGATCTCCTGGCCGACCTTTTTACCACAAACAGGGCACCTAACGACGGAGAACTAGCATTAGCCCGTACATTGATATGCACCCTCGAATCCCAGCTGAACAGCCTTGTCGCAGGAGCAGCCAACTCAGATTCGGGAGTGGGCCATACAGAGACATCGATATCAGAGAGTCTTGCAGCGCTGAGAAGGGTTGTTGCCCCAATACGTCGTGTCCCAACGGACGTTATAAACGAGGTCTTCTTGGCATGCATTGACGAGGATCACTCATTGAACCCCAGATGCGTTGATTTTTCCCGCATTTCCAGTGGTCTCAGGAAAATTGCACTATCTACCCCCGCACTCTGGACGGTGATTAAAGTGCACATTGAGCACAACGATTCGGAAGTGTGTGTGCGGGGAAAGAAATACTGGTTAGAAGAATTAATCCACCGGTCAGGCAATTTGCCGCTCGATATCAGCCTTTACGACTGGACTGAATCATACAAGGAAAGGCCGATAAATGGGGACTATAATGAAATTCTGAATCTTCTATGTTCTTGTCATTTGCGCTGGAGGGAGGCGACTTTGGCGTCACTCAACACCTGCACACCGATTATCCCATTATTGACATCTCTTAGTCCAAACGACTTCCCGATGCTAAACAAAATAGACTTCTCTGTAACCAGTAACGCGACGAGAATGCCAAAATATATCCCTGTTCTTGCGTCCCCGAGCTTGAAAAAGGTACTCAATGTTACATTTGACAACATCATTGATCATCGATCATCGATCGTACCTACCACTGGCAACTATCACACATCTTGTATGCTCATCGGGGGAATGGCGTCCATCACTTTTTATTGACTTTGCCAACGTTCTTCGGCAATGTGTATCTCTTGTCAGTCTTACATTTGCCGCGGGAGATGAAACGGAATGGATTAAACCTGCAATAGAGCTTCCATATTTACAGGACCTATCCGTCATCGAAGATGAAGCGACACTGTGTATATTCATGGCGATCAACGCCCCGCGGCTACAATCGCTGCTACTTGAGCTAGATGGCATACACTACGGAGATTATTCCAACAACCCTCCCGGCTTCTCAGACGAGATAGCTACTTTTCTTGAGCGCTCTCCGAACGTGCAAACTTTACGATTGCAATTTGATGCCGAGATGGATGCATACTATCTGCAGGAAATCCTCCAATCCTGCCCTCAGCTTGTCACTTTGGAGTGTTCATATACTCGAAGCCAGTACTCAAATTGGGAGGGCGTACTCTTGGACTTCGTTGGCGGGAACACATTCAGCTGTAATATAGTGTGCCCCAACCTGCAGTATCTTGACGTTGATATTGGCCGTTCCGGTGGATGGTATACTGGAAAGTTCGACACTCTGAAGAAGCTAATTACGCGCAAGCTCGAGCCATCACCTTCACTTGCGGCATGGAAAAGGTTGAAGATAACTTTCAGATACAGCAATAAAGAGAAACAAGCAGCTGACCGATTATTGGAATTGAGTGATTCTAACAGGATTATTATCGAAGGAGTTAAGGAGCGACGATAATGCATCCCCCGGCCCACACTCCACGAGATGATGGTAATGCGTTTCAGTACGAGCGACTAGGATACATCACTTACCGGGGCACATACTTTCATATTCTAATATAATGATGATCACAGAAAGAAACGGGCCTGTCAATAAGGAAGGAACAAAAGAGAAGTCATTGTTTGCCGATAACCTGAGGAAGGTGAACTTGTTATCCTCCTTTCTTTCAGTGAGAAGTGCGGCCAGGCGGGGAAGCGGCTTTTGAGTGCGTCCATTCAAGTCACCATGCGCTCAGACGCCGGCGTCAGTTTACGTGCCTTCGCTTTCTAGTCTCCAGACTTATTTAGTTTCCTCTCAGCTCTGCAGATACGCAAGGATGCGCGCTTGATATTTCCAATCAGCTACTCCCGCATGCCGCTTCCCACGCCTCGGCAATCCGCCCCGCCAGCACCCAGCAACCCATCAAAACTCGTTAATGTCTCCTCTTCTTCCCAAGTTCTGAGGCTATCTCTCCTTCGCTCTTTAGGCAGTCAGATGTTGGAGCGCTCGAAGGATCGGGCCGCAAAATGTCACGCGCTCTGGGATTATAAGTTGCACGTGTTCAAACGTTCATCTCGAACCATCTTTAAATCATATCTACCACAACTTGACTACAACATCTAGCAAGTTACCCCCCTCTTTCCGCCAGAGTCACCTTCTGCGTAATGTCTTCCATCATCCTTGACTCTGATCTCCCCGACGACCTTCTCACTACGAACAGGGCACCCAATGATGGAGAACTAGCGCTAGCTCGTACACTGATACGCCACCTTGAAAACCAGTTGTACAGTCCTGCCGTAGGGAAGCATGACCCAGAGGGAGCAGGATCGAACGCGAAACAATCAATTTTGGACAATCTAGCCTCACTCAATAATATTATTTCCCCAATACGGCGTGTCCCGACCGATGTCATACAGGAAATCTTCTTGGCATGCATCGATCCGAATCCCTACAAATTCAGAAATAATCTACCTCGTACTCTTTCCCATATTTCAAGTGGTCTTAGGAAAATCGCACTATCTACTCCGGCACTTTGGACAACCTTGAACGTGCAGATTGTCTATAAAGTTTTCATGACGAGTATTGAAGAGTCAAGAACTCTGCGGGGACAAATATCTTGGTTAGAAGAAGTGATTCACCATCGCTCGGGAAATCTTTCTCTGTGTTTAGTCCTCGACGACACCAGTCTCGATCGGTTACCGCATGGACATAAAGTTTTGGAAGTGACACAAGAAAGCTTTAATGAAATCATAAATCTTGTGCTCTCTTGTCATTCTCGCTGGAGAGATATCCGTTTTGGATGCTCCTCCAAAAATACCCCTCACGTCCTCTCCTTTCTGAAATCGCTTACTTCACAGGTTGTCCCACAACTACAAAGTATTCACTTTGGGATGAATCTTGCCATGAACGAGCTCCCAGAGCTGGACTTTTTCCCTATGGCCATTCTTGCTTGCCCAAATTTAAAGAAGATACAAAATATTACGCTCGACAACTTCCATAAGCATAGATCATACATACCACTGTCAACGATCACAGAGCTCACCTCATTCAAGGGATCCCGGGTTATTAGTCCATCACTTTTTATGGACTTTGCCAGCACCCTTCGCCTTTGTATATCCCTCGTCAGATTAGAATTCAGCATATTCACTGTCTATGGAGATACGTTAGACTTGCCCGAGGACGACATTTACCTTCCTTGTCTACAGCACTTATTTGTCTATGAGAAATATACCAAAATGTGGCGTTTTACGTCAATCAATGCGCCACGCCTTCAAGCTCTGAGACTTGCGTTGTACCGGCCCATCGGAGATTGGCATACGGAAAAAATAGTGGAGTTCTTCAAGCGCTGCCCCAATATACAGGATTTAAACATTATTGGCGAGATGCGAGCAAATACGATGCTCAGTATCCTTTGTCATTGTTCTCAGCTCGTTACCCTGCAACTTCCCCCCACTATTACCCATTATGCGGATTGGGACGGAGTCCTGTTGAGGTTCGTCCATGCGGATGGAGCAGAAGACATATTATGCCCCAAATTGCAGTACCTTGACATTGACTTCGACCATGAATTGATTGTTACAGACTTTAACACTCTAAATATGCTGGCTACGCGCAAGCTGGAGCCGTCGCTATTATTTGCACCATGGAAAAGATTGAAGATACGGTTTCGACATCACTACTCGCAGAGCACAGCACCCAAGGAGTTACTGCAATTGGCAAACTCCTCCCGAATCATTATTGAGTACGCTCCATGGTCAGTCAATTATTTACTCGTTCTCACTACCGCATAACTTACAACGACCTTATTGTTCAATCAAGATATCTGGCTCGCCAATCGCTCGCAGTTGAAAGAATTTCCTTGCCGGCCACTGGGCATAGTGCTGGAGGGTGCTGGGTCTAGATAGCTAAAGTATGTAATTTGGCAACGAATAACACGTAATATGGCCTCTGATAGAGCTGAGTGGGGAGTCGTGCGTTCCCGTGCGTTTCTCGTGTGGTGTATGTGAGACTTGTGTGCCTATGGGCGCCTAATATATCCTTGGCGCCAAGCGTACCGAATGTGAGTGGTAAGAAGTGGGAAGCTGTGGGAAGCCTACAGCGGCCAGACCTACAATATGACCCATGTCGCATCTTGAAGCTTGAAGCTTGAGCTTGAATGCCCGTCCTTTTCTGGACCTAAGTGTAGGATCCATAAATGTTGTGGTTTAATATGCAGTCTCCCATGGCCACTGGCCTATCACATATGAGATTGTCCCATTTATGTTTAGATTTTGGGATTATAATATGTGGAATTCTTTGCGCTTTTCAGCTTGAAACTAAAATCGTGAACAAAGAATGACAAAGTTTCTGTCGAATTCCGGACAAGCTTAATCACTCGCCGCCTGACTACCCATTCCAAGTGTTGCCGCCATAGTGCAGTGACTGCACTGTGATATTTCGAACTCTGCCACACTTCACAGCAAATTACAGTTGCTATGAAGTGCTGTGAAGTCCCCGCTTCACCCCCGTTATCATCAGTGCTTGATTGCTCTCCTTCGTATCTACTATCCATCCCGCTTCCGAGTGCCAAGTTGTCTTTCCTCATCACCATAAGCGCGACACAATTTCAGTACCTTTAGGCTTTGCCTCTCAGAAAGGCAAACTGAAGGGTTTCAACGAGAAACAGGGTTTCAATGTAGAATAACCCCCTCGGACAGACGCGTTGGGTTTCTTCTGCGGATGCGCGCTCGATCTTTCTGATCGGCTGCCATCGCATGCCGCTTCCCACGCTTTGGATCAAGTGACCCAGATCGGCCACCCGGTTCTTAGCCATTCGAGGCCTGCATTTGCTTCCTACTCAGTGACCGCCACGTTCATCTGCGATATCATCACACAGCATCGCAGAACAATGCCTTCCATCATACTCGACTCTGATCTCCCCGCCGACCTTCTCACTACGAACAGGGCACCCGATGATGGAGAACTGGCCTTAGCTCGTACATTGATACGCGACCTTGAAAGCCAGTTGTTTAGTCCCACAAAAGAGATGGACAGCCCAGAGGGTGCAGGAGTCATTACGAAAAAATCAATTTTGGACACCCTAGCGTCACTCAAGAAAGTTGTTTCTCCAATACGACGTGTACCAGCCGATGTTATCCAGGAGATCCTTTTGGAATGTATCGATCCGGATCCAGGCTATTTCAGAAACGATGTACCTTGTACTCTTTCTCATATTTCCAGTGGCCTCAGGAAAATTGCACTGTCTACTTCGGCACTTTGGGCAGTATTTCATGTGGAGATTAATTATTTCTACGATAAATCTGACGGCGATATATCAATCAGAGACTTCGACACTCATAAATCAATTCTGCGCGGTCAGAAATCTTGGTTAGAAGAATTAATCCATCATCGCTCGGGAAATCTTCCTTTGCGTATGTCCTTTGAAGACTCTAGGGCGGAGACCTGGGGCAAAATATTCAAGGGTGGATTACAGGAATGCTACAATGACATTATAAACCTTTTTCTATCTTGTCATTCTCGCTGGGGAGATATCCATTTTTACACCTGTTCCACGTCTAAGAGTAGCCTCCACATCTTCTCCTTTCTGAAATCACTTACTCCACACGATGTCCCACAACTAAACGAAATTCATTTTGGGAAGCCGCTACGCGAATTCGGAGGTATGGACTTTTTCCCCATGGCTTTTCTTGCGTCCCCAAGTCTGAAGAGGATACATGATATTACAATGAACCACTTTTGTGAACATAGAGCGTACTTGCCACTGTCAACTATTACAGAGCTTAACTGCAATGGAGATTCTGGCAATGAATCACTTGCTCACTTTGCCAACACCCTTCGCCTCTGTGTATCCCTCGTCAGTCTAACCTTCTCTGCATACACTACCGCTGGAGATACGAACTTCCCCGAGAAAGACATTTACCTTCCGTGTCTACAACACTTATCTGTCTTTGGAGGATATTCCGACATGTGGCCGTTTACGTCAATCAATGCGCCACGCCTTCAAGCTCTGGAACTCACGTTGTACCAGCCCATTGGAGATTGGCTCACAGAAAAAATAGTCGAGTTCTTCAAGCGCTCTCCCAATATACAGGACTTGACCATTATATGTGTGAAGCAAGCAAATACGATGCTCAGTATCCTTTGTCATTGCCCTCAGCTCGTCACCCTGCGACTTCCCTATGCTTTTGACATTTACCCAGATTGGGACGGAGTTCTGTTGAGATTCGTCCATGCAGATAGAGCAGAAGACATATTATGTCCCAAATTGCAGTATCTTGACATCAACTTCTATGATGGATTGATTGTTACAGATATTAACACTCTAAACATGCTGGTTACGCGCAAGCTGGAGCCGTCGCCATTACTTGCACCATGGAAAAGATTGAAGATACGATTTCAATCTTTCGACTCGCAGATAAAAGAAGCCAACGAGCTACTGCAGTTGGCGGACTCCTCCAGGATCTTTCTCAAGCGAGTTACTAAGGTGTGGTGGCACACTGTTGATACGAGTGCATCTCATAGTCAGTCAATTATTTACCTGCTCTCTTTACCGCATAACTTACAGGGATCCTGTTGTCCAATCAAGACATCTTAGTCACAATCTAAAGCACGTTGCCTTGCCGGCCATGGAGGGTGTTGGCTCTAAATAACTAAAGTGTGTAATTTAGCAACAAATGACTATGTATATAGTCCCAAACCAGTACGGGCACTCTGTGTTGACAATGCTATCACTATTTTTTTTCTCACTTTGTGCCCATTCCATACGTTGTATGGCCACTGATCGAGCTGAGCGCGGAGTCGCGCGTTCCCGTGCGTTCCTCGTGTGATGCGTGTGGGATCTGTGCGCGCCTGTGGGCGTCTACTCGGTCCTTGGTGCCACGTACCGAATGCGAGTGGTAAGCTATGGTACTGCTTGGTCATGGGTATAGTCACAATATGGTAAGTTTTCTTTGGCATTCGGAATTTCTCTGATCACTTTGTTCTGCGAAATGCGCACCGCGGACAGCATCGAAAAATGTACCTTCAACCACACGGATGTTATATTAGTACACGACAGACGTAGGTCACCAGTAACAACACTAGTAACACATAATGGGGTATGGCGCATATAGTGATATCAAGGCGTACAGAACGGAAGGGGGAAAGGGTTTATAGGTCTAAGACGAACACGATCGTGAATAGATATACATTGCCATGTTGTACAAAGCGCACGCACACACGAAATATCCAAAAGTGTATGTATGTACGCAACAAGGGGTGGGGTAATGAGTATGACACAAGAAAAGGAAAAGAGAACCAAAGTAGATACATAAATAGCCAGTATTAGAAAGATAGACGCGAAACGTGCAAAAGAGAAAGATAAAAAAGAGAAAGGGAAGAAAGAAAAGAAACCACTGAACAGAATAACGAGAAGACTGGGGCTATAAACCCCCAATCACGGCCGAAGCAGCGCCTTGCGCGCATCTTCAGTCGCTCTCCGTGCAGTTGCCAACGTTGGTCGGTTATTGGCATTGCTGTTTCCACCGCTGCTGCCATACTCCCCACTACCACCCGGGCCAACGTTCTCAGGGTGCTCGTACTCGGGGCTCTCAGACAGCACAGGACTGTGCCCTGATCGCCTGCTAGCACTGTTCGCAGCAGCTACGGCGCGCAGAAGGAGCCCGCTGCTCGGGCGCTTCTTCGTCTTCGTCGACGCGGAGGTCGTCGTTGTGGTAGTAGTGGTCGTAGTTGATGATAAAGCCCCGGTAGTCGAATTTGAATTCAGATTCTGTGTATGCGTCTGCGAGTTCCCCGCACCCATGGACACTCTCCCAGCGGAGCCACTCGACCCCGTCCCGGATTCGGTGGTGAAAGCAGGTGGTACGCTGGCCGCTGCCGCAACCGCCGCCGCCTTGAGCACAAGACCCTTATCTACCCGCTCAGCCCGGCGCAGGAACGGGCTGGGCAAGTTCTCCTCGTCCGCCATGTCATACACCGGGGCGGGCTTATACGCGCTCGCGCGCGCCGACGGGATCGCAGGCGCAGAGGCTGGCGGGGCCGGTAGCACGGGTACCGCACTGGAACCAGACGCGGCAGTGGTTCGCAGCTCCGATTTGCTCTTCGACGCGCGCAGATGCGGGTGCGGGAGGGGGAGTGGTTTCGGCGCATGGGCATGATCACTGTGTGCGTTTGCGCCGTTCACGCATGCCACAACCGCCTCAGCCGCCGCCGACCGCCCGTTCGACGACCGACTCGAGCTGCGGATCGAGGGCTTGCGTATCCGTGTGGGCGGGGGCACCGCAAGATTCGTCGTTGTCGTAGCGCCACTCGAAGCCGATGACGCCTCCGATACATCGTCCCGGTCCTCGTTTCTCCTCGTACGTGAGCGCTCCATCGCTGGCTTATGTGTGCGTATACTCGGACTGGGAGGCATCTCCTCTGCATCATCGTCATGGTCGTGTAGCGCAGCCGTGCAAGCAGCATCCAAGTTCAGCGTCGCGAGCTCGGGCTTCGCCGTCCCCTTGCCCTTCTCATGGTCGAATATCTTGCCGAAATTTAGTCCCACCTTAGGGCTCTTCTCGAACAGGGCCCCTAGCTCAACGGGCTTGGGGCGGGGCGTGACGATTGCGGCGGCCATCGCGGTGCGCAAGGGAGTTTGCTGCGTGTGCTCCCGTGCTGCAGCCGCGACTGCAGCGAGTCGCCGCTGGAAGTCGCCCGGCGCGGGGGTGGCGAGCGTCTCGCCTGTCGTGGTGAGCACGACCCCTTTCATTGCGCTCATAGGTTCCCAGGTAGACGGGAAGGAACGCGGAGCGGCTGGCGTAACGAACGCTGGATGCGAGGATGCGCTAGGCACGGATTTATGTGTCGCGTGTCCAAGTACTTTATTCGATGAATGTATTGTTGGCGATGATTGGTGGAGCGAGGATTCAGAGGATTGTGATGATGACTGTGATGATTGGGAAGATTGTACGGACGATGCAGGGACACGCCGTGCCCGTGTCTGTTGTGCTTGTACAGGTGTCGCTTGTGACAAAAGAACGTTCTTCACCTCCTCCAATGGACTCTTCTCCTTGCGGGCTACAAATTAGTTAGAGATGAAGATGTCACAGCGCGTAAGGTGTAGCTCACCCTTGGTACCATTAACCTTCCTACCTGGCACCTCTTTGTCTTTCCCCTTCTCGATTGCCCGCTTCACCTCCTCCACCCGTGTCTCATCCCGCAGTAGAGCCTCCTCGCGCTTCCTCAGTTCCTCCTCTCTCCTGCCCACAAACTCTTCGCGTTCCAACACCACGCGGACTTGGTCCTCCATCTCCCGGTAGTGTGCCTCCATCTCCGCGGCGCGCGTCTCGAACGCCGCCGTCAGTTCCTGTTCCCGCGCAGCAGCAGCAGCATCGAACTCTGCCTCACGCGCACGCACCGCCTCCATAATCTCTTGCTCGCGTGCTGCGATCGCCTGTGCGACCTCCGCCTCGCGCTGCATCACCGCCTTACGCAGCTCGTCCTCGCGCGCCGCGACCGCGGTCTTCGCCGCCGACTGCACATCCGCATACGTATAAGTCCCCGCTGGAGGAGTATTTTGCTGCTGTGCAATATGCCTCTGGAGGGCCGTAATTTGCGCGTCACGCTCGGTTACGAGTGCCTGTAGCCGGCTTTGTGTCTCCATAAATGCTGCTTCGCGAGCAAGAACTTCACGTTCCTTTGCTGCAACCGCAGACCGATGTTGTTTGACTGCCGACAGCATCTTTTCAGTCTCCTGAACTTTACTAACAAGTTCCAGGCGCTCTGTTTGAAGTAAGGTAGCCGCCGAAGGCCGCATTGCGGGCTTAAAAGAAGCAAGTGAGTATAACGTTATTGTGAAGCTTTAATACGTACGTTGAGATTTAACATTGATCTAATAACTGAATTTAGAGCTTGAGAGTATCCTCTCGGTAAAGGGGGTATCCGCCCATTTCTAGGAAAGACGTTATTAACGTATGGTCCCACTGAAGAGTTAAATATCCATACCTAATGAATATGCTGAGTTCGCTATGCGTTTTGGCCTCGTGAAATGGCGGCTTGAGGGCACATAGCTCGAACATAAGACATCCTAACGACCAAATATCCGATTTTGAGTCGTATGCCTTTTCTTGCATCAGTTCAGGGGACATGTAATATGGTGTCTTTAACGGGGGGTAAATATATGCGCTCATAATTCCATAAATTTACGTACCCCAACATATGTGCTCGCAAAACTGGCTTGGGGCAGCGCTTTGGACAATCCAAAGTCGCCTAATTTGACCCTGTTATCTTCATCTAAGAAGACTGGACTGTACGTTAGACCGAGCCGTTGTAGGATAATTTACAACCAACCATTGTCAGGCTTCAGATCCCTATGCAGGATCTGCGGTCGTCTGGCTCCTTGGCCAATGTTGTCGTAAATTCCCGTAGAGTTGCCGCTACTTGATCGGCTGTGGCCATTGGGGTGATGGCAATACTGAAGCGCGTGCAGAATTTGGTAAAAGTACGACCATATGGTCTCTTCAGCTATGAGCCGCCCGCTTCGTGAGGCCTGCTTGATCACGGTAGAGAGGTCGCCACCACCACAGTACTCCATAAGAATATACAAAATCCCGGCGTCGCGGTCTACGTATCGGTCGTGATAGCGGACAATATGGTCGTGATGCAAGTCTTTGAGGATATTTCTTTGCGTGTCAAGTGAGACCAACGTGTGCGAGAAGGTATGGATGCACGTACACTTCTGCCACAATCTGTTTCCTATCCCGCTCCGTCATCCTTTCGAAGTTCAGTTCTTTCCTGGCGAAGAGCTGGTGTATGCTTGTTGAACTGATGTTATTGGCAGTGAATGTAGACACTCACTATGCCGTCCGACTTCCGCCGGACCTTGCGGATGATTCCAAAGGATCCATTTCCTATCACGTCGAGTGATTCATAGTTGTCGAGGAAAGGAATAGGCGACGAGGACATGCTCCTGGTGGTTCGCGGTCGACAGAGCTGAGACTATCGTCTGGTTTTCGACGTGGTTTGCGCGCTGCGAAGAGGGAGCTTTGGCAGAACGATGTTCTGCAGCCGTGGATAGGAAGGGGTGGTGGGGTGATAGTAGTGGTAGTAGTAGCGGTTGAAGGAGAAATACGAACAAGGTAGCGCAGAGTCCAGACAGATGAACGGAAATGATAAATTTCGTGGCTTTCGTTGGTTCAAAACGCGCACGTGACCGCGATGAGCGCTCGCCGTTCGCGCTGCCGACATCGGATGAACTTCAAACTTGCAACTCAATTGCAACTTCAACTTCACCCCTTTGGGCGAACAATGAGCAAGCTCTGTCACCCATTGTCTATCCGCTTATGACGCTACTACCTGCTTAATTAAAGCCTCTGTGGGGAAGCCGGCACAGAAAATTGACTTACTGGGACATCATGGTTCGTTTCCAAGGCGTGCTTCTCATTCTACCCGGTCAGTGGTCCCGGTCTTTGGGAGGACTTAGACGGAGCTCCTGCATGCTCCAGCCGGTGGATGTTTTGGACTGCGGTTGACCCATATGAGATGCTCAGTTGCTCTGCACCAGCAATTACATTTCTGCACTCCACCAACTAAATATACAGACGCAGCACGGTCAGCTCGGATCGCATACATAATGTCCTTGCGCATTGATTACATCCATTGCGGTGCATAATAAACGTCAGAGCAGGTAAAAGGCACACCGGGGGCGGCGTATCGCCTCCATGTAAACTGGAGCATCTGTCATGAAATCATCCTACAACACCATCGACGCCTGTCGATCTGCACTTGAGCAGCAGTATCAGGTGTGTGAACCTGTGTATGGCACATATTCAACATCCTTATCTAGGGAACTAATCCCCTCGGACGCCCGTCAGGTTCCCCATAAATGAATAAATACCCTACACTCTGGGGAATGAACAAAGTATGTCCGCCGGTGTTCTCCCGGAATCTTTGACCCAAAACATACTTGGTTACCTCTTCTGAAAGATCCCATATGGAACACTGTCGCTCAGAACTTTGGTGGCACGAGCTTGAGTGTTGTTCATCAAACTTAAATCCATGATGCCCCGGGATGTAGTATCCCTGCCAATTCTGCGTTATTTGGGAAATACACATCCAGGCAAGCTTATCTCGTGGACAACCTTCACCTGTTCAAGTATGGAAAGCCGGGCGGTCGCGCTCTTAAGCGAGTGCCAAGAAGGCGTACAAATACGTTCGGCATTGCACCTCCGTATTTTCAGGTGTGGTGGGACTCCAGATACCCTGCTAAAGTAGACTGGTGGTGTTGCAAGGGCCCTGTTGAAAGTTGCTTAAGCGCCAGTAGTAATACAGGTGAACCCGCCCTTTAGATTAGGTATCAAGGTATATTACGTTTGGGGCGAGATTCGTATTAATTACAGTGTAAAAGTTATTACTCCGGGAAGTTAAACTTTTTCGGTCTACTGAAAACAATGTGAAGTACTTTAATATAAACATGTTTTGTAGTTTTTAAACTGTTTATTCTACTTTGAAGTTGAACAGAAAGCCTCAACTTTCCGGACTGTATAATATTACTATCGTAATATGACCAATAAATTTGTAGGGCTCTCATATGTTGCTTTATGTCGCAATTTATATCTTGCTTTTGCTTTTCTTATACCCGCGTGCTACTAAGTTCCAAGTGCCTAACTTGGTGAAATGAGGTGCAATGGTTAGTACACGCGAATGCAGGAAAGCAAGGGCACTGACTGAAGCAACGACAGCTGGACAGGCAAAACGAGCTTGCGGACAAAGGCGCCAAAAGCAAAATCTGCTGAATTAGAAACCGGACTAGAAGTCGGACATATGAGAGAGCGCACGGTTGGCATGCTCGATATCACTTGAAGATGTTCTAGGAGCATGGGAACAGTTTCCGAAGGGAAATATCCTGTAAACACCTCTGATGGAAGAAATAAACTTGGTTCTCGAGGTCCTGACTACGGCACAAACCAGCCGCATTTGTTTGGCTGTGACATTACTGCTCGCTCTTACGTCCGGCTTTCCATATTCAAGAGGTGATTTCATGAAGAATTCATATTGCTGGAAGACTCCCACATAGCATGCCCACCCATTCCCATTCAGCTCATGTATTGAACAGTAAGTTCTCACTCACCTGCGAAGACACTTACTGTGGTTGACTTTGGACTGCGATAATTATTTACCGCTAGGCACGGTAATTTAGACGGTTATCTGCTGCCACGGAGGTCTATCACTCAGAGCTCCGTCACGCGGTGAAAGACCAGCGCCCATGTCCATTGCAGTCCGTCGGCGTAAGACACTGACATGCTTAAACGTTTCATTTGTCCTCCCGGGCGCTACTACATCTCCATGGTCTATGCTAATAGGCAGACCTGAGTAAGCGTACTATCGTTGGTTTTATATGGACTGCAGGTGTTCTTTCACTGAATATAATATAAGCCGACTACCATTGGATTTTTGGGGCGCTATTTCTTCGACTTGCTTCATTAAACGCGCAATAAAACAAGCCTGACGCACAATTGGTACTACCCTTGGCGCCAAGAACTTGTTTACGCGCCCATATTAAATCCCAAGCGTTCGCAAACGGCGGCTTTCAACTCGTTCATCATGTATTGAATGGGCACAAAGTGACCACAAATTAATCGCATATTGCAGTCAACACAGAGCGTATCAATTTGGGACTACAAAGCTATTCGTTGCTAAACTACACGCGTTATTTATTTTGATCCAGTACCCTTTACCAGTATTTTCAGCGACCGGTAACTTGAAGCAACACATTGGATTGATATCTTGATTGAAAACGAAGCTCGTTTTAAGCTATGCGGTAAAGAGAGAAACTAAATGATTGACTGACCCTTCGGATTTGCACTTGATGTCACCAAACGGCTCGCCGGATAATGATCCTGCCACAGGAGTCCGACAATTTCATTAACTCGCTGGATTCTTCCCATTGCGCGCCAAATCTTTCTAGTCGTATCTTTAATTTTTTCCATGGTGAAAGCAATCGCGACGGCTTCAGCTTGCGCGTAACCAGCATCTTTAGAATATTGACGTCCGCAACACGTATTCCATCATCGGAGTCCATGTCAAGATCTTGCAATTTGGGGCATAATATGCCTACGTCTGTGTCTGCATCGACGAACCGAAGCAGAATCTTGTCCCATTTTGAATCGTTGATCTCGCAGGGGAGTCGCAGGGTTATGAGCTGTGGACATCGATAAAGGATAGCGAGCACCATCTCTGCATGTATCCAACGACCTAGTTTTAAAACTTGTATTTTGGTAGAACGCTCAAAGAACTTGACTATTTCCTCTGTGGGACAGTAACTGCCAAGTAAGTTCAAGTTGAGGTCCAGCGTTTGAAGGTGTGGCGCATTGATCAATGTAATAAATGGAGCCATCAAATACGCTGATATAACTAAGTGCTGTAGACATGGGAGGTACACGAGGCATATACCTTGCTCCGTAGGTTTCATTTCTTCAATGACGTCGGTGTTTATATGGATGGTTAGACTGACGAGGGATACACATAGACGAAGGGTGTTGGCAAAGTCAGCAAAAGACAATAGTCTGCTAGAGCCACGTTGACTGCAGTTAAGCTCTGTGATAGTTGACAATGGCAAGTACTGTCTATGATCGCAGAGACTAACCAATGTAATATCACGTATCTTTTTTAGACTGGGGCAAGCGAGAAAAGTCAGGTGGAGAGGGAAGTTCATTTCTTGTAATCGAGCTAGATCGGTTCCAAAGGTGATACTGTTTAGCTCTGGAACATCGAGTGGGGTAAGTGATTGAAAAAACGCGAAGACCTGGGCGAAACCGCTGTGCCGAAAGAAAAATTGGATATCTCTCCATCGAGAATGACAAGATAGAACAAGGTTTACAATCTCTTTGTAGAGTTCCTGTGATGCGTTCCGGGGTTGACGGGAGCCGTACCACTCCTTGGAGTCTTTGAAATAGATACGCAATGGAAGATTTCCCGAGCGACGATTAATCACCTCTTTTAACCAAGATGCCCGACGCCGCAGAGTTTTCTCTTCAATGTTGGAGTCTTGTGGCAATGAAAAAAATGCAATCTTCACGTTCAAAGTCACCCAAAGTGCGGGAGTAGATAGTGCGATTTTCCTGAGACCACTTGAAATATGGGACAGAGTACGAGGTACATCGTCTCTGAACTCGTAGGGAGCCGGAGCAATGCATGTCAAGAAGATTTCCTGTAAAACGTCGGCTGGGACACGTCGTATTGGGGCAACAATTTTCTCGAGCGAGGCTAGGTTGTCCAAAATTGACTGTTTGGTATCGACTTCTGTACCCTCTGGGTCGCCCGTCTCTACGGTAGGACTGTACAATTGGCTTTCAAGGTTGCGTATCAATGTACGGGCTAATGCTAGTTCTCCCTCGTCAGGTGCCCTGTTCGTGGTGAAAAGATCGGCCGGGAGATTAGAAGCGGGGATGATGGAAGACATTGTGATCCGCAAAGCTATACTGGAAAATAAAAGCAAAGATGAAGGTTTGATATTGCCGATGAACGTGGTGGTTGAGTAGGAAGCCTCGAACACGAGGCTGATCCGGACCACTTGATTCGGGATGCGTGTCAAATGCGTGTTAGTCTTTTCATCCATGTTGAAATCTGCTTCTGACCAATATGGGGATACGTATACAGCTATATAGATGGTCACAAGTATATATGCAATGGTTTAACGCTTAACTTTAGATGTTGAATGTTGGAATATTGAAATTTGAACAATTCAATTGACCTGCGATTGGTAGACTATTTGTTCTTAAGTATCTTTCTCTGAATATCTTAAAAATATTATACGCTCCGGCTTACTATTGTTACAAATTACAATAGTGATTATTTCAACGGGCCAGCGGCAATACCGCATTGTTAACCTGTACGTCAAGCTCAGGCTGTTGATTACCAGTCAATGCGTTCACCGGTGACGAATATGAACTGCCCTCCCTCGCCTTGCCGAGTGGACTTGTCTATGATTTTGAGTAGACCGGCGGCGGCTATATCTGGAGTAGGTAATCCATCGCTCGTGCTCATTGGGAACGCTTTTTGGTCGTCGTGCTGCAGGGTGACGTCCACTAGATCGACGAGAACGAACAACATTAATACCCTGGTAGTAAATGAAATCAAGACAAAACGTACGCATATCGGTGTTGACGGCACCGGGGCACACAGGGAATGCAGCTGTCAGGGTATAACATAATCAGAAGTGCCATTGGGGAAGCTTGGGAATCGAAATACTAACTGAGCCACTCGTTTTCGAAATGTATTTTTCTTGCAACCCAGTTCAGAGCTGCTTTGGAAGAGGTGTAGGCCACGCTTCCAAAATTCATTTCTATCACAGGTCCGCTCAGGCGTCCCCCGGAGCTACTAATAGGGATAAATCGCGGGGATGCACTCTTCTTCAGAAGAGGAAATACGGCTTGGAAGAGAACAATGGTGCCCGTTACATTAACCTAGTAAGAAACACTCCCAATTGATACGTGCTAACGTCAGAAGAAACCAGCACGTACGTGGAAGTGTTCGTCGACACCTGCTGGATCAACGCTGTCTACGCGACCAAAAGCATGTGCAATTGCTGAAGTACGTTTGTTAGTCTTGAGAAAAGACAAATGACATGATACATACCAGCGTTTGCAATTACTGTGTCGATCTTGCCATGCGTCTTTTCAATCAGCTGAACGGCCTCCTTGTTCCCCGCAACATCGGCAGATATCAACTTTAGTATCGTCAATCGCGTAGGATACACCTCCTGAAGCTTATGAAGCGAAACTGCGGCGTCGGGATTGCGAGCGCCAGCGTAGACGAATGCAGTAGGATTGTTTGTAAGAATCTGGTTAATAAATCCGAGGCCTTCATGGTTTATTAGGACAACATTCCAGTAAAATAGGTTACTGAAGGATCTTCACCTAGGCCTCTGTTTGCGCCTGACACAAGATAAATTGTCGAGGGTTCCATCAGGTCAACTTATCGTTGGCAAGTTTGTTACCTTTTGAGTTGTGGTTCATCGCCGCATCCTAGACCCCTTATATAGCCTCACACTATGGCTATTGATAGGCTGGATCGACCTTGCATTGAAGAAAAGCCTCGAGTTCAAGATGTCGTGGCCTGTCGGCAGAAAAAGGCAGCACGGGCAACAGGGTCTAGCATATCGGCCGCATTTGTAAAGTGAGATTTGTCATGCCATGAAGAACAATTTTGAACTGCCTTCATAAGTTCGAGGTGTGCAGTCCACGTAAGTCATCTTTCTCAGGGTCATAAGGACACAAAACACGTTGCAACAATGTCGCAAACAAAAAGTAAATATAAAGTTGAAATAAATTTATCAACTTCATTGAAGCCCAACCTTAGGGAACAACTTAAACGCCAACGCCGGCTACCTCTGCCTTGCTTTGATTTGGAATGAGAAGACGGTCAATGAATACATGGACTCATTGCTCAACCGCCACAAACCTTCTGTATTTGAACAGTTCTTGGAAAACCCTTTAAAATGGCTTGCATGCTGGCTTTACTCTGCGTATACTAGCCACCTGGAAGAACCAGTACGCACCTCGAATACGGTCCGCGTTGTCTGCATATCAGACACTCATAATCACCATGATGAACTACCGCCATTACCTGACGGAGACATGCTAATACATGCTGGCGATCTCACAAATTCCGGAACAGTCGAAGAACTTCACTCAGCGCTATCATGGCTAAGCACCCAAAAACATCCCCATAAGATATTCATTGCAGGCAACCACGATCGCGCTCTTGCATGCCCCCCTGAAACGCGTGCATCGCTGTTGGCTAGCTTTCCCTCCCTCTTGTACGCAGACAGCAGGTCGTTCAGATTGGACATCCATGGACGCACACTACTCATTCACGGCAGCCCACAGACGCCTTCCTATGGATCGTGGCCGTTCCAGTACCCTCGCATGGATATAAACGCAGCATCTGCAGAATGGGCGCGCATTCCTCCGCTTACTGATGTTCTAATCACACACGGACCACCGGCGCATCATGAAGACTGGGGCAGCGGATGTACGGCACTCCTCGCAGCTATCTGGCAGGTGCGCCCCCGTCTGCACGTGTTCGGACACATCCACGCGGGACGTGGCGTCGAATATGCTGCGTGGTCTGACGCGCAGGCAGCGTATGAGCAGATATGCTCGGGAGCGGGAGGGTGGCTGGACTTGGGAGTTATATTGCGTGCATTATGGCGCCCGGGACGAGCCCGGACAATATTTGTGAACGCCGCTTCTTTGGGAGGATTTAGAGACGGCCTACGACAGGGTGCAATAGTCGTTGACATCTAAGGATTTGCGCAATCACACTGCCAGATTTTTTAGGAATCAAGGAAGACAATTCATATCTTTGGACTGGTGTTTAAAACCTGGGTCTGAACTGTCGGGTAAATCATACAAGACATTGACTTAAAAGGTGACGTTGAAAGGTGCCCCACACTCACGTTTGACACGCTCGTGCATGTACGGCTCAATATCGTTTTCGCTCACCTTCAGATATATATAAAGAAGTTTCTATGTTTATAGATGTCGTGACTAATGCTATCGCTGGGAGAATACATAAATACATGTAAATTCCACTCTCAGTCTAAGCCAAAGAGGTTGTGACCGCCACTGACAATTACAGCTCACCCAAGCTTCTTACCATACCCTGTGATATAACTCTCGGTGGCAGATCATCCATGTCTAAACCTTTAGCGGTATATCTAGTGACAGGAACCAACAGGGGTATAGGTACGATCATCTTCTACCTCTTCAGCTGCCCCATAGTCTAATCCTCAAATTCGATCTCCCAGGTCTGGGATTTGTCAACCAGATTCTCAGTAAACATGAGAATGCATTTGTGTATGCTGGCGTGCGTAACCCTGCCATCAGCGGCTCCACCTTCGACGACATTCAGAAAAGATATCCCGGTCGGTTGGATGTCGTAAAGCTCGTATCGGGTGATGTCGAGGGTAATAAAGCAGTCGCTAAAGAGATCGAGACCAAACATGGTCGTGTAGACACGGTGATAGCCAATGCTGGTATGCTTCTAGACCATTACATTACTGGAATCTCTCTAAACCACGCCCAGCAATCGGCAACTTGGTTGCCTCTGTCTCCGATGTCAGCCCTACTGGAGTGAACGAGCACTTTCAGGTATGGCTTTCTTTACCAACGACTCTATCTATAGTGTAACTCTGACTGACGTGCACTAGGTTAATGTCATTGGACCTATTGTCTTATTCCAAGCCGTGCATTCCTTGCTGAAGAAGAGTAGCAACCCACGCTTCATCTTAATCAGCAGCTCAGCGGGGCGACTGAGTGGAGAGGCCGTGACTCGACGGGACTTCGGAAATGTGGCTTATGGATCATCGAAGGCTGCCCTTAACTGGGTGACGCGCAAGATACATTTCGAGAACGAATGGCTCAGTGCGTTATTCCACTACTAATAATATTCTTTGGCTCACTAATCTCTCTCATCCCGCAATATCAGCCACCTTCCCAATGTGCCCCGGGCCGGTCGATACTGATATGTGTATGTTTGCTCTATTTTTGGTTGTGGCACGACTTTAACTTTGTGTCGTGTGCGAACCAGTGCGAGAAAACCTGAACAAGGACACGAAAGGAGCTATGGATCACATAAGGAATGTGGCACACCCTACAGCAGAGGTGGCCGCAAAGTCTCTCATCGATATAATTGACTCCTCGACCCGTGAAATGGAAGGCGGAGAATTCATTCATATCTCAGGACAACATCTTGAATGGTGAACGTTTACCATAAATTAACAATCTGACATATATATATGGCTGTATCTCTAATCTAAAGTTTGTCTGAGAGACGTCGATCCGGGCTCGACTGTACTGTCTATGACGCGGTGTATCATACTATCAGGGACATGCCATTGTATAATGACTTGGCAAGAAATAACCTACCTCAATATGGAAGCTTTCAGACTCTACAGTTGTATCAATACTAACGACCGCTCGAGGTACTACACGGAATGTTGTGTTTTCGCTGTCTGTCATTCTTCGTTCGGACTTGCCCGTGTTGTCTATAGATCCAGTGCGGCGTCTCGTTCCGAACGTGTGCTCTGTGGCAATGTTGCGCATGGCAATCCGGTTGTTGAATGTTACCAACAATGTATTCGAATATCTTGTAAAAGTTAGTGGCCTGATTATCTGCGGAATTCTTTGAGAACAAGCGTACAGCTTTCCCATGACTAAGGTCCTTCACATGCAAAAGTAGTTAGTGATACGGCCGAAGTACTATGTTACAGAGCGCTTACGTGCATATAAAGGCATTGTCACTCTACAATATAGTAAGCGCCTATAGAACCTCCAAAGTACTTTACGTACCGGTATCACAACATAAAATATGAAGGATAACATAGCAAAACCCGCTAAAAATATGCAAACTTAGCCGACACATTTCATAACACGTACAGAGTATGACCCACATGTTAACAAGTTTGTTTCGACTATCAAGCGAACGAGCTTGCTCAGAATCAGTCTTCCGTATTCAATTCCATCGTTCTTGGATTCGTAAAACTGTGCGAAATAGGTGGGTAAGCTGTAGTTCGCGCTATTGTTCTGTGGTACTTCTTACAAGCCAGAACATTGCCCCTGCAATTAGTAGATCGCAAACAACATCGCTGACAAGCCACACCTATCCATATTCAGGATTAAATGCATGCCTGTAATTATTTATCCCAACTTATGACGTACGTAAATTGCCTGAGGAAATTCCCTATGTTCGTGGAAACGCGAGAATTGCTGTAATATGAGCGCCTGGAACAAGGTCGTGTTGAGCTATTCAATGATGGAATAGGGGACATAAGCTCACCCTAATCCCAGCCCCGATAGCACCTGCGAACTGTAGAATTGATGTCTACAGCAAATAAATTCTCCTATGATCTGACATCTCACTATTACGAGCTACATACCATAACAATCAGCGCACAGATAACTCTGTACGAAGGTCGCAGCGTGTAGATTCGGTATGCAAAAAAGCATTGAACAAACAATGCTATGATGCCACAGAAAATAGGCGTATCGATCGGGGAAATGTTTACGTTGCCTAGATGAGCCACATTACCATATCCTGTAACCAACCTTATCTCGCGATGAACCTTAACTGGACTCGTAGTGAATGGCTGAGCGGCGCACCAGAAGTATACATCGGCTGCAGTCATTGCCGTTTGGACTACTTCAATAATATAGCAGCCATAGACTTATGTGTATAATAAATAAGTGGAGCCTTTGGAAAAGTTCAAATGAATACTTACTCAGAATCTTTTGCCATAAGACGTCGTCGGGGAAGCTCAAATAGTATATATCTATTGAAATAGCCTATCGGAACTAACTTATGGAAAATAGGATGTAAGACTCACAGGTCTGAACCGTCAGAATTCCGTACAACGCCCAGTTAAACAGAGTACCGAGTAACTATAGTGTCGGTTACACAATAGGCTAGTAGAATTGACGGGCGAGGTCCTTACAAGAGGTGCTGTTCTGGAGATACACCCGATCACTGTAAATATACTATGTAATCGCATTAGGAAGAAGCATAACGTACACTGCAGCTATGTCCGGAGGGATAGGAGGAAACTCGGTCGAGTTTACCATACTCTTTAATCACACGGGGACAGCTTGGGATCAAGAAAGGGCCTTGGTGACCTGACCCATCTAATATAGTACGGTTGTCTGCGCTAATTATATGTCGCGGTAAATAATCATTTCACAATGTGTGCACAAGGGTGTACTTAGGACCCGCCCCTACGACAGATGCTGACTTACATGCGTAGCAATGGCTTAAATTCTCGGTTATCAGACAGTATTTAAGATGTGAAAAAGCGCCCGGCTCAACTAATGCTGCCCTGCTCCATACATGTCACTCGGTTTTGTGATCTGACTGATGGTTAAATATAAGTATCTTTTTTTGTCTTTTCGGTCGGTGACTCTGCCGAGCCTCGCAAGGCCATCGGCCAGACAAGGGTTTGTCAGCATGCCAGCAAATAGGCGCCCAAAGAGCACCACATTCCATTTTCAAACACCTTTACGAGTCAAGAGGAATTGCCTAACAAGATTTAGGTGTAAGTGTACCTAGTGCGTCAGTGAGAAATTGAGAACTAGGTGCTAGTATACAGAGACTCAGACTCGTCACAAGGGACTACGCGTGACTATTGATTCTGTCTTTATTATACTATGTACTGGATCATGCTTTAATACTTGCAAAAGAACTAGTGAAATGCACATAAAAATATATATGGAAGAAGCGTCGTACAAGCATCGTAAAATAGGGAAGTAGTTCGCAGTGAGTGCGCATTGGCGGCGGCGGCGGCAACTCTCTGTGGACGGATCAAGAAATAACACGACCTGTTTACGGCAAAGTCAATTGCAGACAGGACACAGAGAAAAGTTTGAAACTGGATACTATAAATCTAGGTGCCGTTTGAACTCAGGGATTTTCAGGCTGACATGATGACCCTCATCATGCTTCGAAGAATGTATGGGACATAAAGTTGGGGAAATAGACATCTTTTGCAAAAATTGGGTGATACAATTTTGAGATAGCCCTATTATGAGCCATGTATGAAGAAACATTCAAGTCGAGCTGAGAGAATTCAGAGTCTCTTTTTGAAAAGAAATTCCGGCTAGATACAAGAGTTAGTTTGCTCAATAGTCCGACTCGGCTTATGTTCGGCGTTCCGATTTGCAGGCCTGCCGTAAATGCCGGCTCGGCTCTCCCAATTATCCCCGACTCACTCGGTGGCTGTCATTGTCATTTCATTCTATTTCAAACTTTCTCACTGTGTTTCAAGCTGAACTTCAGTTGAACTCTGCTCTGTCAACTGATACAACGGTCTTGCGAGACTCGGCTCTTTGATCTTCAGAGTTGCCTATACAGTCTACCTCGTCCCAACCTCGTCCACTAGAGTACAAAAGTAGCTCTTTGAACATTGTCAAGTTCCTTTCCACCTGCAGCCCTTGGGCCCTTCAAGCCCCGTCAACTTCTCAAGTAGGATTCGTGTAGCGTAATGCGTTATCATACACTACCTGGTGAGTTTAACGCACATACTTGATAGTATCTCCTTAATAGAAGGCAACGTATCAACGCCAAATAATTTCTTTATAGCTGAGAGGTTGAAACAGGAAGACGTGACTAGAGCCTAGACCGAAATGACTATACATATGCCCACAACCACAAGTAAATCGTCACTCGTGATTCATACATAGAAATATCACGGCCGTCCTCGCCGATCCGTGCCTGGAACTTATGGGGAATGTCCATCTGCATCTGCCATCAACCCCATTAAAGATGCGTCAAAACTATATGACAGCGCTGCGTCGTATGTCTACCCACAGTATTTAAACCAATATTAACTGCAGAGCTGATGACTTCCCAGGACCACGATGGGCTTCTCTTCTCGTCGGAAAGTGTGGGCCACGCTGGTAGCTGCACTTCAGTTTTCGAATCTAGTATGCACCGCATCCACATTTCAACCGTCTGGAGTTCCATTCAAGGCTCCGGTAACAGTTGCCTCCGGGTTGTCTGCCAGCATAATATTCTCCAACTTGACCGCACCCAGAGGAATCACATTTGATACGAAACAGAACCTTCTCGTCGTCGAGCGTGGATTTGGAATAACGGCATTCAGTCCTACGAACACCCCCGAGCCCGGTTGGGAACGTACTGTGGTGATCAGCAATCCGAACTTCACGCAAGGCATTCAAGTCGACGGTGTTAACCTCTACGTCAGCACAGCGACAACCACATACCTCTACAAGTACGATGCACGGACAAAGACGGTTGCTTCCAATACCGCTCCCATACCCATCATCACAGGTATTCCAGGCGACGGAGGTAATTATATATATATATATATATCTTCCTCAATATCAAGCTGAACACAACCTGTCACGGCAGATCTCACAACACACACATTGCAGTTGGAGCAAGGTGCAACTGGAAGACCAGTAGCCATCCTCGTTGCCGATGGGCCCTTGTCCAATATCGACGTTACAGCAAGGGATCCAGCCTCTGGGAGGTCCCAAGTGCGCAGATTTACTCTTCCTCCATCTGGGATCAACTTCTCCAGCCCCCCGGCTCCGCAGAGCTGGGCCAGCGGCCAGATCATCGCCTTTGGTATTCGCAATCCAGCGGGATTTGCTTTCCCACCTGCGGCTATTCATTCTTCCGGGGAGGTGAAGACGTTAGTCGTAGTAGAGAACGGCGCGTCTATCGATGGGCTGGCAAACCTTACCAGCGCGTTCGTCAATGACAATCCTTCAGACGAGCTCGAGCTTGTCTCGTACTCCACGAAAACTACCAACGGCATTCCGAAGTCCTACGGCTTTCCCGATTGCACCTCCCTCTGGAACCCACTTGCTGACCCGGTAGGAAACCCAAGCTTCGTGAATAAACCACGAGGATTCCAGTTCAGTCTGGAGCTTGATCCATCCAGAGATGACAGTTTCTGTGCAAATGTCTCGAACAATGTGCCACCAATTCTCAACTTCCAGGTACGATCAGAACTTATCGAGTTCTCGTTCACAGCTGAGAATTTCCCTTTCCACGTAGGCACATTCTGTTCCCCTGGACATCAAGTTCTATCAGCCGAGCCATAAGGCATCCTCCGCGTCTGCTCTATCACTTTCTCTATCCGGACATGCTTTTGTTTCTTTTCATGGGTCCTTTAACAGGAGTCCCCCGACTGGATACGGCGTTGTTCAGTAAGAGTGAATGTTCACTGTCTTATCATCTCCTTCTGATTCTATTTACCTTGTTAGATTCCCTTATCCAATCTCACCCGCCTCCTCTGCGAATGGGCTCGGTTACTCATTCGTAATCCAGGCTACGAATCTAACATCGTGCCCAGGAAACTGTATTAGACCTGTGGGGCTGGCATTTTCAAATGACAACCGACTTTTTGTTAGTAGTGACTCTAGCGGAGAGGCAAGTGCATTTGTGTTGTACCACGCTCGTACTCGTTTCTAATAGTTAACGGCTTATTAGCTATTTGTTATTCAACAAAGGCTGTCAACCCTGAGTCACTAAACACCCGACAGGTATTTTTTGATTGCGATTCCTTCTTCCCAACCCCTGCCATCAATATATGTAAACTTTCTTTAGTTGCGTTCGACTGAACATAGGTATGCCTTGTATTAATGAGCTTAATAAAATTTATCTCGCTACGGAGTACGTCCAACACGAGCACGGTACCTGATACATGTACGTTCAGCCTGCATTCGAGTGGGTCTACCACACTGCGAGCATTGCTCACTAGAAATATAAATTTGATCGCGCACACGTTATCTCCCGTATTGCCTAACAATGGACTTGGTGCTCCAAGCTAGCATGCTCTATCCGACAGTGCGCCAGCTTGCGCTATTTAGCACAGCCTAAGTACTCTATCTTGAAGAAGAATACGTTGATTGCCGTTTAATGCTTATGTTCGCCTTCGAACAGATGCATCAGCATATGGACTGACTTCGGATGCAACTGACCTGCTGGCTCCTTTACAGAAGTTTGTTGTTTGTCCTACAGGAAGGCAAGCTCAGCAGAAAATGGCCGTCGTTGATCCTCTTGAACTATGTAAGTCGCGTCAGTTATTTTTAGTTTCTCGTATAAACCCGATCTGGCAGCTGTAATTTCACGTTGATTTCAAGTCTGGAATTGGCAGCTGTTTCGGAGTCGCGTTATTCTCAAGGCAATCTCGAAAGATATGTATTAATCTGTATATAGGAGAACATATTTGGAACCTATAGCAATTTCTTCCATGTTGCTGGCTGCCAAACTTTGCAAACCTCAGAAGTAAGCCGCTTTTCGGAAAGCGCTAGGCATGTATAAGAAACGTCCCGGCAAGTAAAATTGAGAGTATTCAGTTGCAATTAAATTTGCCATATTACGCGTCACTATGCCGCTTAGTCAAAGAAGAATGAACTTGAGATCGTCGCAAGCGCACTACCCGAATAGTTATGGCTTGCTAGTATCGAGTCGGTCGTGAAATTTTGGAAAAGCGACTTGAAAGCGACTGATCTTTTACTATAAAAATAGGTTTCCATCAGGGAGGGTATGTTACAATATAGGCGTGGTAATTTGCAATTCTTTCACTGACCAAGAGATGGACCTTCACTGGCTCAATGTGTAGATATACGACGTTGACCATGGGCTCGTTTTTCTAAGTTGCGAAGATAGGCGTACATGCATGCGTCCGATCGATCGGACTTCTGTCAAGTATGTCAGACAGATGTGTCAGCATTATTATGACTCGTTCATTGTAGCGTGGATGATACTAAGAGTATAAAGTCGAGGACTCTTTTCAAACAAAAAGCATCTCAACTTCAGTCGTAATACCCAGAAATGACGTCACCTGCTGTATACCTTGTGTCTGGAGCAAATCGCGGCATTGGTACGTAGATCGCCGCTCTAGAGGACCTGAACGTATTACTTAGGCACTCCATACCGTGTTAGGCCTCGGCTTAGTAGCGGAGATACTTAAGAAACACGACTCTGCATTTGTCTACGCCGGAGCGCGCAATCCAGACAACGCGGATTCGTTACTTGACCTGAAGACTAAATATCCAGGGAGACTTGAGATAGTCAAACTCGTCTCTGCGGACGTCGAAGGAAATAAAGCTGTGGCACAGGAAATAGAACAGCGCCATGGGCGTATCGACACTGTTATTGCAAATGCTGGTGCGTATATAACTATCCTTTGAAGTTGTTATTCTCAGGGATGACTGTCGTTCGTTTTGCACTGCGCAGGCATATGCGACAAGCAGGACCTGGTCGCTGAAGTAGACCCCGAAGCGATGGACGAGCATTTAAGAGTACGCAGTTAATAACAGTTTCTGCATAGGCTCAGGGTATTAACCTGCCGCAATACTTGTAGGTCAACGTAACAGGGACGATCGTCCTGTTCCAGGCGGTTTACCAGCTTCTGAAGAAGAGCTCCAAGCCCCGCTTTGTACCTGTGAGTAGCGCCGGAGGCTGCTTGGATGGTGTTGTCGTGCGCCTCCCCATTGGACGCGTTGCATACGGTGCGAGCAAGGCGGCGCTCAACTGGGCTACGCGGAAGATCCACTTCGAGAATGAATGGTTGGGTATGTTTTAATCTCTACAAGCTCTATTTTTAGAGCTCGCTGATGGTCCTGCTACGTAGTCGCGTTCCCGATATCTCCTGGTCCTGTGTCGACTGACATGCGTGCGTACTGATTTATTTCTGCCATCTCCAACTTGGTGTTTGACTAAATGATTATATATACTTTCAGTGGACCGCCTGGTAAAGGACGACGTTTCGGGTACAATTGATGAGATCTTGAAGTCGTATAACGCGATTACAACTGGTGAGGCTGCTGAACGCCTTATCAAGTTAGTGGACGAGTCGACTCGCGAGAAAGATGGAGGAGAATTCATTCATGTTGACGGAACACGTCTAAAGTGGTAAAAACAGAAGGTTGTACGATTGTAATACTGCGCTGTGTATTAGCGAGTAGGAGCATCCATGACAAGAGGTTTTCTATTCAGGCTTCCTCTCTCTTCTCAAAGTGATTGACGAGCCATTAATGGCATTCTTCACGTATCCGAATGCTTAGTGAGCGTATCTATATACAATGAAAAAATTTCCGAAATGTCTGGCCTACAAATTTTGGGGTCACCTCGCATGACGCTTCGTGTATGTTCTAAGCTTGGATAAAAATACATATGCCATTGTTGCGAGGGAAAGTCGGGCTACACGAGCGGGGATAGTACCTGCTTCGAGATTTGTCTTTGTATACGCTTCTCACTGAAAAGGGGGCGTAAAAAAAATCAACCAGCGCTCGAGACAAATCCTGTACCACGCTGCAGCGCAGTTATTTTTCACCCCAACACCTCCGATCAGCCTGCGTCTTTAATGTCGTTTCAGCAGGTCAACACTAGCTCCTCGCTCTCAAGCGCACTAGGAGGGTTTTTGTACACTACCGGCACCTCGCACGCGCGACGCCAGGGGCAGTACAGCAGCTATGACCCTGTGCCTTTGGCTCCTCCCGCCTACGCAGTTCGCACCTCCTCGAGTAGATCGTCGAGCGACAGGCAAAGGCCACCGCTGCAATTCACTATTTCCAATTCCAGTGGCTCTAGTGATATGCCAGAGCATCCAGCAGCTTCTTTACCCTCTCCAGAAATAACAGAGTCTTCGTTCAGCGGACAAGGAATGAGACCTCAGGTTCCGGACGACAACTTCAGCGCTTATGCCAGGACTGACGGTGAGTGCATGCTGTTGAGAACATATATTAATACACATCCCTGAGCTGATGTCAACAAAAGGAACGCGATCAAGAGGGACGTCGACGGAAGCGTACTCGAAAAATGTCGTCGCCAATTCACACTCGAAGGAAGCCATATCTTTGCCTGTATCACAAGACACAGTTCATGAATCGAGCCTAGAGTTCATATTCTACACAGGCCCTGAAACCGGTGAGCATATATATCTTGACAGAAAGCGAACATAATTTGACACTGCAGATTTTGTCTCTGGTATGGAAGGTTCGGAAAGCGCACCACCGGAGTCTCCGCGGAGAAGTATTTCCGTCAAAGATAGAACCAAAAAAAGTATCAGCCGAAGTGGCGGGTCGCGAAAGCAGCGAATCCACCAAGAGAGCAAAGCGGGCAGGAGCTCGCATAAGCCTGGCCCCGACAGAAGGCATTTTCTGATTCTTTATATGACGGAACTCCAGCTGACGATGACTCGATAGGCCACCACCTGGGGCGAATGCGTCAAAGTCACGCAGACGGGTGGAACTTCCAAGAAGGAGTGTAGCCCCCGTGCGGAAGCCGGATGGTGAGTTTACTTACTTCAAAAGAGCTCAATGTCGCTGAAGCCTGGCTGCTCAGGTACACACGAGGTGCAGTTCACGACAAACTTAAGCGGAAACTGCACAAAACATGCACGTAATCCCCGCTTCCGAGGAGAACTGATGGACTTTGAGGATGGTGAGCCCCTGATAATCTGTAAATGTGAAAAGTGAATGAAGTACATACTGATGCCGTCTTAGTACGCGCTAGGTGAATAAGTAGTGAGCCCTGTTGATATTGCAAAACAAGACACTTGAAGCTGATCGAAACATAGACGAAGGAAAGGCTATGGGGAGGAGTTAGGGAATCCAAGTTGTTATCGATAAGACGCAATCTTATCTTTCGCGTGAGAATAATTCTAATCGGAGCCTAAAAATGCTGATACTTCATAGCGCCGGGATCCTGATTATGGTGGAAAAGAGCTACGACATCATACTCAAGAGAGGCAAGCATATAAATACTAATAATTATAACGGATGGAAACTTTCAAATTGACAGTTATGGCGAAAGTGTGATTTCATCAGCTTCTAGGCGCTTGTAGGAAGGATGTCAGCATATCTGGGCAGTCTGATGGTTTTGCTTAAGTTTGTGGCGGAGGTTTCAATATCGATCCAGAGCAAATCGCCAGGAAAACATATACTAGTCCCACACAAGCAGATTTGAGTAACAGAGTAAATTTATTAGATACTCAATTCCTATATGTAGGATAGATATATCAGACGCTTCAATGTTAGCCTAGGCTTTGTTCAAATTTCAGCCTATCCCTGGATGACAATCAAATTTATCACGCAGCTGGGTTCACGACTTCTAAAAAAGAACATATTGACCGGTAGTACGTATGTAGTACAACGTGCACCTGAACGCCGATGGGAGCGTGTGACTGAGGATAGTGTTAGTAGGTGGTGTGGGGAAATCAGTTGTTCATTCCCGTCATAGATGTACAATACCGCCAAATTGGGAAAGGAGGTTAACGACATTATACATACATACGATAATGAAGTATTAAGTCTGTATCTGTGTTAAGTTCCATGTTGGAGACTTGTTGACGTTGTGGTCTGTCTTCTCCGAACAACATATATTACTTATATGTATGAATGCCCATTGCCAATCCCTTCTTACTTCTGGAAATGTAACCGTATTTGGGCGGACGTGCCAGTGGGGGCTTGACCGTCGGATACATAACCCGCTCAACTCCATTTCTATTCGCCGGCGGTAACTTTCAGTATGTGCGCTTCTCCCACACTCTTCACACAATTATTTAGCAGCGCAGACCAGCCGTGAAGGTATGTATTGTATTCTATGGACCCTATCGTTTGTATTGGCCCTATCGTTTGGCTGGCGAGGTATCGAGTCTATTGACAGCATATGTAAGTACTTAGGCTACGCCTTGGTCAGGCAACAAATCGGGCGTGGGCTTAAAAGCCTAAACTGCATATGATAGTTCGGCTGCAGTGCGGTACGTTACATATGTCAGTCAGGTGGGGTATGTTAGTCTGGTCGCGTGGCTATTTTTAGCCTGTCGTGTACTTGTACTTCAATACTTGTGCTTCAATGCTTGTACTTGTGTCTAGTACTACCTACTTAAGTACATACATAGACTTACCAACGCACCACGGAGGTGCAAACTTAGGGATACGTTTGTTTTCTGGATTGACCGATAGCGGATTAGGAAGTGCGATGGCTTTCATCCGTTTTCACTTAGCACACTAGTGACTCTTCCACCACGCCCAGCACGCGTTCGTAAGGCTTAAGCTTAAGCTGCTCCACCCGGTGCGCACGTTCTGAGTCCACTTGACTTCCCAGATCCGCCCGACGAGCCCTCCGCCTTGCCTGAATGAATGAATCCAGCTAGCTAAGTATGGTACAGTACCCTGTCTGGGGAAATAAACGGTCTTGGAAGCTGACAGGAGCTGACTCGGCTCCCGCGCGGACAGATGACAGACACGGTTAATGGTTCGTGGAAGTGCGTTTTACTTGGACTTAAGTGAATGTTAATGCGGAAGGGGATTGGGTTTGGAGTTGGGTGGGTACGTACGCACGCACGCGGTGTGGTGCACCCCAAGCTGTGGTAAGTGAGTAGGTGCCAGGTGTTCGTAGAACGGATTCATATTCATGAGTTATGAATCCGGATTTCATGTCTGCTGAGAGGCTCTATGTACTAATTCGCTCGTGTTTTCTCTTTCGCGGGGACTCGTAAGTCTGCGACAGTGTGTTGATCATAACGCGCTTCGTATTACCCTCCCCTCCTTGCTACAGTATCGCACAGACAGTGCGCTGAGAAGAAATCACGTTGGGCGCTAGGGCTAGTCGCAAGCTGTTGTGAGTCGTAGCGTCGTAGCAAAACTATTGGGTCTGGCCGTGCCCGGCCTGCTCCGGAACCTTTCTGGACTGGATCACTGAATTCAGTGAATCAGTGATGCAAGAATCACCTGCCTGTTTACAGTCTCCTCGACGTGACTAGGACTTGCATGTACATGGTGCATCTGGCCGGCCATGTGTAATTGTAATATAGGTGTGTGTTATTGGAGGTTATTGGCCACGGCACGCGCGACGTAGTAGGAGGTCGTAAGGGGCCGAGTGCCACCGGCGCAAGGGGCGCCGGGGGTGCTGCTCCTGCATGCGCGGGGCCTGTTGAGATTTATTGCTATGTATGTATTAGGCTTCCGTCGGCGCGTGGCGAGAGGTGGCGAGTAGAGTGAGTTGGGTAGTGCTACCGAGGACGGCAACCGCCGAGGAAGGCAGCTTAGAGCTGCGCGCGCACATACTCAGATAACGTCCGAGAACACTTGTTGACGTGAAATAACGCGCACGGTTTGGTTGTCAGTATCTGGGACGCACCTAGTGCTCGAACCTCGAACATGCATGCGTGCGAGATCAGTGTTAACGATCAGTGACATACGTATGCAATGATATCTGGATAGCTTTGATAGCTGCTGCGATGAGCGCTGTGTGTATACAGACGCCGAAGGAGACCGAGGGGAGCATACACGTGGCTTGCTAGGTTGTAACTTGTTACTAGAAGTTGATACACACTTGGGTAGCACTCCGAACTTGTGTTCCTGTTCTTTTTTCAGATCAAGGTAGTAGCTCCGGATGTGCATCTATGTGCATACGATGTAAGGGTCCGTGTATGTCTTAGTTCTCTGGTAAGGATTTGTTGTTCTTCTGTAAAAAAAAATTCGGGTTCTTCTGTAAAATTTTCGTGTTCCTTGTCGTGAAGGAAAGTCAGCGTGGGTTGAGAAAAGAAGAAGGTACTGCAGTGACGTGTGCACTGTGCAGGGTGTACATTGACGTTCCAGGCTCTGCAGATTAGGTACAAGCATATGCGCGAGGCAGACTGCATAGGCGAATGAGCGCGCTGAGGCGCGCAGCGGGGAAACTAGGTGCGCATATATGAATTCATGACCGACTAAGTACTCCAGCACTCCAACGTGGGTAATTAGATTACGAGTGGGGGGCGCTCGCGTACGAGTTGAGACTTAGCGTCTTCTAGATCTATTACTAGAATGCGCCCCCGTCTCCCCTTCGTCGGGACGCTTCTCCAGCCCCATTTCTCATGGCCATTTACGCTCTCATGATCAAGTTTCTTCCACCATCAGCCGCTATCAGTCGACATCCCCTGCTACGCGACGACAGCAGGCTTGCCGGCAGCCGAGGCTCAGATGCGCTATGCACATTGCAATATGCATGTCACCGCGCTTCTTCTGTAGAACGCCCACGCCCGTGGGCCGTGCATAGCCGAAACTGGACGCCGTATGTACGTATCTATTGTTCCATTCCTTCCCCTTTCCGAGGCGCTGGGTGGGTGCGCATTGGAATCGGCGTGCCGCTACTCGCCCGCCGGGGTGCAAGCGAAAGAGGGATACGCGCGGCGTCGTCGCCACGTCGTCGTCGCTATTTATGAGCGCCTGCGCGGTGCGAGGGATCGTCGCTCCCGGCGGGGCATAGTGGAAGAACCGATTACAATATATTGGACGCCACGCGAGGCCCAGCGCGGCAGCTAAGTGCCTTCGCGAGCTTTAATGAAGGGTGGGCCAGGACGAGTGTCGCATTAGATTTTGTGTCTGATAGCGCTCGCCGGGGCTGCGGGGCCACCGACGTCGGTCCTGCTGGGCGAAGCGTGCCTTGAGGCTAGGAGGACGAGTTCATGTCCGGGGGACAGCCGGGGGGACGGATCAAGCCGAAGGCCGGCCGGTGATGGATGTGGTAAGCGCAGTGCCGAAAGCGGTTGCGGAGGGTTGCGGTGTATTGAGTATATATAATAGAAGCAGCCACCCCTTTTAATTCATCTCACCACCTCGCTTACCCTCTGCCCTCCCTCCCAGCCTCCCCCGCCCCCCCATCACGCGCACCGACCCTCACGACCGCTGCACGATCCCCAGCCCACCACCGGCCACGCACGAAAGGGCAGTACAGAGAAAAAGCACGACCGTAGACGACACACACATATCCGGAATATACCCAGAAACATGACAGAGGAAAAGCGCATCACCCGCGAGACGGGCAAGGTTAGGTTGAAGTTCATTGTCGCGGGCGGAGGCATCGCTGGTGTGTACCGTCGCTGGTCTGCGTTATAGAGCAAGCCGTCTAACCGTGTTGCAATGCAAAGGCCTGGCAACCGCGTGTACGCTGCGGCAAGCAGGGCACGACGTGCTCGTCATCGAAAAGGGGAATGGGAAAGTGACGGTGCGTTGCTTGAGTGCTTGTATGCGTATGTTCCGCCACCGTCAAGTCCTGATCCGCTCTTTTTGCTTTTGCTTCCGCTACAGAGTCGGGGCGGTGTCCAGTACGTACTCGTCCCCCTGTTTCTCTGTCATGTTACTCATCTTGCCCTCCCCCATCGCGTCCCACAACCAGGTCGCCCCCAAATATGACTAAATTGCTGCAAAATTGGGGCCTGGGACCCGTGCTCGACGAACGGGCGCACAAGTGCGATAGGTTCGTGTTTATAAACGGTGCGTGCTCGTCGTCCCCTTGCGTCCCCGCTCTCCATTCCCCCCCATGTTCTTTTTTGATCGCCCGCGATCGTTAACTGATCACGATCGATGGGCTGGCCCTCCGACACCACCTCGCGTGTCGCTCAGTTCGATCACCGTACGGGCATGTTTATTATTCCCTTTTTGCTCCCACTCCCGCGCTCGGTGTGGGCTCTATTTTCCATTTAGTCTAGATCACTGTTAGCGTATGACTATTCCTGTCTGATTTTCACTTGGTTTCTTACCTTGTTTTGATCCGTGATACCCTGTCTATCAGTATCAGTGCTATATCGACCCTTTGCCTATTATTGAATTCGTGCTAATGTATTTTTGACTTGCACACAGGTTGCACTGGCGCACGGATCGGATTTATGAATATGGGCGATTCATTCCTGCAAGATCTGTCGGCGGACTTTCTCTTCCTGCAGGCAAGTGTATCTTCCCTTCTTTGGTTCTTGTCTGTGTTTCTCTCTTTTCTTCCACCTAGCACTGTGTGCTAAGCAACCCCCCACCCACAAGTCCCATCAGAAGAGTTGAGACGAGCATAATGGGTCATTGATTTAGTCGAGAAAAATTCTGCATTCTTTGTCGTTTCCGGGATCAGGTTAGCCTGGGGTCCTCAGCGACACACACACAGTACTTTACCCTTTGGGGCTATCACCCCGTATTCGCGGAAGTAAAAAAGTGAAAGTAGCAGTAGCTAACCCCTTTCTCTTGCACACAGCATCAAGACTTGTACGATATGCTATTCGATCTCGCCAAATCGTCCGGCGTCGAGTTCCGATTCAACACGCGGATAGTCGACGCGTCTACCTCCCCCGTGTGTGTCTCCGTCGTTCCCGTCTCCACCGCCGCCAACGGTGAAGAGGGTACCGACGCTGCGCTGGAGTCGTCACTGAACGGCATGTCGCTGTCGAACGCGAACCTGGAGACGCTGCCTGCGGACGTGCTCGTCGGCGCGGACGGGTTCGATTCGTTGGTTAGGCAGATCGTGACGGACTCAGCGGGAGAGGTGCCTGATGAGAGCGACACGCATGTCGTTGCTACTATGAGCATCCCGATCGGTGATATGCTCGACGATGAGTGTTTGGAGCCGTTGCTTAAAGCCCAGAACGTGCGTACCCCACTCGTTTTATTTTTTTATGTTATGGGGTTCGGATGGCTGACTGACTGATTTGTGGGTAGTGGACTATTTGGTTCGGGAATGGGTATGTTATGAATACGAATGTTATGGTACGTGTCTCTATCTCTCCTTTGCTTGCCGTTTCTGTCCGTGTGTGGATGGATATCTGATGACCTGTGATCAGGCTGGCGGCATGGACTTTACTGCGACGATAATTGCGAACTACTACGGCCCGCGCACACCCAATGATCATGAATGGACGGAGAAAAGGAGCTTGAAGGAGTTGGGTATTGAGTTGGATAATTTTGAGCCTCAGTGAGTGGGATTTTGTTTGCTTTTTTTTTTTTTTTTTTTTTTTTTGTGTTGGTGGTGGATTTTTGGGAGTTGGTGGGTTTGTTGTTGGATTTGAGTTGTTGGTGCTGCTGCGGAGGGGTTCTTGGTTGCGTTGTTGCGTTTGTGCAGTTGGGTTGTTGTTGCTTTTTTGTTGTGCGGTGTGTGTGGACCGGGCTGGGCTGGCCTGCTCGCTGTGCTTCCTTCGGCGGGCAGGATGTGTGGTTCCCGGGCTGTCTGTCTATCTTGGATAGGTTCCCGGATACCTTGGGTATGTTCCATGTCTATCTTGGGTGCGTTCCCTGTCTATCATGGATACATTTCCGGGGTGGTCTTGGGTACGTTCCCGGGATGGTCTTGGATACCCGCAGCGGGTTAGTCTGTGTGCTGGCCATTTGGGGTCCTGGGTGGAGCTGGTTGGCAGACGGCTGGATGCAGAGATGCAGGGCTAGAGGATGGTGTGACGGCGGGACAGGGTTGTGCAGAGAGGGCAGGGTCATGCGGAGAGGACAGGGGTCACTCCGTAGATGGTAAACATCATGCATCGACGTGTGCTCCGCCGTGCGGATCCTCGCGGTGGTTGCTTGTATGTGTCGTTTGGAACTGGGTGTCTTGCACGCCGTTGCTCGTTGCCTTACGCATTGAGGGTCGATACCTTACACACTTTGACTTAACTTACACAGGCGAGCCTGGCTAACCTATATATTGTTTTCTTAGGGCCCGCAGGGTATTGGAGTTGGCAAAGACGGTGTCATCGCGCGTGTACGTTCGCCAACTGGTACCGGAAGACCTGGTATGCGCGAATTCGCGCGCGGTGCTCGTCGGCGAGGCGGCGCACCCTTTGCTGGTACGCACATATCTTGCTTTGATTGTATACCCGTCCCCTAACGGAATCCCAGCCCGCAGGCAACCACGGTGTCGCCATGGTGCTCGAAGACGCACAGACGCTCGGTATCCTCTTCTCCCGCATCCGGTCTCGCGAAAACCTCTCGCAGCTGCTGACAGTGTACGAAGAGATCAGGCGGGACTACGTCGCGTCGGTCTACACGTTCGACTACACCTCGCGGCTTGCGATGAAGATCCCCCCAGGGCCGGAAATGGATGAGCGTGATGCGGTGCTCGTGCAGACGATGCGCACGGGCGAGTGGGATAGCTTTGATGACTCGGAGACGTTCCGCGCGGTGTGGGGCGAGGAGCTTAGGGCGTGGACTTATGATCCTACGGATAGAGTCGAGGATTGGTGGAGCCAGTATGGGTCTGCGATTTCGGGCCCCATGGGCAGGAGTAGGGCGGAGACAGAGGTGAGAGTGGCGACGGGGGATATTAAGTTCGAGTAAGTGTTTTATCTTGTTTTTTGCTTTGCTTTGTTCGGTGGTTGGGTATAGGTGCTGATTGTGTTATGTGTAGGCGGGAACCGCGCGTGAGCTGAAAACACCATCCCATCTAATTAGGTCCCCCGCCGGCTCGAACCTCTGATATCTGAGTGATGGGAGGCGAGTCGGAGTGGGGACCTGCGCACCAACACCGTGAGTGGCGGGCGTCTAGTGTCTTCCGCTACGACCACAATGCCGCCCCGTGCCAGTTGTGCGCCGTGCGCTGTGCACGTTCTAATCCTTCATCGCTTTATATGCTGCTCCATTTCTTTACTCTTACTACATCTTAGAATTCGATCTGTCCGTGTCCGTCTGTCTCTATCCATGCTATCCATCCATCTATCCATCTACCCATCTGCTGCTGCGATTCCTTTTTTCTTTTTCTTTTCAACGTGTAATATTACATATACCAGCCCGAGTCAATATGATGTGCCGGACCCCGCGCTCGCGCGCACTTGCCATGGGATTTCTGTGGTATGCGGGTGCGCTAGGCTGTTTGATGTGGATGTGTTCATGTGTATGTGCTCAGATTTTCGAGTGGATGTCCATGGTGCACATGGTCCAGACTTTGAACTGTTCACTCCTTTTCAGGTTCCTTGGGGTACCATGCATGTTGTGTGTTCTGTGAGATAAGAAAGCTTCTGCTCGGTCGGCCTTGGCATGAATACGTATGCATGGATATGTATCTTTCTGCTTTTGTGACTTCCTTTTAGTACACGTTGAAGCTTGGAGATTGGGGAGAAGATTTTTATTGGCTAGTGATACTATGTATACATAAAGACCGTGGAGGAGCTGAGAACAGAACTTAGAAGTTAAGTAAGTATGTAGGTCTGCTTAAGCTTAAGCTTGTCGGTACGCCTCCGCCCGTACGTCCGTCCGTCCGTCCGCCCACCCGTCCGTCCGCCGCGCGGCCATTACTGTAAGCCGCCCGTACCCAGCGGCATCGTTCAAATCCAACACTATGGTACCCGACCCCTCCTAGAATCTCATCCCCTGCGCCGCACCATACAGTCCGCTGACGTAGTGCGTCACGCCCAGCCGCGTGGGCTTCCAGTTCGGTTCAAGCGCCCGAGCAGCGCGCTTATAGCCAGCTCCTGAGCCCTGGGGAGAGTAAGGGCAGAGAGCGGAGGAAGAGAATCAGAACAGGACGGACGTTGTCCTCTATGGGAATACACACCAGTGTTTGTAGGAGTGATACATGATTGCCAGGGCGAAAATGAATGGGCGCCTGTCAGGCGCCTGGCTTGGCCATGGCGATAAATGAACACTCCGGGACGGGCGCTAGTCAGCTGGCGCCGCGTTGGCCTATGACGTTCAAAATTTTAACTCTGACCCACCTTCCGCGGCATAATTCGGACACGACTGGATTGTATTCAACGTTACGTATTATGTGACACATATGCTCTAATACATAGTGCTGATGACGGTTCCGCGTAGGTGAAAGGGTTTTGAGTTTTTCCAGCAATGTGATTGATATATTAATTTGGTATACTTCAGAGGTGAGGGTGAGGTCGATTTGACGCGGATATCTGACCTCAGTTGATTGGTGAAGGGCGATGGCTCCCGGGGGGTGGCAATACTATATATTTATAACTCTTGTGAGCAGAAGTTAAAAACAAAGAAAAGGCGAAGAGAATTTTTGACGAGTAACCTTAAATTGTATTTCAGACTTTCAGCCATATTTCCGATGGTAATAGAAGAGTTATAGCGAACGCAGGCACGTGGTGTTGCAACTTGTTTGGCAGAGGTTGAACGAAGCTGTAGCACACAACTGCGGGTAATGCGAATGTTTAAGGGACCAAGGAGCTTTTAATTGAGAATCATCGATCATCTTCATATCATATACTTATGTTTGATATGTGCAAGATGTCTGAACAAGAACTTGTCGACCTTCTCACCACAAACAGGGCACCAGAGACGAAGAAATGACATTAGCCCGTACGTTGATACGCGATATCGAAAACCAGCTGCGCGGTTTCGCTACAGGGACGGTGAAAGCTCATGCGGAATCAGGCCATACGGAGACAGCGATGTTAGAGAGCCTAGCAACGCTCAAAAGTGCTGTTGCACCAATACGACATGTCCCAACGGACGTTATACGCAAGATCTTCTTGGCATGCTTCGATCCTGTATACATCTTCTCTGAGATAGCCAGTAGCGATGTTCCTGGCTCTCTTTCCCATATTTCCAGTGGCCTCAGGAAAGTTGCATTGTTTACACCGGCACTCTGGGTATCTCTTTACGTTTCAATTACTACGGATGCTTCGGAATTAAGTCTACGGCGTCAGAAATACTGGTTAAAAGAATTGATCTATCACCAGTCGGGCAATGCCCCGCTGCATGTCTGCCTCTTTAATAACTGGGTTACTAAATCACACCAGGAACAGTAGATAAAAGCAGACTACAATAACCTTTTAGGACTTCTGTTCTCTTGCCATTCGCGCTGGAGAGAGGCGAGCTTGTCCTCAACGAATTCCAAGACTTACGAACACATTTTTTCATGCTTATCATCTCTTACTCCAAACAATTTTTCATTGCTGCGCGAAATTGATCTCTGTATGGTCAATGGTACTGTAGCGAATATTGCAAGATATACACCCCTTCTTGCGTAGGAGAACTTACTATCAGGTTCCTCAGTACCTTATGAGTACTGTGCAATCTATATGTAAGTAATAGGCTTGATGATACTAAATGTATCTATAGCATTGGCAGTGAACAAGTTTCGCCTTCGCGTTTTGTTCACTACTACACTGTTAGATCCACTAATCCATCCGGAAAATCTCAGGACAACCTCAATGTAATTCAACATCTAATGAGACTGTAATCCAGGTCGTAAAGGCCTTGCTTGAGAGCATGCATGGCATGTACGACGAGCTAATATCTCTGTTACATCTCCCATTTAACGGAACTTCATGCATGTCCGGCCCATTGCTTTGTGACATCGAAAAGTAGTTGAGCATATAAAATGACAAAGGAATAAATAACTGAACAAGTGATTGTCCTCTGGTCAGGTACCATATAGTTTACAGTATTACGCACGAGCCGCCCATGCCCCCGGGCCGAAGCCGCGTTCTTTCCCCAAAGCCTCGTCGACCACTTTCATCATCTCGAGTACCTTCTCATCTTCCCACTTCTGTCCAACCACCTGAATGCCAACGGGCATGCCGGCAGCTAGCTTTGAGTCGTACAAAGGGGGTTTATCTCGGTATATCCCAGTCTCAAGCATGTGCGATCCTCGTCCGGGGCCGTCAAGCCACTCGTCCGTGACCTGGTCTCTGGCAGGGTCAACCCTTGTTACCGGTAGACATCCCGTGGGTAGATCCAAAACGTTATAGATGCTCGTCGCCTCTCCCATTGCTGAGAACTTGTCGCAGCCGCTGTTGCGATGCAACGAAAATATTTGTGTAAGAAAACGTCAAACTCGATAGCAAACTAAGAATCTCACCCATGGGGCAGTTGCGGGACGGCCTGTACAGGTGCAATAATACCATCGAGCCTGTATTTGTCCCAAACCTAAAAATGGATGAAGTGTGAGTTACGAAAATCTGCTATTAGAGCCTAAACGAACTTCTTTTTGGAACTTAATACTGTACTCAAGCTTTTCCTGCATCAGCTTGTAGTACTCAGTAACAGTCTTCTTCCTAGATGCACGAGCGGCACCAGCAAACAGCTCGTCGCCCATGAGAGTCCCTGCAGCCCACGCAAGAGCATTGCGCAGGAATGCTGAAGGGTTTAGAAAAACACTATTAAAGTACCGTTGGAATCAAGACACGCAACAGTACTCACAAGGCAGCTTTGGACCCAACGTAACGAGGAATAATACATTCTCCTACGTAATCTGTTGTTGGTACAGCTTTCAGTGTATCTAGAAATTGGTTTCACCTTCGGATCGGGGCCCAAGTGGCTAAGCATGGTTTTATAGCCATCTGCGGAGCTGATCCCCACGAAGATATAGAATGGCGTGGCAGCTATTAGATATCATTGCACAATGTAAGTAACATTTCATATAGTCGTCTTCTTGCCTTACATTCAGGAAGTCCGAACTCTACGCATTCATGGCCGGCAGCACGAAGTGCCTCTACCGTCTCCAAAACAGCTCGTTTGCATGCCGGAGATGCTTTGACGTAGTTGTCTAGGAGTATGTGCGTACAAACCACTAAGCTTGATGTATAAGTTCGGAGTAACTTGGCTCACCTGAAGTATAATAGCCAAATCTGAGCTTGGTGGGCAAGCTGACATCACGAAATGGAACTGGAGCCACTGAACCATCGGTGCTGGTGCGGCCAAAGAGAGCCCTCGACAAAAGTTCGAGATCCTCTACAGAGCTAGACATAATAAATGAAATACTGTCCAGCACACCACAATATATATGAAAAGTCGCATACCGAGCAAGTGGGCCGGATATGGATGAGATTCCATTGAATCCAGGTACAGGGTCTGTGACAGATGTATTTAAATTCGGCGTGTAGATCCTTAGCTAAGTAATGACGCACCTTGAGCCCCGAAATATGATGTCCTTCCGCTGCCGGGCTTGAAAGAGTAGACACCGCAATATGCTGCCGGAATACGCAAGCTGCCACCTATGTCTGTTCCAATACCCCCCGCAGAGCCGTCCATCGCCAGCAGAGCAGCTTCGCCTCCCGAGCTACCACCTGGAGAAAACTTGTCGTTCCAGGGATTGGTCGTACGACCCCACACTGGATTGGAGCACTCGAACCCAAACACCGTTTGAGGAAGGTTGGTCTTGACGAATATCACGGCACCGGCGTCCAGCAAGGCGTTTACAATCTGAAAATTGATACAGAAACCAGTTTTTAAGTACTATAATCTCTGGGAAAGGGTAATGCATACATCAGCATTATTCTTCGCAGGTTTATTTGCCCATGCAGAGAAGCCGATTGTTGAATCATAGCCGAGCACATTAACTAAATCAGTAGGTCAGGTGGGATTTGCTATGTTATTATATATAAAATGCTCACATTGATCCTTAAGACTAATCTGAAACATAAGAGTGACGTTACCCAAGCATTCACGCAGACAATTTAGGGAGAAAAAGGGTGCACGCACCGGCACTCCGTGAAGAGGTCCTTTCAGCTTCTTCGTAGCAGCAAACTCAGAATCCAGCTCTGCGGCACGTTTACGAGCCGTTTCAAACATGACTTACAGCAAAGTATAGTCAATCAGCGCCCATTCTAGGACAAACCCATTCGGTACACTCACTCTCCGTCAAACAGTTGGTTTGCGCGTGGGAAAACGCCGCCTGTGCAATATACCCTTCAAGCACCTCTTTGGCGGTCCATTCGCCTGCTCCGATACGCTCAACAATCTCCGTAGCTATGTTCAAGAGTAAGTTGGTGTTTGAATGGTTAGTCAGTCATTGGAATCGCACTCATATGTGCGACGCACCTGATGCCTTCAGATACACGCCTTGCGCAGCAGTCGGCTTCTCTGGCACAGTCGAGAGTGCCTTAGCGCGTGCAGCTTGCTTTTGCAAGACAACCTGTCCATTGGAGGAAAAGAGACCCATGGATATTGAATCAGTCAAGGTGAAGTCCTGATATTGACGAGGTGGAAACAAGTGAGCCTGCGGAGAAGCCGCGACGGTTGAAGAGACGTGACTGCTGACGCTATAAATAGATCTGTCGTGAGATGGCCAGTATGTCGGTTGAAGCGAACAACCAATAAACAGCAGGTAAGTTTTTTTTGGGAGACATGACAGAACCTTGTTCGATGTTATAAATGATTCATCAGAGCTTCGGACTAGATTGAGCATATTATGATATGACTCTGTAGTAAAATTCCACAGTTTATATTCTGGGCTTTATCTGCTCCCATTGACTTTATCTTAACGTCGGGGAGGTTTTCAGTCTTGTGATAGAACTATGTTGAGACACTTATGTTCCCGTAGAAATGCTTAGAGATGCTGCGCATGCCCGTCTATTTTACTCATCTATTTTGGGTGGCCGATACCGATGGCACCTTCACGACGGCGTTCACTGAAATACTACTCCCCTTTGCGGAAGCTATGCAGTCTCTATACACCCATTGATGGTAGGGCCTATGAATAACTACTACCTAGTAATGTACCACTGTTATAATAATGTACATAAAATTATCAGTAGCCAGATCTTATTTAAATTATACTTCTTATCTCTTCAACCGTGATCTATATCCAGAGCTTTAAAAGTGAATCAAGCATCAAGCGCAAATACTTTAAATTTGGTTTAAGAGAAAGCCAGGCGGCGTTTACAGCACGGATTCTCAGACAACTACGGCATGTTGCATCTTCAAGTCAATCAAATGTCAGGTACATTTGAAAGTAGCTCCAAAATAGTCTAAATCTGTTCTAACGCCAGTTAAACGGAGAATGAACATCACTGAACGTGCGAGAGTATCACGGTAAATTTGGGACTACCTTACGAATCGCAGTCGCACGGCTTAAATGATCATTCGTGTACGTATACTGCAGTGATGATCAAACGACATTAGAATCTCCTCAAAATGCTCACCTACAGTCAGTTTCAGCTGTCGAGAACACGGCGACCTCGGACTCGACAGTGTGCTTGGGATGGGTGTACTACAAGTGTGTGACTACACAAGAACAATCTATGACAGATTGAGTGACATCGTGGCAACCAGCGTGACATTATCATAGTTGATCCTGCCACAAGATCAAGCTAGCTCCAAGCTTCAAGTTGCGGATGCGGCCTCCATGTATGATGCACATTGCAGGACTTGGACGAAGCGATCACGCGATCGCGATTCACGAATAGGCTCGAAGCTCCATCCGGTAGCGGGCCGGGTAAAAGAGGCTCGGCAGATGGTATATAGGTGGTATGCTAAATCGGGGTAGAGAATGATGGTCTTTGACATGCAAGGTTTTCGAGGGAAACGCCGCAGCTGTTGCTCTCGGGAAAGGTTCCCACTATGTGACCAGTGCCTGATTGAACTATTAGTTTCAGTCGGTGTTGGTGCAGAAATTCACAATCTTCCACAATTCTAATACAGGAACTTGGTGCCTTATTTTTCTGAGGCCGAGGCCCAGAGGAAGTAAGTAATTGGCTTCTGAAATTCAATTTCTACGTGTCCAATGCACTTTTTACCATCATCAACTAGGAATCAATTATCAACTGAGGAGGAGGCGCAATTGCAATACCACGGTACTTTTAGGACAACCCTACTAAGTAAAAGTCGTCACACGGTTTGAGAAAGAATATGCAAGAATGTATACAACACGGAAGTGGTGATGAAAAGCATATCAGAAGCTCCCTCAATCATTACCAAGACTATCAGTTTATCCTACATCGCAGAAAAGGTCATCCCGGAGGCGCCGTGTGCGCACCTATTCTTAATCACTGACTCTGTCCCAACATTTGAATGTCTGTGACAACCCTATATTTTATTTACGGCGAAATGCAGTCGTATGATGAATACAATACAGCATCCGTGACCAAAACTAATATTTTAATAATGAGATAGCAAGAGTACTTAAGTAGCGGCCGGATCGTCGACTGAGTCACTGTAAGCTCAAGCTCCATGGATTCACCAGCTCCTCCGAGCCTCTCACAAGTAGTTCCTGGGCTTAAGTCCATGTAAGTGTAGACTTTATAGACTCTACCTACAACATGAAAGTTAATGACCGAGAAATACTCACTGTAGAACGGGCCCCACAGTTAGCCACCGCTGTTTGTTCAATTTTCACATACTGACTCTTAAGCATCCAGTTCCTTGGCCTGGTCTTCAATCTAATCCTATTTGGTGTTCTATCAACACAAGTTTGTATGTTGCCGCGCCCACTCCGCTTGCTTGCGTGCTTAACGGTCCATTAGATATCTACTACCAGGCCTTCCGTAATGACAAAGTCTTCTTGCGGATTATGGTATACGGCGTCTACTTGTTGGAGGCTGCTCAGTCGATTCTGCTTATACAGCAGGGTTGGGAGACTTATGCGGCGCAGTTCGACAACGTTAATTTTTTTGACGACATAGGAACAGCGTGGTTCTCTGTTGGAATTATAGGCGGGATAGGTAACTTTAATCAGTGCAAGGAGTAGCAGCTACTGACTAAGAATGAAATTGAAACCGTGATAGTGGCATTTGTGGTTCAGTCTTTCTACTCTTACCGTATCCTGGTCCTCTCCCGGAACAGAATCATCGCATTTGTTATTATTTTCGTGGGTGCTGCGTTTCTACTACTGTATGTTGTTAGTTAATTATAATCCTGAATAGATGTCTATATCGTCCTATGCAGGGTCACTGGCTTCATCAATTTTCTTGGCTAAGACAAAGTTCTACAGCCAGTTCCTTGATCCAGGGCTTGAGCAGAAAATATTTGGTCTGTTTGGTGTATGTAAACTTGTTTTAATCCAGTATGCCTACGTATTAATTGGATTCTCTGTCTCACACAGCTATGGCAAAGTGCGGGTACAGTAAGCGATGTGCTCATTGCAGTTTGCATGACGTACTATGTAAGTAGTATGTATGTGGCCACCTAATGCCCTAAAGGGTTTACCGTTATCTTGAATCTAGTTGCGCAAACTTTCACGAGGTAGTCTGCTGCCGACTCAGAGGGTTGTAGACAGGCTTCTAAGGCTTACGGTTGAAACGGGGACAGTAACCGGTATGTTCTACTTTTACTTCTCTAGCTGCACTTTTACAAGTCGTCTGACTGCACTCCCATGCTGGTGTTAGCAACCATGTCAATTATATCCATTGCGGTGTTCTATCCATTCACAGAGTTCCAGTACTACCAAGTGCCGCTTGCCGCGATGGCAAAACTTTATTCGAACACAATGCTGGTCGCGGTCAACAGTCGCATGGCTTTCAAAGTGGTATCAGAATCTACGACGTGGAAAGACGTCGCGGTGGTCTCGTTGAACGTTGCCCCTTCTGAAGAAGACTCAGAGAAAGGCATATCGCCGCCGGGGCATCCTATGCCTCGGCCGACAGCGCCTTTAGAATCGATGGTATTTGAGCCCAGTGAGAATACTAGTGTTGATAATGGCAGATTCATGAAATGAAGGGTCAGTACTTCAGTCCTTATTGGAGATTGATACTCAATAGTGACGACGCCTGAAGAATTATAGTTTGTATTACAGCGCCGCAGCTCAGAATACATCACTAAAAAACTTAGAAGTTGTTATTACCTTTGAGCAACGATAATGGAGTGGACAGAATTTTATCAGTATACCCAAAATGACGCCACACTGGAAGATGCATCCGTTACCTAAATCAGAAACAGGATGTTGTACGTCTTTCTTGCAGCGACATGCTGTTTCATTGGCTTCATGATAGATTCTGCATGCTATAATGTGCTGTCCGGAAACTATGTGATTAGCATCGGTGTATCTTCATGTCCGGTGAATTTGTTAGTGATATAATGTATTATGGCGCAGTACGCAGTCTGATCGTAGAGTATCTATAAAATATCCCAGTTAGTAAGAATGTCAATAAATTATCTGTGGTTTCAGCTCTGATAACAGGCCGTCAAAATTATCAAAAAGGGCATGATGCTCTTCCAAACCTATCTACATGTTTGAATGATATATGTGGACCAAATATAGATGACCTGCATATATTCAAATGGTATACATCACATCTCTACACTCACGGACTGTGTCAAGTCATCATAATGACAGACTGCTATCTTAGGTTACAATACTCTGACCTCGACGCTTATTGCTGACAGAAACCTGTCATACTCAGTACACACTGTCGCATAGTCGTAGATCCGTAACAGTGTAATATAGTGATATATATATATTAAACAAATTGTGCTGGTCGACATAGCTCTGATCGTAATCCGTTCAAATGAGTGAATAACCGAAATAGTTTTAAGTATTATGTATACATCGTAAACCTTTTAACTATTATAAGTAACTTCGAATAACGGTGACAGTAAGGAGCCCTTCTGCCAAAATACAAAATCGTGATTTCAAAGATATACCACTTAGTAGTACTACACAAGTACCATGAGTCTGATTAGGTCTGATTCGGACATATAGTACATCTTGGCCAAATCTTGGCATCATGATATCATAACGTCGATCTATCTACTATGTACTATCTATGTAACGACGGGCGCTTAACAGTTGTCTTCATCTAATGCACCTTGCACGACTTTCGATTCGGATACTATAGTTTGTAGACGTTCAGGACGTCAAGTACAAGAGGATCCCCAGTGTCTTGTTAACTGCGTCCCTCAAGGCTCCTGACGGTAAGTATCCCGCCGAGAGTTTGAATTTGTTGATCTTTCTGAGTCTTGCGGACTCCGAGTCGTAACCCTCCGAGTCAGTATGTGTCGGTTGCGGTATCACGATGATAGCGTCTGAGCGGTATACGTTGATTTGAGACACCTAAAGGAGAGTTAGTAAGTGTGACACGGTGGACGTACAAACTCGAAGTTCAAGAAAATCATGATATTAGTACTACTTACCGCAGTCGAAGGCTGCCCATGGATAATGGGAGTAGACTCGGCACTAGTGTTCTTGAAAGCCTTCTGCTAAATGGGCAACACAAGAGAAGTTGTAACAGTTTATACAATTAGTTCCAGAGGCCAAAGTACGACTCGGAAGTTTGAAACGGGCAACATACCTTCGTAATACTCTGAGTAGGTGCCAAGATCACTGGAACTTGTTTCTCTGGACCTGAACACATGGGACAATAATCCATTTCTGCCAGATCTGAAGGTGTGTAATCCAGCTCCAGGTCAAAAAGGAGATCGTCATCGTTTCTTTCGAAGATTTCAGGGCGGGTGACAGTGGTCGCGGCGGCGGGTTGAACTATGCGGATGATTATTGACATTCGGATGGTGATTCTCCAGGGGACTCGATCTGTAGCCGAACTATTCGTATGGTTTGGTTGAAACGACTCGTGGCCGCCTCACTACTTGAATGTACGAGAAGTTTAAGACGTCGAGCCCGTACTATGCGACTTGCAGACAGGAGAACGGTATACGAACTTGGAAAGTACGATGTCGTAGGACGAAGTCAGAGAGTCCGGGTTGTGATCAACTTGAACCGCATTTAGTAGAACTTCAATTTGGGCGAACAAATACATGTCATCCGAGACGACTCGTTTTCCACAATCACAACCTCATACGATGTTCGACTCGTATTTCAACTGCCATCTCAGTTGGGACCTGACCTTGATGTTCGACATCCAGCTGAGAGCACAACCGAATCGAAAACTTAGAGTTCCCCGGGCCTGTACAGGTAAGTCAGTTCACTCATCGTGCTTTACTATTCATAGCACCCTTTCTCTTCTTCATGTACGCGGCGCTGCGTACTATCATAGGTTCATAGGTTCTCAGTCCCAAGCTGTGCTTCTCGCGAACGCTACTTGAACATACTAGTTCTCGAAGATGGAGCTTTTATACGTCGAGCCGGGTCGTGCCAGATGCTGAGACTAGCCTGTCTTGTGCTCTGGCCGGATGCCATTCAGGTGAGAGTCTGCGACGCGTTCTTTGGTCCGACAGAAGCTAACTAGCCGTCCTATGTATCCGTACCGTGTTCACCTGCATGATATGGCCGCAAAATCAGGTTTCTGGGCACTCGCAAACGTGGCACGACAACGTAAAGATGGGATCTGGCTGTCATACTACACGGTAGAATGTCACTGGGGTTCTCTGTCTCCTCATCCGCCTTCGTGGAACGCTGGGCATAGTCGTAGCAAAAGACCTAACCTTTACTAGTAACCGCATGCTCGAGCTCGCGACTCTTAGGCCCGGCGGGCTCACAACGACCTATAGGCATCATATCAATGACTTCGTCGCCTCTGGATTGGTCAGGCTATTCTGAAGCATTATCCTCGGACGTTCCAACTTTGAGCTCTGCGTCACCACGGAGAATAAAAATTTCGGTCCACGGAAAGGTCACAAAAGGCTTTGCGCATCCCGGGATTCTGGAAGTCTATGGCTTGTCGTCTTCGACTGTGTGAGTTAGCCCTTGCCGCGACCGCTCACCTGGACGCTCGGCCGCGTACAACGACCGCCGCGCTCGCTGAAGCACTGCACTGCGCCATCTGTCGTCTTGTATGACAGGGATACTCGCATGGCCCAGTTAATTATTTCTAATTCGCATTACTTACAGGCCGTAGTTGCATGTAGATTCAACAGAGGCAATCACTCTGCCCCTGCGCAAGAACGAGAATTTGTAAAAATGCGACTTAGTCAATTCTTGTCATGTCAGGACAGTTCACTTACTTTGGAACCACTCTCAGCTATTAATGTCGCATGCAGGGCTCCGTGAGTCGAGTTCAGTGACCGCACTTGGTTGTATATGCTGACCCCAGCTTGCGTTAGCTGCCGTGCCGTCGTATCCAGCTCGTCCGCCTGCGGACCATTCCAAATCCATAGACACCCTGGAGTATAATTCAGACTGGGGAACATCAATTGCCCCCCATAAAGGCGACGTTGTTGATTTTCCCAACGGCGAGTCTGCGAAGCTTGTCCTCCTCGGGCCAGAGACTCCAATGACGGAAATGTGCACGCGCGAGTGGTGGCCCACAGGGCAGAGCGCCGAGGTTCGACAAAAACTGATGCGACGGATTATTGCAGAGGGGCTGGTGCTCCCTATAGTCCTTGCGACCGCCATTGCACTCCTGTCGGAGATGTACACGACGACCTCGTCTCGCCAGTCAAAATCAACTGCTGATAGGCCTGCGGGCGGACCAGGACTCTCTATTGAGCAATGTATTCTTTCTGTAACGCGCCTGCCGAATATCTGCTCGCTGTAGTGTTCCTTGGATCCGCTACTTTTCTGCTATCGTGACTGTGACATTTCTGTGACCATGTCACGCGTGGCTCGAGGAAGCGATAGACGACGAGGCTCGAGCGGGCAGGATCAGATTCAGGATTGCCAGATTGTATTGACAGATGAAGTCAGAGTCTTTGCTTTGGGGGCTCTAGCAGCAGAAATTATTGACTCCCGGACGCAGTTCGTTGGGTGTTGGCGCCTTTTTGAACTTCCTTGCTATGGGGCTTAAGACCTGGTATGGCGTCGAAAATTCCAAGGATAAAGCCAGGTAACTGGATCTATGCTCTATTTCTTTGAGGTGGTATGAGGACGCTCTAGAACATATCCGAGGAGTGAAATCTGGATTAGATTTATCTCTTGGAAGACACCAAAGGTTCCTCACTTGTAGAGAAGCATTGATTCCTTCTTAGGCGAAAGCTAGCTCCTATGCACTTGAGAGACTTCTACTGGGTACTCGCGACCTCCATGGACAGATTGTGTAGAATATATATTGATCTTCCCAGAGCTAGCGCCCTGGCTCTGCATTGACCGAGATGCCCGACTGCGTCGTCCTCAATAGGCCTTCATTATTCTGGAATATGAAAATAGTCTACTTGCCGGGCGAAAAATGTTTTCTACGTCTCTCTTCATTGGAATGCAGGATATTGATGCAAATAGATGTGTAGTCGCAAGAAACAGTTGAGTGGCAGGAAGGACGATGTGCAATCAGTATCATTCAGGGAAGCGTGCAAACATTGGCCTGATTCGGTTCCATGAAAGTCAGTCCCCAATTTTCTTTTTCATTCCGCACTCCGACTCACCCTGCTACCATCTAGTCCCACGTTAATATCCATTCCAGTAGCTCCAGATTCATCTATTGTCATTCCCTCGACCACTACCACGGCTGTCCACATCCTTTTGGTTTTCTTCCTCTTCCTCGTCGTGGGGTAGTCTGCCGACCGCGACGGCTTGTCCGACGTTGAAGATGCCAAGTCCTTCCTCCTCGACTGTTCGTATGAATGCCAAAAAGAGTTCCCTTTCCTTGTGTATGACGCTGCGAAGATGCGAAAACGAGGATATCTTCGAGATGGATTTGGATTCGCCGTTGACCTTCGAGGACATGGACGCTGTGCCTTCCCCCTGCTCTACGACACCTCAGAAGCCGTCAGTTTCAGCCAAGGTATGATACTACTCACCTTTCTGCCCACTTCTCCTTCCTCTCCGTTTTCTGCATGATGGTGCTGGTCTAACTCCTACACTTTTTTATTTTTTCTTCCCTTCTTTGCTATCGTAGCCGACCACCACCAACAGAAGCGCCAGCATGGCAGTAAAGTATTCAGCCAAGGCAATGTCTATGGGGTTGCGAAGCTGTCGAAGGGGTTGTTGGGAAGGGTGCGTCGATCATCGAGGCGCAATGAGTTCTTCATGAACTTGATACTGAATATAGAGAATAATTGTGCGATTGATATGGATTGTTAGAAAAAGAGTACGCACGCGCTGCAGCACCCAGATTCATGGCGGAGGCGCACGACGATGATGAGTTGTGACTTGAATAAGGTAGGTCCTCTGGACTCGGCCAAATTAGTGCACAACTTACAGTGGCACTCTCTGTGTCGCGCGTGCTCCCAGCAACGGTGAAGTACGCGGCCCTCATATTCACTGTCCTATCACCACAGTGTATACCACCGGGACGCCCGTCAATAGCGGAGCCACTCGCGTGTCCAGTACAGCAACTTCGCATGCAGAGCGTCTGCATATCTGCGATGTCCGATACGGGTCCAGGTTCCTGGCGCCGTGACTGCTAAGGCCAGTAGCTCTGTGAGACAAGTAGGGTGGGTCAGTTCAATTTCAGCACATTTGATTTCCGGTTCGCTTACATTCGGGACACCCCTACTCTCAGTGACATGTCCGTGCAGTCCTCGTCATCGTCGATGCTTTGGCAACTGCTCCTTATAGTGACCGCGTTCACCGTCGAGTTTTTGTATTGCGCCAATGTGTCCGAAGAGCACATTGGAAAGTGTACAAGACGGTATGCGGTTAGCGGTAAGTTTATCCGGCTACATCTGCGATATTTTGCAAAGGCCTTACGCAAAATAGCTGGGAGTTGTAGATCGCTTTGACCTGAGATCATACCATGCCTTCATCGACACTTGCGGGCGAAGAGCAGTTCCATAAGTGCAACTCATACATGTTCAACTTCTGTATATTAGTGATGCCCACCGTATATACGCAAGGGCAAGAGGGGATTGAGGGGGTGACAAGCAGTGTTCAAGGATTTTTATTAGACAGCCCCTTCGAAAAGTTGATGCCAACTATGCAAGGGGATGTCTGGGAGATTCGGAAAACGAATAGCCGCAGGCCCGCACCTACACGAGCATGACCAAGTCACTGCGAACGCAGTGTATGACACGTCACATAAGACAATCGTTCACGAGATCAACGACAAAATTTCTGGCAAGGAGAGCTCGACATATGAAAACCCTAGGAGGCAGGAATTCATGTCGACGTCGCGGGGTATTATTGGCCAGAACACTGCCAAGTGAGCATACGTCGTCTTTCCCAAGGGCAAAGGATGACTCTGTGCAATTAGTACCGTTCAGGGAAGAGTGCAAACACTGGCCCGACCGGCTCCATGAAAAGTCAGCCGCCTATTTCTTTTTTATTCCCCACTCCGACTCACCCTGTTGCTATCTAGTCCCAATTTAATATCTACTATCGATTCTAGTAGCGCCAGATTCATCCATTGTCATTTCTTCGACCTTTCCACATGGCAATTTCTGTATGAAATCTATTGCGCATGCAGAAGGCGCGATCGCGGGAAGGCGCGCCGCAGCGGGGAGACAAAATTATGAGTCGGCGTGACGTGGGGAACGAGGCGGGCAGGCCTGTAGTGCACAAATAGGTAGCAGCTTCCATAGACACTGGGTGACAGATATTTTAGCCACTAGTATTACGCATCGGATCTTGTTACAAGATCTAATGAGAGCATCGACCAAAGGAATGAGGAAGGAAGGAGGAAGGAAAGGCACAACGTACCAATTATGTTTAGGACAAATACAAGAATATTTCCTTCTGACTCCCGATGTTATACCTCCTCTCCCACATGCGTACTGCGGCAACCTTGATCATGGTAAACGCAAAGGTGTCTTAACATGCTTATATCCCAGCCTCAACTTCGGTGTTCCAGCCACGCCGATCACGGTCCACAACAGCATTACCGATTGGTAACAGTCTGCATCCGTATAGGATCATGGATGGCACGCTGCGTATCCCTTTGTCATATTTATTGAATTTTTGAGACATCTGGACGGTGGAATGCGCTCAGTCTCAGCCCCTTGTTTCCGTTCCATCTCGGAATCACACAAACTTAGTTCCCCCCAAATGCCTCCACCTATTCCGCCTCTCCAACCTCTTCAAACGGCATTCGTTACTGATACATGAGTAGTTAGATGAGAGGTGCTTGTCATACGCTTCATAAGGACGCAGTCGAAAAGACTGCATTGATGAAATCTTGATAGCAGAAGGATTAGAATTATCAGTGATAGTAGCATCTATAGATCATCGTATGCATTATCTGAGAAATCGGAAGCTGTTTCGTCGTCCGTTTCAATCTCTTCCGATTCATTCTCGCTCGAAGATATGTCACAGTCCTCTTCAAATTGACTTTCTGAATCAGACTGAACGTCCATATTGTCCGGCTCTGAGTCTGGCTGAGCAGATGTCTGTTCGTGGTGGCCAATACCCATTCCAGAAAAGCGCATAAACATATCTCGGTCAACAAAACTAGAACCAACTTCCTGTTAGACTGATAAAGTAGCACATGAGCTAGTGACATACATTCCAACATAGTAGTTCACCCAATCTGATGTATTTCCACTTAGCCGAGCTTCAGTCGGCAGTTCCGTGCTCAGCAGTGTATTGGTGCGACCATTAACAAATGTCGGTATCAAATGACAACCTCTGATAACGAGATTAGGATCCAAGAAACCAAACGCAAGGTCGTCTTCTTCTGGTACATATCCAATCATAGGAAGTTTGGCCCCTTTTCCTTGCACTGCTCCTGGTTCAGCACCCAGCCATCTGACCCATAGAAAATCCATTTGTTGCCATGTAAACCCGGTAACAGACTGATGGCCAATATGTTGAACGTCGGTATGGAATATACCCAGGACTTGAGCGTACCAAAATAGGTGTCCGTCGGATTCAGAGCCTCGAGCAGGGCGTGCCATCATTACATACGGGCGAGTTTTGGGATTTATGGTGTCAAAATTGCGGCGTACATCATAAGAAGTGTAGTTGATTCTTGCAGTACAGTGTCTGTATATTGAGGAATTCCGTAGGCGTATGGTGTTACGTTCTTCATGAGTAAAATGGTCAGGATCGTCGCCGTCAAAGTCAAGCTTAAGTATTCGCCCAAGTAGGTGATCTTGTAGTTTGGGGATGAAGTTCTGTAAGAGAAAAAAAATTAGACGGTATTTTCAAGTAAGTCGTAGAGTTTGAAGCTGATACCTTTTTGGCAGGATCGCCGTCTTGAACAAACGTAAAAATATTCAAAGGGTCATTTTTCGTATGCGAAATCACAGAATGCTTAGATAAATGTTCTGGTTTGCTGGCTTCTTCGTACTCTTGAAGCTCTACCTTGCTTTTGAGTACTTGTTGGCGCATGTGTATGTTGCTCATTTGCTTAAATGTGTTTCGTTTGTTTGTCATGGTATAGGCCTTTTTGACAGGACCATGGGCAACTTCACCCTAAACGTAATTAAATTATGAGTGATTTGCATCAATATCAACATTATAGATTACCAGTTGTGTGGTGTATGAGTCAGTAGTACCATACTTGCGTATGTACTGAACGTAGTCCCCCAGTGCGTGAAATTTCGAAGTGGTCAGATTGAGCCGTTTCGTTTTGCCTATTCTCACTTTGTCTGTTGATGTTGATTTGACGCCTTCTCCTGCCTTTGCTCCTTCCCTGCGAATGCGCGCTCTTTTCTCTTTGGGAAGCTCTACTGTATGAAATTCCTTGCATGTTGTATCGCGGAATTGTCGCATGAGTTTTCCGAATTCCGCGATGAGCTGATCAGTTCGTTCAAGCGTGTTCTCAGTATGCAAGCGTAGTTTGAGCAAGCAGTGTAACTCGGCTGTTCGGTAAAGCAACGTCATCAGCCTCGTATTATGTGGCGGATCAAGGAGCCCCTCAAAAGCTGGAATAGCACACTTTGCCATACAAGTATCAGCTTGTTGGTGCACCTGGATGCGAGAATTTCTTACCTGTAAAATGTCTTCAAAATTGCGGGCTGCAAGTTTCTTCATATCAGAGACGTTGTCGGCGAATTTTCGAATGGCATTGCGTCCGAAAGGTAGTATTTGCCTGAACCTAGTATTTACGAGGCCTTAAGACAAAGATATCTGTGGGATTTTATATATCAAACCTTCTATCTAATTCAATCACGCGATCATTAGTACCCTTTCCTGAAGCGTGGAGTAGGCGGATTAGATGCGTGAATAAAGTTTTCCAAACGCCAAGTTCGAATTCATGCATGAGATCTGGGACAAGCATTTCTGATGGGTTAAAATCACCGCCCAGACGATCTACAAAAGCATTCTAACAGAGAGTAAGATAATGAGTGTCTGCCTTAATACAATATGAATACTTACAATAGTGGGAACACCGGAAAAATCTTTTAATAGGTTCTCTACGGCCTGACTTCGGATTCCAAAAGCAGATTTATATATGGCTTCACGAGCAGCTTTGACGTTCGAAGCCATGTACCCCCTGAATTGGGCGAGCCGTGCCCTAACATCCCGTCTCATTCCGAGGCGATCCATATGAAGTTTGGGTACTAAACATCTGGGACAAGGGCACAATCCTGCACCCCGAATGGTTGCAAGTAGGACTCTGTAAAAATGAATGAGTTTTTTCGACCCTTGTGATTTATAGTTATGCCTCACTTTTCTGGGTAGTCAGCAGAATACGTGAAAAATCGAGGGTATATTCTTCTTTCTATTCCGTCGTTGCATTTTATAACCACTCCATAATGATACACATGGATAAATTCGTCATCGAGAAGCCTTGTCCAGATGGCATGAATCAGCTCCAGTCGACAGTGCCTCAATATGTCATCTTTTTGGGTTCTCCATTTTGCATGAAATTTTGAAGCCATGTCGTGAAACGAATCAGGGAGCTAAGCTGATTATTAATCCTCTGAATATAACAAGAATAATGACCAAAACCGCACCGATGGTATATATGCCAAGTGGTACATGGCTCCGGACTTGGGCTTACACCGAATGTACTTAGAGAGATTTCCGAGCATCAGGTAGATAGGCCAGGCTTTGGCGTTCCCAAATTGAGCCAGATGTGTCCCATCCGAGGATATCATCAACGCTGCCACAACCTTTTCAAGCTTGCAATTTGTAGCATCTGGAGGTAGCTTGCCATAATTTTGTAGCTGTTCATACTCCAAAAGGAAAGCATCTGTGGTAAATAGTTCGCCATATACACGCTGCACATGATCAGTATGCACGTTGCGGTGAAAGACTTTGAATGGCGAGTAATGCAGCATGTGGGATAGACGGTCTTGAAAGGCTTCGACAATTGTTGCAGTAAGATTACGATGAAGTAGGCCTGGCACCGTAAATGTTTGAGGTGCGATACTAGTACTGCCTGATGGTACCAGAATATCGACTGACGACTCCATAAATTGACTCTTGATAGAGTCGGTATTAGCTAGAGCTTTGTCGAAACGACAGTTTTCTCTGTGTGCATCAAAGCTATCAAAATGACGCACGTCAAAGTCGGGTTGCTGAATAATATTCTTTACAAAAGAAGTGACTTCACCTTCTGATTTTGTCGTAGTCCCATTATTCAGCCAGGACAGTGTTCGCCAGACAGTGATATTAGGGAATGGCCAGTACGGTGAACGCATCTCCTCTTGGGTATTCGAGTTGCAAGCAGCAGTCGGAGATTCAGGTACATTTGCTAGATCCTCTAATGACAGCTGTCCACTTGGATCGTGAGTTGGACACCATTCATAGTCTCTGAAAAGACCAAATTGATTCACTGATGTAACTAGCTTGTTACGCACAATCGATAAGACCCGTTGGATAGTCCTCGCCTCACTAGGTTCGGATTCATCAATAGGGGCAAGCGGTTCCGGGGGAGTGTCTACAATTCGTGCCGGGATTCTGTGCCTCGGGCGGCCAGCCCGAGTGAATGATGAAGGCAAAGGTGATGGTGCATTATCAGCATCTTTATCCATCGGAGTATCCACTATAACTTCAGCACTTGTTGCCGCTTCAACGCTCTGCTCGGGGGCCCGGTGCTGACCACAGTCATTGGTGACAAGACTCTGATAAAACAGGGTCAGTAAACATTGTCAAGAACGCAGGATGTATACACATACGGAGAAACGCCTACGCCGAAGATCTACAGCGGGTGTATATTCAACTCTGGAAGAGCGCGCTTCAAGAGACTTTTTGCGAGTTGCATGCACTGCCGTACAACCAAGTTTGTGCTTGGATAATGAAGCTGGTCTCGAAAAAAAATTTCCACAATCAGGAACGCAAGAAAATTGCTGGGGCATATGGCAACGATGCAAATGATCAGTGGAGACGGCGGCACAGGCGTTCGTTTAATGCCAATATCTTCGTAGAATCACGTCAACTCCGTCATGAGTAACAGACGAAATGAGTTAACAACCAAAGCACGCTTTAGGCAATGATAGGGAAAGACCGGATGCTCCCTTGCGCCTCCTTCTAAGGACCTGGTCCGGGATCATGGCGATTGAGAAGTTCTAGCGATGTGATAACGATACGCGCAGCTATTATGGATGGTGTAATAGCGCCATGCATGACTCAAGACGATTTTAAAACATCTAACATCACGCATAGTCGTCAGCTTTAGCCTGCGCCGCGTCTTAGTCACTGAATTTGGACAAGTGGAACGCGGTGCAAGCGCATTGCGCAGCTATACTATATGCGTGGCAAGACATTCCCTGCACTGGTATATAAGCTTCAATCGGCAAGTTTCTGTGCAAACTTACGTATAAGACTCATCGGTGTGCTGTCAGCCGGTACGAGTCAGTTCTTCCCCGTAGACTTCCAGCGCAAGTCTTTACATTTTCAGCAGTAATGGATGAACAACTTTTCACATACGAAACAACAGATGATATGCTATTCAGTTGGACCGCCGCTCAACGATGGGCAGAATCTCTGTCTTCGCAGAATCCCGTTGATAATGTAGGTGGGATTAATTGAGACAAAATATAGCTTATAATTTGGTTGGCAGGAATGGCTTTGGGAGTGTTTTCTATGGCACTTGACAGATGAAGCCACGCTGGCGGTTATCAAGGTCGAAGGGAAAGAAATTAATTTCAGAAAACTACTGCAGTTGATGTACTGGCAGTTTTTGGCTTCTAACTTGGCCGATTCGACAGTACATAGAATTGGAGAAACTTGGTCGTTACCCAGGAATGGCGGAAGTCTGGTGACTTCCAGAAACTTGTTGGTTCAAATCATGCAGGTTTCATTTGAAACACACGACGAAGACGAAATCCAAGAAATCCATTTCATAATCTCGGATGGCAGCCAACCAGTCAGAGCGCATGCCCGCGTACCATTTCCAGAAGGCTTAGACGCAGAACACGTCAGAATTGGAAGCAAAGTGAGTGCATTTATGCAGAGATATTGGGCAAAGTTAAATATTGGTACATTATTAGTTGGTTTTATCCAGGCCGTTTGTTGAGAACGGTTCGTTACTTCTTGAAACGCAGAGCGCCAAGATACTATACTTTCCAAGGAATATGATGAGTAATTTGGAAAGTAGGGTGTCTAGGAAGTGTATGATATCCTGTGATCCATGTTACTGACAAGGAGAGACATCCATTTCTTTATCGTGATACACCAGGTCTCTCCTTAATCCGTGCTAAATGCTGTAAATTGTTGATAAATGATTTCATGATGCTCCGCTGGATCATGCGGCCGCAGCGAGTCTTCGCAGTCGGCTCTCCGATATGACTCTTCTGTCGTCTTATTAGTCAGTACTCAGGTGTACCTCGTACGCAGCGCTAAACAGAGATCCTACACGACATGAATTTAATGGGTTCGCGTTTTTGCTTTTAAAAAGAGTGTACATACCAGACAAGTCACCCTCATTCCGATTCGGCAGCATCGACTCAGCAGATGGATAGGTTCGGAAGAGAGCACCAAATTTCAATGCCAGAACAGGAAAAGGAGTCCTTTAAATTTTGGTTACTTCATCAAAAACCAAAGTTACCCTCCACCGATATAACGTTCCCCATCTCTCTGCTGCAATGGATAACGGCAAAATTTCCTTGCCCTGCCGTTGATCGTGTAAATAACCCCGTTTCTTGCTTTGATTCATACGGGACTGATTACTGTGCTCTGCATTCAGCAATGGCTAGCTCTACGTTACCAAGAGGCGTATGTAAATGAGGGCCAATTTAGCACAGACTTGCAATACTTGATATACCAGGAACTCATTGCTTCCGACCTCGCCAAATCAGCGGTACCGGGGACAGGCTTCAATCCGGAATGGCCATTGCTTCCAGGTTGTCGGCGTCTTGAAGACCCAGGGAGAATAGTGGTACAGATCATGCAAGTAACCTATGAAGTCTTCGAAGGCGACAACGTTAACAGTGCAACATTTTTTCTGTCTGATGGCTGTACCGTGGTCCATGCGCGCTCATACGCGCCATTTCCTGACGGATTCGACTTCCAGAGAATGTGCATTGGGGACAAGGTACATCATTTCAAGCCAGCGTTAAGAGTTGTTTACTGACGTTGGAAAACAGTTACTTCTACAGTTTCCCCGTGTTGGGAAAGCATCCGTTATTCTGGAACAGTCCACTGTTCGGCTGCTTCAAACGCGACTGAAGGGTGAACTGCAAAGGGAATCGATCAAGAAATGTACGATGACGTGCGCCTCGAGGTATTGGCCATCTTAAGGAGATGCTACTGTAGGCTTCAAATAATTCCGCGCTCGGGTTCTCGGCGTAATTCTGTAATGCCTTGAACATTGAATTTTGTAATTGCAAGTTTCTGCCAAAACGCATGACTCTTCGAGGAGGAATGGAGTTAGAATCAGTAGACGGAAGAAACAAATATGTGATTGAAACCAGAGGCGTCTTGAACCCCAAGGACAAGCCAAAGTATCCTGAAACGCCAGAGATAGATTGAGCAGCCTGGGATATTGAACAGTGTCGAACTTCTCAGATAAGGTCGTAGCGCGATGAAACAGGTCTTCGTCAAATTAAGTGAATGATACATAGTACAGCTATATAGTGCGACACTCCAATGATATCCTAGAAGCCAGGATATGCAATGATTTGAGTCAGAGACTAAGCACGCCGTGGTGCCCTGGAAGCCAGGGACAGCACTATTGGCATGCAAGTCGTGAAGCGACGAGTCTCGAAGCAATCTTAATGCTTTTAGGACTCCGATTGAATTCTGAAGCGGAGTTCAGATAGTCGCAAAATGGTTATTCGGCCCGAGCATTAAATCCTCTTCGGCACAACTTCGGCACCTCAGGCAAGATCACGCAACTGCATACGAACGTGTTTGTTTGCTGTCAGACTCAAGCAGCATATTAGCGCAGTCATTTACTGGGTACAAGCATATCGACCCTTTCCTGCCCTTTTCTTTATACGCGCCATATATTTCACCTGTCTACCCTTGGCTTTCAAGGTACATAACAGCAAAGATCAGATATAGGCTGGCTTTGCAGAGGCTCGGTCGCCCCGCGTCTTCTTTATCTATCTAGTATCTACACTTGGCTTCCAAGGTACATACATTAACTCGCAAGCGCTTTGTATCTCTCCTCCCTTGGCTTCCAAGGTACATACATTAACTCGCAAGCACTTTGTATCTCTCTTCCCTTGGCTTCCAAGGTACATACAGCAATCTGGAAAGTTTTGGACTAGTCTCGTTATACATGGGCAGGCGCGGTCCCTGCTCAAATGTTACATACAGTTCATAGTGTGTATCAATGAAACCCCTCAAACATTGTCTTTTGTCGCAATCGCACCTCCCCTCCCCCAATCACCCCCGTCGAATTAGTGTCGCTGTTGAACAATAATGCAAGGCCTTAAATTGTCTAACGACTCGGAATCGATGTCGTCGAATTCGGCGTCGTAATGGTTTTTGGCGACTCTCTTAGTCATGTACCGACCGCAGTGTCCGCAAATATGAAATATATCTTTGAAAACATGTATCGGAACCCCAGCAGCGTTACTGGGATCGTGAGCGTCGAGCAACCTCATTGGTATTTCGCTCCGTCCCTCAATGGCGCCTAAAACATCCCTAGAACCTATGGATTATCAAAAAAAAAAAATCCAACTTGGACCCTTGTACGTTGGTAATACTGACCGTCTTTATCGGCACATTTGTGGTAAGGTACAGTCCTGGTTGTCATGAAATTGGAACAGCCTTGACACCTCATAAACAACGTCCAAAATTCTTCTCCGGGTAGCCCATAGGCAGGCAGCCAATCCAGGCTCAACAATTGGGAAAATGATGTCCTATATTCCAGTGACGGGCTGAAAGACCGTGCTGCGTGTGCGTTGAGGATACCTGCCTGTTTTGTTGGCATGACCGACAATTCGTCTGTTTGGAAAGGCTCGTTAACCGGTCGCGAGACTGTTTTTACCCGTATAGGGCTTGGGGAAGGTGGTGAAGATAGTATCATATAGTATTCTTCCTTTCTTTTATTCACGCGGGGTTGACGAAGGGGCCATCCATTCCTGACGCCAGATGAAGTGATCACGATTTGCTTTGTATTCTGAAAAGCGGCGTCCTCGACTATGTGTTCCAAAGGAGTGTTAGACATCATTACTGAAGTCTGACCGAAGTTATAAGTAAGTCTGACTATCAATGCTCTGGATGGTAGCAAGATCAAAGCAAGACGATAGGAAGATGTATGAGGGGACGGTTACGCTAGTATTACCCCATCTTACTTATGTATGGTACAGCTGTAGTCGACACTGCCAAACTCTTGCTGAACCCGCAGCCACGGCCCACCACGCTCCCGCTGCGGGGTACTGTCCCAGTGATCGGTTCCCCCTACTATGACACTACGCACCCTCTAATTCTGTTAGTACTCTGCTAGTTGCACTTCCGCTGCAGAATATGCAGGGGCCAGTACGAGTCACTTGGCAGCATCAAAATGATACTGTACTGTTTGCGCAGTTTTGAGAGTGTACATTAATGCGGCATGAAACATGTTACTACACCCTAGTCTCTACAGTTGTTCCAAACTACAACCTCTGGGCCCAACTACGGCGCGGAACCGCGCTCACTAGTTCAACTCTCACTCGCTTGAAGGGGCTTCACTACGAAGGAGCCTGTATTGCTTGTAAATGTAATTCGTCACAATCTACCAATTCCATAAATCACCATTTCATAGTTGCAACTTGCCAAGTTTATACATATGAGAACGCAAAAATACTAGATATCCATCAGGTTCTCTGGCTTACCACTGAGATCGCCCTCCGAGAGAAGGTCTACAATGGGGCTGACTCATCAGTGGGTGCTCGGAGTCTGGAGGCAGTAAATGTCTGAAAATGATATAAAAGGCTGCTGGGGTCAAGTTCTACCCTTGGAGGCGCTGGAAACGTTGTCGCAGAAGGCACATGAAAAGTTTGCAACTGGCCCCTGACGAAGGACTGAATTATACTAGGCCTTGCTTGGCCGGAGGGCTCCCTATCTTCGAAGATGATGTAATGGATCATCTGCAAGTGGATCTTGCATGCCCTTGACAGAGAGCTGCGCAACTTGATGGGTATTACTACCGCCTGAAGACCTTGAACGAGGTTTGCGTAGCTTGCAAGTACACGATCTGCCTGTGCGTTTGGACGTATAGAAAGTCAGACATTTCGATTAGATAATGATCAGGAATTTCCATTACTCACTATAGCTATGGCCAAAACTAAAACATCGCTGATGACACTTTCGGCAGTCCTGTTGATCTCAAAGAGCGTCTCTGGCCCCCAGAAACCCACCAGGGCTTGAAAAATGCTCTCCACCCAGGGAGAGATATAAAACATTGTCAGACAATCCTGGGAAGTGTGGCTTAAGTGCGCGCACGCGGTAGACCATTTCTCTTTGCCGTGCCACTTCCCGTAGCACTCCTGGATGTCTGTCAGGCCAAGATAGTCGTATAAAGAAGAAGCCTGTTGTACGACTCCATGGGTATCGCCATGCCCTAATATCACAGAGGGATCACCTGCGAAGAGGCTTAACACTCGGTCATTGAGACCTTGACGAGCAACATTGATGGCATCGGTGATTGAGCAGTCCATGAGCTCTCTGAGCTGTAACGAACTTCGTTAGGCGGCGATACATCACTTGAAGTCTTAGCAGTAATAACTTACGTTTGCGGCAATTTCTGAGGTAATACGTACAAAAAGAGGCTCATTCGAAGCGGCAGAGTCATCGCCGAGAGTATCTTCGGGCCAGTGACGTCGTCGTGACTGGGAGAAGTGCGAGTCTGACTCCGAATCCGAGTCCGGATCCTTGATAGCCAGCCGTTTCACTAAACCTGAATCTCTGGTTGTTTTCCAGAGCTCGGTAAAGTTGGTGTCCAAGTTGACCATACTAGTCAATTCCCCGGTAACAGTCGACTAGTAAGCACTCACTTTAATGTTACTTCAATGCTTATATTTTGCGAAACTGTGCTCACCAAAATAGATGTAATCGGCACACCTGTCCATATTGCTGTTGTCAACTTGCAGCGAGAAGAATTGTATGTCATTGAATATACTGTCGCAAGGTTGATCGATTCTCGTGTATCGGATACGAATCGGTTTCTCCGAAGGACCCAGTTAGGGTCAAATCTGGTTTGCATGGAAAATCTGTTAGTGGCGCCACCTCCACCGTGCCTACGCACACTTTCCCATAGGTAGGTGAGCGACATATGTTGGTAATCATCTGAAACCAAGTCAATCTGTTCCTGAATGATATCGAATACAGTGAGTAATTGACTTTATAGTCGTACAAATACTAAACGTACGTACGTCGATTAGAAATAATACAGACAAGGAAATGGCACCGTTGGCAGTGTCCCCGTATGTTAACCCAACCGTTGTCACCGATCGTGCCGTTTCCGAAGGAGTGACAACTCCGCCCCCTGCCGCTACAGACACTTCAGGCGGATAGAGATCAATTAACGGAATGTAGGACTGAAGATTAATGTCATTCAAGTCAGCGTCATTGCTTGTAGTGAGCAAGTTGTTTTCCTGGAGTGTAACAATAGTAAAGTGCCTGGCGACGTCCGCTATCGGAAAAGGTGAACCTCTACGGTCCGAGGGAAGCTGGCGCTGAGACTGGGAGGGCATACTGCTACTATGACCGAGGAGTCCTGTTGAAGAAGTAGACTAAGCGGCTGGGGATAAATCCAAGAAACACCATAGCCCCGGAGTCGCTTTAAGTAATGCCCTATAAGCCTCAAACTCCTGGCGCCAGCCTAGAATAATATTATATGTAAAAGGAAATGCTGTCTTGTGGCAATGATTGTGAAATCGCCCGGACAGTTGCTCCTCCATGGATTCGAATTGCTATTTATTAATCAAGTATTAATATGCTTTCACTGACTGGTCCCAAACAGCACTATCATTGACGAATTATTGGTTCTCCAAATCATCTAGGGTTTTCGCATGTCATAGTATGTTGGTCGTAGTATATGGACCTGAACTTGGCTTGCCAACAAATCTGATTCGATGATTGTCATTCGACGATCATCAATATATGGAAATTTTTCAATTCATTGGTGAGAACTACGGCAATTCTTTGTAGCGTGTGCTTCTGAAAGCTGGCAGCTCTACCAACCATTTATAGCATCAGGCTGCGACAAAGCCACGATGAAGTCAAATGACCATCGAACTTGATATTGGAATACTCATGACGGTTGCGTTGGCTCACTGCCACTTCAATGACTGCCAATAATAAAAAAGTTATGATAACATGAATAGTTTGGAGAACTTTCAGTGGATTTGATCCGTTATCGACAGTTATCGGCAGGCCAATGATATAGGTCCGAATTATACTGAAGAAGATCTGACTCATCATATTATTGATTGATCATGAAATCGAACTTTGAACGACTTCGATGCCGCATGATATAAAGGGAGTCATCATATTGTCATGCGCAGGACCATTGTAAATGAAAGTTGAGTCACCCTAGTGGCCAACGTTTAATGTGACATATTGAAATTTCAGTGTCAGAGAGACCAGCTTGATCTTAGTACGTCTCAGGCCTCAAGTCTTAGTACTACTATGAACTTGCTACTACTATAGTAGTACTCCCATTTCAATGCTTTAATAATAGAACACTGATAATATTAGCAGAGTCATCTGGCAAGATCTAGGCAAAATAATCTCAATTATCACTCTCACTGCTGCCGCGGGAACTGGGCCCGGAGCAAGCCTGGAGTACATATTTTTGACAGCGCCGGGGAAGTACTTTTTTCATTCTGTCAAGCTGCCAACGGTGACCGGGGTCCGGTCACCGTTGGAAGAATGAAAGCTGATGTTGTCAATCCCTGATTACGTGTATGGTTCTCCACTGTTTGTGAAGCCTTCTGCCCATCCATTGCTTGTCTGCCAAAACCCACAAGTTGCCCATAAGTTATCCCTGCACACATGACTTCCCTCCGACCCGCCTCCAGTCAGGTTAATGACCCTGCGTCAATGGACGAAAGACCTTCGCTCGCTGTTGAAGTACAGCTATGCCTCCCGACTCCCGTCGAGAACCAAAGTATTCCCACTAGTTTTTTCCATCACCAACACCAATCTGACGAGGGGCCTCAAAGATGTCCAGATTGTTGATCCATTATACCCTCCATTTTTCGATAGGGATCGTATCCAAGCATGGAGCTCGAGCACAATATCTGCCGACGATAAGGATGTCAAGAGTTTCTCAAAAGGGTCCGACTCCGCTACCTTGTACAGTGGGAATGAGCCAGAGCCGCAGCTTTACCATGTGAGTTCTTGATCCGCATTTTCTTTTTAGGCTGACAATCTTTTTTTTTTTTTGAAGGAGGATGAAGACGGTGACGATTGGCAATCCTGTAATAGTGATGAAAATTCAGACGGGGAGAACGACGACACTATCTGCCTCACGCCGGGACTTATGAAATGTACAAGCAGTACCCTAGCGTCACACAACGCACACGTAGAAGCGCACAACTTACATAGTCAAGTGGCTGTAAGTTCTCTTTTTCATATCCGCCTGTAACATGCAATTAACATATTATCAGCTTAAAGACTTTTTTTCTCGGTGTTCTGCTGAGACTTTGGAGGAGTTCTTCGTTGCTGCAACAGACGCCAAAAATGCGCTATCGCTTCGTCGATCTGCTACCTTGCTCGATCTCGACTACTGGTTGCATCTGAAAGTACTCCCTCTGGTACGTATATACCGGAAGGATGAAATGCTTTTACAAGAGATTGGAAAGAGAATCCTCTGCTTACAAAATGAGGTCGCCATGAATAATCGTCGTCGCATCGACCTTTGCGGACTCGATACTCGAGTTCCTGGAAGCACTCGTTTTCACCCCTCCTTCAAATACAGCCAGCGGATTAGGCGAGCAAACATTGAAAGCCGTGCTCAATCCAGGCGTCATTCTATCTCTGGCACTCGTATTTTTGTTGATGAACTTCTTGTTAGCAAAACCGCACAGCGAACTTGGTCACTGTGATGAGACACTTAACAAAGGCTCTTTCATTATTCGTATTACTGAGGTTCAACTATTTTGTTCTTGGCCCTCTTGGCCTTGTACTTAGGACATTCTGATAGCTTCAGGCCTCTGGTAGTAGTCTGCGGGTGCAGGGTTCAATACTCCAATGCTGTAGTTTGATGTTTTTAGGGTCGATCTTAGTTTTGTAATATTTTATTTATTGATATGGAGTCTTGTGCATGTATGTATGTGTACTTGTCTGAGAACATACAAATATCTTGCCAATAGTATAAATCTCATTTTGATTTCAAAATTGCCAAGAGTTCCTCAGTAACTACTAGTCCGAAATCGGCAACGGTCCGAGTTTGATTACTTAGGTAATGCCATCAATGTTGAGCGCGGTACTGACTCTATCTTAGGCACTGCTTGGGCACTGCATTCACATTCGACTCAAGCCAAACGCAAACCTTGCCCAAACCCAAGCCCGACTTCGAGACTCACCAAGGGACGTTTGACCTCGTTTGACTCTGGCTTCCAGGTCGTATCGTGTTTTACCTTGCGTTCCTGCATTCCCCTTCATCCCACCGACGTTTGCAAAGTGTTATTCCTCGGCTCCACTTCCAAGACTCGATTAACTCTGGCTTCCAGGTTATTTCGTATCTTGCTTTGTAGCTATCGTTCTTCAATTATTATACGCTGTCTGTCCTGGTTACTAGGGCAATCACTTGGAGTTCTGAAGCAGTGGCACTGTATTTGCTATTATTGCATAACATACGTTGTAAGTATGTTTTAAGTTCTCCTTCCGACTAATATCAATCACTGAAACTTAAGTAGGCTTGGAGATATGGCCATGTCTTCAAATCCAGTCATACACGAGTCCATTAGACCGGATTTTATACCTAGTAAATACCACATTGCAATACGAAAGCGACTGGATCAGCAGCAAATCATTCATACCGAACGCGGGAGGGCCATTACCTTGGGAGGAGACATTTACTACTCCCCGAATAGCTCATATGTTCCGAGTTTACCATGCAATGACGGCAAACCCTTTCTTCGAAACACTAGTCAAGACAATGTCGATGAACTACAGAAACCCCTCTGGTGGGTTAAAGAAATGGCGTATCTCGCTTTTATACCCCAACTGCCCAAATTTCATATTGTCCCATTTCACCAACTCTCTTCGAATCCGATGACTGTAAAATCATCCAAAGGGGCTTTTATACAGAAAGCCAATCCTCACGATATCATGAACTGGAAACTAACCGAACAAAGGATGCAAGACATATTCGAATGTTTCCAATCTGCATACGGCATACCCAAAATGGATTACGTGGTGTCGACTTCCGTTGCATTTGCTGCTGAGTACAAGTACTCAAGTCGATATAAGTCAGACGAAAAGCGTTGTCGCAATTGGTTTGCCGTCTGGATGGGCCTAGTTTCTTTCGCAATCGCAGTTGCCCAAACTTACGATAACGAGGACTATACTACTCCCTATCCCCAGTGGATGTTTTCGCTACTTCGCTTTTACGATGCTCCCGTTGCTGCAGGCGTCCGACAAGAACTAGCGTTATTTTCTGACCATTATCCTAGAGCGGGTGTTTTTCTCAAGATCATGGGCGAAACATTTCAGCACCCGGCAATTGATTTTTTTGTACGGTGGAATATACCTATCTGGTATCCTTGGGGGGACAGGGAGGAATACCATCTTCGCTGTAATCCTGCAGGTTGGAGTAGCTGGAAACCGCCGGCACACTTACTGCAGAAGGCGAAGTCCTTTCTTGTCAAAGCACCATCGTCGTTGCAAACAAATAGTCACTCATCCTCCGTCAGTGAGCCCGCCTGGAAACTATTCATTGCGAAGAGACAAAGCAGACAGATGGAAAAGTCTGGTGCCAAACCAGTCAAAATGCCGAAGAAGGTCTTCGTTTGGGAGAAGGAAGATGGGGAGTGGAAACGTGTTGCGGTTCATAAAAACGATCACGAAGAAACGTTGCAAGAATTCGGTGAGGCACAGAAGTATTATGACAAACTTACGAATGAGTGGGATTGTTGCGAGGCTATGGGACAGAAGACCGCTGAAGAATTACAGCGGGAAACTTGGAGCGATGAAGATGATCTGATGCCTAACATGGTGCCTATTTCTGCGACCGCGTTACCCAGCAATAGCGGTGTAGAAAATGCTAGTTCACTTGTAGTATCTGAGGAGCATGTATGTCCCCCACAGTCGGTTATATACGGTCCATCATTTGACATCAGCACGCCTGAGCGAGGGCCGACACATCTGCATGAAAGCCTCCTTCAACGTGACAATGCGGCCAACAACCATAAGGGACTGGGGTCCTCGTATTCTTCTCGTGCGGAAACTTCCTTGGCGCAGAGCGTACAGTTACGTTGTCCAGACGAGGAGTGCCAACCTGAAACATATTCCCCGGAAAATATATTGTATCTCCTCTACGGGTTTACGTGCCCTACATCCAGGTCTAATCTGCGTCTACCTCAATATACAGTGGAGACGGAGGCAAATATAGTCCGACATGTCTGTGGGACGCCCTCGGTCGCTGATAGCTACTTCAATTCTGCCACGGGCCAGGCGGCCATCGATTTTGTAAAATATCTTTTACAAGCAGACTCATCTCCTCGAAACGAACTTTATGATTTGTCGTGTTCCAACAACAAATACATCAAGAAGTTGTGGCGTCTCAACTCGATTCAGAGGCTGCCCGGAGATTTATATGTTTTCAAACCTGGTGGAGGTGCAATAGCTCCATGGCTATTGGCAGTGAAAGGCTCAATATCAGCACTGTTGGTCGTGCGTCTAGACCAAGACTGGGATGAATACAGACTGGCATATGAACTTTTAAACCGTGGAATGCAATTTTTCACCTTGAAATCAGTGTCTAGCGACTCTCCGACAAATAGCAACGTGACACCGTATATTCCTCGGACCAGGATGTTTTCATATAAGTTTTCAAGAGATGACTACGAACTGTATAAGCAAGAACGCGCTAACCTAATATGCAATCCCAGAATTGGTCGTGCCGCTCTCAAAGAAGGAGGAATAATTTGGCGTTTGTCAGTTGAGTTGAATGTAAGCTATAGCCAAGTATTAGATGGACCAACGACCAGCGCTACTCTGACTAGAATCTGCCAAGCCTTCAATTCTGGTCAACCGCAAATACGAGTGGATGACTATCTTCACGACTCTGAAAAAGATATAATTTGCGGCGTCTACAAGGTAAACACAGGTACGTATGGTGTCAACTCGTATCTTAGTGATAGATGATTTGTTAATCATACTATCACCTATAGGTCGTGGTCGTCAGCAATCGGTATCATCCTGGTGGCCAACGGCCTCCTTGTGGGAGGAGCTCGTCACTTTTCCCATCTGGAATGATTACCTTGAATGTATCTATCAGGACCGGCTGAAAGAGTTAGAGTCAGGCTGTGCGAAGCCTCGCACTGCCTCTGATTGGCGAAAGGTTTTGAGGGCTCATTCTCTTGTTCGACGCGCCATCAATAATTCAGCGAAAAAGGCCAGCGTAATATTGGCATCAGCAAGTAAATCATGAGAAAAGTTGTATCGGTTCTTATGTACATTGCAGCAGTTCGATTATCCTCAGTAACATCTTGTTGGTAAGTACCGCTAGTCCTCTTTTTCTGCCACATCGGTTTTCGCTCACACGTATACTCCCGCTCTGGCATGTCATGTAATCCTTTCGAAGTCCTAGCCAATTTGCTGTTTGTATATCATATAGTATATTTTGTCCTCCGCTGTTCACTGCTTTACTTGTGTTGGCTAGTTGAATTATTATGTACTGGTATGCACAGTTAATATTTTGTCATTTATTTGTTTTCATGCAAAGTTTCCCCTAAATTCCCGGAAAGTTCTTTTGTTCTCCGAGTCACTAAGCCAGAGATAAAATAAGTGTCTCTTTTGGAGTCATCACGCGGATCATAGTGACTTGGCATGATAACTAAGTGGGGCGTCTCAAATTTAAGCAAATACTGCGGCGCACGTTCGCAGCACGCACTAATACTTTAGGCTAGCACTAGCGGCTGATCCGTGCATTAGTAAATCAATGTGACGGTCACAGTCTACTCAAACCAAGAATATAAAAGCCATAAGTGTTGTACAACTGAAGAAGAAAAATCACACAGCCTAATCCAATTTTGCCACTATGTCTCAAAATCTTCAAAACACTTCCTTGCATCCACCAGTGCCAGAGAGTAATGCAGACTTTGGTGACTCCTCTAATGATGGAGAAATTGACCCTGCTTCAACAACACAAATCAAATCTTTAAAACGTCAATTAGCTGCAATGGAGCAACAGCTAAGCTCTAGCAATAAGCGCTCCAGAAAAATCCGGTAGATATTTGCTTGTCTGTAAACTGCACTTTAATCTCACAGTTGAATAGAACCACAATGAGCTTAGGACGTGGAATACGCCGTGTAGCAACATTATATGATAGTGTGTCAAGTGTACTTGATGAGGCAGATGCACAAAACTCAGAAGACTCAGAAGAAACATTTGAACGGAGGTGAGTTTCTATTCCTTGTCTAATGCTCTAAAAATTTTTGAACAAAAAACTGACAATTTCCATATAGTCAACAACGTATGGCTGCTGCATGGCCAATTATTCTAAGTTTAGTTCCATCTCTCAAGAACCTCCTTGCAAATGAAGAAGATGTTGAGACCATAATGTCTTATCTTAATGAAGTGCATTTTCTTATATTAACTTACTGTATTGATACTAATGAGATATTGAATATACATAGTTACAGCATGGAGCTAATAGTGCTCGCAGTGATGATGTCAACCGCATTAAAGCTGAGGTTTGCTCTCGCATCAATAGCCAGTTTAAGCCAGAAGTTCTTTTACACAAAAATAATCGCTTAAACAGAGGTATTCAGCATGATGTTTGTGGAAGACTGTTGTGTCCAGTTACATTTAATTGGAATGATCTTGAGTGTGTTTTGTTACTGGCTTTGTTTAAGATTGACTTGATAATTGAAACTTATATAAAGGGTCCGTGCAAGTATCCGAGGCAGCAAAGAAGGCTTTACTATTAATACAAACTACTACCTAACATGTTTGTATTCAAAACCTCCCTCAAATTTGAAGCGTATCGAAGAAGGCTTTCTTCAGAATAGTCTCTTGGTGCAGGTTAGTATTTTACTATATAATATATTCCCCTATTAAATTTTGGTCAGGTATATGCTGCCATTTTTACTTCACCATCCTCAGCAGATGCTATAGTTGATGACTTAGAGCCTGTTCAACACCACATAGTTCCACAAAAGTCCAGCAAATGTACCAAGTCTTGTGTATCTGCACTATTAGGAATGGAAGGCCAAGTTACAGGGCGTGCAATAGCATATGCAGCAGTAATGGTTAGTATATAATGTTATAGTATCAGTGGTTATATTATACTCATAAATAACTTCAGCTAGTGTTCAACTTAACAGATGCCTCACAATGGTCACACACTCACAACAATTTTAGTTTTGTGGAGTTTTATAATTTTATAGTTGATTATTTTGAGGTAGAGCGTAGTGCAGCTGCAACCAAGCGTGTTCAAAACCTTTTGAAATGGTGGAAAAGGTACTGTCATTTATTAATTTATCTTGTATACTTAATAATTCTCTTTAGAAAAATATTTCCCCAATTTATCTCTATATCCAAGGATATAACAGAGTCTCATAGAATTCTTCTAGAGCAGGATGATGACTATTAGTCAATTAATAAGTCTCTGGTTTTTAAATTTGGTTACTTATCAATTTTGCATATATATTTTTTTTTTTTTTTTTTTTTTTTTTTCAATTCCTAGTTTAATCTATAATATATCTCTGTGTTTTGTGACCAATAACAGGGGGTGTGGACCTTGAAGGTACCACAGGGCACAATCAAGTAATCACATACTAAGAGCATCAAACCAAAATATAATGTAAGTAAGTAAGTAGAATTGGATGTCAGTCAACTGCCCTTTCTCTGAAGTGTTACAGGCAAGGCTGAGTTCAAACACAGGCCGAGCATTCACACAACAAGGAACAGGAACTCAAGGGGAAAATGCACATTGATTCAACAAGAGACCTAGCTACCAGAATGACCTACATATTTATCTACATCAGATGTATGTATGAGGGACAAAGGGAAGGTAACAAAGGAGGCAGAAAGGGAGAGTAAGAACAGTAAATGAATGCTAAGGAAAGGGTGACAAGGAAGCAAACAAAGGAGTCATGACCTTAACTGTGACATTATCCCCCTTTTTACAGGGAGACTTGAGAAGGGTGGGAGACGAGAGAGAGAGGGGTTTATGATGGAGGGGTAAGTAATGGGGAAGGGATGCAGGCGAAAAGAACAGGGTGTGTGTGTGCACAAGGGGATCAGAGCCGCCAAGGAACAAAGAGTGGGGTAACTGGGACAAGCAAGGTCTTACAAGGTTCAATAGAACAAGGTGAGGCCGAGCAGGTTGGTGTAGACTGAAGCCTATAGGCTATTCCACAAGGTCATGGATCATGGTTCTCAACAAAACACGAGCAGAGTCAAGGTGAGGTAGCAGACACAAGGATGAACTGGAGCCTATGGTTCAAGGCATGGAGGTAACAGGGTACAACTGGGCACATTTTACAGGCACATCAAATGCAGGTGGCAGCGTGCAGTGCACAAGTGCCAGACTCGGGCAGCAGGGTGGTGGGCACATCCTGGCACATCCTGTAAGCAGCACACAGAGTGGCCCAGCAGCGACCCATCAGTGGAGGGCAGCTGTGGGGTGCACAGATGTGCATCAGAGCGGGCATGCACGACTGCCAGATTCAGGCAGCAGGTGGTGCATCATCATGGAAGCAACACACAGTGAGAGGTCTGCCGCAGGGCTGGACTCGAATCACAAGAAACACAACACACACAACCCCAGCGGAGCAAGATTCTATCCCCTAGATCGAGCGACACTCTTCAGCTAAGCGGGTTATAGATGTCTATGCTTCTCCTGGTACCTCTCCGCTGAGCAGATTGTGATGTTTAAGGGTCTCGTGAGTTCAGTCCAGATGCCATCCACTGTACAGTGCCTGCAAGTTCGTTTTTAAGGAGGGGTTTAATTCTAGAAGTCTCAGATTAATGTCTGGGCAACCTCCGCTGAATGCAGGGTATCGATATTAATATATAGTTTTGATGGTGGCTCCGCGGGGCTTATTCCGCTGAGTGGGTTTGAGGTCCGGTGACCAATACGGATGCTCACACAAGCTGGTATTCCCAATTGTGCCTCGCTCTGCTGACTATCCAAAGTCGTTCCACTGGGACTGTCCAAAGTCCTATTCCGCTGAGGCTATCCAGAACCTCGTTCACCCGGTGGTGCAGTCTCAATTCTCAAAACACTACAGCGCGAGTTTTCATACACGGTTGCACTGACTCCCCGCTGAGCTCTCCAAATGACCCGGTGGCCAGAAGCTATCCAAAACTTCTATAATTCACAATACACTTCACAGTTAAAACCCTAACAAAAGCTAAACACAGCCCGCTGACGGTCTGGGACAGAGCCCAACGCACAGATCTAGTGGGTAGACAATTGCTTAATTTCTGTAGTTACAATTACAAGTTTATATAGACGCGCACTGTGTACTAATTTAGGTGGAGAGTAAATACTAGCAACGCCGGACCAAAGGTTCGCTGAGCGCATGTGCCTCCACTGGGCGTTTTGATGGCTACTCCGCTGAGCGCGACCTGATCCCGTGGTGTTGCCAGTCTCTGCCGAGAGATGCCGTTAAGCTCCGCTGGGCGGTTCCTTCTTGATCATTGAGGCCTGGCTACTGCTGCCAAAGTTCCCCAGCGGAGTCCATGCTGTGTGCATTGTTCATTCCCTCGGGCATCACACGCTCCAGCGCATGTGCCACGGTCACCTGATGAGTGGACTTAGGCAAATTTCGCCTTTGTGATGTGTTCCGCTGAGCTCTTTTGAAACGCTGTCTACACACAGTCCTGCTTGTCACCTTTGATATGTTCCGCTCAGCTGTACTCCTGCCTTCTGCTGGGACGACAGTAACTGTTATGTGCTTTGCTGACAACTATTCTGGGTACCCCAACTGTGTACTTATGGTCCATACAGTCCGCTGAACCCCACACAATCGTCCGTGGAGCACATGCGTGATAGATTTATGATACATGCGCTGAGCACTGAGACGGCTGACCAGGCTCATCACTGCTCCGCTGTACCCCTGCACTTTAGCCCAAAGCACCTGCTGTGGCCACTTACAGCCTTGGTGTGAACTCAGGCCTGTCAACGGAGGAGTGGCCCAGCAGCGACCCATCACTGGAGGGCAGCCACGGGGCGCATGGATGCACATCAGAGCAGTGAGAGGTCTACTGTGTAGCTAGACTCAAAATCGTGAAACACAACACACACACACACCCAGCAGAGCAAGATCCTATCCCTTAGATTGAGCAAATGCCCTCAACTAAATGGCTAGTATAATCTATGCTCTGCTCTGGTTCCCGTTCTGGGCATGCGATGCATGCACCTTGTGTCCTCTAGTCTTTGTAATAGCAAGTAGTGCCTGCAAGTTTGTTTGTAAGGAGGGGTTTAATTCTAGTAAATCTTGGATAGAGTCTGGTTGCCAGAGGCGTGCGCTAGGCAAAATGATATATGAAATAAGTTGTTTTTAGTGAACGACTTCACTGTGCACACTTCAGGGTTCAGTGACCTCGTTTGATGCACGGACTCTCCAAAGTCCAGAAATCCAAGACTCTCCAAAGTCTTTCACCCAGCAGTGCAGTCTCACAGTCTAAACACTACAGTGCGAGTTTCTGTACACGGTTGTACTGACTCCTCACTGAGCTCTCCAAATGACCCGGTGGCCAGAAGCTATCCAAAACTTCTATAATTCACAAATACCTCACAGTTAAGACCCTAACAAAAGCTAAACACAGCCCGCTGACGGCCTGGGACAGAACCCAGCACACAGATCTAGTGGGTAGACAATTGCTTAAATTACTATAGACCAGAATACAGGTTTATATGCGATGCACGCATGTGTACTAATAATAAGGTAAAGTAAATACTAGCAACGCGCCAAAGGTCCGCACATTGCATCTGGGCTCCCTTCGAGTGTCCTGGTCCCTTGGCATTCGCTGCACGCACGTCATTCGTTCCCTCGGGCTTTTGTGCGTCTTTTGATGCGTGCCGCCACAGTCACATGATGTGTGGACTTAGGCAAATTCTGCCTTTGCAATGCATGCACAGCCCTTCACACTGCCCTTGGTACTCGCTCAGCTGTACTCACACTGCACTTTGCTGGTGCTTAACTGTTCTACGCACACCTGATCGCTCGCATGGATGGCCAAACTATGCACTTTAGACTGTGCAGCTTGCTGACCAATCCCTCTCGCGATACAGAGTGCGCAGGTGCTTATAGGCATGATGCTCGTGCGCTGATAGCTATAGACTACGAGTCAGGCTCCACTCTAGTTGCTCTGTGTTTCCCGCGCACAGCTATTCCATTAATGGAACTTCTGACTGTTTACACCCGTAGCCAAAAAGCAGCCCTGTCAGTGTGGAACGAGCAAAGCAAGTAACACGTCAGACAAGGCCCAGACACACAAAGATACGTGTCATGGCAGACAAGCTAGAGGAGGCTCCTTACTCTGTGATGGCCAAAGCACCCAGTATGGTTCACCATGCACTGCACCTAAAGGCTTTGTCTGAACCCCTTCTGGTGATGAGACCTGGAAAGCCCCAACAGTCACTCATCATGCACCATGTGTTGTTGAGTTCTACAGTGTGGAACCAAGAGGCCAGGGCACTGTCCGAGAGGTAGAAACTGAAATACACAACCTTATCACATTTGGAAACAAGTGAGCATCTTTGCAAGTAAGTAGCATTGTTAACTTCCCTGAGGAAGGGCTTGACTTGATTGGCCTTGTCATTGAACACATGAGGGTCACGGTGTTTGACATTGCCACCTAGTGAGTTGACAGTACGGGGGCTGCTAGAGATGTGTTTGAACAGCTGAGCAAGTGCCTGTTGTTGTCCTTGTGCATTGACAGAGATGTTCTCAAAAGTGTGTCCAAGGGCTGCAACAGCCCGGTAGAGCACGGAGTTATCTGTCAGGAAGGGCGCCATGTTGGCAGGTCCTGTTGATTGCATCATGACATTGGGCTCAAACATAGGGTCCAGGGACTCCTTTAGTCTGGGTCAACATTGTGGCAGGAGTGCTCAGTGGTGATGAAGGCAAATGAAGAAGATGGCAACGACAGGGTGAGGAGGACAAGGTTTTTGGTTGAATCAAACTGTTACAGGCAAGGCTGAGCATTCACACAATGAGGAACAGGAACTCAAGGGGAAAATGTGCGTTGATTCAACAAGAGACCTAGCTACAGTCAAACCTGTGAAAGGGCATACCCTTCGGTGGACAGCTGAGGGTATGCCTTACTGCAGGTTATGCCCTTTCTCAGGTCTGAGAAAAATACTGTAAAAAATCATCTAAAAATGATACTTTGCATATCTACAATATATACTAGGCTGTTTACATGCTTCTAGTTTTTAAAATACTGGTCCAAAGTGGTATCTCATAGCCCCTCGTTGATCTGTAAGAGCATCTGCCTGTTAAATGACCCCAGAAGTGACTCCATTTTCCTTGCAAATGGAACATTGACACTATTCACATGTCAGTGCACTATAGACACAGCTTGAAGAACCTTGCAACAAGTTGGGAGTGGGCTGGTTTATGGACTCATGTCATTGACATCATCTCTGTCGTTGATCTCAATGGTCTCACGTGCACTCAGGCTATAGTAGGACATAACCTGCAAGAAAATTGGCCTAGAATATTTGTTGTCAGCAACAAAAATCACTCAGATATTACATTTTTTGATAAATTGTGTCTTTTGTGTCATTTATGAACACATTTGCACAGCATCTGGCCTAACCAAGTGATTACCAGGTCTCAAAATCCACCTAAAGGTATGCACTTTTTGACCCAAGGGGATGCCCTATGGGTCAAAAATCTCCATGAACAGAGTTGGTGGATGACAAAAGGTATGCCTTACAACAGGTTATGCCCTTTCTCAGGTATGCCCTTTCAAGTTAAATGGACCTTCTTTGGTTTCCGTAGAAAGGAACATAGGTTCTCGTGTATCCTGTAACCTGTTTTGGTTGTTTTATAAGGTTTTATTCCGTTTTTGGGTTTGAGAAACATCAAAAAACTAAACAGACAAATTGCTGATAAGCTGTATGTATGGTACTTTTATTTGGTCTTCACTAAATAAGTCCATAGAAAGCTTGACATAGACGTTGCATAACCCAAGCATAGTGACCTTGGCATAACCCCCCGGAAGGAGTCCATCATGGAATTATCATGGCCGCTGGCGGCAATCAACGGCACGCGATCTTGATGTGAGCCGTGCGACTTGGTAGCGGGTTTTCCCAGAAGTCGACCGAAGCACCTCGTGCCGCAAACTTGAATGTGCCAACGACCTTCATTTCCACTGTGGCTCTCGGACAAGCAGTAGCCCTGGCACTCGGCTGCGGAACGCGACGGGCATGCTGCTCAACTATGACGAGAAGGACTACATCGAGTTCGTGCAGGCGCTGAGACTGTTGTTACACGGCACCTGTAACTTGCTGACCTGGCTTCGGATGCCTGTGATATTACCAAGACGTGAGTAGGGACCGGTATTGTTTTCGTTGTGTGTCCTGCTGTGTCGCGCAGGTTTCGTAACATACACACACTGACAAGGCCTAGGACAGGTACAGGCATCATGATTCGCTAGTCGCACTTTCTCCTGCCAGAGCAGGCATTTTCAAGCTCAGTATGAAGGGCGGTAGCAGTCATTTCTAGGCACGTACAACGTAGTGAACCGATCTCGCCATGTAGGACATAAGGTAGGTGTTGTGAGTTAATTTGTACTGTTACAGCTCACTAACTTTGTTCATGCGCTCCTATTGTAGTAGTGCCGCCCACGTGAAAGGCGTGGCGGTACGTGCGCATACGAGCGACAATCGACGATGCATATACACGATACGACGTCAGTGATATATTTTTGATATAACTTTGGTCTGTTTAATACACGGTTGTACTACATGGATGCGGATATGCAGGTGAATGGTGTCACACCGACTCGAATAGAAGACTAACTTTTACCGTCCTATCGACAGAAAATGAAGATAGCTAGATCCAATTATTTGATGTGTTGAAAACTTCATGGAAACGTCATCAACTTCCCCAACGACGTCGCCTGCGCTCCAGATTCAGTGTGGTACGGCATACCCATCAGCTATTCGCAAAAACCGCACCTGCGATGCCGCGCGGCCACTTACGGACGAGTGTTTACGCCATGGCGGGATTGTGTCTGCAGGTCTTTTCGATATGCACTGACAATAACCGCGAAACAGGGCATAAGCTCGCAATTAGTCACAAAAACACTAGACTCACTAAAGCTCTCACCAGTTCTCCTCTGCGGTCATCATTAGAGCTCTTTGTCGTTGCCGGGAAATCACTACATATCCTTTCGTCCGCGTTCCGAATGCGGTTATGTACTGGCAGTGGATATGCTATCATTGGGTTTAATGTGTAATATATTTTGTTTGTCATACCAACTCATTTTTGCGTGATCATCCGAGAGATTCTTTGAGACTATCTAAGATGGCACATCCTACATGGCTTTTGGTAATAGAGTAACGTTCAACTCCTTGGGTTATGGATGTCAAGGACTGTGCTTTACAAATACAAGGATGTTCTACAAGGATAGGTCTTGCAACCTATTATTTAAGTGAGTCCCTATTATAATCCGTGTAAGTTCTAGAGAGGGTAACATTGAACAATCATAGGCAGACGTTAACATAATGTTTGGAATACACAAAACAATTCTATAGTGTTCCGACATTACTTGACAAAAATACATGATCAAAACACAAGAGACCATTTCATAGTATCTCATCATTACTCAGAGAAGTTATACCACCTATAAGTCATTAATGTATGATAATCTGCTGTCCGACAAACATGAATTATACCGTACCATCTAGCTTATACGTACTTGCACTTCTGAGATTTTATTGTGACCATAATATAATAGCTATATAGAAATACTACACCGATAACCGAATGTAATTACGCAAAGAATTGTATCTAGAATTCGTAAATCTACATAAATATAACTCTTCACCTGGAAAAAACAGTCTTATACTGTTTTCTCAGAAGCTTGCCCAAGTAAATTACGTATATGAACGATCACACCATGTAGCATGAGTATGACAAAGAATAATTTGTGCACTATTCTATAATTATCGGGCAGTATTGTAAATCAATTATTCCAATTACGAGATCTTCAGATACTACGACAAGACTCTTAAAAGACATGCTGTAACATTTTGGTGATATGATACCAAATGCGACAGATTACATTGATTATGGCGGGTTGTATAACCTTGCAGGATTTTCCCGAGTCACCCGATGTATGTATACAAATGCCGGGGATCCATTTGTTGGTAGTAGTAGTGTTCAATATCAATGCACAATGCCTTTTTTTATTCTTGCATAGGGACTGGTTTTTATTTTATTTTATTTTTTTGAAATATTCCCGGTCTGGACCTGTTTTCTGCCGGGATAGGGGGACGTTTCCGCCACCTATTCGCTTACTTGTGGCTTGTGCCGGGGCACAGGAAAAAGGAAATGAGCTGTGCGTCAGTGCGTGAGTGGTGTGTGAGATGCGTGAGGAATGTGTCCAGGGTGCGTGAGTGCACGTAAGCCCTGTTTATGCAGTGCATGACAGATGCGTGAGGTGCATGAGGGGTGCATAGCGGGTATAAGAAGCTAGTGAGTGTAGTGTCAGTAATGAACGTTGAACGTTGAACGTTGAACGTCGAACGCTGACCTGTTAAAACCTAAGACAAAGCTATAGTACAGTAGGTAATGCACCTTTGAGGAGCATCTTCATGTATATTTAATTTCTGTTGAACATCTCTGAACTAAAACGGTAATATATCAGTTGTGGTCCGGATCAAGCGACCCGGAGCAATGTCACGAGCACAAACGCGTCGTAATTCAATCCAAAGCTTCGACAGTACAAATTTTGAGTGCGGATATTTTCCGAACTCAGAATGCGAACTTGTAAGGCGAACTTCCTCATGAAAAGCGAACTTCAAATATTTCTCTCGGAAGTTCGCCTTTTTCGGCAAGTTCGCCTTTCCACTACGTAGTTTGCTTTATGTACTAAGTTCGCTTTTCACTAAGTTCGCTTTTTTATGCGATGGCATGGCCTGGCCCCATTATATCATACTGTGGCCCGTTGCTTTGCAAAGCGTCGCGTACTAATAACAAGGGTTATCAGGGGTATTGTGCCACCCCCCACCGCAACTCCTCTCTTCTTCTGACCACCATCATGTCACATCCCCAGTGCTCACAACCAGGCTGTACTGCTCCTGTAGTTCTCCGTCTCTGCCGTGGTACTCGAGTTCCAGCTCACAAGGGCCGTTGGTACGAAGCTTGCAATGCTCCAGCTGGTGATACACATTTTCTTCGATGGCGCAAGGACATCACAATACCTGTTGATTTCACACCCAACGATATCTATCCGAAGACATTTCTGGAGGCTTTACAAATTCCTATGACACCCCAGAAAGTAGCCCCACTTTCATCACCAGCGAAGGCCCCGACACCCCGGCCCATCACTAGATCACCAACTGTCATCCCTAATCCACCCACGCCACATACCGATCATGACACAACATCTGAACCGGCGGCGGAGCATACTGATTCGCATCCAAATACACGATATGCAGTAAAAGCGGGCAAGGCGATTGTAGTTTGTAATGGACCTGTGTGTCGTGCAAACCCAGCTAAGGATCCTGTTAGAAATTGCTCAACCTGTTCGCATAGCTTTTGTAAAAAATGCTGCTTACAGTTCCAGAAAGACAGTGGCTCACGATGTGCTCAGCCAAGTCATCGTTCAACTGACGCTGAGTCTGCAGAACCTGCTAATGCTGCAACGGCTAACTACAATCCCAGACATTACCTTCGTAAAGAGCACTATGAAGCAAGGGAACAGGCGAGGCACCAGTGGAGTAAGAGTGCTAACAATCTGATTCAACAAAAGGCGGCAGAGGATGTACTCAAGACAACCGTAAATATACTATATTGGAAGGTGAGTGTAATATCCTTTTATGCATCGTGTACTAATACACACCAAATAAGGACGAGGACGCCCCTGAAGCACTGACGCTTCCATGTCCTACGTTTCCTATTTTTCGACTAGATGCATGTTCGAAGGCCGTACTTGCATTTCTTGGGCTTACCGATAACTCCGAAGAGATTCTCATTAGCACCTTTGATCCAGCGGTCAAACGCTGGGCTTTCCACAGTGCTTCTACACCTAGGCACCTTAACACGGCTGCTCCTACTGTTTTGTATCGTGCCCGGGGTGTTAGTTCTAATGCAGCTGATATGGCAAATGAGATTGAGACACTTGTCAGATGCTTGGAACCCCGGAAGCGATTGAGTACTATGCTCACCAGTGACACTCGAAGGACTGCTGAGACTCCCCAAGCCAAGCGAAAGAGACAAGATGATAAGGTCAAAGATCAACCTAAGATCAAATGCGAGCAGGATAATGTATTTATCATTCAGAGCTCAGACGACGAAGACCCACCGGATATTGAGCATATATTCAAGCGTGTCAAAACTGGGCCGTGGAAGCAGCCTTCCAGTCCAATCGCTCAGCACCAAAAAAGAGCCCATCGAACCAGCACCTCTTCTTCTAACCGCAATAAACAATCTGAATCTGAATCATCCTCGGAATCCGACACATCATCCGACACTGACTCTATCAGCTCTATCGAAGGTTCACCATTTGAGCCAAGTTCAAAACACGCACCATGGCCATTAAAGTATGTCAAGGCGATGGTGGACGGCTTCGAGAAAATGAAGTCAATGACTGGCCCTGAATACTCTCTATCAGCTAAGTTTGAGGCAGCTTTTGGGATGGACTTTCCTTCGAAGTCTACCTACAAAAACAACTACGACATCTGGATAAATGCGCCCCGGAAACTGCTGTTGCAATATGTTAGTGCAGGGTATAGTTCACGCGGCGAATGGAAGTCTTTGAAGAAGGCGGTCAAGGAGCACTATGTAGGGTCGAAGATTCTGGGAACACGTGCACGCAGCAAGGCTATAAAGCGAAAGGAGAAACAGAGTCATCAGTGGAAGAAAGAAAGACAGAGGAAGGCCGATCAGGTTGTTAAGCAGCCTGAGTACATTGCGGCCACTGCCGGAGTGAAAAAGGAACCCCAAGAGATAATTATCATTGACGATTAACTGTTACATGTTAGAGCTAGTATGTATATAGATGAGGTTTAATTGAAATAAGGTACATAATATGGACAATGATCCTCTTGTGCAAGCCGGTCCATAATGATCTCGTTTCGACGTTTAATCATCTCATCCAGGAAAAAGTCATAGTTATGTGCTGTCATATCCCGGACAATTGCAAGAAAGCCTCCTAGCCATGCGTTGACTTGTTCAGCGGCTGATGAATTGAAGCGCCAGTTGCCTTTTTCGTCTGCTAGCTCTGTCCATTGTGCAGGGTTACAATGTGCCTGGCAGAACTCGTCTTTCTCGCTATGCTTTGATTTAAAATGAAAGACATCAACCGGCAGAATTACATCCTTGAAGAATGTGTCGCCTTGAGCGTTCAGGTGTGCTTGAAGATGACAGTTGTCATCATAAAAGATTACATCCGGAAGATCTTGTGGACACGGATATACCGATTTAAGAAAGTCCTTTGAGATTAATATTAGATAAAGTGCACAATAGATAGAAAAGGAATTGCATACTTTAACGCCAGAGATTGCCTCTGCTCCAAACATAAATAATCTTCATGGTTCTTAGTTCCATAGCGCTCTTTAAGCGGCTGTTGTGATCGCCTTTCTCGGGAAGGATAAGAATAGACTTTTCTTCAGCGCACTCTCGCAATAGTCCATTCAAAATAAATGCACGAAAAACTTGCTCGGATGAAATGGTGCTGTGCTTTGAAGAATTATTTGCAGCCCGCTTAGTAGCTGCATTGTGGATATTAGCACAATTTTGCGAAGAAACCCATGCAAAGAGCATGAGACTTGTGTAGAATTCGCAAAGCTCAGCTTCGACAAAAGCGTGGTCCTCGATTTGGATGTATGTTGGAATGGTCGAGTTATAATAATATCGATTATCATTAAGGGTGTAGTAGTTATGGTAGTACCGAATTTTGCATGCTGTTGACATGTATATTAGCTAAAGAATCATGCATAGTGCTGTTCTAAACTAACCATCACAGGAGAATGATGTCGAGTAGCCTTGACGTGCATTCAATCCAGTTTGTGCTGAGAACAAGGTTACTTGAATTCGTGATGGTGTTTTTAAATCACCCTGGCAGTGCAAGCATTCACGATTAGGTGGATAAAACATTGTTGATGCTATTTATTTAGACGCTTTAGTAGTGTATTGTAAAAGGCAAATTAAAGTCAATACCTAGCTTATGCCTTGATTTTGTAGTGGTGGCGAGCCTAACCCCAACTTCATCGATCCGGGCTTTCTCTATTTCTGTCAAGCTTGATCGTGGGTAATACTTGGTATCCCAAATAAGTTCTTGTAGCCCAGTCCATAGTCCGTCAACAAGAATACTATCAAGTCTGGCCACTTCACTAATGAATACTCGGAGGTAATTTGGAAGACTATGTGGTGGCCTTTCAGAGTCTCCGGGTACGTGAAGCCTGATTTCGGTGTTAAAGGCTTTACAGAGGCGGATGAAAAAATCAAGGTCAATTAAGCTACATGACTCAAGAATGGACGGTTTGATATGCTGGCAGACTTCTGAAATAGAGTACATGGTGGTTGCTAATGTGAACCAAGTGAATGTGTACATAGTGGTACTTATACTAATGCCGGTGCAAATGTGCCACTCAACAAGCACTCAAGTGCGCCACAACATGGCCACGGCCCACGTAGCCGTGCCACTGAATTTGCTTGACAATAAGAAAATGTGGTCTGCAAATTAGAAACATAATAAATGTCTAACCAAAAAGAGAACTTGGTTTGAGAAAGTGAACTTGAGATGAACGGAATGTGAAATGTGAACTTACGGAAAAAAGCGAACTTTCGTGGTCAAACGCGAACTTGAACACGCAAGTTCGCCTTTTAAAGTTCGCTTTCTGAGTTCGCTTTAAAAAGCGAACCAGAAATTTCTAATGGCGAAGCTCTCATTCAATCCAGTGCCATCACTACCCGAACACTGTAAGTAACCATCGTTGACATCTAGGACATCACCTCCTCATTTCATTACCAGTATAATATCGCAGAACAATGTCTTCCATCGTCCTCAACTCTGATCTTCCTGTCGACCTTCTCACCACGAACAGAGCACCCAGTGATAACGAACTGACAATAGCCCGTACGTTGATACGCGATATCGAAAACCAGCTGCGCGGTTTCGCTACAGGGACGGTGAACGCTCATGCGGAATCAGGCCATACAGAGACAGCGATGTTGGAGAGCCTAGCAGCGCTCAAAAGTGTTGTTGCACCAATACGACGTGTCCCAACGGATGTTATATGCGAGATCTTCTTAGCATGCTTCGATCCAGAATACAGCTTCTCTGACATTTCCAGTAGCCATATTCCTGGCTCTCTTGCTCATATTTGCGGTGGCCTCAGGAAAGTTGCATTGTCTACACCGGCACTCTGGGTATCGCTTTGCGTGATAATTACTACGAATTCTTCGGAATCAAGGCTACGGCGTCAGAAATACTGGTTAGAAGAATTGATCTATCACCGGTCGGGCAATGCCCCGCTGCATGTCCGCCTCTTTAATAACTGGGTTACTAAATCACACCAGGAACAGTCGACGAAAGCAGACTACAATAGACTTTTAGAGCTTCTGTTCTCTTGCCATTCGCGCTGGAGAGAGGCGACTTTGTCCTCAACAAATTTCAAGACTTACGAACACATTTTTTCATGCTTATCATCTCTTACTCCAAACGATTTCCATTGCTGCGCAAAATTGATCTCTGTACGGTCGATGTTACTGTCGCGAATACTCCCAGTTATACACCTCTTCTTGCATGCCCAGCCTTGAAGAAGGTGTTCAATGTCACATTCGACAATATCATTGATCATCAATTTTATCTACCACTATCAAACATTACGGATCTTCAATGCACCTGTGGAAAATGGCGTCCATCACTTTTCATCGACTTTGCCAATATCCTTCGCCGATGTATATCCCTTGTCAGTCTTACCTTCACTGCAGGTGGTCGAAGGGAATGGGTCAAAGCTGAAATACACCTGCCCCTTCTAGAAAGCTTGTCGATCACCGAAGATTTCACGACACTCTGCATATTCAGCGCGATCAAAGCCCCACGGCTACAATCACTAAACCTTGACTTACGTGGCTTACAATATTTCGCGGGACGTTTCCATAACCCCTCCGGCTACTCAGGAGAGATAGCTGATTTTATTAGGCGGTCTCCCAATTTGCAAACGCTACAACTATTCTGTCAAGCCGAGATGAATGCAGATTTGCTGCTCATGATTCTCCAATCTTGTCCCCAGCTTGTTACTTTCGTGTGTTTCTACACCTCCTGCTGTTACTCCGGATGGGACACTGTACTGGGTGCCTTCGTTGGCGTTCACCACAGCCGCATAATGTGCCCTAACTTACAAAATCTTGACGTTGCGATTAGCATAGTTAAAGATTTCGACACTCTGAACAAACTATTTATGCGCAAACTTGAGCCATCGCCATTACTTGCGCCGTGGAAAAGGCTAAAGATACGATTCATACACTTGGGTCAGGTATTGCTATTTGACGATCATCCTCCCAGGATTACCATCGAGCCAATTCTTGTTCCTGACATTACCGATGACACTTTTTTGCTTGACCATATGTACTCCTTTGAATAAATGTTCATGTTTACATTTCCGTAGAGCCTACTTTACATAATTCAAGAAATTGAAAATGAGAGATTCTACCAGGATTACTATCCAGGGGCTTACTAGGATGAAGTAATACTAAGTCAAGATTTCACGCTACACCGTTGGATCAACGTTTACCGTACATATTACAATTCATGTACAAACATTAGCTCAACGAACCATTCTCTGAAATATGATAGTAGACCCATCCAAAGTCTCCAAGCCCTACAAAGTCAATGCCGTTACGCTGTTTGGCTCAAGCTTCGCTATCTACTTAGTTTACCGCGTACGTACACGAGGGGCCGTCTTAACTCACATTATGTGCACCTTCTCACCGTATAATGTAGTCAGCCTATGATGTATCTGAAATGCAGGTCATTGTAGCTTCTTAATCCCAGCCAAAGGCACTAGTCTCCCGTTCCATTGGCATGATGTCTAAGTTATTTGGTATTACGATATTTTTATTTCTGCCCTCGCTTTTGATCTTTGTGAACGATCCTTAATCCCATGTAGAGGTTGAGATTGACTGGCCCTTGAACTTCAAGTTCTCTGAAACGAATTCGGGTCTGGCATCTTTATTCCACACGAGTTTGCTATCGGAAAATACTCTGATCCTGCTGTTCACCATGACCAGCATCGAGTTTGAGTACGCTTTGCCGAGAACGGCGACGCAAGCCTGGTAATATGTAGGATGGCCAGGTAGGAACACAAGAGTGAGAGCGGAGATTGCAACCAGGGCTGTAAACAGGCAAGTTACTTAGGTCGGAGGATAGCGTGAGTCTTATGGTCGACATACCCGTAAAAGTGCCTGTACGGATGGTCGTGCTAATTATTTTTGAAACTAAGTCCTGGGTTCGTTTGAAACCTGACTTTCTTTGTCGTAGCTGTAATATTTGTAGATATATATAAGTGCCATCAGCTTGACTTGACTCAAAAGTACAGTATAGGAGTGCACTAACATTAATGGTCATCAGAACGGCAATCAATATATCGCATAAAGCACTACTGGCGTCCCAGATCTAAAGAACGCAGTGAGTAGTATGTCACAGTACAGAAGCACTCTTACTGAATCTTACTCCGGTACTGATGAATGCATTTTTGAAATTGTTGCTGAACAGGTGGCTGTACAGTTTGGACTGCTTGGTCAAAACGCCTTCCGCCAGAGCACCGCCTAATTGTGCGAGGGAAAGCTGTGTAGTCGTACTACATTAGGTATACTTCGGAGGAAATACTAGGGTGTATCAATGATTACTGACCAGAACTATGATGCCGACTAATTTACTTTTGGTCATAACCCACAGCCTGTAGGCATAAAAGCCCTGAGATATAGATGCCACTGTCAACGTAATGAGTTAACCAAAAACTCCCTGGCAAAGCGGCGTAGTGACTGACCTATACCGCTCATAATAGGCACAGAGAACCATACTATGTCGACATTGTCCAGCGCTTTGGGATTCCCAAAATTTATAGCGAGCGATTTGAACTCCGTCTTGGTAATAAGGATTGTCTGTAAGAGTTCCAGAGCAAATATTGCGTAAACGGGACCCTTTACAACCCAGGAGTCTCTTGGAAATGACACGTAGTACAAATCTAGCAAAGATGTCAGCAGTACGTTACAAATTAAGTATAACTTTGCCTCCACACTCACAGACTTGTACTATCAATACTCCCAACAAGCCCCAGTTGAAAGTGACGGCGAATAGCTGCGCCAAGCATTATTTGACTGCGCTTAGATCTGATGGTGTACTTGTATTTACCAGTGGACCTCCGCTTGTGTATACGTTATGGTTAATATGGGGCATGATAGCTTCAGTGACGGTGATGGACTTACACGCGAGCAATGCCAGGGATATCAGGCATTGTGAAGTGATGATTTAGGCGGTGACTAGCGAATGATGGGCTGGCGGCAAGGGAGCTCCCTGATGTTAAAATGTAGCGGATTGCGCTTATATTTCTCCTGGTGGGCGCTGGTGCTGGGCGCGGGAAAATCAAGAAAACATATGACGAGGGGCATGCGAGAGTTTTGACAGCGTGGATTACCAACTGAATTACCCCGTCGGGATTAGTGATATGTAGTGGCCTAAACTTTCTGAAATACATCTTAACTGTATCCTAGCCACGCTATTAAATGTCCCTAGATATTAATATCACAGAAAATCACTAATATGCTGGCTAATTTTAAAATGCAAGCTTCTGCAACTGCCTGAGAGTACGTGTGGCAAAGACCGCTTAGCTTTCGCCCACGTCGCGACCTAGGTACTGACGCTGATGGGCCCATTAGTTGGTCAAGAATTAAGATATCAAAGGGTCATACAAGGGAGATGAGTAGGGTTTGCCCTAAGGTGGTCACTGGTAAGCGCTTAAGCCTTAATATAGGCGCACGAATAATCTTCAAAGACATCATCGTCCTAATTATTGCAGCCGTGCGGGTCACCTTGTTTGTTTTGAACGACTTTGATAGATACCTTGAAACTGATCGGCGGCTTCGGTGTCCAATGATTGCTAGAAGTATCATACAGCACATGTCTCCTTAGTAACTTAGTACAGAATGATCTTTCTCAACACGGCTGAGAGTCTCATGATTGAGTCTGTGGGAACTTGGAAGTCGACAGGAGTGGGGTAAAAATCCAGGGGGAAAAGCTGGCGATGACATGAAGAAGTATACTTTCTTGTATCTCACAGCAATAATTGTGGAACACAATACAATTCATTTGTATTGGTGTGGCATGAGGTGGTGATCAAATTTCAAATTTCAAACCGTGACGCTTATGAGATATCTGGGATTTAATATTTCGATAGCGGCTGCGCGAATTAGAGCTGGCTGTCTACATATAGAGTAGATAAACTCAGAAATGACATGGCTAACAGCACAAGTAAGTACAGACATACTAATTTACTTCAGCTGTCGGCACCTAGTAGCAAAGACAGGTCGCATGTATTTCTTAGAGGTCGGAACAACGTCGAAGGGCGGGCAAGCAAGCATCATTGGGTGACGGAGACAGGATTGAGGAAGTTGCACGGCCTGAGGATGCGTCATTGGAGAGCCTACTCACCAGATATATCTAATACTTCGAGTATTACCATTTCTTATCATCATGTTGCGTTGATGTTGTGGCTTTGCATATGTGCTCTCCCTGTCCCGGATCAAGTGATCCGGATCAGCCGCCTAGTTATCAATAATCAGGCGTACCATCATGACGTTCATCTGGCTGTCCTTTAAACTTTTACTGTCAGTGTACCATCTCAAGGCGATGTCCTTCAGCATCCGTGATTCTGGTCTACCCGCCGATCTCTTCACTACAAACAGAGCACCTGACGAAGGGGAACTAGCAGCAGCCCGTAAATTGATACGCGACCTCGAAACCTGGTTACACGAACTCACTGCAGAGGCAGGTAAATTGGAAGCAGGAGTACTCTACAAAGAAGAATTGATTACGGAAAGCCTCGCAGCGCTCAGAAACGTTGTTTCCCCAATACGACGTGTCCCAATTGATATCATACGCATGGTCCTCTTGACATGCCTCGATCCGGGTTCTTACCCATTCATGGAGAAAAAGTGTGTATCCTGTACTCTTTCCCATATTTCCAGCGGCATCAGGGCGGTTGCACTATGTACATCAGAACTGTGGACGAGTATTGGCGTAATGGTTGACGAGGACCCTCTGGAATCAGGTCTGCAGCGTCAGAAATATTGGTTAGAAGAACTGATCTACCGTCGGTCGGGCAATTACCCGTTGCGTATCTGTTTCATTGACAAATCAACTGGAATTCACACAGACCAGGGCGTACAAGAAGGCATTAATCAACTCTCAAATCTTCTGTTATCTTGTCATTTTCGCTGGAGAAAGTTAACCTTGTCTTTACCGAAGAAGAGTTGCCTCATGGGCCTACTTCTCTTATTTACACCACTTACTCCAAGGGAGGTCCCACTTCTAACCGAAATTGATTTGGGCGTGAGCTATTCTCGCGGTTTTTACATCAATGATTCTCTGGGCTACATACCTCTTCTTGGTTGCCCGGGCTTAACGAAGGTGCTCAACGTCACATTGGAATGCATATATGATCATAAATCATATCTCCCACTGTCGAATATCACAGACCTTTCCTGCACATCTTCCATATGGCGGCCATCACTTTTTACCGACTTCTCCAATATCCTTCGCAGCTGTGTATCCCTTGTCAGTCTTACCTTTTACCCAATCCATGGAGATATGGAATGGATCGAACCTGCCATAGACCTCCCATGTCTACAGCACTTGAAGGTTAGAAACCTTGGCAATGCCACACTGAGTATACTCAGAGCGATCAATGCCCCACGGCTTTTAACGCTGAGGCTTCAAGTGGACACGGATGATCATGAAGAATGGTTCACCAACTATACCGTTGAATTTCTCCAGCGGTCTCCCAATTTGCGCGCTTTATACATAAATGGTGATCTACCTGTGGATGCGCTGCATGGTATCCTCCGAAGTTGCCCCATGCTCGTCACACTAAAGCTCTCCCATAATTTCGCCTATTACATGAGGTGGGATGAGCTATTATCCAGTTTCGTGGAAACGGGCGGAGCGCAGGCAGCACTACTGCACAACTTGCAGAATCTTCACTTAAACTTTTATAATGGACTGAAGGTCAAAAATTTTAACAGCCTAAGGACGCTAGTTACACGGAAGCTAGAGCCGTCGCCATCTCTCGCCACATGGAAGGAACTGAAGATTCGGTTCCATTACTTCCGCTGGGACAAGGAAGAAGTTGATGACTTACTGAAATTGAATGATTTTCCCAGGATTGTTCTCAAGGGAGTGAGCATTTAATACTGATTTGATAAACCCCTGTGGGTCCGAGAATGTACATCATTGCTTGACCTACTTTAACTACGCCCGCTGTACAGTCGTTGAGTATTGAACAATTTTTTGCGTATAGATAAATTCATACAAAGAAGGCTAACCCGGACGACATCTATGAGGATAAATCAATTTTGGAAAACATCAAAGAGATCAGGAAGGTTGTGGCCTCGACACGACGCGTTCCAGCCGATATTATACGCGAGATATTCTGTGCATGTCTCGATCCGGATACGTTACCATCCATGTCAAGCAAAGATGCACCTTGTACCCTTTCCCAATTTTTCAGTTGCCTTAGGTGGATCGCTCTATCTACTCCGGTATTTTGGGCGGCCTTTGAGGTGCAAACTACTCTCTCAATGTCGCCAGTAGATCCAATGGAATTGTGGGGACAGGTGGCTTGGTTAAAAGCATGGATTTATCGTCGGTCGGGAGGTCTCCCACTGCGTATCTTTATCAGGAAAAACCGCCAAGGTGACCTGCTGGATAGCTAGAATGACGTTGTGAATCTTCTGCTTTCCTGCCACTTCCGCTGGGAAGTGATTCGATTCTTGTGCCCGTCTGGGAGTTTATCCCCCAACTTCTCGTGTATCAAGCTGGTTCAAGTCGAGATCTCACGAGTCACGACATGCGTCCTTGACGCGTCTCCAAAAGAAAACATATAAGATATTTGTCAGCCTGTTGCGTTACGTTTGAATCTACTGATCAATATTAGTTAAAGCCTCTCAGACTTGCGTGAGACTCGGCAGATGGGAGTAGTTCAAACTTCACAGCAAAGTTCACAAGGAAGGTTAAACAGGTCGGCAAAGCCCGCTATTTCAATCTCCGTTGGGCGGCTCTTGAATAATTTATTCTTTCGTCGAAAACGTCTCACTTGTCGCCCACCTTCTCTTGTTCCCTTCTTCCGCCCTACCCACTCTTACTGGCTCTAGTCTCGATAGAACTACTCAACACTAGGCTCTCACGTGGATAGGAAGCTTCTAAGGATCAGCTGGACTCCTCAGTTAACCAAACTCTTGACGTCTTTTCCTGATGCGGATATACTCTAAGTATATGCGCTTTACGTACATCCTGAGGCCGACGCCCGCGACATGATACACCTGTGGGTATTCGACGCTCTGCAGAGTCTCATGTTTTCCCTACCCTGACATAGTGCTCTGTACAACGTTCTCCAGCCTTGCATTGCAGAGCTCTTAACGCTCGTCTCGTCCCCTGGTGCACGGCTGCTCGCTTGGCACAGAATATCTCGGTTAGATCTCTCATCGGCTCCTATTGGTATGGCGGATGTATCGGCCCGTTTAGAAGGCATGGGAGGAGAAGACCATGTGCTCGGACTTGCGGCGGCGAATGAATCGCCACCCTGGGCTGGTGGCCACTGCTGTGATATCTATCTTTGGGCTGGCCAGAGAATTCACACCAAGCCTGGGCCGTGGATTCACACAAGGGGCTTCTTTCATTCTGTGCTTGGGCGGGGAATTGCTCTTTCAACTGCGGTTGGGCCTGTTATGCGTGCTGGATGAGGCATCCGAAGATCAAGCGAGGGAGCGGGTAAGCGAGGGATGAGCAAACAAAGCCGGGCGGCGGGTGCCGAAGCACGAAAATTGGCGGGCAGTGTCCATACATGGCCAATCAGATGCACACAGAAAAACCCTAGCGCCCAGCGTGAGTCATCTGCTTGCATCATTCCTCTCTTGCTTCCCTCCACATCGTTATGCACAGTGTCCCCCGAAGAATAACTCATCTCAGAGTCAGTTTTTTCTTATCTGTGGCCATATTATCGCTGACTGTGGCCCTGCCACCGCAGTTCCCGAACAGACAATAGCTGCATATTAAATTTCGGCCCCAAAAGCCAGCAACACACCCTTGACCCAGACCCGTAGCGTTCTCAAAGCGCAACAGCGCCTTTCACCTCCCCCCAGCTTCTTTTATCTTCCCTCATCCTATAAAACAGCCCGCAGCTCCTCATCGCAGTCATCATCCCGACAACATCGGCGCACGCCACAAAAAGTATCGTCCAACAGTTTTCACAGCCTCCCTCTCCTGCTCCACCCACATACACCTTACTTTCACCAAAAACAATGCCTCCTGTATTAGACGCCCCCTGGAAGGCCGCAATCCGCGACCGCATTATCAAGACCCTCGACGCTCGACTGGCTAAGGCCAACGAGGCGTATCAGCAAACCATCGCACGGGACGCCACTGGCGCAGACTCGGCCACCATGGAGCGCCTCTACGCCCTCCAGCACCAACACAACGCACAAGTGCTCCGCCTCCAAGCCGCCGCCGACGAGCAGATCCAACAGGAGATCAAGGAAGAGGAAGAGGCCCGAGGCTGGCCATCGTCTACCTCGTCCTCCCCCTCACGCGACAGCCAGCTCGCGAACGGCGACCCAACACAGGCCCTTGTAGAAGGCCGCCTCGCCATGCTTACGCTTAAAACCTCTCTCTCCCCGTCCTTTGGCTCCGAGTTTGACTTTCTCTCTGGTGCCGAGTACGAGCGGGCGTCGTCTTCTGGAAGCTCCCATACTTCCCCCGACCTCAATCACCACCTCTCTGCGAGCGGCTATGCGGCGTCTGCTGCCGGTGCAACTGTTGGCGGATACAGCAGCTATGCGTCTACAGATACCGAGGCTACCTCCCCCGCCCTCAGCATTACCTCGTCTCCTGACCCATACTCCCCTCGCTCCATCTCCACGTCCACCTCGCTTTTCTCGGCTTTCGATTCGCTCGACCCGGTCAAGCCTGGGCTCTCCATGAGCAATGCCGAGTACACGGCTTACCATGCAGCGGAGACTCACAAGGCGCTGCTCCGAGAGGCGCGTGCGCAGCGCGACAAGCAACAGGCACAACAGGACGAGTTCCGCCGTCGTGCGGAGGAGATCGTCAAGCGCAAGCATGCGAAAAAGGGCCGCCCCGAGGCGATCAGTACTTCATCCTCTATGACATCCTCCATCTCCTCTCTGAACACCTCGTCTGCCCTGTCCTCTGCGCTTTCCTCTGCCATGACATCCCCCACGGATGACCGTGCCCCCGAGAATGAGTCGCTTGATGCGCTGGTGCATAAACCAGTGCCCGCTCTATCGAAGGACGACGTCGAGTCGCTGCTCACCTACCACGAGCAGCAGTGGACATACATGCTCACCCTTCCGAGCGTCGGCTGGGTTGATTTCCCCTGGCCGCTGCTCAGCTTCTCGTCTCCTCAGCGCGTCGAGGACCTTACCCTCGAGGCAGTCGCAGAATACATCTTCAAGCCTCTTAACATGGGTATTTACGTCGGCGGCACAGGATCGACGCTCGCGACTCCCAAAAAAGGCAAACCAGTCACTGCTCCTGCTACCCCCACAACTGCCACCCCAGGCAAGTCATTGGCACTAATCACCATGCCGCCCACGCCCTCTCCGATGAGAATTGCACAGTCTTCGAGCACGGGTACCACCTCGTCTGACCCATCGGAACGCGAGCGTAAATTCCGCGTGCGCCAGCGTTTAATCGAGATGAAGCGTCGCTGGGACCCCGTGCGCTTCGATGGCAAGTATCTCATCCGCGTGCCCGGCAAAGACGAGAGGGACATGGTGAAGGACGGTGCCAGTGTGGTGTACAGGCTTGTGAACGATTTAATAAAACGGTGGGAGGGCCTCGGGGATGCGTGAGCGCGTGCCACACACCAAAAGCTGGGGAAACGGACAAAAAATCTAGTTCCCCCTCTCGAAAGTTTCTGTCTTCTCGTCTGTCCATCCGCAATCCTCAATCCGCATTATCGATCCTACTTTTCATCAGCTTAGTTTTATCATCCTCATCGCATCTATCTCTCGGATATATGTATCAACCATCATCGTCATCTCACTGTCATGTCGTCATTCGTCATTGCTTATCCAATCCGTCGTCTCCTCGATTTCTGCCTCGCACTTCTCGTTCTCGTCAACCACTCACCCTGTCTAGTCACCCTCATGCAGTGTCTTGACACTTCCCGTTACCCAGCCCTGCTCTCGGTTCGTCTTCGATATTAACTCGGCCTGGACACGAGACCATCAAACATCGGTCACGCAGCATGCCTCGCTGCATGCCCGTCTGTTCGCTTTGTCTGAAGCGTATCGGGTATCAACACGCCCCCTCCCAAGCTGAAGACGAAGCTGAATTCATAAATACGTTACTACACACTACCTGATAATCATTTTTACCGTTGAACGAGTTTCCACGATTTTTTCGTGGGCTCGTTATCCCCTGAATGCGTGCCCGCGCATTTTCTCTGCAGTGCATATTGCACTGCATCGGCAAACCATACCGCAACAAGGGCTGCCTTATGCGCAGCTGGCTACCCCGTCTTCTCAAGTTATGTTATATAGATGTCTGCGTCATTTATGCCTCCCTTTTTTCTGTTTTTGGATAGTGACGTGGTGTCGTAGTAGGGACTTTCGGCCTACGCACCCGTCTCATTCTACTTATGCATGTCTTTTTTCACTTTCTTTTTCTCCGGATTTAACCCGTCCTCAAGTTGATGAAGCGACGTCGCACGCGTCCCCATCTGTCCCCTTTTTTGTATTTATCGCATATGTATCATATCCACCCGCCCTCGTGTTCTTCACGTTTCTTCTTGTTTTGATTGTTTTCTCGCCTCTCGCCTTTTTGTTCTCTGAACATCCAGTCTCGTCTGAGCCACGAAATCGGCCTCGTAATACTCCATCATCGCCATCGCCTCGTGGCTATCTGCGCACCATCATCATCCACATCCACATCCACTTGCACTTTCCATCCACCTCATGACTGCGTCCACGTCTCGCACAATGCTCTCATCCCTATCCTATTTCCATCTTCTCTGATCTGATCACGATCCTGCCCTGTTTACTTATCTCTATCTCTACGTACATACTTACTTCCGATTGTGAACCGTACTTCATAGCTGTTTAATACGCACCCTTTTTCCACCTAGCGCACACTCTGCCTTCTTTGGTTTGAGTAGGTCGACGCAAAATTAACGTACGTACGGTACTATTAGTACTATACTCTACTTCGCGGGAGGAGGTCTTGAGGCTTTTCGAAGTCCTCAGTCTTCCGCCCTTGGTTCCGTTGGAAGCTCGCTGCTTCGTTATTTATTGCTTTGGTGAATAGTCTACATACATTCGGTAGTTTATACGTGTAGTGTAGCGTCCCGGGCTTAATGCGAACTGGTTTGAAGCGATTAAATTCCCCAATGCGAGACCTTCGAGCGTGAGCCTGTTTGAGCTGTTGGAGCCTACATATCTTTGTATGGTAATCCGTAATGAGCCTCGAGGCTGTAGGTGTTCTATAACCCGATAGCGCCGGTTGATTGACTCAGTAAGATCATGATCAAGTTGTTGTATGAAGTGCGGCAGACGGTTGGCGTCATGAATGAATGAATGGACCGTGGACGTGTGGGCAGATGGACTGGGACTTTGATCTTGATCTATAGCTATGCCTTTGATGGGTTAATGATGTCTAACTTTGCCTTTCAATGGATGAATGAATGGGACTTCTTTTTCTTGATGAATTCGGAGTGACTGGCAGATGCGCGCTCCCCGGCCGCTGCTCGTTCCCTCGGCCGAGCCATGCTACATAGGTGTGTTGAATTACGTGCCCAGTGCCCAGCACTATTATTGGCATGAAAATAAGTAACTGCGACGTGGGCGCCAGATGCGACTACGGATGAAAGTGTACTGCCTCTATAATCCTATAATCCGAAATCCGATTTTCTTGACTATGCATGGCAAGCTAGGGTTAAGTCGATCGAGGGTATGGTAAATCGCCTACGCCTAAGTCCTCCTTGCAAAACCGGGGCGTGTAGGTACGGTGGTGATTACGGCGCGCCTCGAACGAATATGGTTTTCGGGAACGCATCGGACTTCGAGCTTGTAAAAGAGTCGGATGCGTGTTATCTCATCCTGGGTGGAGCATACGAAAAGATGGCGACGACTCAAAGTTATGCGTCGTGGGATACCATCGCTGACTATCTACATATAAATTTACAGGAGCCGCTCCCCACTGCGTAAGACATTCTCAGTCAACATCACGGTACATCTATATCCAAAAAATCAAAACTCTCGATAGTAATTCTGGGGGGGTCCGCTAGTTCCAATAATTGATTGATCTCTTTCTTGTTGTAACTGCCATAATGTTGGATCCGTACCTTCAAACATTTCCAAGGAGCAAGTAACGACGAAGGCTCCAGCTTGCGTGTAATAAGTGTCATGAGAGTGTTAATGCTTGACACAGTCAATGCACGGCGGAACACTGTGCCAATGTCGAGATACTGCAAGTGAGGGCATATTACGTCCTCTGTCCCCTCCACTTGAGCGAAACTAGGTAGTAGTATACCCAACTCGGAAGAATGGTAGATACGAGGGGGAAGTTGTAGCCTGACAAGCCGGGGACAGTGTCGAAGGATAATGAGTACCATATCTGCCCATATACCTTCATTTAGAAGTAGGACCTGTATGTTTGGAGAGCGTTTGAGAAATCCAACCAATGCGGCTGCGGGCCGTTCTTGCTCGGAGGTTCTTTGAATAACGTAAGTCAATTTCAGTTCCAGAGTTTGAAGCTGCGGGGCATCAATTGATGGAAAAATGCGTGGGGCTATAAAACATTCATTAACAGATAGGTGTTGTAGACACGGCAGGCGTATCGCAGGTATAGTTAACTCCGTCCCTCCCGGAACCTCGACGTTGATGGTGAGCTTGACGAGGGATATGCAAAGGCAAAGAGTAGTGGCAAAGTCGGCAAAAATTGATGGACGCCACGACGTGCAGGTACAGGTAAGCTCCGTAATTGTTGACAGCAAGATATGTGACCTGTGTTCATATACGTTGCTGAATGTAACACCATCTATCTTTCTCAAACTCGGGCAACCAAGAAGAGGCATGGGAAAGATATTGAGGTCTTCTACGTCGTCACTGTCGAGCCCAAAGGATATGTCGCGGAGCTGTGGGACGTCGTGAGCAGTAAGTGATTGCAAGGATGAAAGGAGGTGAGGAGAATTCTCAAATTTGCATCGAAAGCTGATATATCTCCAGCGAGCATGGCAAGAGATTACCAGGTTTACAATGTCTCTATAGCTGTCCAGCGATATGTCGCCATCGTATTCAGAGAAGTGTATACGCAGCGGAAGATTTCCCGAGCGATAATGGATCCATTGCTGTAACCAAGATAGTTTTCCCCGCAAAATTGAATCCCGGCGGGTCTTTAAGGAGGAGCCTGCCACCCAGAAAGTATTGCCCCTAGTGATGTGCACGCGAAAAGCTGCCCAAAGTGCGGGAGTAGACAGTGCGATTTGCCTGAGGCCACCGGAAATATGAGAGAGAGTACAAGGTACACCGTTGCGGGACATGGACGGGAAGGTATCGGGCTCGATGCATGTCAAGAAGATCTCGCGTATGATATCCACGGGGACACGGCGGATTGGGGCAACGACGTTTTTGAGAGCATCTAGGCGCTTCAAAATTGATTGTTCCACGGTATGGACCGCTCCTGCTCCTGAGACGGCCAGCGCTGTAGTAAGACTGTGCCTCTGGTTTTCCAGAGCGTGTATCAATGCACGGGCTAATGCTAGTTCTCCATCGTCGGGTGCCCGGTTTGTAGTGAAGAGGTCGGCAGGTAGATCAAACTTAGGGGGCATTGATGCTGTTGTTCCGAGAGGATATACTGGCAAAGGAAAGAAGAGGTGAACTCTTGTCAGCCAGATGACCGTTACGATGACAGAGTTGATGGGCATAGCACTGGTACTTACTGAGCGCCGAGCGGCCCATCCGGATCACTTGATCCGGGACACAATTTACCAGAGCCGCAACTTGTAACTTCGGGAGTCTCTAAGTCCACTGGAAATATTAAAAAAAGAATAAGAACAAGTACAAAGCGTATTTAGTTTACGTATCAAATCCGAAGTCATTAACTTAATACCTGAGATACAAGAACTTTACAAGCGTAGTACATTCTCCTGTTGTTCTCCTGAAAAGCATTAAACTTTGAACAAAGTAACAACATCGCTTACTGTCCAAATACAAATGTACAGGAATAAGTTTTCAGTACGCCGGTTTTATTTAATTAAACACTCTCGATAGTGATTCTTGGGGGATCCGCTAAACCCAACAATTGGTCGATTTCTTCCTTGTCTTTGTCAAAGTGTCGGAACCGTATCTTCAACCGTTTCCATGGCGCAAGTGATGTCGAAGGCTCCAGCTTGCGTATAATCAGCGCAATAAGAGTGTCGAAATTTATCACACGAAATCCACTGAAGCTCCCTATTTCAAGGCACTCCAACTTGGGACATAGTACATCCGCTGTGCTCTCCGCGTAAACAAAACTGGATAGTAGTCCGTCCAACCCTGATTGGCGGTCCATGACAGGGGGAAGCTGTAAACTGACGAGCCGAGGACAGTGTCGCAGGATAATGAATACCGAATCTGCCCACATATCTCCATATAGATGTAAGACCTGTATATCTGTAGAGCGTTTGAGAAATGCGACAATCTGAGTTGTGGGCCAATGTTCGGAATAAATTCCCTGGGAAACCTTGGTCAATGTTAGCTTCAGAGTATGAAGCCGCGGGGCATTGATTGATGTAAAGATTCGGGGATCTGCAAAACTTTCGAAAAAAGAGAGATATTGTAGACACGGAAGGTCTATCTCAGGCTTAGACAAGTCCCTCCATACTTCAGCATCTATGGCGATGGTAAGACTGACGAGCGATACGCAGAGGCGAAGGGTATTGGCAAAGTCGGCATAAAGTGATGGACGCCATGACGCGCAGGCGCAGCCAAGCTCTGCAATCGTTGGTAGTAATATATGTGACCTGTGCTCATAGAGGTTGCTGAATGTAACACCATATATGTTCTTCAAACTCGGGGAGCCGAGAAGTGGCATAGGGAAGATTTGAAGGTCATCCATGTTGTCCTGGCCAATCCCAAAATCTATCTGGTACAGTTGTGGGACGTCGTGAGGAGTAAGGGATTGCAGAGATGAAAGGAGGTGAGTGGAACTCTCAAATAAGCATCGAAATGTGATGTATCTCCAGCGAGAATGACAAGAGATCACCAGGTCTATGATGTGTTTATAGCTGTCTAGTAATACGTCAGGGCCATGTTCAGAGAATGATATGCGCAGCGGAAGATTGCCCGAGCGATGATAGATCCACTGTTTTAGCCAGGATGCTTGACCCAGCAAAAGTGATTCTGGGGTCTTTGAGCCTCTCATCGAGAAAGTACGGTGTTTGTCGATGTTCACGCGAAAGGCTGCCCAAAGTGCGGGAGTAGATAGTGCAATTTGCCTAAGACCACCGGAAATATGAGAGAGAGTACAAGGTACGTCGTTGCTGGACATGGATGGGAAGGTATCAGGCTCGATGCATGCCAAAAAGATCTCGCGTATAATGTCCCCTGGGACACGTCTGATTGGGGCAACGACGTGTTTGAGAGCATATAGGCGCACCAGAATTGACCGTTCCAGGGCATAAAATTCTCTTGCTTCTGAGACTGCGGGCGCTGTAGTAAGACCGTGCCGCTGGTTTTCGAGATCGTGTATCAATGCACGGGCTAATGCTAGTTCTCCATCGTCGGGTGCCCTGTTTGTAGTGAAGAGGTCGGCTGGCAGATTAGACTCGGGGAGCATTGATGTTTGTTTTGAGGGGATATACTGGAAAGGGGAAGAAGAGGCGAACTCTTGTCCGTCAATGAAGATGACCATCACAATGACAGAGGTCGATGGGCATCATGAATTTCGGTTTCCTGAGAACTGAGCGGCCCGCCTGGATCACTTGATCCGGGACATATTACTTATAAGACCTAACATGAAAGGCTGGCCAAATAATCCTTGCTACAGGCCTATCGAAAGTCCGAGCGCTGAAGCTGAAGCGTTGACTCATCACTAGAATGGACTTTTCACGCGGCGCCGCTACGAGTTGATGCACGCAGATACCATGCAGTTTGCGGTCGGCCTGCCGAGCGTCCGGCAGTGCCGCATACTGGCAGTTTTTATCATCGCGAGAGATGGATGTGATTTTAATAGTGAGCGTTGTCAGGCTTCCTACAGCGGATGATTTTTATGAACTACTTCGGCTTCTTCGGAGTTGGGTGGCTTGTATATCTGTTTTTTATGATTGCGTACACATTGTACGGAATATTTCCTGCTCTGGGAGAATGCAGAGCATATGAATGGGTCGCTTTTTGGCGCTCTCCATATAAGGAACATAAATAACCATTACTAACTGGTAAAATATATGTGTGGTAATGCCTAAACTCCAAAGTCAAGGATGTAAGTAATCGACTGAAGTGAAATCAACTCAACATGATCAAACCGCCCTCAATCCCACAAGAATCCCGTGATACGGACTGTTGGAAAGTGATGCAATGACATTAATTTCATTAATTGGCGAGCCTCTTCCTTCTCCGCCTTGGAGTATCTAAACTGGATCTTCAAACATTTCCATGAAGCAAGTAATGGAGAAGGCTCTAGCTTGCCCGTTACTAGCATTTTTAGAGTGGTGAAAGTAGCGGCGACGTCTCCGAACTCGGAGCCAATATTAAGACGTTGCAGGTTAGGGCACAATATGTCCTTTGCCTTGTCCGCAGCCACGAATCTAGTCAATATTCCGTCCCAACTTCCCGAGTCACGTCTAATGGGACTGGGGGCGTGTAGGGCAACGAGATGGGGACAAAGTTGAAGAATATCCAGCATTGTAGTTGCCCGAATTTCACCATGTAACTCTAGAACCTGTACGTTGGGAGACTGCCTGAAGAAATCAACTAGTCCGTGTGTAGGACTCGAAATTTCGACTCCGAGTGTGTCTAAGTAGAGCTTCATCGATTGTAGTCGTGGGGCACTGATTGATAGGAATATATCCAGATTCGGACCACCTCCGGAAACGATTAAGTGTTGTAGACACGGAAGATCTATGACTGGGTCGATATATCCACTGTGTCTGTAGGGGCATGATCCCTCGAGGGTAAGGCTGACAAGTGATACACATAATCGAAGAGTACTGGCAAAGTCTGTAGGCAATGATGGACGCCATATTCCTGGTAAACATACAAGTTCTGTAATAGTTGAAAATGGTAAGCGTGATCGATGTTCATAGATGCTTCCAAATGTGACGTTAACCAGTTTTCCTAAGCCCGGGCAACCAAGAAGAGGCGTATTGGAACAGTCCACGTACAACTTATTAAGTCTATGCTTGGCCATCCCGAAATCAATTTTGTATAGCAGTGGAGCGTCGTTTGGAGTAAGTGTTTTCAAGAATACATAAACAAGTGGAATACATTCGCTTGAGAAAATTATCTCTCTCCAGCGGGAATGACAAGAAAGCACGATGTTTAAAATTTCTTTATGACCTTCTTGTATAGCTTGTTCTGAACGAGTTCTAATGCGGCATTTGGCCAAAGAAATATGCAGGGGGGAGTTTCCAGAGCGACGATTGATTTTCTCCTCTAGCCAGTATTTCTGATGTCGCAGTTTCCATTCGGGACAGTTATGCTGAAGCTCCACACGGATGGTTGCCCAGAGACATGGGATAGATAGTGCAGTAGCTCTAAGTCCACTGGATATTTGGGAAAGAATTAAGATCTTGTCGGGGAACAACAATTGGACATGAAGGGAAGGACAGGGTTCCGGATCGATAGCGAATGCCAGGAAGATCAAGCGTATAACATCCGTTGGGACACGCCGCATTGGGGAAACACCTTTTCTGAGCAAGGCTAATCTTTCTTCAATCGCTTTGTGTTCATCATCTACCCCTGCTTCGGAGTGGTCTCCCGGCGTGGTGAGGCTACGCTGCTTTGTCTCGAGGTCGTGAATCAACGACCGGGCTAAAACTAGTTCTCCGTCGTTGGGTTCTCGGTTCGTAGTGAAAAGATCGGCGGGGAGAGCAGAATCGAGGACGATGAAAGACATTATTCTGAGATGATAGTCGGGCAATGAGACGAAAAGGCGTGGGCTTGGTAGAGCAGATGAACCTCGTGGTGGTTGTGTGACGTGAGTAGCCTCGGAAGCGCTTGACTTGACCACATGGGGCTGCCGTCGGGCGACCGAACCGGATCAGTAGCTCCGGGAATACTTGAAGGATTAAACAATTACATATCACCCCAGGAACCTGAGGTTTTCAGGTGACCTGAAATTTTCGGAGAAAATCTGAGTTTTATTTACAGTATCAAACAGACCGAAATCTTAAACAAAAGTAGTAATTTTAGCTTGTATGAAATGACACCTTAGATTAGAAACTTAGCTAGAGTTTTATTGCTGGCTGAAATGACGCACAAAACTTTCAGTTTATTTATTACAGAAAACAGAAACAATAACTTTAATGTCAGTACAAGTTTAAGCTGGACAAAAAACAGTGATTTAATGCAGACTGAAAACCCGATCAAAACTTAGGTAATGGGTCAATGATTTAGCACGACAACAATTGTGTCGAAAGCTATTGTTTTCAACATGTAGAAACTGTGCCTGACATTCAGGTCTTTTGTCGAACTAAAACTTTATTAATCTATTGTAAAACTAATTTCAGTATGGCGAAAAACAAAAGTATTGATGATAATATTAGAACCATTGAAAACAATAGCTTTCGACACAATTGTTGTCGTGCTAAATCATTGACCCATTACCTAAGTTTTGATCGGGTTTTCAGTCTGCATTAAATCACTGTTTTTTGTCCAGCTTAAACTTGTACTGACATTAAAGTTATTGTTTCTGTTTTCTGTAATAAATAAACTGAAAGTTTTGTGCGTCATTTCAGCCAGCAATAAAACTCTAGCTAAGTTTCTAATCTAAGGTGTCATTTCATACAAGCTAAAATTACTACTTTTGTTTAAGATTTCGGTCTGTTTGATACTGTAAATAAAACTCAGATTTTCTCCGAAAATTTCAGGTCACCTGAAAACCTCAGGTTCCTGGGGTGTATGTACGTGCTCTGTGCAACGATATATTGTTCGTCGGCAGACGCTGTTTCTTGGTTACAAGTCATATGCATAAGCAGTCAAAGTACTAGATAACGAAAACAAGGACTGGGCTAGTACTAGTCTAGGAAGCCATCTTCGCTCAGAGCTGCGGATGGTGACCATTTGGGGCTACTAAAGGTTGGGCTCTGCAGCTGGATGAACTCCCTCAATGATTACTCTAAGCGAGTCTGCTAATGCCAACAATTGATCAGCTTCCTCCTTCTCCGCTTCGAGGTATCGGAATCGTATCTTCAATCGCTTCCAGGGCGCAAGTGATGGTGACGGCTCCAGCTTGCATGTAATCAGCATTTTTACAGTGCTGAAGTTTGTGATTATCAATCCACTGTCGTATCCAATGTCGAGGTACTGCAACTTGGGGCATACTACTTCTTGTGTGGTATCAATTTGAACAAATCTTGACCAAACGAAGTCCCAGCTTGAATAGCGGTCGGTAGTGGGGGGCGGCCGCAGAGTGATAAGGAGGGGACAGTATTGGAGTATACTCAGCATCGTATTTGCCTGCATCGGACCGCCCACGCGTAAAACTTGTATCTTGGGCGAGCGCTGGAAAAATCCAATTATGTCTTCCACAGGCCAATGATCAGTATAACTGCCGTAGTCAGTACCATCAAGATGAACATCCAGCGATTCCAGCTGTGGGGCACTGATTGCTGTGAGCATGCGCAGTCTCGCAAAGTTCTCGTGAATAGTTAAGTTCCGTAGATGGGGAAGATATACATCAGGTTTGATAGACTCTATTTCTCCTCTAACGTCTGCGTGCAAGTCAAGATTGACGAGTGATACACATAGACGAAGCACATTTGCAAAATCGGCGAAAAGCGATGGTCGCCATCTTCCGGAAAAATAGCATTGAAGCTCTGTGATAGTTGACAGTGGTAGGTGCGATTTAAGTTCATATATATTTTGGAATGAAACGCCATACAACTTCTTCAAGCTTGGGCAAGCAAGAAGTGGTACAGGGAAAAAAGTCTCATCCTCGTCCAGGATGGAGCCAAAATCAATATTGTGTAGCAGTGGAACGTCTTGTGGGGTAAATGTTTTTAGGGATGCCAAGATTTGGGAGTATGTAGTATCAAATGGGTATGAAAAACGGATATCCCTCCAGCGAGAATGGCAAGAGAGTACAAGGTTTATTGCATCGTTCATGTTGTCCTGTGGTTCCTCCGTGCCGAGCTCATTGACAGAGATACGCAATGGAAGGTTGCCAGAGCGATGGTGAATCCATAGGTCTAACCAAAATGCCTGACCCCGTAGCATTGATTCCAGAGGCTTGGAGCCTCTCATTGAAAAGGTCTGACTGCGTCTGTTAATCCTCACGTGAAAGGCTGCCCAAAGTGCTGGAGTCGATAATGCAATTTGCCTGAGGCCGCTGGAAATGTGGGAGAGAGTACAAGGTACACCATGGCTGGACATGTATGGGAAGGTATGCGGGTCGAGGCATGCCAAGAAGACCTCGCGTATGATATCCGCTGGGACACGCCGTATTGGGGAAACAACGTTTTTGAGCTCCGCTAGGCTTTCTAAAATATTGTTCTGCGAAAGTGATACAGTAGACCCTCCATCGGCAGTCGCTGTGGTGGGATCGCACAACTGGTTTTCGAGATTGGCTATCAATGTGCGGGCTGCTGCTAGCTCTTCATCACTGGGTGCCCTGTTCGTAGTAAAGAGGTCTTCGGGGAGATCAGAATTTAGGCGGACGGAAGTCATTCTCATATGACGATTTATTGGCAGGGATGTAGGAAACAGTGTTATGATAATGCAGATAGGTGTGCTGAAGCTGGAAGAGAATATTCCGAAAGAGTCACTCGCCTGATCATGGCACTGGGCGGCTTTTACGGATCACGCGTCACGAGGGAAAGAGAAATACATAAATACATGTCATGGGAAATATCTGGAGAACAATTGGGGAATATTCAAGCGGTTTGATTTAAGACCATAGCTTTGCGTAAGGTATTCCGCTCTCATCTGGTGTGTGTTCAAAGTCTTCTCTGAGATTACATGGGGCAATATTACGGCCAAGGCCTTGTCCGAATCAAATTGTTCAGAAAGCTTTCTTCAACGCAGCAGCAGCATCGCTAACCATTCTCTTTCCAACAGATAAGACCCTAAAGATTACAGTCTTACATTAGATTTCAGCATGGAAAACACTTTAATGAGAGGCTTACCCTGGAAAAATCAGTGACGAGGTTATTTTACATTAGCCGCTCATGAATTTCGCTAAAGAAAAAAAAATTACGCACCGTCCATTGCCATGATAGGGTGAGGTGCGCCCTTATATACGACTACATCAACAGGCACGCCCACCTGCCGCATGCGCTCCGCGTACTGCTCGCCTTCCGTGCAGAGGATGTCGAGCTCAGCGAGACCGAACCATGCCGGGGGAAGCTTGCGCAGCATATCCTCCTGTGCGAAGATCGGTGACGCGTCCCATTTCGTCCAGTCATCCTTGTTCGGCAGGTAGAACGCCTTGAACCATTCCATGCGCGCGGGGCTGAGCCACGGTGTCAGTGCGTTGGACTTCCACAAGGTCTCAGCTGACGCGGTATTATCAGTCACGGGTACTATGAGCAGCTGGAAGATGACCGGGATGGGCGGGGTGAGCAACTGTGCTTTGAGCGCGAGGATGGTGGCGAGGTTTCCACCGCTGGAGATAGGTGAGCATTGAGTAGGCGAGAGAGCGTTATCGAGCTGTTGCATACCTGGACGATCCCCCGACGGCTATCTTGTTGGGGTTTGCATCTAGATCTGTCCGAGCATGAGTATAAACCCACTTGAGTGCCTCGACGGCATCCTCAACAGCCGCTGGATATGGGTTCTCCGGTGCTAATCGGTAATCGACAGATACCACAACACAGTTGGCGCCTTGAATGCACAAGTCCTTAGGCAACAACGATCAACAGAAATATGAACGACACATACGAACACACATGTTGGTGCAGAACGTGTTTTCGCTGTCGATGTTGCCCAACGTCCAGCCACCTGATCAGGACGATTATTCCATGTGATACATGACCAATCTTCCAGAGACTCACCTCCGTGAAAGAATATGAATACACCCCACCCTCCTTCAGGCTCTTCCGTCGGAGGGGTGAAGACGCGGCATCGTGTGTCCATTAAGTCATAGTCCGCTATCCTACCCACCCGCAGTGGAGCTGATGCCCCCGGGACTGCCGGCGCATTGCGTATCTGGGGACTCCATGGAATAGTATGTGGCGGTACGAGGTGGGCTATGTGCGCCTGATGGAAAGCCGCGTATTCGGGATCGAGGCGGGGTAAAATAGAGGGATCCAGAGGCTGTGGAACCTGCGATTCACTGGACATAGGTGAGAGAATAAAAATGGGAGGGAAGGCGAAGAACCTATTCAACGATGTTCTTATGATGCTCTGCGGTCCGGAGCATGCGGAGAGAAGCAGAGAAAGAGATGAGAATGGTATATCAGGTGGTGTAGGTATGATATATGATAAGCATTTGATTCGGAGTGCTCGTGACTACAAGGCGACTACAAAAGCTTAAGCTTTTAATGTACAATAAAGATTTTTGTCGTAGCATTATACACGCACTAGTCCTAAATGTTCTAACTGTTTCTAACAGAAACACTGCCCCCTCCGATGGATATACCGCTGTTTGTGATGTTGGAAAACTGTAGTTGACGGCCATATGACGATTCTTGACGGGGATTCGAGTTATACCTGGTTGGCACATTGGCGGGGTTACTAACATTTGCGGCGTTGTAAGACTGTCGAGGTTGATAGCCGTGATTTGAATCTTCAACGATTGGAACGGCTGAGGGCCTTGAGGGCCTTGCACTGGGCATAGGTTGTAACTGCGCTCCGTTGGGAGCAAACACACTGTAAACCGGAGGCTGTCCTTGCGGATTATGGAGTGCAGCTGCTGCTAAGAGTGCATCCTGCTTTTCCAGGAGTTCACTCAGCATCTGGTTGACATTGAGGTCAGAGATGACCTGGCTGCGAGTTAGCGTATTCCAATTTTACAGGGAGTAGGAAACAAGTGCTCACCTGAAAATGCTGGATTGCACTCGTCATCCGCTGTCGGAACTCGATTATTTTGCGCGTGTCAAGTACATTATATACTACACGGATAATGTACCGTTTTGAAAGCCTCTGATTCACGAACACAACGATAGAGTCCAGTATTCTGTCATACTGGTAAACCAGGGGGATTACTTATCGATGGTACGGCGGACTCACTCGACAAGATCAATGATAGCATCCCTCATATCACGGGAAGGCCATTCATTCTTTGCATTGGAGCTCTCATACGAGCGCCATATAGCAGCAATGAGGGAGACAGCGTTTTTTGCTAGGGCTTTAAGATCTTCTTGATTATTTTTAGTATTCTGCATTGGTGTCAAGCATAATGGAGGGTTCAACATGAGCGGCAATTGGTATGAGTAGGCGCAGACCAGACTCACCGCAATTGTGTTCAAGATGAAAATAACAGATCCAGCTGCTTCCTGGAGATATGGGACCGGGGCATATTTTGCAGCGTCTTGTACAAGAGTGAATAGGCTTGTGCTGCTTGCTACAACAAGATCTGTTTTGTCATATTCGGAGGAGTTCCTTCGGGTCATTCTAGAGTTGTTTCCTTATAGTGTATTCGTCGAGTTTGGACAGAAGGGAAATGATGGGTATTAGCAGGAAGGTGAACATTGTAGGCAGCTGTGCTTGTGCTGTGCTAGGACAGCTGACGACTCCGATCAACCCGATTAAGTAATACATAAGTAGAAAGTCACGTTATTCTCTTCCGGCAGCCGCCAGCGACGGCCAACTTACGGCTTGAGCGGCATACTACTGATTATGGAGTACGGAGAACGAAGCGGGGACTTCGCTGCAGGCTGCTTGGACTTCAAGCTTCAAGGCTCATCCTTTATTACTCGACAAAATGAAATATGCATATCTAACACGCCATTAAACTCTGGTTTACTTATACTGATTCTTGAAAAGAATGTAAATAGAAATGAACGAAGTATTCGGTGGATGAATGCGTAAATGAATGTGTTACTTTAGTTAAATTCTTCCACCCAAAGAAAAGGAAACGAGTTAAATAAGTTATGTGAACATATTAAAGCTTAAGAGTGTTCTGCGAAGTCAACTCGGTATACATCAGACCGCAGATCCAATTGTGTCCAACGCTTTGTCGTGAATTTTCTGTAGAGAGAGGGTAAGAATTCAAATCAAAAGAGGGAAATGAGTTATACATACGTGGATTTCATAGCTTTCTTGTGATGATTGTACTGTGAAATTAGCTGAAGCAACATGGAATGTGGCGGCATCGCTTTCTTTAACCTGACGGAGAGGCATGCGTCCACTTCCTCCGCTTTCATATACTGTCTTCCCGCTCATATTTCGCAAGGCGATGCGGTTGTTGAACGTGACGAGAAGCGTGTTAGAGTACCTGAAGTATCGATTAGTCTTAGCAGAATGGAACCCGTATCGTTATGATCTCACAGTTTCCCCATAACCAATGTTCTTCAGAGACGACACACGAGTCAGTATACTCTAATCACGAGACGGCTATTTGACCAGAGCTTACGTGCAAATGAAGATGCTATTTCCCTGAAATCACTAATGAGTTAACGAACAGGCTAAACAGGTATCAGTACTTACTGGAAGCGTAGCATAAATAACGAACGACACCAACGCCATTCCAGCTTATAAAAAGGTCTTTTAGTTTTCACAATATCATTCACAATAGAATACCGTACCAGTTAAGGTGTTAGTTTCTACCACTAGGCGCACTAAACGCCCCAAGATCTGGGTTCCATGTCTCATTCCATCTTTACGTGACTGATGGAACTAAAATACTGTGTTAATAGGTATAAAGACCACAAAAAAGCTGCTGTCTCACAAGCAGGAGCATAGTCCCAGCAATTAGAGTATCACATACAGTGTCGCCAATTAACCAGACCTAGATTGGATGTCAGCCTTGCCTTATTATTGCAGCATTGAACATTACGTACATCAAAGGCTTGGGGAAATTCAACGTGGTCGTGGAACTTAGAATACTCTTGGAGGACGAATGCCTAAGGACTAAATTTAATCCACCTGTCGAAGCGGGAATTGGATTTTCCTTACCCTCCAACCCACAGCCATTGCGGCAACAGTTTGCATAAGAGCGGTCTGCGCTGCATGTGAGGTGGTTACCTGGAGTTGAAGTCTACTATACATACCAGGACAATCAGGACGCAGATCCAAAGAAAAGATCGCTTGAGAGTGAATATCCGGTAGGCGAAGAAACATTGTACGATGGCGGCTATCAACCCACACAGTATGGGCGTATCGGCTGGAGATATATTCACGTTGCCGAGATGGTTCATATTGCCGAATCCACTGGCAAACCTGTACTCAAGTTAGTTTTCTTGTCATGAGATGTCTTTGGTCCGCTTACCAGAAGTAGAGATCGGCCCCTGTCATTGCTGTTTGTACGACTTCGAGAATGTAGGATCCATATACTTCAAACATAGAGTCAGTCCTGGAAAGCTAAAATGGAGACCTCTAACTCACCCAGAAGCTTGTTCCAGATCGAATCATCCGGAAAGTTGAGGTAGTACACATCTGGTAGTGAACCCCAGTCATTAGTAGAGCTCGAAAGGCTGTCTCTTGCCAGATATGCACGTACATGTTTGTACGGATAAAACTCCAAACAGAGTCCAATTAATTAGTGTCCCAAAAAGCTGCAATAAAATTGGTAATGAGATCATGAATGTACAATGCTTGGCATGGGTATGTACCTGGGGAGCGGTGCTGGTGGCGCGCGCTTAGTGAAGAAATAGCTCAAAGGAATAATTAGGTTCGCGTACCTACTTGCGATGTCAGCAGGGATAGGCGGAAGAGCTGTGGAGTTCGACATCAGGGCTGAAATGCAGCTTTTTTCTTCAGTGGTTGCCGGGACACTGCCCACTGAGACCTCTACCTTCACCTCGGCCCTGTCTGCCCTCTTTATAATGCTCAAAAGACAGCACAGTTGCACAGTCGCACTAAAATATTGTGACACATGTACGTTCTTGTCAGGCTTTGGACTTGTCTTGTCCCTCACCTTGCTCTGGATACCGCCCATAGTCTGACTTTGATCATTCACAATCCGACTGGTGTCGAAGTGAAAGGCATATTCTAAAATTAGATTACTGATGGCCGGTGTCATTGCCGGCCGCCTTAATTCTGCCTCCGTTGCCTTGAATATTTCTGTTACATGTATAGTGGGTTTTTATTGTTGCCAGTGTATAGTGCAATCTCTGAGTAAAGAGTAGCATGTTTTTTCATTTAGTGTTTGATTCTGGACTCGCAGTAAATGTTACCCTTTGGCTAATCTCGTATCTGTAGATGATTTACATTTCCACCTATATCAATTTGCCCATGTCATTGAACACCTTTTGTTTGATTAATCATCGCTTAGAGCTTGGATTTGCTGGAATCCCCTTTAATGGGTGTTTAGGACACACGTTATCATGAGGGAATCGCAATGTCACTAAAAATAAAGTTCGTAGTCAGTGACATGAGAAGTATAGTTCTTCGAGAAAGACAGCACGTTAATAATTCACTACCTAGGTCTGGTCCGGATAACCCAGTGTAATCCTGGATATTCCGTAACCTCACGAACTGCGCCTAATCCTTACTTCCATTATGCACGCGCGCATGCACCCATCTACTTCTAGCGCCCACAGGACAATTTTAAGGTTAGGCACATATATGCACCGCCATTGGGATGTTGATGATCACATTTTTCGAACAGCAGCTGATGTGGGAGAGCTTTTTTGAGCGGGCGTGAGCCAAAACCTTTAACAAGGTTCAAAACTCTACATTTTATCAGCGGTGGCCGATGTCATGTTCATAATTGCTGTGAGAACATGAGAGAGCATGAACCACCGGACTCTTTTGCATTATCTCTACCTGTGGGTAGTAACAAGTGGTTTCCGGGTTTTATAATTAAAAAAATTGTATGTTTTCTGAACGGTAACCGTGATTCTCTGGAACACTTCAGTAGTGACGGTATAGGGCTGCGCCTGCTACAAGCGTCGGAGCGGTACACTCCTATTGCCGTCCGAGTCATTTGTATGATCATTTTCTGCCGGTGATATGACCTACCGGATGACCGCCCGTGAACATCGTGATGCATCAGTTAAAATACTGCGAAGTAACGCTTTCCAGAGAATCCAAAGTAACGGTTACCAGCATACGTTGCTGGAAACGGTAGCATCCAGCATGCTTCCTGTCAGCGGGGGTGACCGAATATGCACGAGACGAGATGGTCTCCCTTCTTGTTAAGCAGTATCAGTCAAAGAGGCAGAGTAGTGTACTGCCTGAAAGTTCTGACCGCGTCTCCCGTATTTCAGGTGCCCTACAGATCGACTATTCATCAACTTTCTGTGTATAAAGGAAGATAATCATACTGGTGTAAGTCTCACGAGCACTGGGGAAATACAGCAGTGGGAATATGACTCTTTACAGTGCGATGGTCGTATATCTTAGACTAATATATCTTCTCTATAAAAGTTCTAATTGAAAGACTTCTGCAACACAACGCATGAGTCCAACTTGCAGTGTGTATAACTTTGACATATCGGAGACGCTCCAGACGTTCAATGGGTTCATTATATGATAGGTGCCATAATATCACTTTTAACAGTACCTTCCTGCTGCGTGGATCCGTCAGTGGGGCGTAATGCCGTGGTCTAGAAATTTAAGGAGGGTAGCCTTCAGGTTTGATAAACCAAATTTCCGAGTTTGGAAACGATGTACAAACTTGCCTGTTTATACAATCTGCAGCACTGGAACGACTTAGTATCAAAGGCAATGCTTAGGGCTGAAAAATTACCACGTAGACTACATACTGTCATTATATATGTAGAGGTTTGACAGATAAAATTGTCCAGTATATTGATATGCCGTGACATATACGCCTGCGAGGTGGTGTAACATCTAATAAGTTGTTCCTGAAAGAAGTACAAGGTGATTATTACATTCTTTACGCCGAAAGAGACTAAAGTACATGTAAAATTTTAGCACAGCTTGACTTCTGTCAATGTTATCTATTTGCGTACCTTAGAAACACATGGGTACTTATAAGCAAAAAAAAAGTAGAATAAGGTAAAACGGTATAGTACTGGATTACTCTTCATATAGATATAGTCATGCTTTCTGGAGGTTAAATGGCACTTTTACAAGGCAAGACTTATGAGTTGTATGTGAACTACTCGGTCGTTTGGCTTCAATCTGAAAATACTGCCTAAAGCTAAAAATAGACCGAGCAACGTCGTTGCAAATCAAGTAACATTTTCTCACATTGAATTAGCGCCAGTTGCTGTGCTTGAGATCTGGACCGCGCTGTGCTTTAAATTGATACTATGTTTGTACAAGCTGGCATAGTGATGCGCTAAGAACGCCGTTTAACACACCTTGCGTTTCAATTGACCCTGTTGAATCCATGTCATAAATACACTCATCTATTGCTTGTTGGTTTATGAAAGTCTTCATGCCCTTTGCAAACGCGACAAAGCCAAATCCAGATACCCCACTGGCGTTTCTGACCCCAGATGCGGCGTACCAGTCATCCGTAGCGGTATATATTCTGGTGGCCTCTTTGGCTGTGAATACATACCCGTGCAATCATATATATGAAAGTTTTAACATCGGTCTTTCTAACAGGTTTTACTATGGGACATTTTGGAATTTATTCCAGACGATGTTAGTCTCATCATCAGCCATCGTATCTCTGTCAATACAGCTGCATTGGTGATATCAAGGTATGTACATAATTGCCATGAATGTGCTGTTGTCAGTTTCATCATTTAATCTTTTGCTTTTCGCCACAGACTTGGTACGCTGGGTTGCTTGCTGGGTACAAGCATTTACCAGAGTGAGTGTATCCATCCTATTATGGGAATTGCTCTATTAAAGGTGAGAAAACGTAGCTGCCGCACTCGGACACTGCAGTTTGGGAGAGACTGTACCCGACGCGTTTTACCCTATTTCGCATGGGGGTAGCGCCTTCCTTTTCTTTATCCGACTACGAGCTGTTTATAACGGAAGTCTACGCATCGTCATTCCATTTTTCTGCCTTTGGCTTTTCGTCGTAGGATCAACGACGTTGATTGCTATCACGGTCGCTGGCCAGAACGTCGGGACAACACGATATTGTGAAGACGGGCACATTCCGGGTATTGTGTACACTGCAATACTTGCACCGCTGGTCAATGACACCCTGGTGTTCTGCGCAATATCGTGGAGACTAGCTCATAACGCTTACATCGAAGTAGAAATTCGCAATGGACTGAAGATCGCTCTGTTGGGGAGATATCTTCCAGCTTTCAGTCGGGGCATGCTTCGTGACGGCCAAAAATACTACTTGTAAGCGGGTTTACTCATGTCCGTTTGGTCTTCGACGGCAAACTTACCGTTTGTCCATAGTATAACTCTTATGAGTAACGCCTTGACGGTAGCTACGATGTTCCGCTCTTCAACACCCCCAGCAACGAGAACGATGTTCACCCTTCCAAATATGATCCTCACTAACATTATGGCCTGCCGTGTATACCGATATACAAGAAAGCGCCTTGAAGACTGTGTTGATAACTCCTCGCTGGTTAGTTGAAACAGCGGTGAATGACTTCAATACTAACACTTATTGCCTACCAGCCTCCAGCAATTATTGGGGAATCTGTAAGCAATACGAGTATGAGCGGTAACCGGTAACTTAAACTCATAACTGGTCGGTCGGTAACAGACACATCCAACACGATCTCAAATTGAACCTTAATTATTCCAGTTGTTTCTAAAGGAGAAAAAATCATTGTACAAGGACACTCCCACCTTTGGAAGATCCACATAAGCGGTGTTTCAAGCCAATGGTTTCGATTATTTATTTGCTTCACATATCTCACGAGCGACTGTATGTAGCGATACAGATAATTTTAGAGGACAAGGGCGACACTATTGTATGTGGGAAAAATAGAGCTCTATCCAGAAGATGCCCACATGGCTCCAAGTACACGGATATATGGGGCGACTTTGGACGAATATAAATGTGGTTACAGATCTTTCACTGTTTGAATCCCGCCGAACACCCTGCAGCGCCATGACAATTATCTTCTACGACATTCCATCCAAAGTTGGGCCCTGGTCACCTAACACCTGGAAAGTCAGGTTGGTGGTATTAGGTTTAACAATATGACAAGATTATCTGATACGCCTTGGCGTGTAGATATTGCCTTAACTTGAAGAAACTCCCATACAAGACTGAGTGGGTCGAGTACCCTGACATCGAAAGACGCTGTAAAGAACTCGGTATCCCCCCTACTTCGGTTGGACAAACGGGTAAGGTAAACTACACCCTTCCCGCCATCCACGACCCTTCGACTGGCTCTTATATTGCTGATTCGCCTCTTATCGCCGAGTACCTCGAGCGGCAGTACCCAGATGGGATGAAGATCTTCCCCAACAACACTCTAGGTCTGCAGATCGATTTCGATAATCAATTCGATCAGAAGCTCGATGCGCTCTGGGTCTTCGTCATCCCACCCGTTATCGCCATACTCAACACTGAAAGCCTGGATTACTTCCGCTCAACAAGGGAGAAAGCGTTTGGAAAAACCCTAGAGGATGTCGTGCCAACTGGAGACGAGGCCGAGGTGGAGTGGGCCAAGGTGGAAGCTGGATTTGGCAAGTTAGCTGCTTGGTATGCAAAGACGGACGGTCCTTTCATGATGGGAAACGTACCTAGTTGGGCAGATTTCGTTGTGGGGGGACATCTTGTATGGCTTAATAAGGCATGGGGAGATGCCAACCCAAGATGGGGCACGATCTTAGGATTAAATGGTGGTATATGGAAGACTCTGCTTTCAGAATTAACGGAGTACTCGACTATTAATTAACATGTAGTTGAGACCATACGTACTCATGCACAAATCATCCTAGCTGATGTCTTGATCGTGAAAGATTCTCTCCATTCCCATGGATTAATTAATTGTTTGCACATGTTTTCTTTCTCCGAGTGCTGAAGCCTTGCTTTGATAACCATACGCGGTACCGTTTTCGTCCTCTTCGACTTCCAGGCTGTCAAAATCATTAAAATTGGCGCCGGATGGGGTGGTAGAGCTTGAGCGCCGTGCGCGACAATTGTCCACCTGTATATGCCACCGTGACCACTTCTCCTTCACACGAAACTTTGTTAGTGGTCAAAACTTATAGGAGCTCTAGCCCAATATCATTCAGTCTAAGATCAGCTCTGGTCAATCGAATCGATTTTCTGCCGCAGACTGATATTCACAGGATGGCAGCCCGACTAATGCATAAAGTTTTAAGTATTTTGAAGGAATACATCTTGTCTGCGTTCTATGAGTTCAAATCTACGCATTCGATAGCTCCGTCATTTTCATCAGCCTCATTCGTAACGTTACTGCCAAGGTCAACCGTGGACTCTCCCGCATCTTCGTTATGAATTTTCCGATTTTCTTCTTATTTTCTGAGTGCGTATGACTAATCTTTGCTCCCTTTAGATGTCTTCCTTTCTCGCTGTTGTATTTAATGTGATGTTCAAACAAATATGAGTCGCATTTAAATTAAGCGTTTAGATAAACCTACTTGGAGTTTGTGGCAGGTAATGCTTGTGAAACAATATCATTGCCAGTGGCATTGGCGAGGAAGGCTGCGACGTTCTCAACATTCGTGGTCAAGAACTCGTTTAGCTTAGCGTTATTTGTGTATTCCTGGTTCTGGCCCGCAGCCGCGTCGCCTAGTAGAGCTGCATCGAGCACGATCTCGACCAAACTTTGCCCCGAAGAATACACTAAATTTCAGGTCCGCGTCCTTGGAGCTGCACTCTTTGATAGGTGGGTGACCGCGCCGTGTCGATTTGGCTTCCAGTATTTTGAGTTTATTCAATTCGACGCGAGAGCGGTAGCGATGAGGAAGTGACGTCTCGTTGACACGACCGCGGCGAGGCCAGATTCGGCATGATTTTTAGAGGAGAGGCGCTTTTGATGACTCTCTTTGGCCAGTTCGATGTGCGGCAAATCCTTTTTATGAGGCTCTTGCTCGTATTTGTCGTGGTCAAAATGAAAGGTCTCTTCGAGTTTCATAGTGTCACTTTTATGTATCAGGAAGGCAAGGTGAGACAGAAACGTGTCTTAAGGGCGTTCAAACGTTCATGCACATGTATATACAACATTTTTGTGCATAGCACATCAGTTAAATAGACCTCTTAGCTTAATTTCAGTTTCCTGTCGGACAGTACAATCCATGATGGAACTTAATGTCTATTATATGATTCCCATCGTTCTCATAGAAAATTGGGGATGAAATCACACGCATGATATAACCACACATAGAGAAGACATCGACAATGCATTGGTCGTTTCCATTGTCTATATTTAGCTCTTGTGGATGGCTACGCGTCGGCTACGCTTCTTTCTAGTTGATTAGGTAGATAACTTTATATAAACAGCAATTTTCGTTTTCCCATTGCATGAAATGAATGCGTTTATTCATCTGGAAAGCCGCCGTGCGGCAAACACTGAGAGGAGAGAAGAAGGCCCACGAATCACACAAACGGAAACAGAACGCGTGTGTATTCGGGACTTCGTAGGCTACGACAGGAGAGCGACGACGACAGGATGGATGTGAGAGCCAAAAAAAAGGTCTGAAGGACGAAGCGAGAAGGGACGCGTCTTATAGGACGCATCAGGTGACAAACCCCAAGAGATCGATGTAAGGACAACGTCCTTACATCATCACTTCTAACAACGGGTTAGTCGAAAGGGGTTGGAAAGCATAATCGAGACGACTGTTGAGAAGATCGTTATTGCAGAAACATTTCATGAGCCCTACATCGCCTTCACTATGCTATGTCTGCTCTATTTACCAAGCAATCTCGTCACCCGGGACACGGATGAACTTTCCACCTACTTCCTCGCGTGTGGAAGCGTTGATAATCTTCAACAAGGCGGCTGCCGCGCCTTCTGCGGTTGGCACATTTCTCATGCTGCTTTCGTCTTGTTTGTAGGGGAAAGCTCCATTGTCGTCCTTAGATAAGTTGGCGCGAACTGTATTGAAAATACGTACATGTCAGTAATTTCAGAGAACTGTTGGTTCTAATTTACGCACACATGTCGGTATTGACAGGTCCAGGACATACAGGAAAGACGACTGTGAAGTTTGCATGAGCAATACGCAGTGAGGAGTAATATTTATGGCACACCTAACCATTCATTTTCGAAATGCATTTTTCTAGCCACCCAATTAAGTGCAGCTTTTGACGAACTATAGGCAACGCTTCCGAAGTTCAGAGTGACAACGCGTCCGCTGAGTTGCCCAGCAGAGCTGCTGATTGGAATGAAACGTGGTGAAGCACTCATCCTGAGGATTGACACTACGGCCTGAAACAGAACGATGGTGCCTGTGACATTAACCTAAGTGATAGCAGGAAACCTCAGTGTCATTATATTTTCAAATTCTCTAAGAAATACCCTCACGTGGAAATGTTCATCAATGCCCTTTGGGTCTACGGAATCGACGCGCCCGTAGGTAGAACACGTGGCTTCAAGTATGTAGACAGTCATTCCTTCAAATATTTTTCGTGGATAAGCATACTCACCAGCATTCGCGATGACTGTGTCAACACGTCCATGGGCGCGCGCAATATCTTCCGCTACAGTCTTATTTCCTAATATGTCCGCAGAAACGAGCTTGACAATGGACAAACGCTCTGCATGCTCCACACGCAGGTCGTGAAGGGCAGTTGCGGTGTCCGGGCTTCGTGCTCCTGCATATACATATGCAGTGGGATTGTTGATCAGAATGTTTGTGACAAGAGCCAGACCTACGTTGAAAAAGGTGAGGATGCGCTCGAATATGCGCCCAGAAATGGGCATGATATGCAGCATGTCTTGTTACCTATGCCTCTGTTTGCACCAGAAATAAGGTATATAGTAGAGGGGTCCATAAACGCTTCGTATGTATATTGGGGATTACTCGTAGAGACAAGCATATACTTATAGAAAGACGCTCAGTGTATCCCAACATGTTCGGAGTTATATCCGAGAGATTCTCGGTATCTATCCGGGTTCTAAATAAAGATGGAAGATGTTCTAAATCACTCAGCAGGTAGAACGAGCTAATCTACAGGGCTCGCTACGTAAGAAATTATATCTATTTGTTCGGGATGATTAACACGAAGCTTACGCGTTTTCTCGGCGTCGTTACGAAATGAAATAACGTCCCAGGTCATACTTCGTTTACTACACAAATATACTTCTGTGTTCCATGGGCTGTAAAGAATCCTCCCGGATATTGTATAGTACCAGTGTATTTGTCAGTTGATGGTGAATTTATCATCAGCCACTGGCATTCACCGTCTTTCCCTCTCCCACGGTGGGCATTCAGTGCTCAGCGCTTATGCACCAGCCTTACCTGTTGCTAATGGTGAATCCTTGCTAAACCTCATGCCACCTTCATCAGGTATTCCACATTTTTTTATCATATTCGGCTAGGCCTTACCTGCTTCTCGAGTCCTTGTCCTGCAGACTTCCCGCCGATTCTACATCTTCTTGTAATAACTGAGCGAGCAGTCGACATCGCCGCTCGATAGTCTCTAATCTGCGCTTCTCCTTCATCTCGTTTGTTTCGGTTGTAATCCTCCCACTACTTATACCTCCCATTGCATCAGACTTTTGCAGAAAGGTCCGTCCACGTCTGCAAGAAGTTGGACAGAAGCTAGGTGGACTTCACTCGCAAAGTTCTAGTGTCTAAAAATAGTACATATGCACAAGGCTTCCATGAATACTACATGTCTTCAATAACGGTCAATTGCGGTGCTATACTCACCATACATTGTTCCGAATGGACAAGGATGGGCCACATCGCACACCGTGGGAAATGCATGCACATTGTGCGCAGCCGCAATGATTAATGAGGGGGGTATGTGTTGGATATGGCACCATACACCTGTATGCAAATTTTACCAGGCCCGGGATGCACAGACTCTTCATACTCATACAAACAAGCGACGCTGGCAATGTCATAACTAGATAAAGTCGACGATCAGTCGCTATCAAGTCGTCCTATTTGGACAAAGTCGTGACTCAACTATGTCTGATAGTCGACGACTTTGGGGCAAACACGGCCGCTGACAAGATGCACTAAAGATGCAAAAATTACGTTTCAATATGTGCAGATATCCTCATGGGTTAACTGTTTCACAGACGTATTATTAAATTTAACTACTCCATATCCTCACAGAAATGAGTACACATTGGAGGAGAGGGAAACAGTACAAAAATTCAGAGCGGAACCGCAATGTAAATCATTGAGAGATGTCGTGTGGATTGTGTCCATGACAAGTAATTCATTCGGTGATGTCCCATAGTTTCAGGGAAATATCCCAGACTCGAACAGTTTCACCATCACACGAAGCAACCTGTGTTCCATCTGGTGAGAAAACGACACAGTCAACAGTCTGGCAATGCCCTCGCATTGGCTCTCCAATCTGCTTTCCTGTGGATACCTCCCAGATACGCACTGTTTTGTCCCACGATCCAGAGACTATACGGCGCCCATCTGGTGAAAACGCGACGGAGTGGACAGTGCTCGTATGTCCCTCAAATGCCTGTCCAATATGTTTTCTTGTCGCAGAATTCCACAGTCGTAATGTACGGTCGGATGATCCTGAAACAATTAGCGTCCCATCGGGTGAAACTGCAACAGAATTGATCCACTCCTCGTGTTCTTGAAGCGGCTGTCCAATCCTCTGGTGGGATTCAACATCCCATATGCAAATTGCTTTATCCATTGATCCCGAGACTATAGTTCGTCCGTCTGGCGAGAATTTCACAGACGTCACGATGTATGAATGACCTTTCAATGGGTGCCCAAGCTGCTCCCCAGTCTGCGCGTCCCAAATTCTGATCGTCCAATCAACGGCACCAGAAACAATTAGCTTTCCATCTGGAGAGAATGCCACAGATCTGACTCGGTCTGCATGACCTTCAAATGGTTCTCCAATCTGCTGTCCGGTCCGAGTGTTCCAGATGCGAAGATTGTTGTCAGCCGAGCCGGAGACGACACGTTCTCCATCTGGGGAAAATGCAACACATGTAACCTCGTCAGTATGGCCACTCAGAGGTTCGCCGATATGCATCCCCGTGACTGCGTTCCACAGAATCAGTGTGTTGTCCCTCGAACCAGAGACTATTATTGTTCCATCTGGTGAGTACGCCAAGCACATGGCACCACCGGTGGATTCTTTCAAGTTGAGACGTTGACCTTTTTTATAAAACAAGGAGTGCTTCAGTACGTGCATTATTATCTAAAGCTTTACTCACAGTCTGTATATCGATCAAGAAATACCCATGCTGCGTGTCGATACCGTTTGTTGTCGCTTTTTTGAATCATCATGGACATTGTTTTGACGTCGGTAAACCGTTGTGGAGAAGCCGGTATCTCTTCCTGGATTTTGGCAGACCTCTCAAGTGCCCAATTATCGTTATTGTTGTTTTTGATCAGGAAACTAACCACGAATTCATAGAGGTTTTTCCATGAGCTGTCTAAATGAATAATTAGGCCCAATAGAGCGTAAACATGTTTTTCACCTACCATCTGGCGGAGTTACCTTTAGCAGAATGTCTCGGGAATAATCATTTTTCTCCCGAAGAAGTCGACCCATATGGTAATCGATAAACTGAAACGGAACAATCGTGTTGCTCGAATCTGGCATATATTGTTATTAGATGAGTTATTAGTACTTGGTTTTGATTTAGCTCACATTGTAGAAATTCAGTAAAGAACGCCCAAGCCGCTATTTGATACATTAGGTTACTGCTTGAGGCAATTTCGATCATAGTTTTGCTAAGCTGTCGAGAATCCTGCAGTCGTAGCTTACTAGATTTCTTGGAGAAGAGCGACTTGGCATGGTGCAGAAGGCGCACCATGTCACTTTTGTCGCCCTTGAGATGGTTGGTTTCCGCCATCAAAAGCCTGATAACTTCTTCGTAAGCTGCTTGTATACCGTCGCCTGGAAGCACGTCAATTAAAGCGAGTAAAGATCAACACAAAAAATTCTTTCACGCACCGTCGAAGGACGTAGATTTCTGCAATATATCATAAGAAACTCCACATTCCTCTCGGCAGAGCTGTTCTATATGGTAACAGACAAACTGGATAGGAAAAACCGTGTCGTTTGAATCTACAATCGGTTCTTAGCTAAATAATCTACAAAGTACACAATTTACTCACAATGTATGAACTTTGAAAGAAAATCCCAAGCCACTGTTTGGTACGTTGAATTATTACTTTCGCCTATCTTGAACATGGTCTCGCCGAGCTCTGTTGACGAATACAATCGCAACAATTTGTTGTCGAAGAGCGGCTGTGCACATTCCAGCAGACGTTTCATGTCAATGTCATCGGCCTTGTAGTCGTCATATTCGACAATTAAAAATCTCATAACCTCTTCGTATGCCGCTTGCAGGCCATCCCCTGAAAGCAAACTAAAATCAGAGTCGCTTCTATGTGTAATTTTAGTCACTTACCAGAGTTAGCCATCGCACAGACAGTTGTCCATGCACTGTTATCCTTGTTCTTGACAAACTTGGCGACAAGAGGTTTAACAAATGTGTCTGCGTCACCTTCTTGCCATATACGTTGAGACAGGATATCTGAGGGTAATGTGCTCCACAACCCTTCGGCTCCTGCTGGAGGACGTGCCTTTGGATGGTATTTGCCAAGACCATCTACAACGGAGATGTGGATTTTTTGACCGTGTTGAAGCTTTCGACCAGCCCCAAGATGCGGCCTGTCATAATTCTCAGAGGTTGTGCAGATGATATTATGGGATATGGAACTTACTTATGAGTTATCTCCTTCCCTTCCTTACGTGACGTGAATGTCAGCCTTCGGAACGGAATTATCTCAAACACTTTCCAGACGGCAGAGAGGGATTCTTTGAACTCTATTTTTTCCGTTGGCAAGAGCTCCCGCTCAAACAATCTTGTGCGCAGTCCAAAAGCTCGTGCCTCATACACCATCCACCGTAATGGAGGACGACTGCGATCCATGTCCGGATTAGCTGTGTTTCCACCGCCGCTGGAAAATAATAACCAGTGTCAGTGGTTGAGGTACACCGTAGAGTTATTGACTTACATATCTGAGTGTGTCCCAGCGAACCAAACCTCTAGAGTTTGTGGGCGCTCATCTGACCCATGTGGTGTTACATTCCCAGATTGCATGGGGGTAGGACTGGATTTACCATTTTGTGGATCAACTATTGCTTTCCCGGGTATTGACGATCCACCGTGGGCATACTCAGGCAGAAACTTGACGCGTCGCTCGTCAAGTGCAAGAGCATGACGGAAGTAGCATACATGCTCCATCCCATCCACTGTCCGAGGGAGCATTTTCTTGCCGCGTACGACCCCAATAGAGGACACTGTATCCCTTGAAAATATCCATAAATGAATACCCTGACAAACACTGTCGCATGGGACCTACCATGCTCCGACGAAGTGTACGCGCACATCAGGCTGCGAAAATGTATTCTTGAAGTGTTCCGCCATACTGACTTTATTCGACAGATCGGTTTCTTCCTCTCTGTTACGGCGTAGGAATTTCTGGAAACGCTTAGTCAAGCTTATCTTTGGCGCTGGAGAGGAAGACCCGGTCGCTGATTTTGAGCGCGACGGCTTGTCGCTTTCCGGATCGGAGTATAATTCATATGCACTGTATGGCGTCCACCAATGATTTTAGGTGATGTTAAGGTATGAATAATGGTACATACAAAGGGATTTGCTTCGCGTTTCCTTTGTGTATGAGACCAACCTGACCTCTCAGAATTAGTCTGCATAATCGAAGAACCTCTTTCGTACTTACCTTGTCAATCATGGCAGCCAGTACTCTGACCTGAAAGGCGCCTCGCGAGAAGCCTGAGCTGTTGTCAGAAATATGAACCATTCTAGGGAGTAAAATTCACCCACCGAAAAGATAGATACAATCCCCTTCCTCGTAGTTCTCCGAGAGCCATTCGTAGGCAGCCATGATCGTGCGCTCGAAGTTCCTAGTGGAGAGTAAATATATATGAGCCAGCTAACACGAGAACTGTATGGAAACATACCAAGCAATTGCGAGATCAATCAAGTGGCTAAGAACCTGCAGGTAAAATGCTGGAGATATGAAAGACGGGCGAGCGTAGGTCCCTATTCCGCTGTGGTACCACGTCAGCTGTTGCTTCTTCCGGCCTTTATCAAGCATGCTGTAGAGCTCAATAACATTTGTGTTCTAATTCATGTTAAACACAGTCTAAATCGGCTGTATAGGTTTCTCACCATTTCGCCGAACTGGTTGGAGGTCCCGTCAATGCAAATGACCAGATTTCGGCCATCTTCCGTTCTTTTACAGCGACATACTCCTGGCTTCAGATGCGGTGGGAGCGCAGATGTAGGAACGGGCCTGTCGTTACTATCTGGCCTGACTTTCCCCTTGCTAAATTTACTAACTAGATATGTGGTACGTGTCAGTAACCCGACATAGAGGATATGTTTGATACATACAGAGGGGGCTTTTGAAAAATGTACGCATCCCCGAAGTTGACTCGTAACTGGGGCTGGTACATAAGTCTCCACTATTTATATCAAAAACGACAGAGTACCCTTGTTCCACTTTAAGTTTGAATCCCAGAGATAGTTACTAGATCACTTCTCTCGGTTCTCATAGACATGACGTGGGAAAGATTGGGTACATAATAACACTGAGGCAGTGATTGACGCCCGCTAATCTCCGGCGCAGACCAGGACAACATCAAATCTTTTCATCAACATATGTAAGCTATATGCCATGCAGGCTGGAGCCGGAAGCATAGTGTCCCAACACCGTCCATATTTCACCAGTTTTCCCCTGTACAGATTTAAAGAAAATATGAAAGACTAGTCAACAGTCGTAATGTACTGTGTTCACGGTACTATATTTATATTACAAAGGGCACAGTAACATGCCGTTTGACACATTTCAATCAATGTTGCATCACGTCACGATTTGTCCTTGTGTTTATCTTGTTACCTTGTTCTACTAGCCCCAGCTACGGTAACGAAGCTTTCAGTGCTCAGAATGACCATAAGAAAGCTTCAGAAACACAAAAGGGTAACCACGAGGTGCGTGAGTCGGACTTCACACACAAGCTTATACCTTAAATTCTTATGTACTAACATAGGGACCATTATTGAGCGCATGGTGTTACGCTAAGTACTACCAACCAGATAGATTTTCTGGCACGCCAGAGCATCGGAATGGCGGAGCGAGGATGGTACCGGCGGACTGACCACTTACCGTTACTGACCGGCCCGGATCACAAGCGCTCCGTTGCGCGTTCGCTGTTCGGCTGGTTGAGCGTCCCCAAGGCGTCCCGCAATCTCATTGTCTCTCCATTTGTCATGATGCTGTTATGGATATCACGGAAGTGCTGGGGTATGTGATGTAGACATCAGTTGGACCCGTAAGCACCATCATAAGAATTATTAACAAAGGAAAAGAAGCAATTATACGTATGAATCCTTGCACGCCACTACATCATCCACCGCGAGCACAAGGGCGAATCCGGAACGCACGTCTTCGTGAACGTTGCCCCCCGGACACAGCCCTTCCGTGCACAGAACGCAAGGCTGGGCCTTGATTTACAAATGCTTCTCTGGCTGTGTTAGGACGGTCTACGCCCAAGGCTTCAAGTGCTGTTCTTTGGTTCCTTACTTCACCCTGACGTCGAGCAATGGCACCGGGCTTTCTGTCCAATTCCGTAGGCATCAGTGTAAGCTCGAGACAAGAGCCTGGGAGTCGGGGTCGGGTACGCGTTTGGCTGAGACTTCGGGGGGAACGTCGACGAGTTCGGGCGTGTAAGAGTTCAAATTCAAACGCGAATGGGAGTGCGTCTGGTCGTTTATATAACCAAATCTTCCACGAGCACGGAGCGAATCGGAGCACATGTCGGAAAAATCGAAAAAGGCATACTCGTGGTCACAAAAAGTGATGGTCACATACCTATTTCCCACGCGTTGAACTCCTCCTACCTCCGACATTCTGCAGGTATATTTCATTTCAACATCAATTCTGAGCTATGAAAATTTGACAGTCAATATATTACTTTAATTTGTACATATAACAAAAATTAAAATGGAGTATGACCACCATTTGCCTCCAAAACAGCCTGCACACGCTGAGGCATTTGTAAAATGTGCTTGTTGATCTTTTCGATTGATAATTCCTCCCATGCGGCTCGGACTGCTTGTTTGAGTGCATCAACTGAATTTACCGAAGGGTGAGAGCGAACAATAGCTTTGAGGTCATGCCAAACTGGCTCGATGGGATTTAAATCAGGTGATTGTGCTGGATGACTTTCCAACGGAATGTTGTTTTCTTCAAACCACCTTTGTGTTGATTTTGCTCGATGGCTAGCTGCTCCATCATGCTGAAATTTTACCAAACCCTTCTCCTGTGCTATCCCTTCCCAAAAGCTCTTTAAAACTCCATCCAATACCTGTGACTGATAACGAGAGGCAGTCATTCCTCCACCCTTTCCCCCAGGATAGTCAAGAACAAGTAATGGCCCTTTCTGGCCAAAAATTATACAGGCCCAGATCATAATGCGGATGGAGGACTGACTGAATGTCGGAACAATACAGTCCTCGTGAAATTCCTCTTCTGGGCGGCGCGTGACAAAGATAGGGCCATTCCGATCACCTAAGCAAACATAGCATTCATCCGAGTAGATAGTGGTCTTGAAATCTTCGTCACTAAGGCCCTTTTTATCCTTTGCCCAGGCAAGCCTTGCAGTCTTGTGAGCACGAGTAAGATATGGTTTACGTCTTGCAACTCGTCGATGGTATCCATGTGCATTTAAGACATTCCGAACAGTTGATACTGATGGCTGTGATGGCAAGACATTACTAAGCTCGGAAAGTGCACTTCTTCTGTGTTTCTTGACCTCTCGGATAAGGGTACGCTCCTCACGGAGGTCTAATAGCCTTGGCCTGCCAGATCGAGGACGATTGGAAACAGTTCCGGTTGATTTGTACTTCGCAATAATCTTCCTTGCAGTTGCAATTGGAATGTTTTCTGCTTCAGCTGCGGATTTTGCTGTTTGGTTGGCCAAAACACGTCCAATTAATCGGTTCTTTTTGGGAGTATCATGCTGAGTACGTGCAGTATTTACAGAAGACATTTCGTAGTATGGGAGTATGTGGTTGTAGAGATATGAAGTGGATTACGCGTCATGAATCTGAGTGGAGGTGCAATGATGCAATCATGTGACCGTTACTTTTTGTAACCACGAGTACCTCGTCACATATGGCGAGATATGTGCATATCAGGCCATCAGCAAAATGGGAGGCATATATTCTTAAGAAATCACTTATATCTAGTTACACTATTTAACATAATGACATGCTCTGACTCTTGTGTTCATATTGATATTCTTAAGAAATCACTTATATCTAGCTAACAGAATGATACACTCTGACCTCCTCCTATATTGTCTGATCAGGCTGACGGCTGGCGACAGCTTATTGATAGCTGGTTATTGCTATAATTTTCTCTCTTGAAAACTCTGATAAACTTGAACAACCAAAGTATAGTCAAATGGCAATATATTACTCTGATTTACATAAATATAACAGGATTATGGACGGTATACTACTGCAAAACTATGGATGTAAGCTGCTAATACTCTAGGAACTAAACCTAACTGCAAATAAAAGGTAACACAAAGGTCGAGTAAGCACTGCCAGTGGGTAAATCGAGTCAAAGCAGATATAACTAACCTTGAACTTATCATATGATAAAATGGGTAAGGAGTAGTGTCGAAAGGGGCTTAAAGGTTGTAAGAGAGGAGGGGCTTCCGATGCGACGTACACGAGAATCCGGCGACGCTTTTATGCTGTTTTGGTGTGAGGCCAAAATAGAAGTCTACGTCATGCCCCACTAGTGAAGATGCAGGGACATTTCCAACTCCAACGATAATGGAGAGCTGTATTCGGGGTCCTGAACTACTTACGAAACTTGAAGGGCCCTGAGGATAAGTACTTGTACGCAACAAATGTGCAATAATGAGCGCTGATCACAGCCTGATAATTTTTCCGCTTGTGTGCTATATGTACTTACATTTTACGGATAATCCAGGATAATCCATATTAAGTCCTTTCTGGTCGTTGTAAATAGATTATCTGAGACTGATCAGACCTGACAAGCCTGGTGATATGTCTCTCTGGGCCAGATGGTAAGTACTTATAATTTCATCAGCAGCATCACCTACTGATATGCCTTTTTGGATTTTTCCGACATCACTGCTCACGCGCAGATATTAAGTCGGTTATGGACATCCTCGGCGTGACGAGCTCGCCCCGCTTTCCCTGAGGGTAGGCCGCGTGCTTAGAAACTAAGATGGTGCGTAGAGACAGATGTAAGCGTATATATGAGGCAGCGGAGCGGGGACAGTACTGTGTCGTCGAGCACAAGCTTGGGCAGGGCGGGGTGAGCGCAATAAAGATTAGGGTCTTGTGGGGGATGAGTTTTATGGAGGATGTCCGGTTTCGAGCGATGAAATCCATCCGGGATATTGGAAGATGGGAATGAGATGGGAAGTAGATATATGCGCCGTATTTTGAGAGATAGTCGACATAGACAGGGACCATTGTGCGCTGCTGGCCATCTACGCTCGCATTCCCATCGGACACCTATCCAGGCACGGTCTCACTGCCCTCCCTTTCGCGTTCCATATTGCGTCGTTTTCAACATAGACAGCCAAGGTCCAGCTTCCAATTGGGGCTCGGGAGACAACAGACCAGTAGAAGTCGTCTGGAGAGGCAGGGCATGTACCCACGTCGCAGTCGGGGTGGGTAGCATGTTATCTTCGGTAGGGTGCGGGCCGTGAATAGCTCACAAATTTTGGGCTGACAAAGATATTCCCACATCCACATTTATTGGCTCCAATGAGGGTGGGGGAATAGCATGGGTAGTGTTTACAGCATACAATTCGGCTGCTAATCCTTGTATGCTACGCTGGAAACACCTGCAGGAGTAATTTCTGCGTAAATGAGAACCGGGCTGCCATGTGCAAGGTTTAGCTTTGACTACATTCCAGCCATATAGTATTACACATTGTTGTCGCGAATCGGTTTGGCATGTTAGCAGGGGGGTGTCCGATTCTAAGCACAGCGGAGCGTCTTCTCTCGTGTGGAATACAGATGAATACCCGCCCCTCCCTACGTTACAGGTTGGTAAGAAGAATGCGTAATTATAGCATTTTCACCGCAAAATCATGACCCAGTAGTATCAGGGTGAGGGTGGCGCATCGGCACATCCTGCATATTAACACGTGATAGGCATACAGATATTCAAGCCAAAATCTAGTCGCAGTCAAATACGGTTACTTGGAATCGTTTTAATCCAATGTTTTCTTACCCAAGTGCTGCCTGTCCTGAAATCGTATGGACAGGTAAGAATTGACTAACTAAAACGGCTGTAGGAAACTACTAAACTAGTTCATACCTATACGCCCACCTTAAACATGTTCCACCAGCCTTCTCAGTTTTTTTTATCCTTTTATTGTCACTCAATTACCTCTGCGCTTCCCGGTCAAAACCCCTCCCCTTTCCACTCGGGATTCCGAATGGGCGTTTCTCCAGACGTCGGTAAAGAGGACGCCGATAGAGTAAACGACGGGAGGAAGTTGGAAGAGCTGCTCAGTAATACTATTCATGAGGTCAAATACGGTATACCAAGGTCCTTGTAATGTGTGCAATCAATGATCAACCAAACGTCCGGTGGATGATACCGTCGGTCACCAACCCGTTACAGCTGGTGCGTCAGAAGTTCCGTGCGATGCTCAAATATGTCGGTCCAAATCTGTCACCATGAAAACACGCACATAACGCATATTATCCGCACTTTCCTCTGGACTACTGGTGCTGTCATCGCCACGTCGCCCAACGCGCATGACTGCGCTTCTCAACAAGAAGCACCTCTCGGATTGGCTCTAATTATATAGAAGGGGAGGCACTTGCTCAAATTCTGGGTGCATTTGCGTGATTATACGATTAGTTTATGTGGGCGCCGCATTGAGAGTAAAATATAAACTATGGACAAGTGTGCCACAGCTTTAAAATCATGTAAACGTTCAGACGTGCAATGCAGGAGCGTTGGAACTGCTTCGCCCGCACTAATACGAAGGTTTTTGCGGAAATATACCAATGATATACGGAATAATGATAATGTACAGTGGTGTATACATATAGCACTTTCTTTTAGATTTGGGAGATTTCCCTGTACCGACTTTGCATAGCATGTCAGAATGATAATAAAAAAGACTTATCCGAGCAACACGGATATAAGATAATTTATGGTCTTGGTAAGTCACGACATCTGATATAAGTTAGTTCTGGCAATCGGTGCACACAGGTGTTCACTTACATATGTGTGTAACACGCGTTTTGAATTCAAAGATTACAGACATATGGTAAACGTGATCTCCATGAGTGGTAAACCCGAACTGATTTTTAACCTATACGTACGTCATAAATGGGGCCGCGCTTTTGTTACCTCATACAATTCCGTTCGCGTAGTGAAACATATAGTTAACATTGAAATGAAAGCAATCTCTACATGGTGGGTGATGCCAGGAAAATCAAGTTCGTACCTGACTAGAAACGATTTATCTTTACTGATGCAGATGATTCAAACATAACATTGTGTCCATTAATGATACTGATCTCCCTGCATTACCTCGCCGCCGCCGCTCTCGCCTCCACGCCAACCATTGCCATCACTGCGACACACATATCTGTTGCCGCTGCTGCTCACAAACTTGGTCATTGCCAGGTGCCGAAGCAAATGACTGCTCTATTCAACTACCGGAACCTCTCGGTCAATTTTTTTGTAATTTTATGTAAGGAGATGGTTACCTCATACTGTGCCATTTGAACGGTGAAACACATACCAGACATTAAAGTGCAAGCAGTCTATACGTTTGTGGTTGATGCCAAGAATGTCATATACGTTCCCCGTTAGGAACTATTCAAAATTATTGAATATTGATCATTCACACTTAACACTGCGTTTATACATAATAGTAATAATAGATGTCGAGGTCAGCGGGTGGATAGTTCAATATGCATATAAAGCCTACCTATGCATACAGGAAATTTCAGCTGTGCTCACCTCTCCAACCTCCAACAGAAACTTCGCTGGACGAACTTTCTCGCCGAGATGCATTTCATTTACATCCTTCTCACCGCGTCTGCTCTCGCCACCATGTCAGCAGTTGCTATCCCTGCACCACACACATTTTCTGCCGCTGCTGCTCACAAGGTTGATGTTAGTGCATTATTTACAAAGGAAAACAATTCATGCTTATGAAAAATGGAGCAGCTTAGTGCTCCAGATGAGAGTACGTCGATCCTTGTCAAGCGCATGGATCCACATCAGCAAGTATACAAGCTCACGCATGAGGCTGCGTTTACGGCTTCCCAGCAGGCGCACAATGGCAATAACCACGCAGCAAAGGCGCATATGGAGGCATTACACGCTCATATGGGGGCTTACAGCCGCCATGCCGCTGCTCATGCACAAACCCTGCACCAGTACCACGCGGGGAAGATGACACATCACCAAGAGCAGGCACTATCACATCTTGAACGCGCGACATACCATTTCAAGATCGCAGGAATGCACAAATGGCAATCGCAGAACTTTAAACAGGATATTGCAACGATGAATCAGTCCGGCCTCCCAGCTTATCATGCTGATAAATTGGCCACTGCAAAACAAAGTATTGACGTGGCACACTTTGGCTTTCTCGACGCAATGGACGCGTCTGTCAAAGCTGCAAGTTCGAAGTATGATGCGCAAGTTTCGGGGCACGTTCAACACTAGGACGCGTTAGCAAAAGCATTGAGGATTGTAACCAGATATAATCAACATGCTTTGATGATAGTTACCGGACAAGTGAATGTGTAGATATACTGCGTATAATCCATGGAGCATCCCCCTCGTGGGAACATAATGAATAAGACATACCATGGGTAACCCCGGCGCGTGGGCGCCAGTGCCGTCCCGCGTCTATGTTCCCCCACGACCTAATAGAGGCTACATACACACACAATTACACGGAACGGAAGCTCAATACTGAAACAAACGACGGAGACTGGATCCTGAACTCAGGGATTGAAAGGAGAGGAATGTACTACCGATTCATGCGCGTGCATGTTGTTTGCATGTTTTATGCCGATGCTGACTAACGGTGATATGTTCGATGCATTTTCTTGCTCATGACTTTGCAGTGCGTCACTGAAAATTTGATTCTACTTTAAATATCCGCTCCACCACACCCTCGCGCGCCTTAATCCGAAATTAAAGCACTGTTCGCGCTACAAACGACTGGATTTGTCCTTGGGATGGACGACACATATCACCAGGCAGAGGCTGCAGAGTAGTATTGGACATAATACAGAGTCCATGTGGGTGCGGTGAGCCCGAGGACGATTTGTAATTTGTTGGTGTTGTGTGAGGATAGTTGCTGAAGCTGAAGTATGTATATGAGCGACGGGGTCGTGGGAACATGTTTTGTCAACCAATTTGTGGCACCGCGGGCCAACCGCGGGCTCAGGGACCGGCTTACCTATTTACTGTACAACCTGACCTAATATAATGAATAAAAAGGTACCCAGCATCTACCCAGATCTTCATGCTCATGCATTACACTGTAAACATTTATTAGCACAGTTGACGACGAGATACTGTCAAAACATGCATGTTATGTGACACGAGAACGTCTAGGAAGTCCTCTGGTATATGCCACACATAATATGCAGTCAGAAAGAGTTGTGATGAGCAGAGTGTGAGTATGCGTACCTTATGTGATCACAAGGTCGACGCATATTATCTTTGACGACTACTAATGGTAATAAGTGGATGAAGAGTGAGAAAAAGAAGAATTTAAGACGCATATATGCACTAACCTGAGCTATTTTGAGGGTATGATCGGACGTGCAGTGAACTTGCTGTGTGCCATGTCTCCCAACACAGTTGTCAGTCATTACAGATGATTGACTGGGTATAAACATACCATACCACTTTATGTATGCGGTTTGTATATCCAGGTGTTGCCCGAATTCAAATCAGTGTCAGCTGTTGCTCGGCTACATGGGTGGCGGAGTGTACTGTTCCGTTGACCAACCATAAATGCTATGAAAACAACATTACCCACGGTCAAAGGCAGGAGTTATGAAACATACCTTGTTGTTTATCTTGCAGAGAGTATACATGAGCTTTCCACTCACTTGTTTGAAGTTGACAGGAGATGCACTGGGTCCGAGACCATGACGGGGTAAAGAAAGACTGGCGTGACGGCTATGCGGACAATCGCGGAAATGCAGGCAGGTGTCATTGTGCACGTGGTTGATAATTTGATGTCAGTCAGTGGTCGGTGAGTGGCATAATGAAATTTGTCCTAAGTCCATTGAATGTGACTCCAGTGCGGTACAGCAAACCATTTAGATTGGCCCAGGTACGAGGAGCTCAATATATTTTTAAAGATTTTTAATGGACATCTATAGATACTTAGATTAATAATCTGGCTGAAAAGATATGCTAAAGATTTGAATAGACTTTTTAAATCATTTACAGGCCTCATTAACCGACTGCACAGCTTTGGCTATTTAAATATTTATGACACGTGCTCGTGACGCCTGAGGCCGAGGCCTCAATAACATTGACCGACTCTCTAGATCTCCCCACTTGTCATATACATTCTCTGCACAACCATGCCACACTTCCCAGAAGAGCTCATCGAGTTAATTCTTGAAGAATCACGTTGCACCACTTCTAGCTACAGTGCAAAATCATCTTATCTGTCCACCATCGCCCTGCTCTCTCATCACTGGCGGATGTATGCAAACTCCTTCCGCTTTGCGGAGGTATATCTAGGCAATAATCATTATAACAGCAATGAGGTACACAGGATCAAGCAATTCGGGGATCTGATCGCATCTGATGTATGGACGGACGACGAGGACATTGGACATAATGTGCAGGAGCTCACACTACTCTTTGATCCTATACTTTTCTTTGATATGCGCTTGGTGAATGGACACTATGTAAATGCCGAGGGTCCAGCTCTTGAATCCATTGCAAGAGTGCTGCGTACTGTATTCCGTACGCCGATATCCCCCATTTTAACGGAAAATTACTACGGACGACTCGGGTATCAGAACCTAGGATACTGCTTTCATTTTTACTCTTCATTCAGCGGAATAACTTGCATGGAAGATATGGGCGACTGGAAAGCAGGAAAGGACACGATAGATGCTATAGAAACCATATGTACACGCCCTAACCTCTCTTCCTTAATCATGGAGAAGCTGAAGTTTGTTCCAAAGAAGACCTGCTCGTCGCCATATCTCCAATATTTACACATTTCATCGGTATCATTCGATGTACATTACACGGGTTCTGAGCTGCCAAAATCTGGAACGGTCCAGCAATTCAAAAATCTGCGAAAGCTATCCTTCAACATAGATACCGACCTAGCGGACATCATTGACTTCCACGCCATTGCTTACGGAACTCACCGTACTCTTTGAAAAAAGTTTCGAAAATTTTTCAAGGGTGTATGAAATTCTGAACTACCTCCGAGACACTGTAAAGTCATTGACTATACAATTTCAGCAGCTTGGTGCGCATTTATTCATTTTTTGGTAATGCAAGGCCGCTTATACTGTCGTGCATTAAGACCAACGGCAAATCCCTGACCGGACAATCAGAAGTTGTCTTAGCCGCTTGAGCATACTCAACATTTTCATCACAAGTCACTGTGTTTCTATAATTCCCGATGTTGCCCATATCTCGAGGTTCCCAAACCCGTTAGACTTTATAATTCATTTTCTGCAATCCGTGCATCCTCCCGAAGTGTACATCGAGCTCTATATCAAAGTGGCTTTCTTCGGCTCGCATTCCTACCAGGACCCCGATTCCGAAGCTGCGGATCTTGACAGGATCTATACCCTAATCAATGACACACAACTTTTACAGTACATTTCGCGTTGCGCAACTCCTGGCCGCGATCCCAGTTTTAACCTCTCAATGATTTTCTCCCTCTGTCGCCGTGATCTTCGATTGTACAGTGCCGATGGCCCCAATCTGACGGACCTTGTCGTTGGCAAGTACGAAGCACATCTCCGAGATAAGTACTCCCGTCTCGATAGAGCAGGAGTCAACTTGCAGATTGAAGTCAGACAATACTTACCTTGGTGGTTGGATTATGTAATTTTAATTGGAACGTAGGTAGAAACTCCGTGAAATGTTAGTAGTTGGATACACTGTACAGTGATTAGCGGTGTTTGCCGTGGAAATGAACCAGCATTCCTTTAATTTCCAACCAGCCACAATCTGCACAGTTCTTTATTTTTTGAGTTTGTTTATTTTTACTAGGTACCGCCTGCGGCGATTAGGCCTTGTTAGTCTGCTTACGTAATTTGTAAGTAATAGGCTTGAGTAACAAATACTAAGACGATGTAACGACCAACGATGCGGGAGAGTAGCAGGCACGCCGCACTGGCGGCCTTTCAACCTCGAATAATCGAGCACATGGAGCCAACGACGGTGCACTTCAGAGTATGAAGTTTGCTCCCCCAAGCGGATCCATCATCGTAAATGCATTTCAGAGCCAGGTATCTGCAGATACTATGCCTTGAGATCAACTATTTTTCTATGTAGACAATTGCATAACACATTATGAGTACAACGCCTTCGTATAATCCATATGCCATTTCCAAAAGAAAAAAATGCAAGCTGCCATACCCGTTAGCTTCTCCATCTGCACAAAGAATCTCTTCCAAGTCTCTTCATAGGAACTCAACAATACAATATTAAATGACGTTACAGAACGTACACGGGCAGGCTAACACGAGGCTTTACTGTTTGGAATTGACGCAATAATATGACTGTCTTCGTAATACTCTCAAGTTCTACATTCCAAGTTCTACACCGGAATCTACTAGATGGTCCCCACTCGGGGGGCCATAGAATATGTACATTAAAACAGAATAATGGTAAAAGGACGATTAAGAAATTATAATGTATATAAATAAAAAAGATAATTTACTTCCCGTACGGGAACACCTGCTCGCAGGGTACCCCAGGGTTACTGTCAATAAATGCCTGATAGTAGTAATCAAGGTTGGTGTTCAGCGCCACAAGCAAGTTACCAGTTGGGTGAGGGTAGAGACCGCGGACCGTCTTGTTCACGTGGTTGGTGTACAGTCCACAGACATCATCAAAGTTGGGTGACGTCGGGTCTACCATAAAGCTGTTCACGCCTTTCACGTTTGTCCCGGGCTGCGTCATGTTCTGCAGATAAACGTCCATTGCGCCCGAGGTCATGGGATGGTTCGCACGGTGGAAATCGTCTGGGAAGCGGTGGTCCTGGAAGAACGAGCGAGCGGCGTCGAGGTCAAGTTGACCCTCCGGCAGACGTCCATCGACAAAGAACTGGAAGGGAAATGCGGACTCGGTGTACGCGGTGAAATAGCGGGGAGAAACAAAGGAGAACGTGGGGTTGGTCGCAATGGATTGTGCAATACGTTGACCGCGCAGCTTGCCAGCAACTGTAAGGTTGTACTTTCCATCTCCGTAACGGTTACTGAATTCAATAAACTTGGATAAAATCAGCATTATGGTCTAAAGAGCACAAGTAAGCGTGACATACCTGGTCGAAGAGCTCTTCGTTAAAGTCATGGTTGTTACCAAAGTAAAAGTCGAGCCGGCTCATACTTGTGTCACCTAGATCGTACGAGCATAAGATAACGTCATAAAAGTATCATTATCTCTCACCTTCGAACACATTGTGTGTGTCTAAACCTCCAGCAGTTCCCGGAGAGACATCGGGGCCAGTAAGTGTCGTTTTAGCGCCGATACTCATCTCATTGGTGATCAAGTTCCCATTGACAAGGAAGCCGGTTAGGGCCACGAAACGCGCAAACGCATTGTCCATATTAAAGGCTTCAACTCTCTCAGCTGACATTCATTTACTAGAACATGAATTGCGTACCTTCTTGCACGGCATCGATGATCTGCGATGGAGTTGCGACTCCGTTGTGGGGGATGTACTATCCAAATAAGGAAATTGTTAGAGATGCTGATCACACTGCCACAGCGCTACTTACGCCATGCGACGCGAGTGTGTTTAATGCTGGGCAGGGGCCACGCTGGTCTCCGGGCTGCTGCTCGACGAATGGGTGTGCGGCGTCGTAAACGAGCTTGGTGGAGGTGTCGTTCATCGGGCCCGGTAACGGGGGAGGAGGAGTGAAGGTCAGAGTCGGGATAATTGCGTCGAGCTGTTCCCTCGGAAGGCCTGCAAGTGAGAGATAGGACGGATATGCGACAGCCGTGCTGACGAGAGCAAAGAGTGCCAATGAAATTGCGAGCATAGCTAGAGAATGTATATGAAGAGGACCCAATCTGATGCTTTTTTCATTTGGTAGCGTGTGCCTTTATACCCTTTTCTACGCCCATAATTATCATATTCCGGGGGAGGTGATTCACTCTGCATTAGAGACCCAAGCAAATTTTTATCACCATACCCTGTTTGTTACTCAGCTGGATTTAGAAAGACAACAGTCGTTACTACACGGAACTGGCACCTTTCTGCTACAACTATTTGACTTGAACCTGTTTCAGTAAGTATATTCCTGAATGTGAGCATTTATAACCCGTGTCCTCCAATGCAGTATAGAATGATAGCAAGTGGAAATGGAAATGCATATTGGTTATCGGACGTGTATTTACGGACCCAGCCACCATTTTGTAAATCAGCTTTTCCCCAGAGTTCGTTTGAGGTACATAATTACTCTACATCCGTTCGTGTGTCTACGCCGCCTGCCGCATCGGAGCAGTTAGAAGACACGGTGATACCACCGGTCAGAGGGATAGACGAGCAATGGCCGAGCAGTAGGTAGAGCTACGAGCATCAATGCCTTGTCGTGTCACGCCATGTACAGCTGCCTGTTCGGAATGATGGTAATGATCATATCCCTTTTCACATATATGGTATGCGATAATAATATTACTATTGAATAAGATTGTATCCCACCTATCATTGCGAAACGGATGAAATTCACTATCTTCAGCTGTTTGCTGGTGCTCGGGGGTCAGGAGAGGGATCAAATTCTACCTCTCCCATCCTCGAGCCGTCATCCGACATGTCACGAACACGCAGATCAATGCTTAAATAAATGGAGGGCGCTCCCTTGAGACTGGAGTATAGTTCCAATTGTTTTCCGTGACGGACTCACTCCGAAGTACATATGCCAAGACAAGAACCTTTATAGCCGCTGCGCGCCTGTTCTATTTGTTTGACAGCCCTAGTAAATTCAGCAGTATACATTGCATTGCATTTACAACGAGCGAAATGAAACCAATAATGTTGACTCTGCCTCTCACTAAGACTTAAATAACAGCGTCAAGCCTTAGAGCTGCTAATAACGCTTGCCCATAACGTTGTCAGCCGATGCGGTGATGGCTTCTACAGACAACATCAGACTTTGGTAGTTCTAAAAATACGGGCGTGTCTCCCTCGAACACTGCTAACTTACCCCGTTTACATATTATGTAACGCAGATTTATTTCTAGCTGATGGGTGAGTTCACACTACTTTGTGTGCCTGATAGGGGAGGTTAATCTATACAGAAAGCTCGAGGCTACATATTGCTGCGTGGACGCGTCTTGACAGAGAAATATTGCCAGGACGCCTGACTTATTGTAAAGAGCTGGAAAGACGTGATGCATCATTGTCCATTTGATATACTTGGCTGGTGTGCCATCTTAGTTACATGTCCGTCAATACTCGAAGGTACTAGGTAGGCGGCGTTGTTGGGCTCCGTGATTTACTAAAAAGGTAGTCTAGAAGCTGTATTTTCTTTTACATGTAAAATACTAGTACGCTATAGCGAGTGCGATTTGGTACTTGTCATTACCCAGAGTTAAATATTTGAAGCTGTTGCCGGACACGAGGCACGTCCCGGCATAGATCCGCACAGTCCTGAACAAAACGAAACTTTGGGAAAACTATTATTACGGGCACAATGTGCATTGTTAAACTAAGAATACACTGGTATCATCTTTGCATATTTATACAGGTGTGTGTCTCCCAGATGCAGAATGAATCCAGCGTGTTTGTGAGAAAAGGGTGTGCGACGGGCGAGTGTCTCTTCAGTTTCGCCGTTGTAGTTCAAGATTCAGAAAGATTAATGACACTGTACATCGGTGCTGGTGCATGCATACACCGCTCGTTGGCCCCACCAAGGATGCGGGAGGATTGAAGCGACAGGGTTTGCAGGCACGATCAGGGCAGTGGCTGTGCTTATATTTGGCATCACTGAGGAAATACAAACAACGCCCTTACATCCCTCCTGGTTTATACTTTGAGCGCTACAACGAGGCAATGTGGGCTAGGGGATCTGACTCGGATACTTATTAATTTGTCTCCTGGCCGTCACACGGGTGGACAAAGATGGACGGAGCCGGGAACGAGACAAAAGACGTGGGAGGCCAATGCAAATACGGCCAAACAGAGAGGACAATAAGGCGCTGTACAATGTACTCGGCTAGGACGTGCAGACAATTAGATAGGACAGACAAAAGGTATGGGCTGGCCACCCGCCGTTCCCTTTCTCATTCCTCTCCTTTCTTCCTTCACGACCCCTCATGTACTCACGGAATCAACCACAGCAGGACGGCGACCTTGCCTACGAACTCAATGTTTCTCCCCGCGCATCCATCGACTCGATAACATCAACACAAAAGGACTCCCCTGCGCCAGAGGCCGCCCCCGTCCAGGAGCAACCTGCCCCAACACCCTCCATCCGCCTCCTCTTTTCCCTCCTCCCCCGACGATATGTACCCCTCCTCCTCCTCCCCGCCGTCATCTCTTCCCTTATCGCTGGCGGTATCGCGCCATTCATGACATTCGTCGTCGGCCAGGCTTTCAACACTTTCGCTTCCTTCCCTCTATCAAATCCCACCCAGGCCGACAAGGAATCGCTACTGCACGGTGTTGGTCTTGCAGCACTCGAGCTCGTCGGTCTTGCAGTAGGGAGCATGGCCCTGGGCAGCATTACGAGTGCCCTATGGATCTGGGTTGGCGAGATCAACGTAGCGGCCGTACGGAGGCACGTATATGCTCGCGTATCGACCAAGGATATCGTGTGGTTCGACTTGAACCTCGGCTCCGGCGAAGCTTCAGGCGACGTCGTGGGCGCTGGAGGTCTTATGGCGAAATTTTCAAAGTGCGTACCCTGATTTCTGTTGCGACATTTACTTACTGTATGCGACTTTTACCCCCTTATCTCCATATTTCCACTCTGCCCAACAATATGCGAAATTTTGCTGCATATATGCGTATATTTCTCCCAGAGAGACCGATGATGTTCGCCATGGCTCGTCTCTCGCCCTCGGAACGATTCTGCAAAACTTGACGACGTGCCTCGCCTGCCTCGTCCTCGCATTTTCCCGTTCATACCAGCTCACATTTGTGATCCTCTCCGCCGTCCCCGTGCTCACCCTCGTGCAGGGCTTTTCTCAAGGCTTCGCAGGCCCTCTCCTTCAGGCCGAGCGCCACTCAACCGCAGTCGCAGCGACACGCGTCGAACGCGCTGTTGCATCCATCGCCACCGTCAAGGCGTTCAACGCCCAAGACTACGAGCTTAGTCGTGCAAAGGAGGTCTTCCGCGCGCTGTTCACTCAGGCGCGGAGCCTCAACTTCGTCTGGGCAATCTCGTCCGGGAGCGCGCAATTCGTGATGATGGGCATGTTCGTGCAGGGATTTTGGTTCGGCGCGAAACTGGTTCGGGAGGGCAAGGTCGAGCCGGGACACGTCATGGCAGTTTTCTGGGCATGCCTCATCGCGACCAGTAACCTCCAGATGTGCATCCCCCAGCTCATTGTTCTCGCCAGGGGCAAGGAGTCCATGAGTGCTCTTGTCGCTCTGGCCGAGTCCACGATAGCTCCCCCACCTCCCCCCGAAGATCTTCCTCCTTCGCCGACTATCTCTGTCCGCCCTGTCTCACTCTCTCATCCCCGTACACTCCGCAAAATCACGCCGAAGAAATGCACTGGCGAGCTTGCGCTGTACAACGTCACATTCGCGTACCCCGCTCGTCCGACTGCGCGCGTGCTCTCCAACGTCAGCCTCTTTCTCCCTGCTGGCGAGACTACCTACATCGTCGGTGGTTCAGGCAGTGGCAAAAGCACCATCGCTAGCCTTCTGGTTGGTATGTACACTCTGCCCGGTACTGGCATGGTTGCAATCGACGAACAAGATATCACATTCCTTGCGCCTGAATTCCTCTCCTCCCACATCATGTGCCTTTCGCAGTCATCCTCAGCGCAACTCGTCTTGTCCGGGAAATCCATTGCGGAGAATATCCTGGCTGCGCTGCCCGAGACCCAGCTTCTGTTCATGACCGAAGCGGATCAGCACCGTGTGGTGCGGGACGCGGCTCAGGCAGCCCTTCTTCATGAATGGGTCAACGGGCTCGAGATGGGGTACGACACTCCCCTTGCCGGCATCGGTGCGGAGAGCGAGGCGGAGTCGTCTACGACAACTGCCGCTGCCGGTGTTGGTCTTTCCGGAGGACAGCGCCAACGGCTTGCTCTAGCTCGTGCATTCATCCGCAATCCGACCATCCTCATCCTCGACGAAGCAACATCCGCACTCGACCCTCCCGCTCGCCTCCTCATCTCTGCCGCCCTCCGTCGCGCCCGCTCGAACAGGACAACAGTCGTGATCACCCACGATCTCAGCCAGATCGAGGCTGATGATTTTGTCTACGTCATGCGGTCTGGCCGTGTTGCTGAGGGAGGCTACCGCGGGGACCTCGAGACCGTCAAAGATGACGTGGCTGATGTGGATGGGGACATTGGCGAGTTTAAGCGCATGCTTTCCCACCAGCAGCTCACTGGCGGTGCGCTGCCCGTGAAGGATATCCCGGAGCCTTTCCGTGCCCCCATCCTCGTCGAGGAGGAGGAGGAGGAGGAGGAGGAGTCGAAGGAGGTTGATAACATGGAGAACGACGCCCCTCAGACACTGCGCCCTCTCACCTTTGGGAACTGGATGTTCGAGGTCGTCGCTGACCTCACTGGCATGGTTTCCGGGAATGGAGCAAGGCAGGGTGCTTCCCGCTCCCGCATCACCGTTCGCCAGAGCGTGCTTCCCCCTCCCTCTGGACCGGCTGCTGTGGATCACGAAGCATCTCCCGTCAAACACAAACGCCGCCCGTCGAGCATCCACATCGTTATCCCCCAACAGCCCACCCCTGCCTCCGTCCGTCCACTCAGCCGTAGATATAGTATGCCATTCACCCCAACGAGCGCGGCGACCACCATTGTCGCTTCGGATGCACCGTGGAAGAAGGGCTACGGATACGAATACGAAGAGGAGGACTGGGAGGCCGTTGGCGACAGCGACGTCGAGGAGTTCGACGTGGAGAAATATGCCATGCAGAGCAGTGCCGCTGTTGCACGCGCACGGACGGCTAGGCGCGGACGGGAGCGCAAGATGTGGACCCGTCCCGCGGACGTGAACGAGGTGGGCCTCAAAATGACACGCAAAGAACGCAGGGCTGCGAAGAAAGCGATGCAGGCTGCTGCAGCCGCAGCGGAGCAGCAACCCAACACCGACTTCGACGAGGACGACTTTGCCCGGCCACCGTTCTGGGCCCTCGTCCGCGCAGTCTACCCCACGATCCCGCATAAGCCCTTCCTGTTCTTTGGTGTACTAGCGTGTATTGCCTCTGGGAGTATGACGCCCGTCTTCTCCTTCCTCCTCTCACGCCTGCTCTTCGAGGTTTCAACCGGCGCACAGGACGCAGGCCTCATTAACCGCTTTGGTGGCCTGGTACTTGGTATTGCCGCCCTCGACGGCCTTCTCCTCGGGCTGAAGTACTTCATCATGGAGACATCCGGCATGTTGTGGACCACACGCCTACGTGCTGCAGCTCTCGAGCGCGTGCTCGGACAAGACAAGAAGTGGTTCGACCGCCCCGCCCACGCCCCTGCCCGGATCATGCAGGCAGTCGTCAAGGATGGTGACGATGCACGGAACCTTATTGCGGTCGTCCTGAGCCAGGGAGTTGTTGTTGCAACGATGCTCGGCGTGGGTCTCGTGTGGGCGATGATACGCGGCTGGCAGCTGACACTCGCAGGCTTTGCTATTGCACCGGTATTTGCGGGGGTGATGGCGCTGCAGACGAGACTCGTGGCGCAGTGCGAAGTGCGAAATAAGAGGGCCCGCGAGGAGGTTGCGAGGGGGTACTATGAGGTGCGTTGATCTTCCTTTCTTTCACTTTTGTGGTACTGATGCCCCTGATATAGACTATCATCAACGTCCGCGGCATTCGCTGCATGGCTTTCGACCCCATTTTCTCTTCCCAGTTTGACGCTGCCACAAGCCGCGCTCTACAGACCGGCGTCCGCGGTGCACTCGTTGAGGGATGCACGTATGGTGTTGCCTCCGCCCTTATCTACCTTGCAGAGGCGCTCCTGTTCTACGTCGGTGCGGTCCTCATCGCGCGGGGTACATACAGCTACCTGCAGATGGTCGAGGTCCTTAACCTCGTCGTCTTCTCCGTCACCATTGGAGCCCAACTCATGGCCTTCACCGAACGCATCGCCAAAGCCGTCCAAGCGACTTCCGACTTCCACCGCCTTCTTAACCTCGACACGAACACGGATGAGAAGAAGGGTACCTTCAAGCCTGCCATGGACGGCGCCATTCGCTTCGAGAACGTCGATTTCGCCTACCCCGCGGCACCGAACGTGAGGGTCCTGAAGAATGTCTCCCTTGACATCGCCCCTGGCGAATGCGTAGCGATCGTCGGCGCCTCTGGGTCGGGCAAGAGCACACTCGCAGCTCTTCTTCAGCGTCTCTATGAGCCCGCACAGGGCGCTATCAGCATTGGCGGTACCTCCCTTAGCGCGATGGACATCACGCACCTCCGGACCCATGTCTCCGTTGTGTCACAGTCCCCGAACCTGTTCGACGCGAGCGTCGCGGACAACATCCGATACGGCGACGCCGCTTCACGTTGGGTCGATGCTCAGGACGTGCGGCGGGCCGCCAAGCGGGCGAACGTGCACGACTTTATTATGGGCCTGCCGCAGGGGTACGCCACGCCTGTCGGGGAGAACGCAGCAATGATCTCGGGTGGGCAGGCGCAGCGCCTGCAAATTGCGCGCGCTTTAGCTCGGCCCGCGGACGTTCTCGTGCTGGACGAGTGCACTTCGGCGCTCGACGCGGAGAACCAAGCGGCCGTACTTGAGACGATCGCTGGGCTCGCCCAAGGCGCGGCGCGACCGACGACTGTGATGGTGACGCACAAGGTGCAGATCATGCAGATGTGCGATCGGATTGTTGTTCTTCAGGACGGCGCGGCGGTGGAGAGTGGAACATATGATGCGCTCGTAGCGCGCAAGGGCGTGTTCGCCACGCTGGCTAGTGGCGGCGAGTGGGTCGGCGAGTGATTTCCTCGCTGACTTGCTTCGTCCCTGCGCCCGAGTTCAATTTTGGTTTTATGCATCTCATCTACATCAGCATTTCATATCTCTGGATCTTTGTTCTTTTTTGTTTATTCTTTCTCTTTATTGCTTATCTCACTTCCCTCACCTGTCCGCTCACTGCACGTCACTGTATTTCTCCTGTTTCGTTCATGCATCACTCCGTTATGACTGCGACACCCTTTCCTCCCTTGCTTTATGATTCTGTGATTTTCACGCTATTAGTATGCCCCCTATTCCCATCCTCACCACTGCAATTTGTACCTTACACTCATACACTCCGGTCCGCGCAACACAACCAAGTATTGTATCTCGCTTTCTGTACACCTCATTTACTTAGTAGAAATGAAATGAAATGAAGTTGAATCCAATAGCGGTTGAGAATAAGCAATGACAACGCACTACTACTTGACCTTCGTGAACATCGTATTGTTTATGTAGAACTTCGAACGTTGGTAGTTGAGATCCTGCTGTATCCGATGGCGTGACAGGATAAGACATTGATATCCTGACTGGTTGCGCCAGTGCTTGCATGGGCGCCAGTCGGCTGGCTCTGGCGCGTTGTTTGAGCTAATGAAAGAGTGAAAATTTGCGGTGTGTAGAGAGAAATTAATAAATGTACTCATTAATCGTACATCTCGGGAACATGCAGAACGTGGGACTTCGTGCAGATGGGCTATGAATGCACTAAGTTGGCATCAAGCTCTTGTCCGTATGACAATGTGTGTGCGGCGGTGTGTGGGGTATATATAATCCAGGCCAATGTTTTCAACCAGATTACATCTAATGCTCTACATCAAGTCTACATACGGTCTGAACAACAGGATTTTTATGTGTCTTCGGATAATTTTACCGGGCACGTGAGGCCCGATCCAAGGCCGATCTGACAGAGATAATCAGTTGATAAAAGAGATGTAATGTTTCGGCGTCCCTTACCTTTTCTCCCCTCCCCTCCTATGACTGCGACGCGATAGAAGGGTGCCCCTCTAAGGTCTGTCGATTCACTCTCATTATAGCTGTTAATATTAGGTGGATAGGTGAGTTAGCGTGATTTTCATCCATTGCGGAAAGGACTTACGCTTTTGCCTATTATTCGGCCTCTTTTCGAACGGCTTATGCGGCGTGTACAAGCGCTCCAGCTTGAGTACGCCGTCGTCAGCCATTGTGTCTCCTAGAAAAAGTGACAACCGTCAGTACAGGGGAAGGTGAAGGACGAGCCATTATCTGATAAGTCATATTTTCTTTCCTGTTTTGTTTTTTTGCCATGCCCGCTGTAAGCTTCGTTATCTTCCTTTTATTTGCTTCCTTGGCTGCATTGTTGCTCTTCTGAGAGCTGAAAAATAAACGTCATAAGCTGTAGTGGACTCGATGCAGGGGGAAATATTCGATGTTCTTCACCTTGAGCGTGGCCTACGTCTCCCAGTATGGGAATCCCGTGTGGATACTGACTGTTTCTCACAGGAAGTAGCCCCTGTGTTCGATATTAATGAATGCTGATTATTTCCCCCTTCATTTCGTAGTTCTTCCGAAGCTAATATTATTCGTTTTGTTCATTAAGGCGATTGGTTATATGGTTTTTTCTCTGATGAGATTATGCTTACCCATGAATGTGAAATCCCCTTCAGCTGTTCCAGCGCTTTCTGCCGACATTGATTGCGCCCATGGCATCTGTACGATGTGTGACTGGTTCAGTGGGAATTCCGTATTGGATGCGAATATTTGGTCGTGGAGTATCTGCCAACCATTCATATCAGACTCTATAGGGTTATTAGAGTTATTGTCGCAATACTATTGAAAATAGGCTCATACCTGACCCAGAGAAAGAGGTAGTAGCGTAGCTGTCCCGCTTCAAATGAGGAGTTATGTAGTCCCCAGAGCATTCCACGCATTCTGTGTGCGCATACCTACACCGTAACATGCTATTAACAATGGCCGGACTACAAATGTCTTCGACTCACATGTTTGGTTGAGTGTCGTTACTGTAACCACGCTCCAGGGAATGCATGCGGTTTGAGGGTCTGTTCAACATGAATTCACAGTGGAAACCTATACCTGTTTGTCGGTAATGTTCTGGGCCTGCCTGCATATTAGGGAGTGCAATTTGAGAATAATCTTCTGTTGCATATACGTGCTGGCTAGCAGTACCAACGCTGTTTGAAGTATCAACATATATGCAGAAATCACCAGGGGTGAGATCAACTTACCTAAGTGACAAGTGTGTCGGATACGAAGCTTGATTGAAGTACTCTCCGCCTATGGCCCTGTGATCGCAACGGGAGGTCATATCATACATTGGAAGTCTACCGCTGACGGTCGGCACTGTATAGTAATCCATTGTCATAGGCTCGCAAGTGTTCCACGGAAGTAAATTCTGCTGAGTCGAATGAAAGCTAGGCTCAGAAAACTCCGCTGAAAGTGTTCGTGCACGATAAGTGGCATCGACTCCCATCGTGCTTCCGACAACAGCTTGAGTGGCATACCCTGGCTCAAACCACAGTTCAGGCTCTATTACATACGGTCAGTTGGAGCTGATAAGCATACTGTTTACTCACACTCTATCATTGGACACCCTGCCGTTGAAGCATATCCGCCCATGACGTTCCAGCCCTGGTGTACGACATGATGTGCTATGAAAATAGTATTAAGGTGAGGATTGGCTCACTGCAGCCGTCGCAGGAAAAGAGTCCATACCTGAAATCTCTGCTCTTTTGCCGAAGATCGAGCTCATGCCATTTAAGCCTTCATATTGGGGCTGCCGCAATACATCGTCTGAGTACCGGTGAAAAGGCGTAGCATATGGGTTGTTCATGGTAAACTGAAATAGGGAGGGTGGTTTCTTTCCTGTATCCTGGAAGGGAGGGGAATAAAAATGAGACGTTTAGAGAGCTCAAGCGTGTTTGGTGAGCTTTGATGGTGTCTAGACAATGTTGAAAAGCTTAATGCCTCCGAAAAGAAACCAAACCGTTTGTTTGCGCTTCGGCTAGTTGTTTATTTATAGACCGCGCTTTCTCTTCAGGCATGATCTAATTAGGCCATACTAATGTTCACTGCATTGTCCGAGTAAAACGATAATAATACCAACGACCCTTTCATAAGTAGACTGCAGCAATACACCGCCCCCCACCGAATATTGGACCGTGATTTGGCTCTGAAACGGCTGAGCGTATGCATATATATATATATAATTTCAAATGAAAGATGAAGGAATTTGTGCTGGAAGAGAAGAAGAAGAAGAGCAAAAGAATAATTAGAGGGCTTAAGCGCGTGTTTGACGAGATAGTGTCTGAAATATGTTGAAAAGCTTAATGCTTCAGAAAAGCAACCCGCTTCGGTTGGCTCAAGTCTATTTATAGATATGATGTTCGATCATAGGTTTTTCTCTTAAAAGTACACATGGATGATCTGGCAAAGGTTCTTCAGTTAAATGTATACTAATTTTAATGGCTCAAATACCACGTGAGATGAACGAGAGTAAAATGAACACCGAAACTGGAGGGACAGTGACAGTACTGGACGCCCGACATGCCGAAGACGCAACGACCCCTATACCTATGCCCCCGCGGAGCGGGGGCATGGGTTATAGGCCCGAACGGTAATCGTGGGAACAAATCTGATTGCAAATTCGGATTCCCACACCTTGAAAACCCCCATATGATGTCTCACAACATTTTATTTGTTTGTTTTACGAGTTGTACAAATAAAATACTGTAAGGCTGCGTGGCAGGCCAGCCTGGCCGTGCGTGGCTGCCGTGCGTGGCAGGCTCACCGGCAATTCCCGCCACGCGTCGCCGCCACGCCGGCAGCTCACGGCATATCTTGCCACGCTTTATGCCGAACATGGCGTAGTCGGCAACACCGGCTACTTCATTGCCATGCACGGCTTTCATGTGCCAGCCACGCAAGGCTCCTGCCACGCACGGCAGCAACGCAGCGCGTGGCCAGCAGCCGGCTATCTCACAGCCGGTTATCCGACCACGCCACGCCACGCCCAACGTCGCCGCCACGCAGCCTGCTCCTCTGTCCCGCCCCGCCACGCATCCCGCCCCGCCACGCATCAGCCACGCAGCGACATCCGCCACGCCGCCTTGCCACGCAGCCTCCACGCCCAGCCCCCCCCCTACCCCCCCCCCGACGCCATGCAGCCCCCCCGCTACCCCGCCCCGCACACAGCCACCCGCACCTCACCTCGACGCTGCCACGCTGCATGGCTGGCCCGTCCCCTGCCCCGGCCGTCGCACAGCCGTATGTCCACTCAACGACGCAGCCACGCATCCGCGCCGCCGCTCACCCTTGCCACGCAGCCACGCAAACGCGCATCCCGCGACGCCACGCACGCATGCCATACGCCCACCCTGCCACGCCCCACGCACGCACGCCCATCATGCGCCCACCCGCCATTCACCATGCAGCCCGCCACGCATGGTCGCCATGCACGCTCACCACGCACACACACCCGCCATGCGCCTACCCGCCAATGCCAGCCATGCATCCCCTGCCACGCACGCACGCCGCCCACCCGCCTGTTCCGTGACACCCAGCGATGCGCACGCAGTCAACCACGCATACATTTTTGCCATTCGTTGCCGCCTCCACCCGCATACCTGCACGCAGGTTTTGCATCCCGTGCACGCGGACTCGGTGCTCCCCACCCACGCTGGCCGCGTAACATCCCCGTCCGCTCTCAGTTTGTCACACCCGTGGCTGTTCCGTTCGGGGTCACACGCACTGTGACGGATCCATGCCTCTTTTCCTCGTACCCCCACCACGCCGTCACTCTTCCCTTTACCCCGCCAACGCCCTTTGGACCGGTCGAGCCAACGGAAGGTGTAGAAGCAAAGCTGGCCGCCTGTGTTGTCCCCCTTCCCAGTCTCTAACCAGGGACTTACCAGCCTTCGTCTTCAGCCGGCCAGCCTCGAAACGGTTCAGGCAACAAAGCGACAGCGTAGCAAGGGAAGATGGGAGATGGACAACCCCTTGGGTTTGGGGTTCAAGGTGAGTGTATTCTATGAAAACGTTTTACACTGCATGTGGTTACTTTGCGTCGCCCGCCCTTCTTACATCCCATCTTCATTCAGGACCCTCATCCCAGGCACTACGTAGCGGGCTGCGCCGCTCCCTGCATACTCTTTCCGCCCCTCCGTACATGGCCCGCCTCCCTCGATACATGGCCTGCCTCCCTCGAATCGCCTACCTGGCCACCGAGTCCCTGCCATCGACATACTCTCATTCCCCCTGCCCAACGCCTAAACCCGCGCATTCCGCGTTACAACGGGCGTAAGCACCTTTCCTTCTTACCCTCACCTTGCCGTCCCTCATCCATAAACCACGCCGCCGCCTTCAGCCGTCCTCTTAATTAATCGATCTCGATACTACCCGCCTGAACTCACCCCTCCCTTTCCCCTCCTCCGGTTCCTTACCAGGAGCTTTTCGACCTTCGTTCTCAGCCGGGCAGCCTCAATCAAGTCCCTATGACAAGCATTCAGGATATAGAGGGCATGGCAGTATTGATGGATAATCTAATGGGACATGGATTTACGAGGTGAGTGCGTTCTGGTTATTCTCGCTTCTACGTTTCTGTTACTTACCTTGCACCCCGGTCCCCACCCTCGCTGGCCTCATCCCCCCCCCCAATCCACATAACGTAGGCGCTACTGCAGGTTCCACATATTTGGCCACGCATTGGCCTAGTTATTTTTCCCATTCCTTCCCGTCATTGACCCAGAAACCGCACGGACGTTACCGCTGTGAGCAACGGTAGGCGATGCCTGCCTTGTCCCTTCCCACCAGGCCACCCTTCCCACATAGGCCCATACCCGTACCCTGCCTTTGCTCGCCATCGATGCGGCGTCAAGCTTTCATTGCCGCTTCCCTGACCCCCTCCGTCTGCACGCCATCTCGACTCTGTCCCGCTGCATCCCACATCAACGTCCGCAGTACCCCCACCCCGGCCACTATTATCGTGCGGCGCCTGGAATGACTGCACAAGCAGCTGGCAGGGAGCCCCCATATCAAGCAGCACCCCTCCACTTCTTCAACTGAAGACTTCAGTACGGTCCCCTTCGACGTCGCTACTTCCACTCACGGAGGCGGAACGGCGTTGAGACCTCGCAGCGGCAACTCCACCTACTGTACACTCTAAGTACGTACACCATATCCGTAGCAGTAAAAATATATTCGTTTATTTTCTTGCCCTGTCCCCTACGCCCCTTGTCTGACCTGCGTTTGTGCAGGTGTGATTGTGTGACATGAACGTAGGGTTTTTAAAATGCATGCCCCTTCTACTTTGCCTGCACCCGGTGCAAACGCGTACGGCTCTTTCAGGTCATACGTCTGCAGCAGCTACGCATCGGCGCATACTGCAAGTTACCGCATCAGCAGGCTCCGTTTTCCTTTTGCTTTAGTTACAACATTATCCCTCTCGCTTGCACCCAACTCAGACATAGCAGCCGTCAGCATATGTCAAATAAATATCAGAAATTGCTTCGTCAGCAGAAGCTCAACATCTACTAACAAGCCCCAGTTCCCGCCCCCACAGCAGCCAGATCTGCAGCAAGCCCACGTTCCCGTATCGCTTGTACCGATCTTGCTCATCTTGAGAGATCTCGGCGACGGTACCTGCTTCCATAATGAAAAGGCCCGCCCGAGGAGATCTGGGTGCCTTCTCGGACGCGACCTCGTCCAGACATCGCCTTCTCGCCGTGTCAACACCGACGCAAGTATCAACCTCCGAGGACCAACTAAGGACGTCGCTCCTGCACTTGCGTCGCCCGAACTTAAGTCTTTACAAGGTTTACTTTCTTTATTCTACTGAAGTAAACATATATACTTAATACACATTGCTTAATAGCGTTGATATAATATGTCCAGCGTATATTCATGTACCTGGTACATCAAATCATCCTACATCAAGAACCATCGAGACGCGCGTAGCAACAAGGGTGATCCCTCTGCTACGCATAATAATGCCTGCCAGTCGACGCGGCCGCCCTATGTCCGGGATTCGCAGAACCGTAGGACGACGCGCGACCGTTCAAGGGTGTATAGCGACCTTTCCTCGTTTCGTGCCTTGTTTCTCGCTCCCATTCTACGGTGTCTCCCCTCGCTCATTTTTTACGGTGTCTCCCCCTGGTCCATCATCTCTGGCACAGTTACACACCTGGTATCGAACCGGTGTCTCATTGTCGTTAACGATGCCCGCCAACAACGACAAATATCTTAAACGCTTGAAGCAGAAAACCTTGCTGGTGAAATATCCGCACCTCGACTTCAAAGTTGAGCTTACGCGTAATGCAAACGACATGTTCTAATGCATCGCCCCCGGATGCACGGTTGTCTACAAGGATCCACAGAGCATGAAGGTATGTCTCGTCTGTTTTCATTCAGACTATAGATGCTGTAGATAACCTTCCTCCCAGCGTCATGTAGACTCGGCGCACGGTTCGCAGACGCCTACTAAAGCTATGAATTCGACCTTGGGGCTCGCAAATTCGTCTACAGGTACTGTAATTATTTATCTATAACGACATATGCCTAATGCAAAGTTGTAGGTACATCAGCCCCTACTCCTACGGACGAAGCAGCAGCATGCACCCCTGCAAACCGTGGCTCTTTCTCTGGTACGTGATATTTAATATATATGCTTCGTTCTTTATGTATTAATCGATTTACCAGGCGGTAAATCGACCGCGTCTGCTGCAAACCAAGCCCCGTCTGCGGCTCCAACTCCAACGCATGCAGTGAAACCTGGTACGTAGTTTTTACATTCAACAGCAACCCAAGTAACGAGCCCTCCCTGCAGCGCCCCAGCCCATCGTCGATCTCGACTTTTCATCCCGAGGTTGTGCTACCGTCTGCTCGGACCCACAACTCGGTCATCCGGGCGTGCTTCCATCTGCATATGATTTGCAGTGCTATAATAATGTAAGCAACTTTGTCTAACTCAATCACGGATAGGACTGATGCTTCTCTCCTTGGATGCAGGCTAATGGGCAAATCCCCGACCTGTCGTGCTCGGTAGGGGATGACGATGACAGAAACTGGCTATATTCATAGAACCTGTTGGTTTGAAGGCAAAAAAAATCCAGCAGACATACCAAGGCAGGTACACTATTCTGAATGCCTCGCGAGTGCACGAAGACGGATGACTAGCAAGCGCTTCTCCGTTCCTATGGTCCAGGTTCATAGGTTCACGGGTACGGCGTATGTGTAGTAAGGCACGGCAAAGGCGAGGCTGACATTTGTCATCGCAGAACGCGCGCTTCGAGCGCCAATCGCGAGGACTGAATGTGCAAGTGAGTTATGTCATTTCTCGCCTATTATTTTCCATAAGTGACTTACGTGACAGACGCACCACCCATCCTACGCCTGGGTCAACTTCCATCGCCGTGCTCTTCTGCTCATAAGCTATGGCGTCGATCCTGATACATGGCCGTGCTTTAAGGGACGTCAAACTAGCTCAGGTCAGCGGGGCTCTATTTGAATGAATGATTAACAAGCCTGATAGATGTAGGTCAGTTGCATTTACAGGTTCCGCTCAGGCTTACGGACGCAGTGCTGCTTTGGGCGAGACGGACTTGTTCTTCTCCGCCTGCGCGCGGGCGTAGTTCTACTGCCGAGCAGATTCTTTGAACAGGTTGATTTCAGCATTTCTCGAACCAGTGAGCTTGTATGGCGAGGTTACTCCCAATACGCTGGTGACTGTGTGCAGAGGGAACGGACGAAACACGCGTGAATGTACCCATCCTCTTGCGTTCCAGATGATGTTGTCGACCTGCCCGAGTTCTCATAGTACATGACGGACGGACAGAGGGGGAAGATGTACTTGAGGTAACTGCTGAACAGAATCTGCCGAGTGTTGTGAGGAAGTTATGAGTGAATAAATAAACCACGCAAATCAGGTTATCATTTGCTCGAACATAACACTTACTTCAAAGAAACATTAGTACTCTGAACATAACTATTTAAATTCCTCTCGCAACGGAGCAAAACGCTATGCAGTTCCGTTCCGGCTGTGTTCCGGGGTCCCGGTGCCCAACCATTGGTTTGGCGACACCGCGTCACCCTTTTGTCTTTCCCCACCACCTAACAACACGTCGAAGTCTACGGCTGATACAAGACGTGGGCAGCGCCTGAGGCCTGAGGCCTGAAGGGTTGCCGCCCGGTATGTTTGCCTTCTTCGAAGACAATCTTGCATTCTATCTCACCATCGCAGCAGTCTTGCAACAGAGCCAGCGACTTCCTTCTTTCTCGCTCACGCTCTATTGAACTGACGGCGCCGGGGCGGCGGTGATGGCTGCTATGACGGCCAAGGACGCAGCCGCGACTGCAGCACGGAACTGGGCTTCGAGAAACTGGACGAAGAGAGCAGCGTGCAGCCTTGTTTCGCTCCCGGAACGCCTGCAATGGAGATTCATTCTGTCGGAAAACGCCCAAAGCACGGTTTGGGAAGTACGGTCTGGCAGAGCGGAGGTTCATCGAGGTAGATACCATGTTTAACACCAACAGGTGGAGCTTACATCTGCATAGGCGCGTCGTCCTCGTTCCACGCCCCACCTGCGAAACACCGTCCCCACACGGCATAGATAAAACTTTCAACATACGCGCTATCTCGACCTCACCGATCCTCGGCACCCTTCTCTTCCTCGCCCTTGCCACCCTGCTCGTCATATTCTGCCACCTTCGCCGCGTCGCCTCCCGAAAGCGCCTCACCTTCCACCGGGACATTCTCGTCTCTGGAGCCATGCGCATCGGTGCCATTGCCCACCCGCACCCCCGCCACCTTTGACAGCAACGTGGAGCACGGTGTATCCCCGATATCACTGCTGCAGATGGGAGTTATGGCTAGGGAAAATATGTGAGTAATAGACATACTTATTGCCTGCAGCCCCTCACCTAACCGCGACGTAGGCTCGAAAGTTCCCCATCCTTAAACCTGTAAAGCACCGCCTTGTGCCCCCGCCCACTTGTACATTTGGCGCCGCCCACCCATCCGCATCGTGCGCGTCGACGACCTCCCATGCCTCTTGCTCGTCTTCTTCAAGTCCACGGCGTTCCTCGCCACCAGTCTCCACGACTCGCCGATTAGGTCCGAGACCCCACTCATCCACCCTCAGCTCAGGCGCCGTCTGCGGTCTTCATGATGCCCTCCTGCCACTCTTACTTTCGTGCGTTCCTCCACCTCCACCCGCCCTCGTGCTCGTTCTGGTCATACCCCTTGCGCCCATCGTGATGACTCGCAGTTGCCCCGGACCCACTGGCTACGGCGCTTCCATCCACCTCACACACCTTTCCACGGACGCGCAACGACGCGCGGCGCAGCATGTCTAGCGCCATTTCCTCCTCCTGTGCGTGATTCTTCGCGTACGCGACGTCTGGTGAGCTAGGGTTATGGGCTACTTTTTTGTTTTTTGGGTAGGGTTGGGAGTAGGGTTCAGCCCTAGGGATGAGTTGGGTTGGGCTCAGATGATTAGGGATGGGTTGGGTTGGGCTCAGATGAGTAGGGATGGGTTGGGTTAGGATGGGTTCAGTATGGTAGGGACTGGTTGGGTTGGGACAATTGGTGGTGGGTTTGGTTGAGACAGATGGATAGAACTGTTTGTGAGCACTGAGTACACTGCTGCAGCTTGGTGAAACTGGGGCTCCACGCGCCCCAGCTGTGTGTGCACCGAGTACTCGAAGCAGAACAGTCAAAACTTGTGATCTTGCATCGCAATATTGTCAGCACTGAGTACACTGCTCCAGCATCGTGAAATTGGGGCGCGTGGAGCCCCAGCTGTGTGTGCATCGAGGACTCGAAGCAGAACAGTCAAAACTTGTGAACTTGCTTCGCAATATTGTCTGCACTGAGTACACTGCTCCAGCATCGTGAAACTGGGGCGCATGGAGCCCCAGCTGCGAGTGCACCAAGTACTCGAAGCAGAACAGTCAAAACTTGTGATCTTGCTTCGCAATATTCTCTGCACTGAGTACATTGCTCCAGCTTCGTGAAACTGGGGCTCCACGCGCCCCAGCTGCGAGTGCACCAAGTACTGGAAGCAGAACACTCAAAACTTGTGATCTTGCATCGCAATATTGTCAGCACTGAGTACACTGCTCCAGCATCGTGAAATTGGGGCGCGTGGAGCCCCAGCTGCGAGTGCACCGAGTACTCGAAGCAGAACACTCAAAACTCGTGATATTGCTTCGCAATATTGTCAGCACTGAGTACATTGCTCCAGCTTTGTGAAACTGGGGCTCCACGCGCCCCAGCTGTGTGTGCACCAAGTACTCGAAGCAGAACAGTCAAAACTTGTGATCTTGCTTCGCAATATTGTCAGTACTGAGTACACTGCTCCAGCTTCGTGAAACTGGGGCGCATGGAGCCCCAGCTGCGAGTGCACCAAGTACTCGAAGCAGAACAGTCAAAACTTGTGATCTTGCTTCGCAATATTCTCTGCACTGAGTACATTGCTCCAGCTTCGTGAAACTGGGGCTCCACGCGCCCCAGCTGCGAGTGCACCAAGTACTGGAAGCAGAACACTCAAAACTTGTGATCTTGCATCGCAATATTGTCAGCACTGAGTACACTGCTCCAGCATCGTGAAATTGGGGCGCGTGGAGCCCCAGCTGTGTGTGCATCGAGGACTCGAAGCAGAACACTCAAAACTTGTGATCTTGCATCGCAATATTGTCAGCACTGAGTACACTGCTCCAGCATCGTGAAATTGGGGCGCGTGGAGCCCCAGCTGTGTGTGCATCGAGGACTCGAAGCAGAACAGTCAAAACTTGTGAACTTGCTTCGCAATATTGTCTGCACTGAGTACACTGCTCCAGCATCGTGAAACTGGGGCGCATGGAGCCCCAGCTGCGAGTGCACCAAGTACTCGAAGCAGAACAGTCAAAACTTGTGATCTTGCTTCGCAATATTCTCTGCACTGAGTACATTGCTCCAGCTTCGTGAAACTGGGGCTCCACGCGCCCCAGCTGCGAGTGCACCAAGTACTGGAAGCAGAACACTCAAAACTTGTGATCTTGCATCGCAATATTGTCAGCACTGAGTACACTGCTCCAGCATCGTGAAATTGGGGCGCGTGGAGCCCCAGCTGCGAGTGCACCGAGTACTCGAAGCAGAACACTCAAAACTCGTGATATTGCTTCGCAATATTGTCAGCACTGAGTACATTGCTCCAGCTTTGTGAAACTGGGGCTCCACGCGCCCCAGCTGTGTGTGCACCAAGTACTCGAAGCAGAACAGTCAAAACTTGTGATCTTGCATCGCAATATTGTCAGCACTGAGTACACTGCTCCAGCTTCGTGAAATTGGGGCGCGTGGAGCCCCAGCTGCGAGTGCACCAAGTACTCGAAGCAGAACACTCAAAACTCGTGATATTGCTTCGCAATATTGTCAGCACTGAGTACATTGCTCCAGCTTTGTGAAACTGGGGCTCCACGCGCCCCAGCTGCGAGTGCACCAAGTACTCGAAGCAGAACAGTCAAAACTTGTGAACTTGCTTCGCAATATTGTCTGCACTGAGTACACTGCTCCAGCATCGTGAAATTGGGGCGCGTGGAGCCCCAGTTTAGGGTTATGGGCTACTTTTTCTTTTTTGGGTAGGGTTGGGAGTAGGGTTCAGCCCTAGGGATGGGATGGGTTGGGTTGAGAGCAGTAGGGATGGGTTGGGTTTGGATGGGTTCAGTAGTGTAGGAACAGGGTGAGTTGGGACAAGTGGTGTTGGGTTGGGGTGAGACAGATGGATACAACTGGTTACATCACACTGGACTCGTAAAACTGGGGATCGTGGATCCCCAGCTTCGTGTGCATCGAGTACATGCAGCAGAACGCTTAAAAATGGGGATCGTCGATCCCCACAATCTCATGCACTGAGTACACTGCACAGGACTCGTCAAACTGGGCCTCTTGGATCCCCAGCTTCGTGTGCATCGAGTACATGCAACAGAACGCTTAAAAATGGGGATCGTCGATCCCCACAATCTCATGCACTCAGTACACTGCACAGGACTCGTCAAACTGGGCCTCTTGGATCCCCAGCTTCGTGTGCATCGAGTACATGCAACAGAACGCTTAAAAATGGGGATCGTCGATCCCCACAATCTCATGCACTCAGTACACTGCACAGGACTCGTCAAACTGGGCCTCTTGGATCCCCAGCTTCGTGTGCATCGAGTACATGCAACAGAACGCTTAAAAATGGGGATCGTCGATCCCCACAATCTCATGCACTCAGTACACTGCACAGGACTCGTCAAACTGGGCCTCTTGGATCCCCAGCTTCGTGTGCATCGAGTACATGCAACAGAACGCTTAAAAATGGGGATCGTCGATCCCCACAATCTCATGCACTCAGTACACTGCACAGGACTCGTCAAACTGGGCCTCTTGGATCCCCAGCTTCGTGTGCATCGAGTACATGCAACAGAACGCTTAAAAATGGGGATCGTCGATCCCCACAATCTCATGCACTCAGTACACTGCACAGGACTCGTAAAACTGGGGATCGTGGATCCCCTGCTTTGTGTGCATCGAGTACATGCAGCAGAACGCTTAAAAATGGGGATCGACGATCCCCACTTTTGAGAGCACTGAGTACACTGCTCTGGACTCGTAAAACTGGGGCTCTTGGATCCCCAGCTTCGTGAGCATCGAGTACACGCAGCAGAACGCTTAAAAATGGGGATCGTCGATCCCCACTTTTGAGAGCACTGAGTACACTGCTCTGGACTCGTAAAACTGGGGCTCTTGGATCCCCAGCTTCGTGAGCATCGAGTACACGCAGCAGAACGCTTAAAAATGGGGATCGTCGATCCCCACAATCTCATGCACTCAGTACACTGCACAGGACTCGTAAAACTGGGGATCGTGGATCCCCTGCTTTGTGTGCATCGAGTACACGCAGCAGAACGCTTAAAAATGGGGATCGTCGATCCCCACTTTTGAGAGCACTCAGTACACTGCACTGGACTCGTAAAACTGGGGATCGTGGATCCCCTGCTTCGTGTGCATCGAGTACATGCAGCAGAACGCTTAAAAATGGGGATCGTCGATCCCCACAATCTCATGCACTCAGTACACTGCACAGGACTCGTAAAACTGGGGATCGTGGATCCCCTGCTTTGTGTGCATCGAGTACACGCAGCAGAACGCTTAAAAATGGGGATCGTCGATCCCCACTTTTGAGAGCACTGAGTACACTGCACTGGACTCGTAAAACTGGGGCTCTTGGATCCCCAGCTTCGTGAGCATCGAGTACATGCAACAGAACGCTTAAAAATGGGGATCGACGATCCCCACTTTTGAGAGCACTGAGTACACTGCTCTGGACTCGTAAAACTGGGGATCGTGGATCCCCTGCTTCGTGTGCATCGAGTACATGCAGCAGAACGCTTAAAAATGGGGATCGTCGATCCCCACAATCTCATGCACTCAGTACACTGCACAGGACTCGTAAAACTGGGGATCGTGGATCCCCTGCTTCGTGTGCATCGAGTACACGCAGCAGAACGCTTAAAAATGGGGATCGACGATCCCCACTTTTGAGAGCACTGAGTACACTGCACTGGACTCGTAAAACTGGGGATCGTGGATCCCCTGCTTCGTGTGCATCGAGTACATGCAGCAGAACGCTCAAAAATGGGGATCGTCGATCCCCACTTTTGAGAGCACTGAGTACACTGCACTGGACTCGTAAAACTGGGGATCGTGGATCCCCTGCTTCGTGTGCATCGAGTACACGCAGCAGAACGCTTAAAAATGGGGATCGACGATCCCCACTTTTGAGAGCACTGAGTACACTGCACAGGACTCGTAAAACTGGGGATCGTGGATCCCCTGCTTCGTGTGCATCGAGTACACGCAGCAGAACGCTTAAAAATGGGGATCGACGATCCCCACTTTTGAGAGCACTGAGTACACTGCACTGGACTCGTAAAACTGGGGATCGTGGATCCCCTGCTTCGTGTGCATCGAGTACATGCAACAGAACGCTTAAAAATTGGGATCGTCGATCCCCACTTTTGAGAGCACTGAGTACACTGCTCTGGACTCGTAAAACTGGGGCTCTTGGATCCCCAGCTTCGTGAGCATCGAGTACACGCAGCAGAACGCTTAAAAATGGGGATCGTCGATCCCCACTTTTGAGAGCACTGAGTACACTGCACTGGACTCGTAAAACTGGGGATCGTGGATCCCCTGCTTCGTGTGCATCGAGTACATGCAGCAGAACGCTTAAAAATGGGGATCGTCGATCCCCACAATCTCATGCACTCAGTACACTGCACAGGACTCGTAAAACTGGGGATCGTGGATCCCCTGCTTCGTGTGCATCGAGTACACGCAGCAGAACGCTTAAAAATGGGGATCGACGATCCCCACTTTTGAGAGCACTGAGTACACTGCTCTGGACTCGTAAAACTGGGGCTCTTGGATCCCCAGCTTCGTGAGCATCGAGTACATGCAGCAGAACGCTTAAAAATGGGGATCGTCGATCCCCACTTTTGAGAGCACTGAGTACACTGCACTGGACTCGTAAAACTGGGGATCGTGGATCCCCAGCTTCGTGAGCATCGAGTACATGCAACAGAACGCTTAAAAATTGGGATCGTCGATCCCCACTTTTGAGAGCACTGAGTACACTGCTCTGGACTCGTAAAACTGGGGCTCTTGGATCCCCAGCTTCGTGAGCATCGAGTACACGCAGCAGAACGCTTAAAAATGGGGATCGTCGATCCCCACAATCTCATGCACTCAGTACACTGCACTGGACTCGTAAAACTGGGGATCGTGGATCCCCAGCTTCGTGAGCATCGAGTACACGCAGCAGAACGCTTAAAAATGGGGATCGTCGATCCCCACTTTTGAGAGCACTGAGTACACTGCACTGGACTCGTAAAACTGGGGATCGTGGATCCCCTGCTTCGTGTGCATCGAGTACATGCAGCAGAACGCTTAAAAATGGGGATCGTCGATCCCCACTTTTGAGAGCACTGAGTACACTGCTCTGGACTCGTAAAACTGGGGCTCTTGGATCCCCAGCTTCGTGAGCATCGAGTACACGCAGCAGAACGCTTAAAAATGGGGATCGTCGATCCCCACAATCTCATGCACTCAGTACACTGCACTGGACTCGTAAAACTGGGGATCGTGGATCCCCAGCTTCGTGAGCATCGAGTACACGCAGCAGAACGCTTAAAAATGGGGATCGTCGATCCCCACAATGTCATGCACTCAGTACACTGCACTGGACTCGTAAAACTGGGGATCGTGGATCCCCTGCTTCGTGTGCATCGAGTACACGCAGCAGAACGCTTAAAAATGGGGATCGTCGATCCCCACTTTTGAGAGCACTGAGTACACTGCACTGGACTCGTAAAACTGGGGATCGTGGATCCCCTGCTTCGTGTGCATCGAGTACATGCAGCAGAACGCTTAAAAATGGGGATCGTCGATCCCCACAATCTCATGCACTCAGTACACTGCTCTGGACTCGTCAAACTGGGGCTCTGGGATCCCCAGCTTCGTGTGCATCGAGTACACGCAGCAGAACGCTTAAAAATGGGGATCGTCGATCCCCACTTTTGAGAGCACTGAGTACACTGCACTGGACTCGTCAAACTGGGGCTCTTGGATCCCCAGCTTCGTGAGCATCGAGTACATGCAACAGAACGCTTAAAAATGGGGATCGACGATCCCCACTTTTGAGAGCACTGAGTACACTGCTCTGGACTCGTCAAACTGGGGATCGTGGATCCCCTGCTTCGTGTGCATCGAGTACATGCAGCAGAACGCTTAAAACTGGGGATCGTCGATCCCCACTTTTGAGAGCACTGAGTACACTGCTCTGGACTCGTCAAACTGGGGATCGTGGATCCCCTGCTTCGTGTGCATCGAGTACATGCAGCAGAACGCTTAAAACTGGGGATCGTCGATCCCCACAATCTCATGCACTGAGTACACTGCTCTGGACTCGTCAAACTGGGGCTCTTGGATCCCCTGCTTCGTGTGCATCGAGTACATGCAGCAGAACGCTTAAAAATGGGGATCGACGATCCCCACTTTTGAGAGCACTGAGTACACTGCACTGGACTCGTAAAACTGGGGCTCTTGGATCCCCAGCTTCGTGAGCATCGAGTACATGCAACAGAACGCTTAAAAATGGGGATCGACGATCCCCACTTTTGAGAGCACTGAGTACACTGCTCTGGACTCGTCAAACTGGGGATCGTGGATCCCCTGCTTCGTGTGCATCGAGTACACGCAGCAGAACGCTTAAAAATGGGGCTCGACGATCCCCACTTTTGAGAGCACTGAGTACACTGCACTGGACTCGTAAAACTGGGGATCGTGGATCCCCTGCTTCGTGTGCATCGAGTACATGCAGCAGAACGCTTAAAAATGGGGATCGTCGATCCCCACAATCTCATGCACTCAGTACACTGCACAGGACTCGTAAAACTGGGGATCGTGGATCCCCTGCTTCGTGTGCATCGAGTACACGCAGCAGAACGCTTAAAAATGGGGATCCACGATCCCCAGTTTTACAAGTCCAGTGCAGTGTACTGAGTGCATGAGATTGTGGGGATCGACAATCCCCAGTTTTGAGCGTTCTGTTGCAAGTACACAATGCACACGAAGCTGGGGATCCACGATCCCCAGTTTTACGAGTCCAGTGCAGTGTACTGAGTGCATGACATTGTGGGGATCGACGATCCCCAGTTTTGAGCGTTCTGTTGCAAGTACACAATGCACACGAAGCTGGGGATCCAAGAGCCCCAGTTTGACGAGTCCAGAGCAGTGTACTCAGTGCATGAGATTGTGGGGATCGACGATCCCCAGTTTTAAGCGTTCTGCTGCATGTACTCGACACTGCAAGCTGAGATCCACGATCCCCAGTTTTACGAGTCCAGTGCAGTGTACTCAGTGCTCTCAAAAGTGGGGATCGTCGATCCCCAGTTTTAAGCGTTCTGCTGCATGTAGTCGATGCACACGAAGCAGGGGATCCACGATCCCCAGTTTTACGAGTCCTGTGCAGTGTACTGAGTGCATGACATTGTGGGGATCGACGATCCCCATTTTTAAGCGTTCTGCTGCATGTACTCGATGCACACGAAGCAGGGGATCCACGATCCCCAGTTTTACGAGTCCAGAGCAGTGTACTCAGTGCTCTCAAAAGTGGGGATCGTCGATCCCCAGTTTTGAGCGTTCTGTTGCAAGTACACAATGCACACGAAGCTGGGGATCCAAGAGCCCCAGTTTTACGAGTCCAGTGCAGTGTACTCAGTGTTCTTTAGGGTTATGGGCTACTTTTTCTTTTTTGGGTAGGGTTGGGAGTAGGGTTCAGCCCTAGGGATGGGATGGGTTGGGTAGGGACTGAGAGGGATGGGTTGGGTTGGGAATGGTAGGGATGGGTTGGGTTGGGAATGGTAGGGATGGGTTGGGTTGGGTTGCAATTGATAGGGATGGAATGGGTTGGGTGGGGAGAGGTACTACTGGTGGGTTGGGTTGGGTGGAGATTAGTTCTGATCTAGTGCAATGCACACTGGACTCTCCAAATTATCTGGGTACTCACGTACTGCGCAAATCCATGCCCACAGTGGACTGTAGCACAGTGGGCACAGAGCCTTGAAAAGTGGGGATCGACGATCCCCACTTTTCTGCGTGCGGACGCAGAGCGCACATGCACGCTCACCGTGCAATGTAGCACAGTGGGCAAAGGACACAGCAAAGTGGGGATCGTCGATCCCCACATTTCTGTGTGCAGAAGCAGTATGCACGTCCACCCCCACTGTGCACTGTTGCACGGTGGACACAGGACAGTGAAAAGTGGGGATCGTCGATCCCCACTTTTCTGTGCACCGTGAAACGGTGCCACCTGAACCCTGAACCCTTAACTGACCACGTCAATGCCAATATGGTGGGTCTGCTGCAGCATACTGGAAAGAAGGGATCGAAGATCCCCACTTCTATGTGAATGTTAGTCATTCAACATTCAAATGCAGCAATTATGTTCATGTGCACATGGTGAGTTAAGGGTTCAGGGTTTACAGTGCCATCACTCATGGCATGATTAAAAGTGGGGATCGACGATCCCCACTTTTTTGGGTGCTGCACACACGGTCATGCCTGTACCCACATAGGGCTATAGCACGGTGGGTACAGGTTAGTGAAATGTGGGGATCGTCGATCCCCACTTTTCAGTGCGCCGTGAAGCGGTGCACCCTAAACCCTGAACCCTTAACAGCAAGGTGGACAGACAGTCTTGAAAAGCGGGGATCGTCGATCCCCACTTTTCTGCGTACGCACGTAGTACGCAGATCCACGCCCACCGTGCAATGTAGCACGGTGGGCACACGACTCTGAAAAGTGGGGATCGTCGATCCCCACTTTTCAGCCTCCCCACGCCGTGCGCAAGTCCCCCCACCGTGCACTGTTGCACGGTGGACACAGGACACAGAAAAGTGGGGATCGTCGATCCCCACTTTTCAGCATACGCACGCAGTACGCACATCCACGCCCACCGTGCAATGTAGCACGGTGGGCACACGACTCTGAAAAGTGGGGATCGTCGATCCCCACTTCTCAGCCTCCCCACGCCGTGCACAAGTCCCCCCACCGTGCACTGTTGCACGGTGGACACAGGACACAGAAAAGTGGGGATCGACGATCCCCACTTTTCTGCCTACGCACGCAGTATGCACATCAACGCCCACCGTGCACTGTAGCACGGTGGGCACAAGACTCTGAAAAGTGGGGATCGTCGATCCCCACTTTTTTGGGTGCTACACACACGGTCATGCCTGTACCCACATAGGGCTATAGCACGGTGGGTACAGGTTAGTAAAATGTGGGGATCGTCGATCCCCACTTTTCAGGGCGCGGTGAAGTGGTGCACCCTCAACCCTGAACCCGTAACAGCAACGTGGGCATACAGTCTTGAAAAGTGGGGATCGTCGATCCCCACTTTTCTGCGTACGCACGAGGTATGCACATCAACGCCCACCGTGCACTGTAGCACGGTGGGCACACCACTCTGAAAAGTGGGGATCGTCGATCCCCACTTTTCAGCAGCCTCACACAGTGCACAAGTCCCCCCACCGTGCACTGTTGCACTGTGGGCAAAGGACGCAGAAAAGTGGGGAGCGGCGAGCCCCACTTTTCTGCGTCTGCCGTGCACATGTCACACCACGGTGAATTGTTTCACGGTGTACTCAGTACACAGAAAAGTGGGGATCGTCGATCCCCACTTTTCTGCGTACGCACGCAGTATGCAAATCAACGCCCACCGTGCACTGTAGCACGGTGGGCACTACTCTGAAAGTGGGGATCGTCGATCCCCACTTTCCAGCCTCCTCACGCCGTGCACAAGTCCCCCACCGTGCAATGTAGCACGGTGGACACAGGACACAGAAAGTGGGGATCGACGATCCCCACTTTTCAGCCTGTGCACGCAGAACGCACATCCACGCCCACCATGCAATGTAGCACGGTGGGCACACCACTCTGAAAAGTGGGGATCGACGATCCCCACTTTTCTGCACGCACGCCGTGCACACGTCCCCCACCGTGCAATGTAGCACGGTGGGCACAGGACACAGAAAGTGGGGATCGACGATCCCCACTTTTCTGCGTCTGCGCAGTATGCAAATCAACGCCCACCGTGCACTGTAGCACGGTGGGCACACCACTCTGAAAAGTGGGGATCGTCGATCCCCACTTTTCAGCCTCCTCACGCCGTACCCAAGTCCCCCCACCCTGCATTGTTGCACGGTGGGCACAGGACACAGAAAAGTGGGGATCGTCGATCCCCACTTTTCTGCATACGCACGCCGTGCACAAGTCCCCCCACCGTGCAATGTAGCACGGTGGGCACAGGACACAGAAAAGTGGGGATCGTCGATCCCCACTTTTCTGCGTACGCACGCAGTACGCACATCCACGCCCACCGTGCACTGTAGCACGGTGGACACCGGACACAGAAAGGTGGGGATCGTCGATCCCCACTTTTCTGCATACGCACGCAGTATGCCTATCAACGCCCACCGTGCAATGTAGCACGGTGGGCGCACCACTCTGAAAAGTGGGGATCGTCGATCCCCACTTTTCAGCCTACTCACGCTGTGCACAAGTCCCCCCACCGTGCAATGTAGCACAGTGGGCAAGCGACACAGAAAAGTGGGGATCGACGATCCCCACCCTTCTGGCTGTATCCGTGGGAGAATCCTTTCCCACGCCTTTCACATTTCTCCCTATCACACTCCCCGCCTCTGCGGACCCTGTGGTGGAGTTTGGATTGGCACATAAATGAGGAGCACCATTCAAGGATGCTCACCAAATTCCTGAGTGCCTCATCTGTTCACCCTAAAAGCGCGCCATACTGGTCCCTGTATCCGTGGGACACTTGCTTCCCACTCTTCTGTGTGGCCACGCAGTACCCATGTCCTCCCCCCACCGTGCACTTTAGCACGGTGGGAACGACACAGTGCTAAGTGGGGATCGTCGATCCCCACTTTCCTGCGTGTGCACGCAGTACGCACAACCACTTGTGCTCCACGCACTTACTCCATACCCGTGGGAGAACGGGTTCCCACGTACAGCATGACAACGCGGGTGACCTACATGTGCGACACTTATTATCCACCCTATGATCAGGGCTGGTAGAACTGCCAATTGATCAAAAGATATGGAAGTCCGTGTGACACCGTGCACTGTCGCACGGTGAACGCAAGACACAGAAAAGTGGGGATCGTCGATCCCCACTTTTCAGAGTGCGCACGGAGTACACACGTCCAGCCCACTGTGCACTGTTGCACGGTGGTCATGGACAGTGAAAAGTGGGGTATCGACGATCCCCACCCTTCTAGCTGTATCCGTGGGAGAATCCTTTCCCACGCCTTTCACATTTCTCCCTATCACACTCCCCACCCCTGCGGACAATGTGGTGGACCTAGGATTGGCACAGGAATCCGGAGAAGCATTAACGGATGCTCCCTAAATCCTGGGTGCCTTATCTGTACGCCCTACCAGCGCGCCATACCCGTCCATGTCTCCGTGGGACAATTGCTTCCCACGGCTCTCATGTTACGGCCGTAATAAGTTCTGTTACATTTATATGTATGCAATCGGTCTCTCATGTTATAAAATCTTCTCTGCTGTTTCAAGTATGCTGGTTACGTTTAGATGCTGTGCTCCATATGCCATACTTCAAATTACATATTTCCACACAATAACAATGCAGATAAATGCTTCAAATAATATAAACGACGTCAGTGCTACTATTGAAAGAACCCCTCACTCTGTACAGCCTAAACTACAGGCACACAATCCCATCTGATCAAGATTCGTGGTGCTGCTTTTTGTGGATTGGAACCAGGCAATTTTTTGAAAAGCTTTAAGTCCAATTTAGTATACCAGACGCGATCGGACTGTATGTTTGGTATCCACCCTAACATATAGAATCTCTTCCGCAGAACCTTGCGCATATCTGCAATGATATCGTCGTTATCGCATCTTCTGAACCTTTCAATTAACTTTGCCCAGTCCGTGTAATAAGTCATACTAGGAAGGTTCTGCGGTTTGCCTGATAGAATGGGATCATCTGGCCAGAACTTGTTGAATGCTGAGTCCCAATCTGCCTTTTTCGCCATACGATACTGACAGTCCGAGAAGTAGTCCCTTAACCGCATGTTCTGGTAGGTTGCTTCGGACACGACCTGACGCTCGAGGTTGGAAAGGATGCAATATGACACGTCTGTCGACTGCTTTTGATTTGGTGCCTTCAAGGTGATGTCAAGAAGAAACTGGTTCCACATGGCTGTTAGCTTTGAGTCGATGCTCTCATTCTCGTTGTCTGACTGGCTTTCAATCTCACTCTGTAGTGACTCAAAATCACTGCGGATATGGGCATGTGGACGTTGTACCCGATAGCCCCTCCGCGATAAGTCAAAGATGGGAGGCACAGAATTCTGTGGAGCATGGCGGGGAGTGCGGCGAACCTTGTTGGGTACACGATATGGGTGAGTTGGGACTACAAGTTTTGACTTGAAAAAGTGCGTGTCCACGCTTTCTCGTTGAATGCCAAAGATGTATTTGAATGTTTTCCAGGTTACCATAGGGATAGTGTGGTCGTAGAAGCGGGGAACCGTGATTCCTTCTCCTACACGGATTGGACGCAGGAAAATTATGCCATAGGGGTTATGAGGCAGCATTTCGGGGCGGTTGCTGGGAGGATTATGGGGAACTGGATTGTTTGTATCGGAGCAATCAGATTCCACAGAAATGTTGTCCTCCTGGTCGTAATTGACAAATATAGGTTGGCCTTCACCATCTTCTTCATCCTCCTCCAGCGATTCAATCCCGGCTTGAGCAAGCTGCACTTCATCCATACGAGTACGAGTGCTGATGGGGTAGGCAAGGGTATTCTCTTCCGCCTCAGTTCTATGCACAAGTGGGAGAATCTTTCCCATGAGATCGCGAGATGCAGGGCCGTTATCTGGAGTTGAATGAAGCCCATTAATAAACCACGGTGCTGCTGCGGTCAAGAGCAGGGCAGAGTCTGTTGAACGATGCCTTGCCTCCCCATGCGACTGTTGCTCAAGAATGTGTTTAAATGCGAGCAATCGGTAGGCACGTAGGCTCCTTGGGAGTAGATGTGAGAAAATAGCCTGCAAAACAAAACCACCCACTCACCACCACACAACAGGTTTGATTGACACTAGTCCCCTGCGAAGAATGCCAACATCGACATCGACCAAGATTAAAGCTGCTTCTGAAAGAGGTACCCGAACTTCAATACGGGCAAGGCCGTGATTTCTTTCCGATGCTCCGGTGTATAAGTCGTATAGGTCACGACAGAAATCATCAGCCTTACCCTTCAAAATATCCTGGCCTCTAAGAAATTTTCCAAAGTGGTTTCCTTCCTCACGGTAGGTGATTGACTTGTCTGTGGTGTACATCTGGAGGTATGCCACTTCGTGTGGACCTTGGGCTCGAACTCCAGGAGAAATTCGACATCCAGACACAGATGTGAGATGTGAAGTTAAATCACGCATGTATTTCGAGCTTCCTGGAGAGGTGATGCGCTCCGCGTGCCTGGATGGAATGTCTAGAACGTGCTTGACGACGTGGAAATGGGAGTCCGTCCTCCATGCAAGGCATTCATCCCTCTGAGACGATATCTCCAGCCCAACATCAATCCACCAATGGCCTTCTTCATAGCAAATTTCCGAAAGGTGATTCTCTGTGAAGAACTCGTCAAGCGCAGCGGATGCAGCCTGACTAGACACAGAATGATTGCTGGATCTTTTGACGCCTCGAATTTGATGGAGAAATATAAGCCCTTCACCCCAAGTGATTCCGTTACTTGAAAGAGCGTCTCGTATATGGTCACCCAAGCTACTGACCAGCCAACTCGGAATAGTCTTCGACTGAAGCAAGCGTCCCATCCTTTCCCGTGCACGCATCATTTCTGCGGAGTATGTGGGTGGCCATTCCGATGCAGAGATGTCTGACAGGCGTTGAATGGCAGGACGGAGGCCCTTTTCATAGAATGTTATTAGCTGGTCCTTGGTGAGAAGCGGGGATTTTTGCTGGTCGTCATATAAACTAGGAAACATGGCACGAATTAACGTGTGTGTGCCCCATTTGCCTATGCACAGGTTTGGAATGGTGTGAACGGGAATATGCTCATGTTCTCCCTGTGAAACGGAAAGAGATATGTCAAGCTTACTGAATATACTCCAAGAAATATACATTACTTACAAACGAATACTTGATGTGTATATTGCGTCGCAGAGTGTCTGAGAATCTGGCCACAGGGAATACTGCAAGATAACCTTCAATGCAAATGTCCTTATGCAACCCAAGCAGACTGTCATAGTCGCGAAGCATGCTGGTAGCGTGGTTGCCCCTAAGCGTATCTTTAATGGGATCAACCTGGTACTGCCTATGCCCATGCTGTCCGTTGAGAACAAAGCGACAAAAGTCGTCCATTTGATCGGCATGATGGAAGGCCTGTGCTGCAGAGACAAATTCTTCCAAAGATAATGACTGGATCTCGGGGTTGCTTTGCTCACTATCATACATCATATGATCCTCATTAAGGGGATTAGGAGAAAGGGTGCCTGTGTTGATTTCATCCAAGGTTTCAAACATTGCGTCCTCGTTGAAATCGCCAAACAAAGAGTCGCGGTCAAAGGCGTGAGTACCACTGTCCATAATGGTATGTAGTTTAGATGGAGAATGGCGTCTGCAGATGTGGGCAAAAGTGGATGTGGAGATGTGCTCTCTGATACATAAAGACGGGCTTTTATAGAACGAGAGTGCTATATAACTCATGCAGCGACGGGGCGATTCGGGTTATGGGCTACTTTTTCTTTTTTGGGTAGGGTTGGGAGTAGGGTTCGGCCCTAGGGAAGGCATGGGTTGGGTTGAGAGCAGTAGGGATGGGTTGGGTTGGGATGGGTTCAGTAGTGTAGGGACAGGTTGGGTTCGGACAAGGGTTGGTGGGTTGGCTTGAGACAGATGGATATAGCTCAGTACACTGCACTGGACTCGTAAAATTGGGGCTCTTGGATCCCCACAATATCATGCACTCAGTACACTGCTCTGGACTCGTAAAACTGGGGATCGTGGATCCCCAGCTTCGTATGCATTGTGTACATGCAACAGAACGCTTAAAACTGGGGATCGACGATCCCCACTTTTGAGAGCACTGAGTACACTGCACTGGACTCGTAAAACTGGGGCTCGTGGATCCCCAGCTTCGTGTGCATCGAGTACATGCAGCAGAACGCTTAAAACTGGGGATCGTCGATCCCCACTTTTGAGAGCACTGAGTACACTGCTCTGGACTCGTAAAACTGGGGCTCGTGGATCCCCAGCTTCGTGTGCATCGAGTACATGCAACAGAATGCTTAAAACTGGGGATCGTCGATCCCCACCTTTGAGAGCACTGAGTACACTGCTCTGGACTCGTAAAACTGGGGATCGTGGATCCCCAGCTTCGTATGCATTGTGTACATGCAACAGAACGCGTAAAACTGGGGATCGTCGATCCCCACAATATCATGCACTCAGTACACTGCTCTGGACTCGTAAAACTGGGGCTCGTGGATCCCCAGCTTCGTTTGCATCGAGTACATGCAACAGAACGCTTAAAACTGGGGATCGTCGATCCCCACAATCTCATGCACTCAGTACACTGCTCTGGACTCGTAAAACTGGGGATTATGGATCCCCAGCTTCGTGTGCATCGAGTACATGCAACAGAACGCTTAAAATTGGGGATCGTCGATCCCCACTTTTGAGAGCACTGAGTACACTGCTCTGGACTCGTAAAACTGGGGCTCGTGGATCCCCAGCTTCGTGTGCATCGAGTACATGCAACAGAACGCTTAAAACTGGGGATCGTCGATCCCCACAATCTCATGCACTCAGTACACTGCTCTGGACTCGTAAAACTGGGGATTATGGATCCCCAGCTTCGTGTGCATCGAGTACATGCAACAGAACGCTTAAAATTGGGGATCGTCGATCCCCACTTTTGAGAGCACTGAGTACACTGCACTGGACTCGTAAAACTGGGGCTCGTGGATCCCCAGCTTCGTGTGCATCGAGTACATGCAGCAGAACGCTTAAAACTGGGGATCGTCGATCCCCACTTTTGAGAGCACTGAGTACACTGCTCTGGACTCGTAAAACTGGGGCTCGTGGATCCCCAGCTTCGTGTGCATCGAGTACATGCAACAGAATGCTTAAAACTGGGGATCGTCGATCCCCACCTTTGAGAGCACTGAGTACACTGCTCTGGACTCGTAAAACTGGGGATCGTGGATCCCCAGCTTCGTATGCATTGTGTACATGCAACAGAACGCGTAAAACTGGGGATCGTCGATCCCCACAATATCATGCACTCAGTACACTGCTCTGGACTCGTAAAACTGGGGCTCGTGGATCCCCAGCTTCGTGTGCATCGAGTACATGCAACAGAACGCTTAAAACTGGGGATCGTCGATCCCCACAATCTCATGCACTCAGTACACTGCTCTGGACTCGTAAAACTGGGGATTATGGATCCCCAGCTTCGTGTGCATCGAGTACATGCAACAGAACGCTTAAAATTGGGGATCGTCGATCCCCACTTTTGAGAGCACTGAGTACACTGCTCTGGACTCGTAAAACTGGGGCTCGTGGATCCCCAGCTTCGTGTGCATCGAGTACATGCAACAGAACGCTTAAAACTGGGGATCGTCGATCCCCACAATCTCATGCACTCAGTACACTGCTCTGGACTCGTAAAACTGGGGATTATGGATCCCCAGCTTCGTGTGCATCGAGTACATGCAACAGAACGCTTAAAATTGGGGATCGTCGATCCCCACTTTTGAGAGCACTGAGTACACTGCTCTGGACTCGTAAAACTGGGGCTCGTGGATCCCCAGCTTCGTGTGCATCGAGTACATGCAACAGAACGCTTAAAACTGGGGATCGTCGATCCCCACAATCTCATGCACTCAGTACACTGCTCTGGACTCGTAAAACTGGGGATTATGGATCCCCAGCTTCGTGTGCATCGAGTACATGCAACAGAACGCTTAAAATTGGGGATCGTCGATCCCCACTTTTGAGAGCACTGAGTACACTGCTCTGGACTCGTAAAACTGGGGCTCGTGGATCCCCAGCTTCGTGTGCATCGAGTACATGCAACAGAACGCTTAAAACTGGGGATCGTCGATCCCCACAATCTCATGCACTCAGTACACTGCTCTGGACTCGTAAAACTGGGGATTATGGATCCCCAGCTTCGTGTGCATCGAGTACATGCAACAGAACGCTTAAAATTGGGGATCGTCGATCCCCACTTTTGAGAGCACTGAGTACACTGCTCTGGACTCGTAAAACTGGGGATCGTGGATCCCCAGCTTCGTATGCATTGTGTACATGCAACAGAACGCGTAAAACTGGGGATCGTCGATCCCCACAATATCATGCACTCAGTACACTGCTCTGGACTCGTAAAACTGGGGCTCGTGGATCCCCAGCTTCGTGTGCATCGAGTACATGCAACAGAACGCTTAAAACTGGGGATCGTCGATCCCCACAATCTCATGCACTCAGTACACTGCTCTGGACTCGTAAAACTGGGGATTATGGATCCCCAGCTTCGTGTGCATCGAGTACATGCAACAGAACGCTTAAAATTGGGGATCGTCGATCCCCACTTTTGAGAGCACTGAGTACACTGCACTGGACTCGTAAAACTGGGGCTCGTGGATCCCCAGCTTCGTGTGCATCGAGTACATGCAACAGAACGCTTAAAACTGGGGATCGTCGATCCCCACAATCTCATGCACTCAGTACACTGCTCTGGACTCGTAAAACTGGGGATTATGGATCCCCAGCTTCGTGTGCATCGAGTACATGCAACAGAACGCTTAAAATTGGGGATCGTCGATCCCCACTGTTGAGAGCACTGAGTACACTGCTCTGGACTCGTAAAACTGGGGCTCGTGGATCCCCAGCTTCGTGTGCATCGAGTACATGCAACAGAACGCTTAAAACTGGGGATCGTCGATCCCCACAATCTCATGCACTCAGTACACTGCTCTGGACTCGTAAAACTGGGGATTATGGATCCCCAGCTTCGTGTGCATCGAGTACATGCAACAGAACGCTTAAAATTGGGGATCGTCGATCCCCACTTTTGAGAGCACTGAGTACACTGCTCTGGACTCGTAAAACTGGGGATCGTGGATCCCCAGCTTCGTATGCATTGTGTACATGCAACAGAACGCGTAAAACTGGGGATCGTCGATCCCCACAATCTCATGCACTCAGTACACTGCTCTGGACTCGTAAAACTGGGGCTCGTGGATCCCCAGCTTCGTGTGCATCGAGTACATGCAACAGAACGCTTAAAACTGGGGATCGTCGATCCCCACAATCTCATGCACTCAGTACACTGCTCTGGACTCGTAAAACTGGGGATTATGGATCCCCAGCTTCGTGTGCATCGAGTACATGCAACAGAACGCTTAAAATTGGGGATCGTCGATCCCCACTTTTGAGAGCACTGAGTACACTGCACTGGACTCGTAAAACTGGGGCTCGTGGATCCCCAGCCGTGTGCATCGAGTACATGCAACAGAACGCTTAAAACTGGGGATCGTCGATCCCACAATCTCATGCACTCAGTACACTGCTCTGGACTCGTAAAACTGGGGATTATGGATCCCCAGCTTCGTGTGCATCGAGTACATGCAACAGAACGCTTAAAATTGGGGATCGTCGATCCCCACTTTTGAGAGCACTGAGTACACTGCACTGGACTCGTAAAACTGGGGCTCGTGGATCCCCAGCCGTGTGCATCAGTACATGCAACAGAACGCTTAAAACTGGGGATCGTCGATCCCCACAATCTCATGCACTCAGTACACTGCTCTGGACTCGTAAAACTGGGGATTATGGATCCCCAGCTTCGTGTGCATCGAGTACATGCAACAGAACGCTTAAAATTGGGGATCGTCGATCCCCACTTTTGAGAGCACTGAGTACACTGCACTGGACTCGTAAAACTGGGGCTCGTGGATCCCCAGCTTCGTGTGCATCGAGTACATGCAACAGAACGCTTAAAACTGGGGATCGTCGATCCCCACAATCTCATGCACTCAGTACACTGCTCTGGACTCGTAAAACTGGGGATTATGGATCCCCAGCTTCGTGTGCATCGAGTACATGCAACAGAACGCTTAAAATTGGGGATCGTCGATCCCCACTTTTGAGAGCACTGAGTACACTGCTCTGGACTCGTAAAACTGGGGCTCGTGGATCCCCAGCTTCGTGTGCATCGAGTACATGCAACAGAACGCTTAAAACTGGGGATCGTCGATCCCCACAATCTCATGCACTCAGTACACTGCTCTGGACTCGTAAAACTGGGGATTATGGATCCCCAGCTTCGTGTGCATCGAGTACATGCAACAGAACGCTTAAAATTGGGGATCGTCGATCCCCACTTTTGAGAGCACTGAGTACACTGCTCTGGACTCGTAAAACTGGGGCTCGTGGATCCCCAGCTTCGTGTGCATCGAGTACATGCAACAGAACGCTTAAAACTGGGGATCGTCGATCCCCACAATCTCATGCACTCAGTACACTGCTCTGGACTCGTAAAACTGGGGATTATGGATCCCCAGCTTCGTGTGCATCGAGTACATGCAACAGAACGCTTAAAATTGGGGATCGTCGATCCCCACAATATCATGCACTCAGTACACTGCTCTGGACTCGTAAAACTGGGGCTCGTGGATCCCCAGCTTCGTGTGCATCGAGTACATGCAACAGAACGCTTAAAACTGGGGATCGTCGATCCCCACAATCTCATGCACTCAGTACACTGCTCTGGACTCGTAAAACTGGGGATTATGGATCCCCAGCTTCGTGTGCATCGAGTACATGCAACAGAACGCTTAAAATTGGGGATCGTCGATCCCCACATTGTAGAGCACTGAGTACACTGCACTGGACTCGTAAAACTGGGGATCGTGGATCCCCAGCTTCGTGTGCATCGAGTACATGCAACAGAACGCTTAAAACTGGGGATCGTCGATCCCCACAATCTCATGCACTCAGTACACTGCTCTGGACTCGTAAAACTGGGGATTATGGATCCCCAGCTTCGTGTGCATCGAGTACATGCAACAGAACGCTTAAAATTGGGGATCGTCGATCCCCACTTTTGAGAGCACTGAGTACACTGCACTGGACTCGTAAAACTGGGGCTCGTGGATCCCCAGCTTCGTGTGCATCGAGTACATGCAACAGAACGCTTAAAACTGGGGATCGTCGATCCCCACAATCTCATGCACTCAGTACACTGCTCTGGACTCGTAAAACTGGGGATTATGGATCCCCAGCTTCGTGTGCATCGAGTACATGCAACAGAACGCTTAAAACTGGGGATCGTCGATCCCCACCTTTGAGAGCACTGAGTACACTGCTCTGGACTCGTAAAACTGGGGATCGTGGATCCCCAGCTTCGTATGCATTGTGTACATGCAACAGAACGCGTAAAACTGGGGATCGTCGATCCCCACAATATCATGCACTGAGTACACTGCTCTGGACTCGTAAAACTGGGGCTCTTGGATCCCCAGCTTCGTGTGCATTGTGTACATGCAACAGAACGCGTAAAACTGGGGATCGTCGATCCCCACAATCTCATGCACTCAGTACACTTCTCTGGACTCGTAAAACTGGGGCTAGTGGATCCCCAGCTTCGTGTGCATCGAGTACATGCAGCAGAACGCTTAAAACTGGGGATCGTCGATCCCCACTTTTGAGAGCACTGAGTACACTGCTCTGGACTCGTAAAACTGGGGCTCGTGGATCCCCAGCTTCGTGTGCATCGAGTACATGCAACAGAATGCTTAAAACTGGGGATCGTCGATCCCCACCTTTGAGAGCACTCAGTACACTGCACTGGACTCGTAAAACTGGGGCTCGTGGATCCCCAGCTTCGTGTGCATCGAGTACATACAACAGAACGCTTAAAACTGGGGATCGTCGATCCCCACCTTTGAGAGCACTGAGTACACTGCTCTGGACTCGTAAAACTGGGGATCGTGGATCCCCAGCTTCGTATGCATTGTGTACATGCAACAGAACGCGTAAAACTGGGGATCGTCGATCCCCACAATATCATGCACTGAGTACACTGCTCTGGACTCGTAAAACTGGGGCTCTTGGATCCCCAGCTTCGTGTGCATTGTGTACATGCAACAGAACGCGTAAAACTGGGGATCGTCGATCCCCACAATCTCATGCACTCAGTACACTTCTCTGGACTCGTAAAACTGGGGCTAGTGGATCCCCAGCTTCGTGTGCATCGAGTACATGCAGCAGAACGCTTAAAACTGGGGATCGTCGATCCCCACTTTTGAGAGCACTGAGTACACTGCTCTGGACTCGTAAAACTGGGGCTCGTGGATCCCCAGCTTCGTGTGCATCGAGTACATGCAACAGAACGCTTAAAACTGGGGATCGTCGATCCCCACCTTTGAGAGCACTGAGTACACTGCTCTGGACTCGTAAAACTGGGGATCGTGGATCCCCAGCTTCGTATGCATTGTGTACATGCAACAGAACGCGTAAAACTGGGGATCGTCGATCCCCACAATATCATGCACTGAGTACACTGCTCTGGACTCGTAAAACTGGGGCTCTTGGATCCCCAGCTTCGTGTGCATTGTGTACATGCAACAGAACGCGTAAAACTGGGGATCGTCGATCCCCACAATCTCATGCACTCAGTACACTTCTCTGGACTCGTAAAACTGGGGCTAGTGGATCCCCAGCTTCGTGTGCATCGAGTACATGCAGCAGAACGCTTAAAACTGGGGATCGTCGATCCCCACTTTTGAGAGCACTGAGTACACTGCTCTGGACTCGTAAAACTGGGGCTCGTGGATCCCCAGCTTCGTGTGCATCGAGTACATGCAACAGAACGCTTAAAACTGGGGATCGTCGATCCCCACCTTTGAGAGCACTGAGTACACTGCTCTGGACTCGTAAAACTGGGGATCGTGGATCCCCAGCTTCGTATGCATTGTGTACATGCAACAGAACGCGTAAAACTGGGGATCGTCGATCCCCACAATCTCATGCACTCAGTACACTTCTCTGGACTCGTAAAACTGGGGCTAGTGGATCCCCAGCTTCGTGTGCATCGAGTACATGCAACAGAACGCTTAAAATTGGGGATCGTCGATCCCCACTTTTGAGAGCACTGAGTACACTGCTCTGGACTCGTAAAACTGGGGATTATGGATCCCCAGCTTCGTGTGCATCGAGTACATGCAACAGAACGCTTAAAACTGGGGATCGTCGATCCCCACAATCTCATGCACTCAGTACACTGCTCTGGACTCGTAAAACTGGGGATTATGGATCCCCAGCTTCGTGTGCATCGAGTACATGCAACAGAACGCTTAAAACTGGGGATCGTCGATCCCCACCTTTGAGAGCACTCAGTACACTGCACTGGACTCGTAAAACTGGGGCTCGTGGATCCCCAGCTTCGTGTGCATCGAGTACATGCAACAGAATGCTTAAAACTGGGGATCGTCGATCCCCACCTTTGAGAGCACTCAGTACACTGCACTGGACTCGTAAAACTGGGGCTCGTGGATCCCCAGCTTCGTGTGCATCGAGTACATACAACAGAACGCTTAAAACTGGGGATCGTCGATCCCCACCTTTGAGAGCACTGAGTACACTGCTCTGGACTCGTAAAACTGGGGCTCGTGGATCCCCAGCTTCGTGTGCATCGAGTACATGCAACAGAACGCGTAAAACTGGGGATCGTCGATCGGTTAGGGTTTAGGGTTTAGGGTTTAGGGTTTAGGGTTTAGGGTTTAGGGTTTAGGGTTTAGGGTTTAGGGTTTAGGGTTTAGGGTTTAGGGTTTAGGGTTT